>JAVFKF010000004.1:2622500-3861250 GCA_036926295.1 Pachydiplax longipennis
TTTCAAACGGGAATAACGGATTCTTATTTTAGGTCCTTCTCGATAAGATACAGAATTGAAACTTTGAAACACGTCAGAGAGGCACTTATCTAACATTTCCATGCCATTGTCTCTCACGAACGGGTCCTTTGTTCGACGCCAGGCGGTCTTTCGCGCGAACTTTCGAATATTGTTTTGAGTCCTTAGTCGGAGCGATAGAACACTGGAAATCACGGACGTTGGAGATGCCGTGGTTATCTATTGTACTAACTGAAGAATTGTTACCAAATGACCTTGAGTTTGACGCGAAGTTGGTACAATATTCTCTGGTCTAAAATGCATGGCGGTCAATTTTCACAATTACTTTGAATGCTTAACCGGGAATGATATTTATTTATTTTATTTTATTCATTTCTTTATTAGTAGCATCAACATGCAGCACGAGGCCCATTAGTACAGCTGTCGATAAACAAAAATTGAAAAAAAATCATAAAATAAATTCAATAAATGATATGAATAAAATTAACAATGTGAAAAACAACGAGAATAAATAAATAATAATCGATAACAAAACAAAGAAAAGCATATAAGATGAAATTTTCCATGTTACTTTTTCACACCATATTTAGAATATATTTTGCAGATAAGAAGGAAGGATCAATATGAGTGTTGGAAGGAGGAGAGTAGAAAATGGACGGGATGCGGAAGAATAGCGATCATTTTACTATATAAAGACGAAGAGTAATCAGAGAGAAGGTATCGGAAAGGCAAGTTGTTCTAGAGGGAACACGGAGAGAAAAAAGATAGGGTAAGAATGGTGAATCAACCTTGATGTTAATTATGTTGTATAAGAAGGAGAAGTCGAAGGAAGTTTGAAGGGCTTTGATTGAGGAAAGATTCAGATGATTAAGATTTAGGTCTCTGGGAATATTTTTATAAGACGGTACTCGAAAGCAGACTATTTTTAAAAAGAAAGATAAGATAGTATTGAGAGAAGAAAGGTTTGATTCTGAAGATATAGTCCATATAGGAGAGCAGTAAGTAAGAAGAGGAAGAACACAAATTGAAAAATAGGTGCGAAGAGAGACTGGATCCCTGATTTCCTTGAACCTGTAATGCATCCCTAGTCGAGACATTGCTCTTTTTTTAATATGGTTTACATGCTCAGCAAAGTTAAGTTTTTCATCCATTTTGATCCCACGATCTTTACAGGAGGTCACTCTGGGGATACATCTATCGTTGATCTGATAGTCTTTGAGAATTTTATTCTTTTTTAATGTAATCGACATAATGGAGCACTTTTCAGGGTTCATTTTTAATCTCCACTGGGATGACTGCGTTGATGGATCCCTGAAGAAAATCTGAGCAGTCGCTGACAGTATTGATCATTTTAAAAATTTGCAGTCGTCAGCGAAGAGTAAAATATTGTTTCCATCTCCAATAGCTCTGGGGAGATCGTCAACAAAAAGCGAAAACAGATATGGACCCAGAACGCTCCCTTGTGCGACGCCGGAGAGTACAGGAGTCCATGAGGAGGAGTAATTATTCAACACAACTCTTTGGCTTCTATTGATAAGAAAACTCTTGAAGAGGGAAAGGAAACTGCCAAATCTAGGAGAGTGTGGGAGAGAGTGGTCGAGGGAGTCGAACCCTTTGGCGAAGTCAATATAACAGACATCTAACTGCGAATTGGCCTGGATAGATTCGACTGCATGGTATTGAAGGGAGGAAAGATTGGTGAGGCATGAGCGTCCAGGAAGAAAACCGTGCTGCACTTGAGATAGGTGAGGGGAAGTGAAGTCCGAGAGTCTTTTTAAAATTATCCTCTCACAGATCATTAATAGAACAAAGAGAATAGATATAGGTCTATACGACTTCACAGAACTTCTATCACCGGATTTGAAAAGAGTAGTGACATTAGCCGCCTTCCAAGTTGATGGGAAATAACCGGAAAAAAACAACTATTTAGCAGAGCAGCTAAGGGCTGCGAGAGGGATGGAGCAGAATTTTTTAAGAACACTGATCCGACAAGATCAGGGCCAATAGCTCAGTTTGGGGACAGATTAGTGAGAAGTTGAAAGCATTCCTCAGAAGTTGTGGTAATAGTTGAAAGCGAAAAGGGACATACACTCTCAACTTGCAGAGCCTTAAAATCATAGTTGGAAGGCGGGGTGAAAACAGACTTGAAAAAATCGCTAAAGAGGAAGGGTCTATTGGGTCCCGAAGCTGTTATTTGGTCGAAATGGAGATTCTCTGGAATCTTACCCCCTTTCGACGAGAATTTAACAATGTCCAGAAACACTTCGGATTTGACGTCGATTGAAACTGACTCAATATAGTTTCTGTAGTCGCGTTTTAACATGAATTTCGCCTGACGTCTCAAAACTACGAAGGTATTTTTGGTGTGCGGATTTGGGTACTTTTTCATTGGACAAAAAGCCCTGTGCTTATTTCTTATACAGAAAATGGTGTCACTTTTCACCCAAATGGGAATTTCTTTGGGTTTGAGACTACGGTGAAGAACGAAGTCTTTAATGGTGGCAAGGATCCATTCGTAAAATAGAGACACCGAATCCTCAATGCTGTTTCATTGAAGAAGACACCATGGAAGAAGAGAAAGTGCGCGGTTTACTGCTTGCCAGTCCGTTTTCTTCCAGTTGGGAATGACTCTCGGTGGGGCAGGGGTGTCCTTACTTCCGGGAAAAGACCACATACTGGGGATTGTTTGAAACTCGAGAGACGAGTGGTCTGAACAAAAGATATTTCGGCCTGGAGAAATTCCCTGAATATGGAAGGAGGAAATGACGTGTTCCAGTGTGGCCAACAGACGATATAAAATGGAATGTACATAGAGGCAATTCATATGTTTCATATACGCTGTTCGCCGTTCC
Organism: Pachydiplax longipennis; assembly: GCA_036926295.1. NCBI lineage: Eukaryota > Metazoa > Arthropoda > Insecta > Odonata > Libellulidae > Pachydiplax > Pachydiplax longipennis. The sequence continues at coordinate 2,625,371 of JAVFKF010000004.1, forward strand.
TCTGACGGTTCTTGGTTTCATGCCTGAGCGTCATTTCTATTCTACCATGTATTTCAAAGGGGGATAGCGTAACCTTATTTTAGTACCTTCCCGGTAAGATATTGAATTGAAACTTTGGAACAGGTCAGAATGGCACTTATCTAATATTAATATGCAACTGTTTTGCACGATTGGGTCCTTAGTTCGACGCCAGGCTGACTTTTGCGCAAAGTTTTCAAAATTGTTTTGAGGCCTTTCTTGGTACGATACTGCATTCAACTGATAGCTTACAGTATGCAAGCAACTTTTACGTATCTTCTATTATATCTATTATATATAGCTAACTCTCCGGATATACCTATATATATAGATATATATAAAGCTAACTCTCCGGATATACCTATATATATATACGAGTAAAAGTTGCTTGCATACTGCAAGCTAGTTAGTGAAAATTTACAATGAGCTCCCCTTACGGGTGCAATCTTCGAAGCTTATCCAGCAAAATTCTTAAAAATTGCCGCAATACATTTCTTACGTGAGAATTTTACATCCATCTGGCATCGAACTCACGGTCATATGCAACCTTTCTTCCACTGGTTCTATAGAAAGCTACTTCAAAAGCAAACGCTGTGATTTTGAATAGTCTCCTGCATAGAGAAAGGCCTCAAAACAATTTTTAAAAACTTAGTTTAAATGACCGCCTGGCATCGAACACAGGATCCGTTCGTGAGAGACAATGGCATGGAAATGTTAGATAAGTACCACTCTCACGTGTTTCAAATTTTCAATTCAGCATCTTATCGGGAAGGTCCTAAAATGAGATTCCGTTCTTCCCGCTTGAAATGCATGGTAGAATCGGAATGACGCTCTAGCATCGAACCAAGGACCACTAGAGAAGCAGTGGACGTCATGAAAGAATCTTCTCAAACGCCTCTGCCACCATTCCGGGTTTTATCTTTGAAGCTTATCGGGAAGGCATTTAAAAAAATCGTCCAAAATTTCACCAATGCATTTCTTACAGAATCATTTCGGACCCACCTGGCGTCGAACATACGGCCATTGGTTACATTTCTTCCTAAAGTACTATGTAAGACCATGTCATCTGCAAAGACCGTAATTTTGATTGCTCTTTCTCATCGAGAACGGCCTCAAAACAGATTGCAAAAATACGCGCAAAAGATCGCCCAGCGTCGAACTCAGGACCCTTCCGTGAGAGAGAATAGCAAAATAATATTAGATAAGTGCCATCCTTACTTGTTCCAAAGTTTCGATTCAACATCTTATCGGGAAGGTCCCACGCCTCTGTCACCATTCCGGGTTTTATCTTTCCAGCTTATCGGGAAGGCATTTAAAAAATCGTCGAAGATTTCAGCAATGCATTTCTTATGGAAGAATTTTGCATCCACCTGGCGTCGATCTCGCTGTCATTTGTATACATTTTTTCCATGAGAAGCATAGAAGACTACCTCAACTTCAACCTCCGAAATTTTGGTTACTCTATCTTAAGGATAAGAGCCTCAAAATAATTTTCAAAAATCCGCGCAATGCATTCTTATGGGAAAATTGCGATTTTTGGGAATTTCTGGCATCGAACTCATGATAGCTAGCGTCGATGTCTGCACTATTCTGGCATCTAGAGTGTAGGGCCAGTACGTCGAAAAAATCTGACGTCGATGGCGCTTGTGGAACATGGTCAGAATTCGTATCCGCTATAAATATACAGGTATATCCGGAGAGTTAGCTATATATAATAGATATCCGGAGAGTTAGCTATATATAATGGATATATATATATATAGGAGATACGAATTCTGACCATGTTCCACGAGCGCCGTCGACTTCAGATTTTTTCGACGTACTGGCCCTACACTCTAGACGCCAGAATAATTCAGACATCGACGCTAGCTATCATGGGTTCGATACCAGAAAGTCCCAAAAATCGCAATTGTCCCATAAGAATGCATTGCGCGGATTTTTGAAAAAAAATTTGAGGCACTTATCGGTAAGATAGAGGAACCAAAATCTCGGAGGTTGAAGTTGAGGTAGTCATCAATAATAAGAATGGAGGAAATGTTACAAAATGACCGTGAGTTCGACTCCAGGGGGATGCGAAATTCTTCCATAACAAAAGAATTGCTGCAATTTTTGAGAACTTTTTTGAATGCCTTCCCGATAAGCTGGAAAGATAAAACCCGGAACGGTAACTGAGGAGTTTGAAAACTTTCTTCCTAGAATTTCAGCGTTCGTCTAATTGTCCTTGGTTCGATGCAAGAGTGTCATTCCGATTCTACCATGCATTTCAAACGGGAATAACGGATCTTATTTTTGGACCTTCCCGATAAGATACTGAATTGAAACTTTGGAACAAGTCATAATGGCACTTATCTTACATTAATATGCAATTGTGTCGCACGATCGGGTCCTTAGTTCGTCGCCAGGCGGTCTTTTGCGCGAAGTTTTCAAATCGATTTGAGGCATTACTTGGCAAGATACTGCAATCAACTGATAGCTTGCACTATGCAAGCAACTTTTACTCGTGTGTGTGTGTGTGTGTGTATATATATATATATATATATATATATATATATATATATATATATATATATATATATATATATATATATCCATAGAGTTAGCTATATATAATGGATATTCTTCTATATTCATTACATAAAATTGTAAAAATCCAAAAATTAATGAGAGTGAAAAATATCTTTTTGAGAATTTCCTCGTTGCATGTAATGTTATGGTGTAAATTGGAGCTAATAGAATAGACAGCCGTTTACATAGAATCATTTTATTAAATAAGGATTATATACATTTTAGTGTATTTTACATACCAATTACATTTAAATATCAAATATTACATATGTATTTCAACGATATACTTTTAATTATACTTTTAAAAGAAAACACAAGATATCTCCATAGACCGTCGCTATGTATGATTCTAATTCGACACTGTAAACTACCAAAATTCCGCCATTTTGCCCTCCTTTTGGCAAACGGAACCTAACAAGCTGTTTGGAATTCAGATTCAGTCAAGCCATGAAAACTGCTGTGCTCGGTTGAAACATAAAACGACCGGATCACTTCACTCATCACCTCCGTAAACTCTTTGGATTCGTGAGTCTTTTCATTCAGTACCTTGAATCCAAAAGAATTTCTCGCTATGAGAAACCTGTGAGTTCGTTTCCCAAATCGAACTTGAGTTGTCACGTCCGTTGAAGCACGTATCGATGATTCCTTTCTTATCACTATAGCCGTTAGTTTAATTTTTTGTGAACTAAGTTCCCTACTCTAAAAGAAAACTAATCCTCCGAAAATCGAGTAGTTAAAACCCTTAAATTGAAAGGAATTCCGGAGGACATTAAATCCTGAGATTCTGAGCGCTCGGAGCTTCCGCCATTTCAGTTAGAAAGTCGCGGAGGAAAGCAAACGTAAACAAAGCGTGTGCAAAGCGCTCGGGCAGGCGTTCCGCGCTAGAAAGGGTTGTGTAAGATTGGATCCACCGCAACCCCCTTCGCCCCCCCCTCACCACGCGGAGGAACCCACCTCGAGGGGATCTTTTGTATTTTTTTGTGTTTTTGTTGTTTTTAAATTTTTTTGTGTTTTTTCTTTTTTTTATATTTTAAACTATTTCCTATGGGGCCATGATTCCTTTAAAGCCATAAAGGAGGGAAGAGATCGAGGATGGTAGGGTGTGTCTTGATGTCAGAAGATGGCGGTCTTTCATTCTGCAATCTCTCTCCGCCTCCATCGCGTTGTTTATGCCGCTTCCTGAGTGCGGAGGCGGGAGAAGTCTTCGAACACGATGTTGTCGTCGTCGTCGTTGGTGTAGCAGGAGTTTTCGTAGCGAGAGCGCTCGATGGACTTGGCCTTCTTGTTGGCGGCGGCCTTCTCGCATTCTTCAGAGCCTGCAATTGATACACACATTTGTGATATTTTATAAATTGATTCAGAAACGTTAGGAAGATACATTATTTATTTAGATTTATTATTTACGACTCCATAAGATATTGAAGCCAATCATGCATGGTGATCACTGTTAAATTTAGAGTTCAACTTCATGAAATTTACAGAAAGCATTTAAACTTTGTTGGATTTTATTTTATATACGAAGACGGATTTGTTCTCATTTTGGGCACATTTACATTCAGGGGCGGATTTAGGCCATCAGTGGCCATAAGCGCAAAGATCAGACCGAGGCCCCTCACTATGAATAATGAAATTTAAAGTTCGATTTTTTTCATCGAACGAAGAAAAATACAAGCCATAGAAAACTAAAATTTTGAAATAAATCGTAGAACCTCTTGAGAGTGCATAAGCTCAGTATTATTGAGGCCCCCTTAGCTATCACCTGTTCTCCCAAATTATGTGTGCCATGTGTAATCAATAGTTCGAAAAATATTCACTCTGAATTAGCGCTTTCCTATAGAATGACATTAATTGCTCTAGATATGTGGATGTATTGGAGTTACTTTAATTATTACCCCGCTAATTATTTTTTCGCTGATATTCAACGCAACAGGCTTTTTCTAAAATTACATATGAAACAAATGTTCATATGTAATTTTTAATTCGTCGCATTAATTAAAATTCTATTGGAATATTTTCTACTGCAATTTTATCATTTACATAACTAATTTCCTGTTTTTTCCTTACCGTTCGCGAAAGTCTCGACTTTACCATATATCGACGAAGGAAGTTGAAATTTGTAGTGCGTTATTGAATTTTTTCGGAGCCGAAGTTTCCCCAAAAACATATTACGGTATTTAGATTCAAATTCAAGTACTTTTAGAAAGAGAACATAATGCATCGTGATCGCCGACTAAACTTTCCTTATAATGAACATGTTTACCTGGAGCTGGGTGCAGAAGCTTGAATGGAACATCAGTCTGGAGCTCTCCTCCAAGAGTACCGCAGTTCAAAATGACTCGGACTGAGTATGAGATGACAATACCCATGTTTTCAGATGGAGCCTTGCCCTCAGCGACCATGGTAGAGGAGGCCAAGTTCACATCTTCGTCCTGCGCAACAGAAATCTTCTTCAGTGATTAGAATTCAGTACAAGATCAACTTTTGTTTCAAAGCTGGGCGAAAATTGTATGTGGCTCGAGAAATGAGTGCTGAAGATGTCAAAAAATAATTCATTTGAGAAGCGCATCATTGAATCATCATTTGAAGAACACGAAGACTATGATGATGAAAATTGTTATTCTTTTAATAGGATTCTGATATAAGTTAAGACTCTTCTTTTATCAAATAAGAAAGAATCCCTCTCTTTTTTGTGCTCAATGGAAATAAATACTTCCCTTTCTCATTTTTTTAAGAGGAAGAATAAATACTGCGAATTTTCAAAGGGGTTGATATCCTTCCTCCCTGAACATTCAACCGATCTCTTCTGTCAAATAGCAAATGTTTCTAGAAAACCCGGAAATTAAACGAGAAAGGTGTATCGTAAAAATAAAATTTCAGAGCACTCTCTCTTTTCGCTTCATAAAACCATCTCTATTCAGATTTTCCTTTCTATCAGAATAGACCCAATCATATTTTTAGACTATCAGTATTATAAACCTCTACGAAATTTTTCAGAAAAATATAAATTGGAGATTTTTCTTCTAAAATACTCGAAGATTATACATGAATAGAAGGTGATATATGAAATAATTTCAAATTATGAGGGTGATCGAATAAAAAAGAATTAAAAAAAAATTCGAGTAAAAAAAAATCAGTCTCCGTTTAACTCTGGCAAAATGAGAGTGGACAACGAAGATAATGGACCTTGAGGTGTCCATCCAAAGCAATTCCTCGGCGGTCCTTGTTGGAGGCAGCAAGTGGCACCAGATAGAAGGACTTGGTCAGGGAAGCTCCAGGGGTGATAGGGCATCCTTCGCGGGTTTCCAAGCTAGCCACGTGCTTAGAGAACTGTGCATTGACCATAGTGACCTCACAGTGCTGGACGACAAAGACCTATAAGTGGAGGAGGTAATTGAAAACGAAACGCTCCTTTTCTATCTGGATAACATACATATTCCAGGAGTGAACCAAACGATTTCCCTGACCTTGATGTTCTTGACGGACTTGCGGGAGTTATTGGTGACAATGATGTTGGGGCAGACCTTCTCGCCATGGTAGTAGATCTCCTTATCCAGGGTGACTTCAAGGTTGATCTTGCCCTGAGAGAAGGTGAATCCCTTGGACACGAGAGAGCTTGGGAGGCGGTTGACTCGGCCTTGTGGAGCATATTGCAGCTGAAGGTGAAAAGGTTGAAATTAAAAACTTTTCTCTTTGAAAAAAAAACTTTTCTCTTTTGTGGCTGTTTTCAGATTTCTAGCGAAATCTGAAAACAGCCACAAAATCACCGCAAATTTTTTCCCTCTTGTAAGCAAAATTACTTCCAAGTCGAATCCTCTCTATTGGATAAAGCGTGTTTATAAGAAAAGGAGGTGTGTATTATTTGAGAAAGCTCTGTTTTCCGTGTCTCACTTGTTTTCGCTCCACAGTGGTCTAGGCGAACCTTATACAGCTTCGCTTCCCTGATCCTATTTACCAGATTAAAGAACTACTTCTTAGCATTCCTTCTGGCATGCTTCTTCAACCGTGTCACTTGTAGCTTTTTAATGCTCAGTAAACGGATTAGTGAGAGTAATGATAAATATATTCATAACGACACGGATAGCATAAATATATTCTTAACGATATGGATAATACTTTTAAGGCACTCTAATGCGTATTGTCCGCAATTACAAAATTCTTCAGTCATATTTCAGTTTGGGATGCTAGAAAAACTTTTAACTTATGCGTCAATACTTCATCGACTCTTATTATTAAATATCAAATATTTTAGATGCCTTTAAAAATAAAAAAATTTGCAATTTACCTTTATGTCGTGATGAGTTTATCTTATCGACCTCAGTTGATCATATGCTCTATAAACCGCAAAATGGCACTAATTACTGTTTGATGGAATTTCAGTTGATTAATTATCTCGCCACTTAAAGACCATTCTTAGCTCTTGAGCTTAAGCAGTTTTTACGCTTGGTTTTTACCTTCTTGATGGTGAGAGTAAGAGAGGACCTCTTGTGGTTCTTGTCTTCGGAGGACTCTCCAACGTAAGTCTTGATGGCATATTCTACTCCCAAAGGCTTTCCGGAGTCGTCCTCGCCAGCCTGAAGGGTGACAGAGGATGGGGAAGCCGCTGGGAAATTGAAGGTGAATGGATAGGCGTTGGGGCCTAGTTTTTTAATGAGCTTCTCCTGAAATGAGAACATTAAGAGTGGGAGAAGGAAACGGCGTAATAAAGGGTTTCTATTGCTGGAAATAAACCCGAAAACTCGAATAATTCAGGAAACTTAATCTTCGATACGAAATCTATGAACATATCGCAGATGACCATTACCAACGATAGGATTTCTTGCTATTAATAGTTTCCTTTAATTTCGGAAATTCAAGACTTAAAATTGTATCTCAAATAATTTTCATATTTTGGACAAACCGTCTCTTGATATCACATGATAAATCATTCAATATGTGAATCTGCGTACGTTATATGGGCAGTAATTGATTCTGTTTTGAAATTTTTAATGCATATCACAAGTTACATCAAGTAAAAAGTAGGTAAATTTCCACTAAAGAGAATAAAAGTTTTCTCGAAAAGAGGCAGAATTATATATATTGTAATCATATATATTCTTGGATATGATCTATTATATAATACAGAAAAAAGTTAGTGAGAAGGATTTAAGGTCGCGAAGGTTTCAAGATCCCATGGGGAAATCAATTAGTCGGCAGCAATATTTATAGTTAAAGTTTCCAAATCCCGAGAACGTTATATTATTGTTGTTGTTGAATATTATACTGCTGATTTTTTAGTTCTATTCAGTATTTTTATTCTTTTCCTTAATCTTTCATAAGTTCTAGGTCTATTGAATAATCTTATTTTTAATTCTTTTCCTACTTTATTATTTGGATACTCTAGTAGTGTTCAAAATGTTAATTTATTTTTGGTTTCTATTGTTTTTTTTATTGGTAAATGTGCCCAACTATTTATTTCATTTTAGGTTAATTTTGTCATGTTATTTGCTTTTTTTAATTTCAATGTTATACACAGCTTCCGTTATATCTCATAAATTGTACAATCTGTAGGTTTGCGTAGGTTTTTCACACACCCCTTCTTTGTGTGTTAGTTATGTTTTTATACATATTATTGACGTCAGGTTAGATGTAAGAAGGGTCTTTTTAGTCTCGGTCTTGCATAATTAAAAAAATTAAAGAATAGATCAAAGAGTATATTTTTAGAATATATTGACGAACAAAATTTGTAAAATATTAAAACATAGATTTTTGAGGAATCGCAAAAGATAGGTTCTTATAATTTGAATGGCCAATATTCGTTATTTCGATGTGTGACCATAATCCTAAATTCTCACTGATTGGTCGTCACTCCGTAATATCAGTGATAATACCTTTTGAACAAAGATGCGTGTCATGAAAGAATCGTTTTGTATTGAATAGGAAAATTACAATGGCATTTATGTTGTATCAATTGCTTTACCTGCATTGGTGTGAGCTGTTGAGACTGTTTGTCCTTGGAAGGGACGATCTGCGCTTTGGCGAGACACATTTCTTTGCTGAACTTGACTCCCATAACTTCATCCTCTTCTCGCCCGTAGCGGTACGTAGTCGTCAGCTGAGGGAGGGTGTAAAATATTAATCAATCACCCTTGCCAAATTGTAGATTAAACATTAGTAAAAAAATTATAATTCGTAGACTTATAAACTTCCAAACCTTAAGTGTTCGAAGTGTATGTTATTCGCAAGGGAGAGCAAATATTTATTGCAATGATCATCTGATTAAGCAATATGATTTAAAGTTACTCCTTACTTATCGTACTTCTAAACTCATTTTCGAAAGATTTCTAACGACGAATTTTTTTACTATAAAATTTCAGTTTTTAAATAAAACTGCGAATTCCATACTTATCTGTTCGAGTAATATTTTGCAACTGTAGCTCTAGGATGAATATGAATTCAATTAAGCTGCTTCTTTACCGATTTTTCAAACGCAATTCTAGAAATTTTGAATTTTTTTAACGAGTATTTTGTTTTCTACTGGGAATATCACTTGTCGAATTATTTTAATTTTACTTAATTCAAAGAATTATGAGTTCAGGTAAGGCGACTTTAATCGTTTGCGATCGAGAGTGAGTTCCGGATGAAACCGTTTCACGCTTCGAAAATAGCTTGATTCCGGAATAGAAGATTACATTAACGTTATCTAAAATGTTACTTAATTCATTATTTTCTGTCTTTTATTTAGTTTAATACTTCAAGAACAATGGTTAATTCGCCTACAAGTAATGCAGTGTGAGATTATTATATCAACCATCGAAATATATACTCCATGCTAAAGGTATTTTTTACCTGTCCGTAAACTTTGCGTCCTTTAAGGTAGTCGCTTTCCACGACAACGACCCCATCGATCGGGTCAACAGTGTCCAGGTGGTCAACAAAGTCACGCTTGCCGAGGTAGACGGTGACTTTCCCTAATGAGAAGAGAGAGAATATGTCAGATTAGGTTAGATTTTTTATATAAAAGCCGGTTTTACGTTTTACGTAAGCTGTGAACAAAATTTACCTCCTAATTTCAAACATTTCCCACAAAAAATCAGTGTTAGAATATCGATCGATAGTATGTTACTACACATGTCAGTACATCATAGATATCCACTCGTATTATAATTTAATGTAAATTTTGTTCAGTAGAAGCAATAAATTTTTTAACTATTCCATTTCTTGCTCTATACTTTACAAACCCACGAAATAAATAGAGAAATCGAAATCGATTTAATAATCAATGAATAATACACTCATAATCAATAAATAATTTGGAATATACATGCTATTTTACTGAATTCTTCTCCGTGCATTTATTTCTTAAGATTTTTCAAAACATTTTTCAATAGTATTTCTTAATTCTTCCTGTTCTACGCAAAATACAGTGGGAATTAAATTTTAGGAAACTAAGAATATTTCTCAGGTCTTTTTGCATACATTATAGGCTCCAGTAATTTATCCCAATTTCCAATGTAGTCCATATTTGTACGAATAGTTTGCATAACAGTATCAAATGAAACGCTTTTGCGATTAAGCTTTTTATTTGAAACAATATATATATATATATATATATATATATATATATATATATATATATATATATATATATATATATATATAAGTTAAAATTCGCGCTGACAGTAAAGAAAATAGTACTTTTAGTTTTCAGAAACGCCTACATTAAAATATGCCCTTAATAATATACATATAATACTGTAATACATTTTAAATTGTTGTATTTTGTATTATAGACCGGTTAAGATAAACGTCAGGATGTAAGCACTTGCTAAAAATTTAGTAATAAATTTATTAATAATTAATACATTTGTAAAATATACCCTATCCTATTCAAATGGTCGAGCGGTACTCTGCTGAAAGTCAAAATAATATTCTATTACATCTAGTAATGAGACCTGTAGATACTACCTCGGTAGCGAAACTAGTCGCAAATAAATATCGAGTGGAAAAATTACAAAAATATCCATTATTATTCACTATTCTATGTTCGTTACGACCACAAATGAACCAATCTACTTGGTAATACCTTACAAACACATCACCTATGTAATTGAGGTATTACAAGCTACATTTTTTATCAGTATATTTTCCAATGAACGATTCCAGTCACATGTCGACACCAAAAATTTTTCCATATAAAAAGTCTCCTTCTTAGATAATAGGTGAAACTGAAATAATGACCATGAAGCAGACTACTCTTTTATGGAGATCTACGTCTATTATCGCAAACCCTACCATTTTTAAGAAATTTTAACTGCTAACCAAAACGCATTCCGAAATCGGTTAGGGATATCGAGAAAAAAACAATAGCAAAGATTAGGAATACGAAGTATTCAAAGTCCAATTCAAGCATTTGCAAAGTGGCCGTTATTTATATAAAAAGATTATTTTCTTATTAGCTTAAGCTTATTATCGCGACGTCAAGATAAACCAGAACGCTCTATCATAGGATTTTTCTTTTCACCGAATATTTTGTATGAGAACCGAAGATGATTTCTTATGATTCCACTTTTATCTAACAATATGAATACAGGTAAAATTATAGAGCCTGTATCGCAGAATTGAGACTTCAAACAACGATCAAACGATGAATTTTTATTGGATATTGAATGTTAAAGTCTTTCGAAAGTTAAAATGTATTTTTTACGCATTTTGATAGATATTTTCTCGCATTCATGATCTCTAAGAGTCAGAGGAATTGTAAATTTGTTCAAGAGGTAGTTTCAGCGCGATAATTTAAATTTCAATATTTCAAACTATTCCAACGATTTGGGTTACCAGTACCGGGAATTTAAATTTCCTTAATCATTGTCCCACTTCTGCTTTGAATTCTTTGCAAATTTATGTCTGTCACCACGAGAAACATTTCCCTACTTTCAGATAGTAAGATTTGAATTCCATTCGTAACTATTTTTTTGCGAGCTAAAAACACCTTAAGAATAAAACAGCATGGCCAAGAAATTTTCTGTCGAGCACTCACCATTTGGAGTTGTTTTTTTGAAGACTTTGACGGCAACCACGAAAACCAGGAACAGTATAGGGATCATGAGGAATTATTTGAGCTGTTTCTCACAAGGGAAAGTAAACGAAGAGTACTTCTCGAAGAATATTTGAGAGAAAGATGTCAGAAGCAATGCGAGTTTCTCCTCCGTCTACTTAACCTTCTGAGTCGCAGAAGATTCACCCTACGGCGCACAAGACGTTGTCGGTAGCTTATATACCTCGCGAGAGGATGCAGATGTCAGGCTTTGCCTCCCCTCTATTTGTTTCCAACCCCTTACTTTAGAGCGACTGGGGGTGAGACAGGCACGTTAGTTCAAGGCGTAAAAGGTCTTTGAAAAGAGAAATATAACTGGATATAGCGACAGACTCACGTTGTGGAGCACAATTGGATTACTCGGCAGAAAGAGACCAGTTTCCCGAGGAATATTGTTTGTCGTGAGTCAGATTTTTGAATGCCCAAAAACGTGGTCCAGAGAATAGTTCTGGATGCCTGAAAGGGTCAATTGATTCCAGGGAATGAAAAGGCCCGCTTGTGACGTAGCCATAATGTCTATAGTTATATTTTTAGGTGACTTAAATGTCTTATTTAGTTAATTCAGGGTTAGATGTAAGATGAATCTATTTAATCTCAATCTCGCCCGACATATAGATCTTATTATTATTATTAACTCTCCCAATACGAATGCGTTAAATTTTAACATCCGATGACAAAAAGATTTCTTTTACAAGGACTGAGATGAGAAACGAGATTTCTTTTATGTAATATATAGCATGAAAAATAAATAGCTCATAAACAAAAGAAAATGTAATGTTTCTCTGTTAATAAACAAGTAAATATCAATTATCGAAAAGATTGTGCTTCAATGTGTAGATACTTAATATTTCAACGTAAACCATAAAAGAAGGATTTTTTATTGGCGAGATGAATAATGTAATAGGAATGAGGTAAGAGATACTAATATAACACGTGAAATGATGAATTCTCTTCGTTATCAATCTTTTAAATTCTCCATTTAGGATCAACGAGCAGTTCAGCTAGATTATAATAATCGTAATAATAAACCTAGCATAGCGAATAACAAATTGGGTCCCTTTACTGATCACTTAAAGCTTTCAAAAGCTTCAACGCAAACATGTTCGTATATTTACAATTAAACATTTGCATTTATATTCTAACTTGGACTTTTACAAGAGTTTCGACTGATGTGGATCATTGACTTCCTCGTGAGAAAGTTAGTACGAGTTATTAAAACAGTGTAAGTTAAGTTTATAGCGCGACATCCCCATGGAGGTCTATCTAAGCCTAGCTAATTTATTTTCCGTGATACATGGTCTGAGGCACTTATAGACCGAAAACTATTATCATTACCTATTGGTTCAATTTTTCACGATGTTGAATTGCTTCCACCTAGAATCGATTTCGGAGCGGTCACTTCAAGGCGGACGCACTACCCACTTTCTTATAATAATTGATTTTAAGAGAGTTTGTCAATTTATCATTCAAGTAACCCTTGAATCGACCTTTATAGCCTTCATTTAGTTCTTTTCTCTGCTTACTTCTCAACTAATCCTAAACTCTTATCGCTCATGCTATCCCATTCCTAGCATTTTTCTCAAACTCGTATACTTTCGGCAGATTCTTGAAGGCACTTCAAATTTACTACTACTACTAAACGTGTCCAAAATTTGAAGGTTTTTTAGTTTGTTTTTAGATTCAGTCAGGGTGCAATAATCTTTAATCAGCTGTAATTATACTCTTGAAATACTAGCTTCTCGATTTGGAATCTCTGTTAACACTTAGATCATAATTACTCTGGAAATACCTTTATTTCAAGGATGTGAAAAATTACGCTCAGCATTTTATCAATGGAAAACGTTCGTGCTAGTGAGAAACCCGTAAAAGACGAGATCTTTCCTTCGAACGTGTGACCATGGATATTGCAACATACGCTATAAGAAGCTGAAAACCAAGTAGCAGAATTTCCTCTACGGTTCAGTTTCATTGTACCGGAAACTTATTTGTATGATTTCTCTCTTTGTATGATTTCTTTTTAACTCAAGTTATCTCTTACAGGATATTTTTTTTTTAAGTCAAAATAAAGGATAGATATCAGAATGAGTTGGCATGAGCACATGAAAATAAGAGAAAATGAAGGAAAATGTAGAATTTTTCCAGGAGGGTAGCAATAACCATTGTAATCTATACTCTAATTTTAAGAAAGAAATTCAGCTGTGTGCGCCAGTGGTCACCACAGGTGAGCGGTAGATAAAAAATGTTGGCGACAGTCGTGGAATATTTGTCGAGGAACCAATAAATGTTTAACATCTTTAGAATAAGTGTAACTTGTTATCCATGTGAATTACTTCTGTAGCATCGTGTTAAAGACTCAATTAATGCACCCTACGATAGCAAGGCTAGATTTTCGTTAGAACTCTACCAATCAAAAAGCTGTTTGTAAGTAAAGAATCGACCACGAGATTTTCTAAAGAAACGAATTTGTAAACCCATTGTTTTGAGGGGCCTGAGTATGTGTTGTTCGTTGGTTTTTAGTTTTTTGTTGATAATAATTCAAATGAAGACGTTTTAAGTGCAGATAAATCTTACGTAACTGCAAACTTAGAGAGCCTAAGATGATGAACAATTTTTCCCTGGTCCAAATGTATTTTTCGGTTAAATAGAGATTATAGCAAAATACCTGAAAATTAATCAATAATCCCAGTGGATATGAGTCTTTAATTATGACAGAACAATTTTAAATGAATGGCGTGTGGTAACCCAACTTAAGTAGGATACTGTTCTGCTTAATTCCTGCGTCAATAAATTGAAATTGGTGGAAAAAAATTTCCATCGTTTCTTGATGAAGGTCATCGCATAATCATAGTTCATAATGAACGGTAAAATAAATATACTAACATTCAAGTCTTTATAAAATTTTAACGTATAAGGTTAAGATGGTGAGACACGATCGATGTCTTGGTATAAAATCGTGTCTTGATACAAGAAAATCCTCAGTTCCTTACTTAGAATTAAGCTTTGGAGAAGTGGGAATCTCTGAAGTTACTCGAATCTTTTTACTTTTTTGTAAACATATTACTTCATTTTAAACTTTGAAGTAGTTATACAATACTATAAAAACTTTTTTACTTGACGAAATTGGAGCTAGAACGACCCATCTTCCATTTAAATCTTAGGTTATATACATATGGGAGGTATTAGCCTTTACGCACACCCTCATATAGGCTGGGGTATTAAATTATACCGTCTATAGGGTAGGATAAGGATTCATTTTATTTTTCTGAGGACCAACTATTGCACATCTCTTTCTTCTATCTCCCCTAAAATCTGTTATCCCTGTGAAAATCCACAAAAATATTGAAATTTTATTTATTTTCAAACAGTACTTAGTAGATACAATAATTACGAGCAGCATTAAAATGCTGTGATCTATTTTATTAACAGGCAAATATAGCAACAGTATGACATATATTTATATTAGATAAGTTCCATTATGACCCATTACAAAGTTTCAATTCAATATCTCATCGGGAAGGTCCTAAAATAAGATTCCGTTATCCCCCTTTGAAATGCATTGTAAAATAAGAATGACGCTCTTGAATCGAACCAAGGACCACTAGAGAAACGGTGAACCTCATTAAATAATGTTCTCAAACGCCTCTGTCACCATTCCGGGTTTCATCTTTCCAGCTCATCGGTAGGGCATTGAAAAAAAATTTCAAATATTCCAGGAATGCATACAAAATGGAATATACATAGAGGCAATTCATGTGTTTCATATACGCTGTTCGCCGTTCCTCTGACGGTTCTTGGTTCGATTCCTGAGCGTCATATCTATTTTACCTTGTATTTCAAAGGGGGATAGCGTAATATTATTTTAGGACCTTCCCGATAAGATATTGAATTGAAACTTTGGAACAGGCATTTATCTTATATTAATATGCAATTGTGTCGCACGATCGGGTCCTTTGTTCGACGCAGGCGGTCTTTTTCGCGAAGTTTTCAAAATTTATTTGAGGTACGATACTGCATTCAACTGATAGCTTGCAGTATGCAAGCATTTTTTACTCGTATATATTTAGGTATATCCGGAGAGTTAGCTTTATATAATAGATATAGAGATATATATATATATATATATATATATATATATATATATATATATATATATATATATATATATCTATTATATCTATTATACATAGCTAACTCACCGGATATACCTATATAGATATATATATATAGATATAGGGGATACGAATTCTGACCATGTTCCACAAGCGCCATCGACGTCAGATTTTTTCGACGTACTGGCCCTACACTCTAGATGCCAGAATAGTGCAGACATCGACGCTAGCTATCATGAGTTCGATGCCAGAAATTCCCAAAAATCGCAATTTTCCCATAAGAATGCATTGCGCGGATTTTTGAAAATTATTTTGAGACACTAATCGGTAAGATAGAGGAACCAAAATTTCGGAGGTTGAAGTTGAGGTAGTCTTCTATGCTTCTCATGGAAAAAATGTATACAAATGACAGCGAGATCGACGCCAGGTGGATGCAAAATTCTTCCATAAGAAATGCATTGCTGAAATCTTTGACGATTTTTTAAATGCCTTCCCGATAAGCTGGAAAGATAAAACCCGGAATGGTGACAGAGGCGTGGGACCTTCCCGATAAGATGTTGAATCGAAACTTTGGAACAAGTAAGGATGGCACATATCTAATATTATTTTGCTATCTTCTCTCACGGAAGGGTCCTGAGTTCGACGCTGGGCGGTCTTTTGCGCGTATTTTTGCAATCTGTTTTGAGGCCGTTCTCGATGAGATAGAGCAATCTAAATTATAGTCTTTGCAGATGACATGGTCTTACATAGTACTTTAGGAAGAAATGTAACCAATGGCCGTATGTTCGACGCCAGGTGGGTCCGAAATGATTCTGTAAGAAATGCATTGGTGAAATTTTGGACGATTTTTTTAAATGCCTTCCCGATAAGCTTCAAAGATAAAACCCGGAATGGTGACAGAGGCGTTTGAGAAGATTCTTTCATGACGTCCACTGCCTCTCTAGTGGTCCTTGGTTCGATGCTAGAGCGTCATTCCGATTCTACCATGCATTTCAGGCGGGAAGAACGGAATCTCATTTTAGGACCTTCCCGACAAGATACTGAATTGAAACTTTTAAACACGTGAGAGTGGTACTTCTCTAACATTCGTATGCCATTGTCTCTCACGAACGGGTCCTGTATTCGACGCTAGGCGGTCCTTTACACTAATTTTTTAAAAATTGTTTTGAGGCCTTTCTCTATGCAGGAGACTATTCAAAATCACAGCGTTTGCGTTTGAAGTAGTTTTCTATAGATCCAGTGGAAGAAAGGTTGCATATGACCGTGAGTTCGATGCCACATGGATGAAAATTTCTCACGTAAGAAATGTATTGCGGCAATTTTTAAGAATTTTGCTGAATAAGCTTCGAAGATGATACCCGTAAGGGGAACTTATTGTTAAATTTGTACCAATTAGCTTGCAGTATGCAAGCAACTTTTACTCGTATCTATTATATATAGCTAACTCTCCGGATATACCTATATATATATATATATCTATTATATATAGCTAACTCTCCGGATATACCTATATATATATATACCTATATATTTATAGGGGATACGAATTCTGACCATGTTCCACAAGCGCCATCGACGTCAGATTTTTTCGACGTACTGGCCCTACACTCTAGATGCCAGAATAATGCAGACATCGACGCTAGCTATCATGGGTTCGATACCAGAAATTCCCAAAAATCGCAATTTTCCCATAAGAATGCATTGCGCGGATTTTTGAAAATTATTTTGAGGCACTTATCGTTAAGATAGAGGAACCAAAATCTCGGAGGTTGAAGTTGAGGTAGTCGTCTATATTACGAAGTTGAAGAAATGTTATAAAATGACCGTGAGTTCGACGCCAGGTGGATGCAAAATTCTTCCATAAGAAATGCATTGCAGAAATCTTTGAAAATTTTTTTAAATGCCTTCCCGATAAGCTGGAAAGATAAAACCCTGAATGGTGACAGAAGCGTTTGAAAACTTTCTTCCATGAATATCATCGTTCGTCTAGTGGTCCTTGGTTCGATGCAAGAGGGTCATTCCGATTCCTACATGTATTTCAAATGGGGAAAGCGGAATCTCATTTTGGGACCTTCCCGATAAGATATTGAATCGAAACTTTGGAAGAAGTAAGGATGGCACTTATCTAATATTATTTTGCTATCTTCTCTCACGGAAGAGTCCTGAGTTCGACGCTAGGCGGTCTTTTGCGCGAATTTTTTCAATCTGTTTTGAGGCCGTTCTCGATGCGATAGAGCAATCAAATTCTCGGTGTTTACAGATGAGATGGTCTTCCATCGTACCAAACGAAGAAATGTTACCAAATGTCCGTGTGTTCGACGCCAGGTGGATCCGAAATGCCTCCGTAAGAAATGCATTGCTGATATCAGGGACGATTTTTTAAAATGCCTTCCCGATAAACTGGAAAGATAAAACCCGGAATGGTGACAGAGGCGTTTGTAAAGATTCCTTCATGACGTCCGCTGCTTCTCTAGAGGTCCTTGGTTCGATGCTAGAGCGTCATTCCGATTCTACCATGCATTTCAAACGGGAATAACGGATCTTATTTTAGGACCTTCCCGATAAGATACTGAATTGAAACTTTGAAACACGTCAGAGTAGCACTTCTCTAACATTCATATGCCATTGTCTCTCACGAACGGGTCCTGTGTTCGACGCCAGGCGGTCATTTACGCAATTTTTTAAAAATTGTCTTGAGGCCTTTCTTTATGCAGGAGACTATTCAAAATCACAGCGTTTGCGTTTGAAGTAGTTTTCTATAGAACCAGTGGAAGAAAGGTTACATATGACCGTGAGTTCGATGCTAGATGGATGAAAATTTCTAACGTAAGAAATGTATTGCGGCAATTTTAAAAATTTTGCTGGATAAGCTTCGTTGATGACACCCGTAAGGGGAACTTATTGTAAATTTTTACCAATTAGCTTGCAGTATGCAAGCAACTTTTACTCGTGTATATATATATAGCTAACTCTCCGGATATACCTATATATTTATAGGGGATACGAATTCTGACCATGTTCCACAAGCGCCATCGACGTCAGATTTTTTCGACGTACTGGCCCTACGCTCTAGACGCCAGAATAATTCAGACATCGACGCTAGCTATCATGAGTTCAATGCCAGAAATTCCCAAAAATAGCAATTTTCCCATAAGAATGCATTGCGCGGATTTTTGAAAATTATTTTGAGGCACTAATCGGTAAGATAGAGGAACCAAAATTTCGGAGGTTGAAGTTGAGGTAGTCTTCTATGCTTCTCATGGAAAAAATGTAGCCAAATGACAGTGAGTTCGACGCCAGGTGGATGCAAAATTCTTCCATAAGAAATGCATTGGACGATTTTTTAAATGCCTTCCCGATAAGCTGGAAAGATAAAACCCGGAATGGTGACGGAGGCGTGGGACCTTCCCGATAAGATATTGAATCGAAACTTTGGAACAAGTAAGGATGGCACTTATCTAATATTATTTTGCTGTCTTCTCTCACGATCGGGTTCTTAGTTCGTCGCCAGGCGGTCTTTGGCGCGAAGTTTTAAATTTGAACTGAGGCAGTACTTGGTATGATACTGTATTCAACGGATAGCTTGCAGTATGCAAGCAACTTTTACTCGTATATATATATATATATATATATATATATACATATATACATACATGTATATATATAGACATATATACATACATATATATACACATATATACATATATATATATATATATATATATATATATATATACACACACACACACAATTACAGGTATATGACTGATATTGTACTGTGCTGCGGAGCAATTAGTTGGAATGCTACTGAGAAATCTTTCCACCATAGTTGAAGTATTTGAGCCTAAGAGTTGTATGCTTGCTTAACATTAATTACTTAATTAAAGATATTGGTAGTACACAATGGTCAATCAGATTAGCTGGGAATCGATTGCTGAAACTATAAGGATTTTTCATTATGGAAACAATTTTTATTAATACTATTATCTCAGTTATAATACATCGGAGAACGGAGACTGGGAAATGTTTACACATCTGAAATAAAATACGACGTGATGTCTATCCCATTTTCTTGTAAAAACCCACTGAATCATAGGAGATTTGTCCCCACTTAGATATAATACCCTCCGTAAGTCTTGTGAGACTAAGAATCAACAGCGTCAATCGCAAATGTCCTTTCCTAGGAATCATACAAAGAGGATCTTGTAAGGTATCCAATGTTTTCATCTTTCTGACTAATGATTGGCACCGCTGTAGTCTTCCCTCTAAAATCCACGTCATTCTTTGCAAAATAACGGGAGAATCCGTTACTATCTTCGCTTAAAACAAATACGATATCGCTAAGAATTTCAGAGATCTTTTATATTTTTAAATTCGATTTATTTTTAATTGAAGCATGAAACGGATTTTTTGATAGGCACGATTTTCTCAGTATTCAAAGATCAGTTTTCAAGCTCGTGACGATAAAGGTAATGTGAAACTTGAAAGCAATATTTCTTTTAAAACTGATTTTTTCCCGAAATTTCGTTGAATTTGTGTCCATAATGCAACAGCATAATAATTTCAAATAAAGACGCTGAACTTTATACCACTTCCTGTGACGACGAGATATTTTGATTTTCTCCTGAAAAATTGAAATGGGCTGGAATTAATGCCTGTTATTTCTCAAGAATAAGTACGATAGCGAACGGAAAGGTATTTATATTAAAGGAAACCTTATATGGTTTGAATTATAGGCATACTTAGGCTTTACCCTTGCATCTTATTAGTATGCTCTATTTTCCTTTACTTATTACTCGAACAGAGGTTCTCGGCACATTTCGTCTCGTGTGGTGAAACCTAATACATATATTACTATAGAAGTAAAAGATGAACTTTTAAAATACCATTATGAGTTGTTTAAAATTAAAATTGCGTTGTCAAATATTAAAAACTACGTCACTCTGAAAGATCAATTACTTGCGGTAGATAAAATATATATAGATAGATATTGCGGTAATAATAATAGATAATAGATACATTGCGATAGATAAGGTAAGATTAGGAGAGCCGAAAATCCGTCATAAACTATCAAAAATTTCCTTAGGAGTCAACATGTATGCTTATGAATGAATATTAACGTAAGATTGTAATAATATTTATCTTCTAATAAGTTTTCTAATATTTATAATAAATTAAAAGATTCGAAACAGTAAATTTATAATTTGAAAAGCAAAACAGTCCACAGTCTAGAAAACAAAAACATTGAAGACATATATAAAAAGGCATCAGAAATAAAGATTGGTAAGAAAAATTAACACCTTTGCATATACATTTTTACCTCAAAAATTTTTACAAAATTTAATTTCTCCCTTTTCATAGATCTTTCATTTTCTTATCTTCTTGCCCATTTGGGAAGACCATTAAATAGTTCGATGTCACTCATGATTGAATTTCTTAAGAAAGTCTTTCTACACTTAGGAATTCTTAAATTTAATAATTGTCTAGTGTCATGATAATTATGGTTACTATTAGATGATACCCTTTTCTAATTAAAATTCATTTCTCTGACTTTCGTTATAAGGAGCGTTTACATTTATACATGAAAGTACACATTCGTTGAAAATTGTAGTCACATGGTGAATTCCACACTTTAAATGTCATCCGTTCTGCAGATTTTTTCCTTGACCTAATTTAACCTTGTTCCTAATGCTGTTTTCAGTAAATGGTAACCCAATGTACATTTTTAATTACGAACTATGCAAAAGAGAAAATTAAATTAGCTAAGAATCTATCCTTTTAAAGTATCATCGAAGATTAACTACTAAGATTAACAGTTAAGACGTTTTTCAGGGGAGCGAGTGGCAACGGCTTTATAAAGCGTTATAACCGGGATATATCAATTTTCTTGATTCTCAGATTATTGATACTTGAAATCATCATCATCATCATCTGAAAAGAAAACCGAAGGATTTTTTGACTCTTTAATTTACAAATAAGTGCTTTACATAGCAAAACGAAAAAGGGTACTTCTAAAGTTTTTTTTCTAGGGCCGAAAACGGAGTATCTAGATTCTGCGAACTATTGTTATGTAAAATTTGTAGCCTTCTCGTCATATTTTTGATGAATGGTCAGCTTTTCAAACGATGAGGGTGCCTTCCTTTATTAATTTATTTTGGTAGTTTTTCAGTTTATAATTTACGGTGCAATTTCTATAAGACAGACCATGAAGAAGGAATAATGATTTTTTTTAGGATAACAGCAGTGGTGAGAGGTTGTTCTACGTTCTAAATTTCACTGAACGCTGCAATGCCACTCTGTTTTGTCTAATTTGTTTCAACATGAGATTGCGAGTAAAGGAAAAACCACAATCCTTGGTTTATCAAATGAGGCGGACAATTGGTTAAGGCGGGTTTTAGTGAATCTGAGGAAAAGAAAAATCTGCCTTTTAGGTAGGTTGCAGAATCTCTCAAGCGATGTTTTTTTTACCACTATTTGCGTTTGAAAGAGACGGAGATAAAACCGCGTAATAAAGGGAGTGGCATCTTAAGCAGAATCAAATTGTTTTTGCTGTATTTTATTAGATTATTGTAATTAATCCCATGCGCGGCGATTATTCGCTAGAGATTCCCGTTTTTTGAATTGTTTTAATTTTTTACAAAATATGTCCATGGTAAGTTCCTACTTAACCAGGTCTCTCTGTTTCCTGACGCATTTTTCACGTGTTTTTCTCACGTGTCTCGGCACACTTTTCTCACTACTTGGGCTTCAAACCATGTTTCTTGGTGTCCGCTTCGCTGTAAATTTTAGTTTCTTCCTGCGAAATTTGGCATCTAGGTCTAAGTTTTATGATTTGCATTGCTCTTTCAGTCAGAATGCAAAAACGTAAAGTTTCTCCAGTGTCACGGCAGCTATTATTCTTTAGTATTTTTCTTTTTGTTCCCTTTCGAAAGAAAGTTTGCGATTTATAACATCCGTGGAAAATTTGAGACTTTTAATCATTGTATAATCTGTCGTTGCATGTTTGACTTAAGTGAAAAAATATAGACACAAAATTTGGAACTTCCATCGTTACAGCATTAACTTAATTTATTGTTTTTTATGATTTTTGTTACGAATCCTTTTAGAAGGAAAGAAACTCAAAAATTGGTACTCATCTCAAACATGCAAAAGATACCGACGAAGGTAGATGAAAGATACATTTTTTCCACATTGATTTTTAAATAAATTGAGAAATATTCCCTTGGTTAACGTATATGTCAATTCTTAGATGTTTCTCCATCCTATGCTGAAGAATGTCTCGCTCAAAAAGTTATGATTACAAGGACATCAGGCTTAGAAAATTAGACTCCTTAATTGTGTCCATTTAGTGCTCCCTTAATTGGATAGCGCTTTGGTGAAGGGTCCCAAGGGAGCCCATATGACCTCAACTCTCCAAGCACTCTTTACACTACTATTACTATAATTTCTAATAACTATCTTCCTATACGAAAACACAACATACCTTCTATACCTTATGTTCAACTTCCTATTTCATTGGCTTCTAACACGCAAAATACTGAAGTCTAAACACTGGGGGGTACGTTTGATTACGTGAGAACCAAAACGATTTCTGGGCGAGCGTAAAAGACATTATGTTGAAATACATCTTCAATAAGTTTTCTTGTTTGCAAAGGAAGGTATGGTGTAGCAGCTATGGGCCTCCATAGTTCTACGGCTCTATCTTTCTCTGTTTGATTTCTCTTAATGACATACCACATTGGAACGTAGACATGCATGACAAACTTCGGCTTTTGATTGCCATGTTTACTGATGAGTGGCCTAAAATAAGAACACAGGTAGGACATTGATTCATCAACGCAGGAAACCATCAAATGGAGTAGGTTTGTCGGTTCATAATCCCGCAACAGAAGTTCGACGTGCCATCTTATGAAGAGATGATAGATTGGGATAAAGTCCCTGGCACTTACTGTCAGCCTTTCCCCCGAGGATTCGGAGGAAAATCAAAACATTAAAGATAATGACAAGGAACCTATAAACAGCTTGCTACATTATTTGCCCTCCCAAATAATTCTCAAGCAGTCGAACGAAATGTAAAAGAAGTCACAGAAGCCTCACGGTTAGTCTACGGCCACGATGCAAGAGACGGGTACATAGGAGAGAGGATCCTCTCGCGAATACCAAAAACTGGAACAAAAGCAGCCTTCAAAGACATCAGCTAGCTATCTAATATGCGTCCACGGGTGTGTAGGCGGGTGGGACTCGATTAGCAGGCTGTACCTCATGATGAGTCCTAGGTAGCTCACTGCAGCTGAACCAGCGAGAAGCTGCCACTTTCCATAGTATTTCCAAAAATTTTAAAAGTATGATATCTCGTCATATTCAGTTTTAATGGCTTAATTTAATTGTTTCTCGATCAAAACGAATTAAAATAGCCATTTAATCAAATGTATCTATGCTCCGTCAAAAGATTAACTTAACTAAAAAAAAGCAATTTTCGCTAAAATTTCGAATTTTTGAGCTCTTTGGTCAGGCCCAAGACGAACTTTGTTTGAACCATGCTTTTGCACACTTATTATTGAGCCTAAAAGGCAACTTTTCCAACTTATTACGTTGCCGCTACTAAATATTTTTGTTTTTCGGAACGCCCTACTAAACACACAGAGGCAACCCAATTCGAGCCCTACAAGCATAGTTTTTGAGCGTATTTTTTATCTTGAGAGGAATCATTCCTCTTTTTTAAATTACGATCGTTCTTTTCCTCATTCCTTTTACATTTTGGTAAGCGGTCAATATTTTCACTTTTCTCATAGGATGACTTGCAGAAATTCCATCATATAATAGCTCTTTTTCCAATCTTATGCTTCGTGAATATAAAAAATAGCTTTTACGATATGAAAATTCTGTTATATTCGATCATGCCTCATATCCAAAAAAGCAGCCAAAAGTCTGGAAGAGAAAACCATTATTCACTGAGTGCGGGAAAGATCGCTTTCTTATTGGTTCTTACTACATTGTACTTGTGATTGTGTGTCGTTTTACGTACGCAAGTGTTACTGAAGTATACCTCAGTACTGTTTGACCATCTCAGACCAGTTTCTCCAAAGTTTACAGAGATTCCTCAATGAACCGAGAAGATAAACCTCTTTACCCTAAGAAATCTCTCTGTTTTTAAAGAACAAAGGAAATATACTTTCAGAGTTACCTTCATTTTTGTTGAGTACATCCGTGATATGATGGAGAATGAATGTGATGAAAATTACTGATGATAAAGAATTTCGTTAATGCTAGAGCTCACTCTAAGTTCATATGGCGACAAATTGCTGATTAACTGTGACGGTCCGAGAGTATATGCGTTTCAAGCATCGCTTTCAGCAGCAAAAGTTTGGGGGCGATGATTTTCATTCGCAAGAAACAGCTTCAGCTTTTGTCCTCCTGCACAGGCAGCTCACAGAAAAACAGAAAATAATTTAGTGTGAGAAAATATGCTTAAAAGATAATCGTTTGGAAAAGACTTTCTTTCGTCTTGGAATCATTTCACTACTCTCAGTCGTCATGGCGCAAAACCATAACAGAACAGGAATACTCATTTCGTTAGCTCGACATAATTAAATAGTACATTCTCAGTATATTACTTTACTAGATTGTATTTATTTTTCAGCAAACGATATCATTTTATAGCTTAATAGGGTTATTATAATCCCAATAAGAAATATCGCACCGAACCCGAAATATTTCTCACTTCTGGAGCCAAAATATCCATTAATGTAAACAAATCGATATACTTTAGAGCAATGTCTCCAGATAATGAGAAAAAGGATATATTTTGGGTATCTACTCCTTTACTTAAAATTTGCAGAGCTACTGGCGTCGCTATGTTTCCATTAGAAAAAAAGAAATATACTCAAACGAGCAGAAAAGTATTGGCGTATGGTATTCTACTGCGTGGGTTCCTTCTCGTTTTGGATGTCGTCTACGTGTATATGATTTTTAACGAAACGGAAACCGACAGTGGAATGGAAAAGTTAACTTTAATATGGAGAATTCTATTGACAGTCAGAACATTTTATGGCTACTTTGAGATTTTTCGATTGCGACATCGCATTTACTCCATGTTTTTGGACATAGCCAATTTGGATGATAGTCTCAAGAATATGAATCTAGAAGTGAATGCGGAAAGGTTTCGTAAAAGTGTCTTTAAACAGACGTTTAGTTTCCTTATTTCCTTGATCATGCTGTTAGTTATATCTTGCGCCGTATTGCCTTTCTGGACGGCATTCTTCTCCTTTTTAAGTATGTGGAGTTTTTTTATTTCGTCATTCTCTGCGAATTTAATTCAGCAGATCCACTTATTGTCTCTTCGTCACCTTAACCATAGATTATCGTTGTTAAACGAAGGTATTACTCGTGTCATGCCGAACAAAACTTTGCCCAAGATCGCTGATATGTCCCTCAAACACCGATGCAAGTTGTTGACTTCTGTTCACCTGGACTTGTACCGGCTAAGCGAAGCAGTAAAGAATATATTTGGAAGACTAGCATTATTTTATCTCTTGCTCATGCTGATTGACATTGTGATGCGTTTATATCGGGGGCTTGTGATGCTGAGTACGCAGTCAACGAATGTCTTGCCATATGCAGGTTTAGCCTGGATGATTTACTTAAACTTCCCGGTTTTCATCATCATCGCTTCAAGTCAGTCAGCGAGAAGAAAGGTAAAGTGTTTAATAGTTTTATACTACATTCGAGCTCACACCAATCATTTAAACAGCTATTTAACATAAAAAAGCGTATAATTTTTACTGATACTAGCTGCATTGGCCGCTGATTCTCAACGGGGAAAATAGATGTAGGATTAATTTAGTAATGCTATTTTTGAAGAAGTGAAATTATATTCTCCGAAGATTTTAGAAGCAAATATAAGGGTTCAAGACTCTCCGAAACTTTAGGTTGATCACCTAATGGTTTGTATATAGGTAATTATTTAAGCTTTCATTCTATGAAAATGAACCAGGAACGATATCTAAAATGTTTGGATATTAAATACTTAAAAATATAACTCTAAGATTTTATTTCTATGCATTTAATGTTATTGATAATATGATTTAAGTTGCTCTTATACAAATGTAGAAGATAAAGGAGCTTATAAGACCCAAATAGGTCCCAGCAAAGATACTTAATGATGTCAGTTTTACTGATAGATTCCAACTCAACTGTTTCCTATTACTCCTATTTCACAGATAATGTATATTACTTATAAGTCATTATTTAAATTCAGTGGGGTTTAAAGCTCCTGAAGGAGAACTTCGTATTATTTTCGTAACTGGAAAGTGAGATGTACATAAATCACATATGCTATCATCATACCGGGATACGATAATCAATTATTTGGAAATTGTTCTAAGAAAACATTATCGAGTTCGACTCCATGTTTTGAGAAGATATATCTTAAGATAGATGCAATATATGGTCAGTAGTCGGACCCATACAAATTTCGATAGATATTATTACATGTTACGGGAGCGTCTCCTCTAACTTTCTAGTGCAGAAAAAGAATAGGGAAGATTATCGAAGAAAGTTCAGTGTATCCCTTTCATTTCTTAAAGAAGAGTGATTAAAGTTATCAAGAAAATCGAGGAAAAATCAAATAAAACACGCACTAACCAACACATGTGTGTGATAGTTGTAATTAATTGCTCAGAGAAGGAGGTATGAGAATGCACACAGTAGGATCCACTGAAATATCCTACCTTATTCACAAATACCAACCGAGTCGGGTTTTACTTTAAATTTCTCGGCAATAATAGAGGAATATCAACAAATTAACAAAAATAACACCATGTCCAATAAATAATACCCGCTTACGGTCTTTCGTGAGTGTGCTTCTATTCCTTGGTACTTGAAGAGGAGAAAAAGTTATGCAATATCATGCAAGGCGGACCGATGCAAGAGGGTCATTCCGATTCTACCATGCATTTCAAACGGGAATAACGGATCTTATTTTAGGACCTTCCCGATAAGATACTGAATTGAAACTTTGAAACACGTCAGAGTGGCACTTCTCTAATATTAGTATGCCATTGTCTCTCACGAACGGGTCCTGTGTTCGACGCCAGGCGGTCTTTCGCGTGAATGGCGCGAACACAGGACCCGTTCGTGAGAGACAATGGCATACAAATGTTAGATGAGTGCCACTCTGACGTGTTTCAAAGTTTCAATTCAGTATCTTTCTCTTTCGGTATCTGACCGTCGTTGATAGTTACGTTGAATATTCGTTTTAAATACGGAATTATCCCCCGGCCTCCTAGCTTTAAGACTTAATTCCTTATTCCATCCGGACCATGTGATTCATTATAATTTAACTTATTAATTCTTTCCAAAACATCTTTAAAGTTTATCATAAATGGTACATGTGAATTCGGTTTGCAGTCGAGTGAATTCAAATCATTCCTTTTATCTGGTACTTAGTAAGTACCGGATTATCCGGTAGATATTGAATATAATACCGGAATAGATAAGGATTATTCTATTAGATATTGGGTACTAGAATGGAAATGTTGTCTTAAGTCCATCGGCGAGTAATAAGAGAAATATTTAACTAAAGAAAATGAAAATAATATCAACAGTTAGTAGAAAACAACGTGTTATACCCAAAATACGAGGGTCGTTCAATAAGTAATGCCCCATATTTTTTCTCAGGAACTATTTTTTTTAATATTAAATTTTGGTGACAATATAGCTACATGTTTCTTCTAGATATACTATTTTTCAACATAGTCTCCATCAACTTGTACGGTCTTACGCCAGCGTGAAACAAGTGCCTGTATTCCCTGCCAGTACCAACACTGGTCCTATGCACGAAGCCATGTTTTCACTGCTTGAATTACCCTCTCATTATCATCGAAGTGTCTTCCACGCAAACTGTCTTTAAGAGGTTAAAAACCTCTACAGCCTCTCTTTCAAACCTCTCCAACAAATCAGACGACATGGTTGTTCTTTGCATCCTGTGTTCTGCTGTGAGACTTCTTGGGACCCATTTTGCGCAAACCATTGAATATCCGAGAGTCTCGATCATTGCACACACACATCCACTGCTGACTGACAGCTGTGAAGCCAATTGTTGCACTGTGATGCGGCGGTCTGCACGAATAATGACATCCACGCGCCTCACCATGTCTGGAGTGGTGGCACTAACACGACGCCCGGAACATGGCAGATCTTGGAGTTGAGTTGTTGGACTTTCTGACGCCTTAATTCTCTTTGCCCACCTTTCGACAGTGCTCCTATCGACAGCACAATCTCCATACACAGCACACAAACGTTTATGGATATTTCCCACAGTTTCTTTCTCTGCAATCAAGAGCTTAATCACTGCTCGCTGTTTGTAACGTGGATCACTAACAGACTCCATTTTACAAAGTCACTACAACTCTGCCATCTGTTGGAATGATTTGAAACTTCGTCCACCTGGAGCAGAAACACTGAACTTAAAGTACCTAGAAGTACAACTTTCAGTTTTTGATCATTGTGGAGGAAAAAAATATGGGGCATTACTTATTGAACGACCCTTGTATAAGGTCAGCACTTGTGTGTACTGTGCGGTTGCCTTCACTTAGCATATCAAATTTAAATTCCTTTTAGCAAAACCAACCGATCATATCGCTTTTGTTCATTACTCCTTTTACACCATAAACTGGCGGACCATTTCTCACGGCATGTGAGTGACCTCTCCTTCAGACTATTTGTCTAATATACAAAGCACTTCTTACTCAATATTGTGAATGACTGATGAAGAACGAGCTTTGATGCCTTTCATTCATTAATGGACTTCAAAAACGAGGTGTAAGAGAAAACGATGATCGGGAAATATTGTTTTAATGATCGAAAATTATTGGAAAAAAAGTGTTATTGCATGCAGTGGTATTACAGAGTGATCTTGATCACATAAGATACTGGTTTACCATGAATAACTTATTACTTAGTAACAAAACTAAATACATTATGTTTACTCTAAAGGGGAAATTCTGATATCCCAAGTGATATTTTTTACGGATGTCTTTCTTGTAAAGGTGGTTTATGTTCGCATTGTATAAAAATTGATAGAGTGGAAAGTATTAAGTATTTAGGGCTTGTGATTGATAATAATATTAATTGGAAGCTACACATAAACAAATTGAAAAGGTAAATAACTTAAACCTTAAGGAAACTTTATTTTCTGAGATATCTCTGTCCTGTATCTGTTTTACGTTATGTATATTTTTCTCGTGTTGACTCCAGATTTCAGTATGGCTTGACTTGTTAGGGAGGTGCTTACGTGTCCAATATAAAGCCTCTCCAAATAGTTCAGAAAAAATGTATACGAGTCATTCTTCAAAAAAAGTACTGGACACTCATTTCCGTTATTTAAAATCCTTGAGATTTTGCCCTTAAGACATTTATTATTATCCGCGGTGCGGAGCACCGTCCCACGTAACGGGAGACGGTGCTCCGCCGCGCGGATTTGGCCCTTGCAGCGTTGTCGAAAAGTCGACTTATATATGATTGGGGCAAGATTTTATTTCAGATTCCCATTAAGGAAGGCTTGTAGCTTATCGTGGTGTAAATAATCCCGTGTCACACGGTGTCTCAATCTACTATTTTCCTCGCTTTGTGTAAAATTTTGTTCCAAAATAAGGGTCGGCCATTTTGTAATGTAAAGTATATAAATATTATATACATCATATATACCCGATGATTTTCTTAGTTTGGGTTCACAATCGACTCAAAGTTGAAGAATTTCGCGAAGAATCGGAAACGGGAAATTTTCGCAAAAATTCGTCAACTTTGACCTCCTGTATAAATTTAACGTGAAGGATCCAACGTAAATAATCTCCATAGTTGTATGCAGAATTTATTCATAATCAATCATGCGAAGTTTCGAGGTCCACACTCAAGAAAAGCGTTTTCGTATTTTTGGCCAGCTTTTTCGATTCTAGCCCACTGTGTGGCGGTGAGCTGGCGGCGAGTTGCCCCATTCCCTGTGGGTAATGCGTTCGACTTCGATGAAAGCTGTCCAGGAAGCCCACGTGCAAAGTGACCTCAGATGCCTAAGCAATTTTAACAATAATACTGAATCTTCCGTTATCAAGGCTTTCATGAGTACTTCCTCATAATAATTACCAGAGTTTTAGTTTTCTCTTTGTCGATTTTAATTGCACCTTCTTAAGTTTCGTATGTAGTGAATCAACAGTATGATTCATTCAATTATTCAGGATAGAACCACGATGAAAGATAACTGTGTATACCATCGAGCTGTGTTTGCCAGCAATACCCAAGGATAGACGGAGCTAAAATGTCGATTAGGAATTTCCAGGCAAAAAGTCTTATCGTCTAACCCAACCTATCTACATATCTACCGCCCACATTTGTACATTATAATTTACTTATAGTCCACCGATATTCCAATAATTTAGTTCAGTCCTCATGGAAGTTATCACGGTAAAAGTATTTATATGAGTGATAATGTTTATTAATTTGGTACATTCAAATTAAACAGCCAAACATTGCTGTATAAAATGGTTACTTTGTCAAGTATAATTAAATACAATTGAAATTTTTCGGAATATTCATGTAAATTCATTGAAAAAGTAGGTACATACAATGCAGTAACATTTTGTAAATTGTTACATTAATGCATTCAGCTCTATATTTAAAATTATCCGTCTTAGAATGACACTTTTCTCTCCGGAACATTTTCATCGCCGTCTTTTAATAATAATAATAATAATAAATCGTCTTTATTCGGGCGAGATTGAGACTGAAAAGTCTCTTTTTACATCTAACCCTTCGTCAATTTGTAAGAAAGAGATAGCAGAAAAAAGTGCACTGAAGAAATTTATACTGTGGGCTTAAAAACCTAGGATAGGAAAAATAGCCCACAGCAGGAAAACACCCCAGAAGAGGGTGTGAAAAACCTGCGAACCCTACAGATAGATAAAAAACTGAAATTTATAGAAAAGGCTAGAATCAAAAAGCAAGGAACATATTTACACTTTAAACTGCACATAGAAATAGTCCATAAAAGAATAACAGTTAGTAAAAAGGATAACATGAGATAAGATATTAAAAAAAACACTGAAAACACAGAATGTTATAAATGGGAATGGCAAAAAACTAATATTCTTCTCGGAATTTTTCCTCGGAATTATTCTTTTCGGAATGTATTTAAATATAATGGACTTCTCTCGTTGTCGGACGCGACTCTCACCTGAGAAATAGTGCAAACGCCCAATGGTAGGCGATGGGGACCAGTTTGGCGACCACTAGTCTAACCAATAGTTCCCAGCCTATCTTCCTACGAGCGGTACTCAAATCAGTGAGCTCACTAGATTCAGAAAAAATGAAAAGGAGGCGAAAACGATACTCAGAAATGCAATTTTAATATATGTACTCGAATCCCGTTAAACAATATATTTGTTTTCGTGACCCGACAACTGAGCGCGCGACGATTGAGCGCGTCCCAATCGAGCGCGGACAACTGAGCGCGTCTCCTTCTCAGGCGTTAGTAATTGAACGAATATAAGGAAGATAATATCAATTTTCGACGCTGAGTGGTAGCTTTCCTTACCAATTACTGATTAAACTGCAAAGTTAACTAAAATATTTAACTTCTTAACTAAAATATTCCACTCTTCTAGTAATTTACTTCCACATTTATACAATCTTAAAGTAATTTAATTTCTGATACTTAATCGGTAATATGTTTAGTTATATTTTATTATTTGTTATTTTATATTTAGTTTTGAGAATAATTCTTAACTTTAAGAAAACAAAGTCTATCCAGAGAGTTTTAGAGAGAGCAATTACGACTTGAGCAACTAAAAGCAAAAGTTTTAGTTTTTCAGTACGGTATTATTAGTGAGTGATTTTGTAATTGGTGAGATTTAAAGTTATCTTCATTTTTCGTGGAGTGTGACGTGGATGCACGTACGGTGTATGCAAGTAATAAAATATATTCGTTGTCGTAAAGGAAATATTACATTCATGGTTTTCTACAACAAGTGAATATGAATAGAGGGAAAAATGAAAAAATCCTAAGAAGTGGCGAAAGGAAACAGTGGCATCGGTTTCTGAATATTTTGACTTTTTATGTTAAAAGAGGGTTAAAAAAGATAGGTTAAAAGTATAGGTAGATATAAGGAACGTGTGAAGCCACTGATGTCAGTAGAAATACTTTCATTAGAATTACGAAAGAGATCAGCAAAGGACCGCTTCTCACTTCTCGAAAGCATCGGAAAACTGGGATAATCTAAGAAACTAATAGAGAAGTTTAGTTAGACGTTTTCGTGATAAGTCCCATGCGTTGCAACGTTGCAACGCGTTGTCAGGTCCATTCTTTCTTTTTGAAAACTATCCCTCCGACAACTAATTTAGTTTTAGAAGCTGTGAACAATGAAGCCAAATATCAAGCGGTCGACCTTTTGGAACTTAAAAATTGGGAAATGTCGTGAGAATGGTCGTGATATAATCTATTTAGACTAAACATGGGTAAATAATGGCCATTTCACATAAAAATCTTGCAAAGATATTAACATTAAATCCTTAAGCGTGGTCATTAACTTATTTTAGCGCTGAAATTCATGCATGAAAGTGATGGAATTCGATATTCCCTATTTTCGAGCAATTTGATGACCTGCAATCATAAAAACTATCTTTATTTATCGAATCGATGAGAGCAGCACAAGCCTTCCGAAAAATAGAAGGATCGGCAGCATAACAGCAGTGCGGGCCGAGTTTCGCGTTACCATCGAAATATATATTCGTTTTTCTGACGTTATCAATAAACTTAAAGGATTGCACAAAAAATAATTTCAGTATATCTTCAGAAACTTTCCCGAATATCTTCAATAAGCATTCACAGTGAAAGATGACCGATTGATTGCTACAGTTTGAAAGGTATAAGTGATTGCCTGAAATATTTTCTCTTGATATTTCAGTAAAATTTTGCTTTTAGTTGCTCAAGTCGTAATTGCTCTCTATAAAACTCTCTGGATAGACTTTGTTTTCTTAAAGTTAAGAATTATTCTCAAAACTAAATATAAAATAACAAATAATAAAATATAACTAAACATATTACCGATTAAGTATAAGAAATTAAATTACTTTAAGATTGTATAAATGTGGAAGTAAATTACTAGAAGAGTGGAATATTTTAGTTAAGAAGTTAAATATTTCAGTTAACTTTGCAGTTTAATCAGTAATTGGTAAGGAAAGCTACCACTCAGCGTCGAAAATTGATATTATCTTCCTTATATTCGTTCAATTACTAACGCCTGAGAAGGAGACGTGCTCAGCTGTCGTAGCGCTCAGTTGTCCGCGCTCAATCGTCGCGCGCTCAGTTGTCACGGAACCATTTGTTTTAGATACCATGGAAAATAACAAAAGAAGTAAAAGGGTATTCATAGATATAAGGCGGTAAAACAAAAGAATACATACTGCACACCGGACAGTGAGTCATATGTGGCCGCCCCGGTCGCAATTGCAGTGCCCTGTCATTTCAATCAAATTTAGAGAAATATTGTTCCTTAACACCAAACCCATTCTCTTCCATGTTTATACTTTCTTTTTGGCGCATACATAATAAATTTCTTTGCCTATTATTATGATATACTCGTAATTATCATCCGGTAACGCTTCATTAGGAGCAACAATCGGTAGATATTCTTTATTTTGTTTGCCTCGATTGCGAAGTTGTTGATACATATCTCAAATGTATCACGAATGAAAACCTCCTTTCAAATTTCGTCTTTATTTTCACTTCTTTTGTCTTTGAGTTAAAAGAAATTTTCAATATTCGGGGATAGACGCCTCCCCGCCCTCACTTGCTCATGATCTTAGGCTTATGAATCCCAAAATAATTGAGCCTTTGTTTTACAGGACGCCTTGTAGGAAAAGTGACAGATGTAATCTAACCGGTGAGAAATGTTAGGAATAAAGAAACGACTTGAATAGAAAGATAGATAATTGAACCCTTTACCTGCGAATTTAAGCTCCTTACTCCTTCTTACTGAACTAATTACTTAAATAGTTAATATTTTCTTATATTTAAAATAAATTGGAAGAGCGAGATGTGGGTAAAGAGCATTGCAACTTAACATTGCCAATGAAAACCCACGGCAAGATAAAACAAATTTTGTCATGGTTTTTCTGATTTTCACCGCTTTCAATTGATATTTATTTTCTTGAAAGTTATACAGAGATTCGGGATTAATCCCATATCTCATCCTATGATGAGATATGAGATTATTCTTATCACTTTAAAAAATCGCTATTCCATCGCTTCGGCGATTTAAGCACCCAGTTTTCCTTTCAATTTAGCGGTACAATTAGGCACTTTCCGTATATATATTATATATAATATCAACAATCTTCACCACTTTTACGATTTGAAAGCCAGATCGTTTAATATTTTACTTTTATAAGATGATTGCTTGAGGAAAATCCATTATACAACGAACTCTTTCCCTCCCTCTATTTATGTCCACAAATTCTATTACATTCGATCGATTTATTGACAAAAACAGGAAATATATCTTGAAGAGAAGTTCATTCTTCACTCAGTGCTAATGCCGGCCAGATTATTCCTTCCCAGTGCTCCAAAATTTTACTTATTCTGGTGAACGTTGTATTGCCGTTTTTTGTACTGTAAGCGTTATTGAAGTATATAATATTAAACTCTCAGTCCCTGGTGATCAGCAGGGCACCTTGGTCCAATTTTTCAAACCTATCTGAGATTCTTGTTTTGTTATTCCTGCAATATTTCTGTTTCGAATGAGGAGATTTTTCCATCAGAGTTACACTTCATTTCCGTTGCTGGAATGCATCCATAATAAGGTAGAGCAAACAAAAAATATATGGATGTATTTCTCGATGAAAATTTCGGTAAAGAGTTTCTGAGTGTTTAATAACTTAAATATGTAATACAACACCAATTGGCGTTTGACGTTCCTAAAGAATTAGCTAAAACTTAGGCGTTTGTAATAAAGTGATTGGCGTGAAATATTTCAGAGCAATGGCTTCAGGTGATGAAGAAAAGGATGTATTCTGGGTATCTGCACCTTTACTTAAAATCTGCAGGGTTTTCGGCCTCGCTGTGTTTCCTTTAAAGAGGAGTAAGGATACTCAGACGAACAAAAAAATATTGGCGTATGGTATTCTATTGCGTGGGTTTCTTTTTGCTTTTGACGTCATCTTTTTGTATTTTCTTTTTAAAAAAAAGTTAATCTCTCGCAATGGAAGTCAGATTTTAAATTTATTCTGGCGTTTTCTTAGAACAGTCAGGGTATTTTATGGCTACTTTGAGATTTTTCGATTGCGACATCGCATTTACTCCATGTTTTTGGACATAGCCAATTTGGATGACAGTCTCAAGAATATGAATCTAGAAGTGAATGCGGAAAGGTTTCGTAAAAGTGTCTTTAAGCAGACGTTTATCTTCCTTATTACCCATTTCATACTGCTTGTTTTAAGTACATCCGCGATGCCTGTCTCGATGACTTTCTCCTACTATTTTCATTTGTGGAGTTTTTTCATTTCCTCATTCTCTGCGAATTTAATTCAGCAGATCCACTTATTGTCTCTTCGTCACCTTAACCATAGATTATCGTTGTTAAACGAAGGTATTACTCGTGTCATGCCGAACAAAACTTTGCCCAAGATCGCTGATATGTCCCTCAAACACCGATGCAAGTTGTTGACTTCTGTTCACCTGGACTTGTACCGGCTAAGCGAAGCAGTAAAGAATATATTTGGAAGACTAGCATTATTTTATCTCTTGCTCGTGCTGATTGACGTCGTGATACGTTTATATCGGGGGCTTGTGATGCTGAGTACACAAGGAAAGACTGTCTTGTCGTATGCTGGTTTAGCCTGGATGATTTACTTAAGCTTCCCGGTTTTCATCATCATCGCTTCAAGTCAGTCAGCGAGAAGAAAGGTGATGTTATTCATATGTTATTAGTATCCTAGCTCGTCATTATAAATTATTGATTTACACTCCGCATTTATATTGCTATACGTATATCGTAAATAGGAAAATTACAATTTGTATGTATCATCATGAATTCCATCATTCATTTTACAAATATACAAAAATATTGATGTTATAATAAGAATACAGCATTTAATCTTTCCTATTATGTAATCTCCAAGGTTACATGGCGTAAAAAATTACGTCACTCACTCATTTTTTCCATTACTTGCCCGAAAATTTTCGTCTCATGAAAGAATTGACCGATAACCGATTTTAGACCTTTCTCACGCGACAGACTTCGTTTTTGACGTCCGTTTATGTATGTAACCAATAATAAACGTCATAGCCCTTGAGTCAAAGAGTGCTGATAGAAAGAAAATGTAATGTTTTGTAAACTTATACATCTACCCGATCCTTACCACATTACTTATATTTCGCATTTTCCCAGACGATGGATATTCTTTCCATTTACGAGGCATGTCCCAAATAAAGGTCCCCATCCGCCTAGCGCCAGAGGAAAACGTTTTTCTCTAAAGTTTACTATATTTCAGTAAAGATTGGCTCTTTCCCTTTCCATGGGTATCCAAGGCAACATAGTCTTTACTCTGAGTGTGACACGCATTAGCGGTGGATGCTTCCACGCCGGCCGCCGCCACCTCACTTCCTGTCTACGCAGAGTGCGAGCTCCGCTCCATTACTCATTTCTTTAATTCAAAGGGGAAATGCCAAATTCCATTCGTCGAAAATTAACAAAGGCACATGGAATGAGATGCACGTCCGTGAAAACTGTAAGGAAGTGGTGTAGAGAATTTTCAGAGCGTTGGACGGAAGTTCATGACGAAGAGAGACACAATCTGCTCAGAAAGTCATTGCTATAATTTTTGGGACCGGAAAAGGGCTCTTCTCATCGAGTTTATAACTAAAGACTTCGCAAACCAATCCAATCGAAGACGAGATTTTCTGACAAAAGGGATTTCCTTCTACATTACAATACTCGGCCGCAGGTTGCCCAAGACACAAATGTTGCAGCGCGCTGTTTTGAATCAGCTTGGTTGAAAGGTTTTAAAGCATCTTCCGTATATCCCATACCTTGTCCATCGGACTTTCACTTGTTCTTGAGTCCGAAGAAACATGTTGGAAGAAGAAGGATGGATTAAGACAAGGAAGTGAGGAAAGAATATCCAGAAAGGAGCTGGCCGCGAGTTTATATGAGTAAGGTATAAAGAAAAATCCCAGTGCGCCTTGAAAAGTGCATCTAAGTAAATAGTGAGTACGTTAAAAAATAATGATTATATACTCAGTATAACAAAGAAAAAATTTATTGAATAAAGCCTTTTCTTGATTTTTTTTAAATATGGGAACCATATTTTTGGGACACGCCTCGTATTTTAAGTTTAAATTATTCTACTTCTCTGTAATCGTTGGGAATTGTAGCTCTTCAGAAGTGAGCGATCGCATTAGTTAACGTATGTATTATTTCATCTTTCTTTTAAAGGAAGATATTTCTAGTAACGTGGATTTAAACGGAAATATATAATTCTTCACAAAGGAGAATGAAATAGGGTCATTAGTAAATTTGTAATGCTACTTTTTAATTATTTATTACTATTCGTATATTCCTTAAAATCATTTTGTTTTTCACTCTTTCATATAGTTCTATCACATGTTGTCATGTCTACTTTTCACTCAGCTATCACTCGGGGTTGTAACAATGGTTATTATAGCGACCGATCGATCATACTCCAGGCTATGAGCTAGCTAATTAAAATTCATCCTTATGCATCATGTATCTCCGGTTTAAAATTTATTTTATAAATGAAAAATGTTGTTTAGGGAACCCGTCGGTAAAAAGGTTACGAACTCTGAAATTGTTAAAATTGTGTATTTCTACGCTCTGGTCACGTTTTTCAGAAAGTCTCGCGTTGGATTCTCTGAATAAGTAGGAGTAAGTACCACAGTTTTCCATGATTTAGATTTTATTAAGCAAAAGCTGCCCCCAGCCCAGTTTCCCAAGTAAGGAGTTCCCCTCAAGCAATTAGCACTTAATAGTGAGACAATTAACTTCACCCAACTATATTATACTGTCAAGATACAAGATTTACGAGCAGGATTACTGGCCTATTCACTAAATGTCCATTTCAACCTCTGTATCATTGATATTCTCCAACCCCTTCAAAATATGGATGATGATATGGAAGGGTTTATTTATGGCCCAAAGTAACTGATATCCTTAAGTTTCTTAAAAATTAATGATGCATATAAAAATCATTATTTCTTAACCCTTTGATATTGGAAGTGAAAAATTGTGACTTGGCCGGGACTCGAACCCGGGTCTCCCACTTCGAGTCCCGGCCAAGTCACAATTTTTCACTTCTTGTATAACCTTGGGTTGGTCGCACAACTTAACGTGCAAAGTAAAATTTACATTTCCATCCTTTGATATTGGGAATAATTCAAAATGTTACCCCTTATTTATGCCATCCATTCAGAAGAAGAATAAAATGAAAACAAAATTTCATGTTCTACTTCAATGCCAGTTTAATTCAGTTCAGTTACACCACCTCTTCCATTTACTATCTATAAAATAATTACAGAGGAATTAATGCAGCAAATTATTTTTCTAGATTACTCTTGTCCACTGATTTATTGCAATGTTACTAAATCAATATAGTAAGATGTGACTTTTTGGATAATTGTGAAAGAGAGAGCAATCACAACTTTACACCTTCCATAAATTAATTTTTGGTTACAGGTTTCCTTAACCATAATAAGAATTTTCATTTAAAATGTCCCTTACTTGAATAATATACATTTCATTATTAAGATTTTAGAGACAGGCCCAAAAATGATACTTCACATTTTTTTAATTTTATACCTACAACTACATTATTCATATAATTACTCAGAAAAGAATAACTGAG
Organism: Pachydiplax longipennis; assembly: GCA_036926295.1. Lineage (NCBI taxonomy): Eukaryota > Metazoa > Arthropoda > Insecta > Odonata > Libellulidae > Pachydiplax > Pachydiplax longipennis. The sequence continues at coordinate 2,665,046 of JAVFKF010000004.1, forward strand.
GCTTAAAAAACAGCCCTTAGAAAATGAATTTCCTTAAATATTCTTTTATAAAAGTAAAACTATCACAATCACATGATACTCATCCAAGGTATTGGGGAACTAAAGAATCTTAATCATTGATATGCTTGTCATTAGTGATGAAAAACTATACAACTGCAATATTTATTTGTACTTCAGTCTCCAAAGGAAGGAATATTATATTCCATTTGAAGAATTATATCAGAAGGTTATTCCCTTAAAGCAAAATATATTTATACAGCATATGATACTCAAATTTACAAGATCAGAGAACAGAATTATAGAAGGTGAGCCCAATCTTTAGAGACAAAATTTATTCTTAATAATTAACAAATGTGTAGCTCTACAACAAAATAAAAATATTACTCAATTTTGATGCATTTAGTATGTTTTGGTAATATTTTGTATGTACTCAATAGAGACAAGTCTTTACAACATTCTGAGGTAGGTATAAATTTTTATGTAATTATTTACCATCAAGATGTTCTCTAAATTAAAAAATTACTATCTTATTACTTACAAACCATTAAAAAATTATTCACATAGGGCCTGTTCTCTTTAATTTAGAAAATAGCTTTGCATTAATTCTTACTCTTTGCATTTTACATTGATTGGAAATGAGAAAGGCTGATTCAACTGGTGTGTTGGTATCAGAGATGCTCCTTAAAGTCAAGGATAACCAGGCTAGGCGTGAGGTGAGATACATTCCAACCTTTGTCAATTTAATGATAGCATATTTATCTTCAATTAGCCCCTATAACATATCAGCAGCTCTCATTAAAAGGTAAAAAATTTACCAGTTTACATAGAATTTCATGCCCTATGTTGATGCCAAGTTTTCAAAAATAGGTTTTTCCATTTTCAATAGAGCGAGTACTACCTCATCTAGGTATTTCTTACATATCATGCAAAGATATTGAAATGATGGTTTAATGATAATAAAGACTGGAGACAAAGAAAATCCTCTTAATATAATATTCATTGAGTTCTCAGTCATCCTTGCTAATGATCAGGAGAGTATGAGCAAATAATCATAAAGAAACAGATAATTCAAACATTAACCTTATTTTCTTATGATGTTTGTAATTAATGTAAATAAATAGTTATCATGATTATCATTTACATACATATTTTATTATTTTCATTCATTTGGTAGATTCATTAAGCATTTTCTTCATTCTACTGTGAAGCAGCTCTTAAACAGCAATAATATAATTGTAGTCATATTCTCTCTTGAATTGTAGTCATCTTCTCTCTACCATTGAAAAGGTTGTATGTTAAGTCCTGTTAAGTATTTTCATGTTCTAATACAACTTCTTGTATTATAACCTGAAAATACTTTCTTATTTGAATTTTTTGAAGAAGAAAATGAAAAAAATTGAAGAAGAGTAAAATATCATGCACAGGTAATCTGCAAACAGGATGCCACACCAACTGATGATCAGGAGTTCATTGTACTTTCAGATGTGAGCATAAAGATAATGCTTAACAGAAACTCAAAACAGAATAGGATGGTTAAGTTTATAGCTGTAAATTCTTCTGTTTAAAGATTTAATATATTATTATAGATTTTAACTTTTCATAAATTCAATTGAATTTTGAATTTAATTCAACTGACTGGGCTTTTTTTAATATTACCTATTTTTTTCTATACATGTATAATATTCCCTGTATTTAATCCCTCTATTATAAAAATATCTTAATAACCAAATGACCTCTCTAACAAGTTTACATTTTTCTCTAACAGTTACATCTATTCTCACAGCAATTATTACACACAAAATTTCACTTCAGTGCATGTGGATTCTTCAGTCTCGACTTCAGTTTGCTTACATCAGTGAGTATAACATTACTTTTGAGACACATATTTAGTAGAATTTATATCTTCTCTACAGACTATTTTAACATTTACATTACACACTATAAACTAATTTATCTATGGTAAACATTATCTTGTCTGCCATTGATACATCTAGATCTCTCATCCAATTTGTTCCCTGTATCCTCATTACTTTAAAAACTCATATCCTGCACTCCTCAGTAATGGTCACCATGCACATGCATCTATGGAAAATATGAATGTGTGGCATTAAATATGTGACTTTCATACATTGCCATAATAGAATAAACTAGAAACACTATTTAAGCAATTAAATAATTATTTAGTCAATCAATTGCATAACATATTTACTTACTGTAGATAGTGGTCTCTGGACACAATTCATATGTATATATGCATATACATATGTGAGAACCTCTGTTGTAGAACCTTCCTGTCCTGAAGATCAATTGAACCGAATCCAGGTAAAAATGTCACAAGTAAAAATGCCGTGGTGTAAATGTCAATATTTACAAATGTACAATGTCTACTTAATTAAAATGGTTGACAGAGGAATAATCCCTTTGTCGAGGTTAACATATTCATTTTTGCAAGATTTTTTTAACAATTCATTCACAAAGCCTCAGGTTTATTTTTTATTAACTATGTGTTTACTTAAAATTCAAAAGTGGTTCAGCATATATACTACGTTACACTATACACTCAAAAAATATATATTTATCCATCATTTTCGGTATGTATCATAGTAGGGGGATGTTACTGGATTTGACTGAAGGGAAGTCCAAAACCATGTAGTAAACACAGAATTGCCTATAATCCAGGTGCAGGAAAGCTTTCATCCAATAAATATAAAATATGGGTACAAAATCACATTTCTCTATAAATCTTATGAGTTATCAGCGGAATGTGCAACTGTATTTATGTAAATATTTACATAATTATTATCATCTTTCTATACTTCGATGAATGAGCATTTCATAAACACTGCAGTTATTGTTTGTCACATTATGGGATTTTTATAAAGATTACCAAGAGAAGGAAACATGTTTGGCCATTTGAAAAATGGTTCTTAATAGAAGCAAAACAAAGAGAGAATTTCTGTACTACATGGCTGCAATCCAAGATTTTTGAAAATTAAATCATTTCACAGAATTATTTGCGTCTTGGAGATCTGATTTTAACGGTAATCCCATGACAAAGTATAGCTATTTTCTCTACAATTTACCTATCCTATTTACTTATCCTAGCACTAGCAATTTCTGCCCCCCTGGCAATCACACAAAGCTTAGGAATATGACAGACATGTAAAGCACTCTGATACAAATTATTTACAGATTACAATGAAATCTAAGTTATATGAAGAAAAATTACCATAATTAAATCCAGTGCAAAAATTAGAAGACAGAATATTGGTGGGTGGGAATTCTTTGTGTGTGTATGTTTTGCAAGTTAACAAGCAGAATTTGCTGATGATAAAGTTATTTGTAGAGAGATTGCAAGTCCAGATGACATTGTTTGCTTACAGAATTATTTGAACGTTATTTCAGGTTGGTGCAGTGATTGGCAGTTAGACTTGAATGTAAAGAAGTGCTTAGCTATGAATTTTACACATTCTGCTAATGTTACCTGCATACCCTATAATATTTCAGACCTCTCCTTGAGTACTGCTGTGCAATTTGGGATCTGCACAAAGGAGGATTAATTTCCAGCATGGAGATGGTTCAACATTGAGTAGCTAGGTTTGTGAAGGGAGATTTCAGATTTGACAGCAGTGTTTCAGCTATAATAGAATCCCTTGGCTGAGATTTTCTTAGCAGCATCATCTATAATTTTGGATTGATGGATAACATCTATTATTTTGGTCAACTGCTCCTAATTGCAATATTTTTCTCAGATATCTAAAAGATTTTTAAAATTTATTAAGTATTATGAAGCATTACAAACTCTGGCATTTACAAGTTTAGTATTGTTTTGAAACGATTGGAGAAATTTTAAACTAGAAAAGATTATTACTGGTGAATAATATGAGAAAGTTCTACAAATTTAAAGCTGAAGTAATTCATTATATTTTTAGCTAGAAAAGATTCCAGTTTCACAATAGGATTAAACTAGACTCTACAGAAGAGACTATATAATATCGTTCAGACCAAACCAGATACAACATCCAACAACTGAAGCTGGATCTTCCCAAAATCTTGCCATTCAAGTTAAACAAAACGTCGACACTAGAGGTTTGATACCCATCACACAGCCGTTAAAATGTGCATCTCATCCCCCTCCTCCTCTTCTTCCGCCAATTGAATTATTTTCATTCACTGCAGTGAGTAATCTTGAAGTAAGCAACTTCAAAGAGGTTCATAGCTATCATCATCTCCCTTTTACCCTCTAAAGCAGGTGGTAAACAATTGTTTTTGGATCTAAAAACATTTGAAATACAGAAAAATTTATCTCATTCTAAACAATAGTAATAAATTACAGCATGAGTGATGATCATGACATTGTCAAAATGGTTTTAAACATTGCCAAAATGATGAATAATTGTATTATTGCAAAAAGATGATTGACATATAACAAAAGTATTACATTCTATACAGGAGTGGTTACAACAATCTGAGCCATTGCCAAAATGGTCTTAAACATTGTCAAAATGGTTATGTCCCCCATGAAAATTCTACTATGGCATTTTTACCACACAGAATTCCAGTGCGGCATATTTACCGTGGCGTTTTTACTTGTGACATTCTTACTTAGCACTATTTTACCTGCTGTTATATTCAGCTTAATGAAATTTAAATTTTTGGAAATGAGAGATGTGATTTAAGAATATGTTGAAATATCATCAAACCTGCTGTTTATGCCCGTTGACAGCCTTTGAAAGTTGACAGCAAAGGGAGAGGTTAGAATAGAGCCATAGTCAGAATGGAAGGAGGATATAAATATAGTTCACAATAAAGTATACATATGCACTTACTAATCAGAAAAAGGGGATGGTACTGAATGTGAATATCTCTGAAAGTCAATCTTAAATGGAGAAGTCCCATTATCTTGTTAATGAAGGATCGGTGAAAAATAACTAAGAAGAATAAGAAAGGCCAAACTCTCTTTAATCAGCTGGAAAACTCCTCAGATGATGTTTCTTAATGAAGCTACAAGAATAAGATCCTACATTGTGGAAAAACTAAATAAAATTATTACTCATTATATATTAGGGCGTACCGAAAAACAAAAATTTTTAGTAGCGGGAACGTAATAGGTTGGAAAAGTTGCCTTTTAGGCTCAATAAGAAATGTGCAAAATATGGGCTCTAACAAAGTTCGTCTTGGGCCTGACCAAAGAGCTCGAAAATTCGAAATTTTAGTGAAAATTGCGTTTTTTTAGGTAAGTTAAATTTTTGACGGAGCTTGCATACATTTGATTAAATGGTTGTTTTAATTCGTTTTGATCGAGGAACAATAAAAATAAGCCATTAAAACCGAATATGACGAGATATCATACTTTTAAAATTTTTGGAAACACCATGAAAAGTGGCAGCTTCTCGCTGGTTCAGCTGCATTGAGCTACCCAGGACTCGTCATGAGGTAGAGCCTGCTAATCGAGTCCCACCCGCCTAAACACCCGAGGAAGCATACCAGACAACTAGTTGATGTCTTTGAAGGCTGATTTTGATCCAGTTTTTGGTATTCGCGAGAGGATCATCTCTCCTATGAACCCGTCTCTTGCATCGTGGCCGTAGACTAAACGTGAGGCCTCTGTGACTTCTTTTACGTTTCGTTCGACTGCTTGAGAATCATTTGGGAGGGCAAATAATGCAGTAAGCTGCTTTATAGGTTCCTTTGCATTACTTTTAATGTTTTGAAGATCCTCGGGAGAAAGACTGACAGTAAATGGTGACTTGGTGACAGTGACTTTACCCCAATCTATCAATTCTTCATAGGAAACCACGTCGAACTTCTGTTGCGGGATGATGAACTGGCAAACCTACTCCGTTTGATGGTTAATTCAACATAACACCTTATACGCTCATCTATAAAGCGTTTTTAAACATAAAAATATTATTGCGGTACAGATCATGGTACTCCACTTCGAAGTTATCACATTATTCATCTCGATAATTTATCATACACACTCATAAGCGATCGTGGCAACAAAAACGATTTCTGGGCGAGCATAAAAGACATTATGTTGAATTTCATCTTCAACAAGTTTTCATGTTTGCAAAGGAAGGTATGGTGTATCAGCTATGGAGTTTTACGGCTTTTTCACTGTGTGATTTCTCTTAATGACATACCATATAGGAATGTAGACATGATGATAAACTTCGGGTTATGATTGCTATGTTTATAGATGAGCGACCTAAAATAAGAACACAGGTAGGACATAGATTCATCAACACAAGAAACCATCAAACGGAGTTGATTTTTTCAGTTCATCATCCCGCAACAAAAGTTCGACGTGGCTTCTTATGAAGAATTGATAGATTGGGGTAAAGTCACTGTCACCAAGTCACCACTTACTGTCAGTCTTTCTCCCGAGGATCTTCAAAACATTAAAGGTAATGCAAAGGAACCTATAAAGCAGCTTACTGCATTATTTGCCCTCCCAAATGATTCTCAAGCAGTCGAACGAAACGTAAAAGAAGTCACAGAGGCCTCACGTTTAGTCTACGGCCACGATGCAAGAGATGGGTTCATAGGAGAGATGATCCTCTCGCGAATACCAAAAACTGGATCAAAATCAGCCTTCAAAGACATCAACTAGTTGTCTGGTATGCTTCCTCGGGTGTTTAGGCGGGTGGGACTCGATTAGCAGGCTCTACCTCATGACGAGTCCTGGGTAGCTCAATGCAGCTGAACCAGCGAGAAGCTGCCACTTTTCATGGTGTTTCCAAAAATTTTAAAAGTATGATATCTCGTCATATTCGGTTTTAATGGCTTATTTTTATTGTTCCTCGATCAAAACGAATTACAACAACCATTTAATCAAATGTATGCAAGCTCCGTCAAAAATTTAACTTACCTAAAAAAACGCAATTTTCACTAAAATTTCGAATTTTCGAGCTCTTTGGTCAGGCCCAAGACGAACTTTGTTAGAGCCCATATTTTGCACATTTCTTATTGAGCCTAAAAGGCAACTTTTCCAACCTATTACGTTCCCGCTACTAAAAATTTTTGTTTTTCGGTACGCCCTATTATATATACCTTAGTGAATCATTACAATTACACTTACCTATATTATTTGTCTTATCCAATTTCTGATGAATGTGTTTTTTAGATGTTTATAACGTAAAGCAATCAAAACTCCTACTATACATTGATCTGTGATATCTATTAGATATCACAGATTAATGTCTTCATGTAAAATGAACTGTCTACTCTTTTGTGACTCTTTCACTTCCAATACTGATTGTGCAAATGAAGTATTAAAATATAAGAGATAGATAATGATTTGGATTAGTAATCAACCTCAACATTGATTATTTAGTCTCTAGGAGATCATCAAAGATTGTGTTAGATTGGATTCGTCATTAAAATGTAGTACAGTACAGTGTTTAGTATATTACAATGCAACACAAGATTACAAAATAATAGACTATACTTTTAAAATAATAAGAACTCAATTAATATATGTGGAATTTAAGTATCAATAACATTTTCTGTCAAAAGCCTAGGACATATACATTTTTAGTAAAAAATATTTTAGCTTACCTTTATAATTTAAGGTGTTACCTTTAAATAAATTTATTATTTCATTAAATGAATGTAATCAGGATTAAATCAGTATTATTTCTGTTAGCTTTGTTTTTTATCATAAAAAATATCTCTGTTATTTCAGATTCAACATATTTTCTATCTTCGTCTCCAACAATAAAACATGATCAGATAATTTAATTTTCATTTTGCCAAATGAGGGAAATGAAACTACATTGAGTAAAGACATAACTTTTAAGCAATAAAATTGTTATTTTGTAAGCTTTAGAAAAAATATTACATCATATTTCAATTTTTCAGATGACAGCAGCAGTAGTGACTCATTTGGTAATTCTGGTTCAGTTCCTACTGGCAGAAAAAGATAATTCTGCAATATGTGATTGTTAAACAATGGCAAGCATTAAAGCATTATTAAGTTCAACAGACAGAACAATATTCAATGGAGCTTAAATCTGTGCAGGAGCAAACTGAGTGATACTGTAGAATGAAATATTTGCAAACAAGGTATTTGAAAAATATTTGACAAGAAAAAATAAAATAGGAAGCTGATAAAAATAATGTAGATATTAATGATAATAATAATTGCAGTGGTAGTGCGATGCACAGTACTCAGATTAAACATTTTAGAAGAGCTGGATTGTACCTAGATTAGTATCAGTAACTCCCAAATGGCAACAAAACACAAAACATTCACCTCTATATACATCTTTTAACAAGAAGATTTCTTGAATTGAATGAATGATAGCATGTTGATCCTGTTAAAACACTAATTACTATTATTGGATATGTAAGTTGTGATTAGGAACAAAAGACTCTGAGTCATATTTGGCAAAAGGACCCAAATTTAGAGAGTCTCATCAGTCAATGATCTTTACAAAACTGCAATAATAACCTATTGGATGTCTAAGATTGAAAATAAATTCTATCTGCAAGGAATAGAATACCTTGTTTATTTTGCATTGGTTCTGAAACACATTATTTTTGTGTTTCGTACACTAGTATGACTTTAACTCATGTTGAGCTTCAAATAGTCTAAATTCCATTAATTCGGATGATGGAACTGTTAAGGTACTAATTTATTCATATTAATGGAAATTAATAATTAATTAATTGAAATCAATTTGAGTAATCAATTTGAATATCATCAAAATTAAGATGAAACATAAATATAAAGTTATGAATTACTCAATAAATTACATTATGTGACAACATTTGACAATATGAGAACATTGTTTATTTCTAAAAATTTTGAGAAATAAAAAATTGAACAAGATTTCCATCATCTCTTTTATTCTTATTTTAATCATTGACATAGATCTTTATCACTTCATGAGCCTCACATTTGGTATATTATTATTTCTAACTTGAGCTAAATAAATCTTGATATGTAATAATTATTAATGGCTCTGAGAATATAAAATGAAGACTATTTCATCTTCAATAAAGATTTACTGAATTGATTAACTGAATTTACAGAATGTGAGTGATACCATTGGGTTATATAATTCAATGGATCCTATGTAAAAATGAATTCTCAGTTAAGCAAATAATGTGAAATAGGAGAAATGTAAATATCAAGTGAGAAGAGAAATGGAAGCTAGAAGAAATATTGATAATTACTTAGAATGTATGAAAATGAATGAGAAGGATGATGTAATGAAAGATAATTCACAGCCATAAATAAAACTTGATGGTAATGGGGTGTACATTAAGGAAGTCAATGATAACTATTCTTAATCTCTTAGATATAAGCTAGGAATGTTTGATAAGCTGATTGCAATGTTTAAAGCATGAAGATTAAAATTATATTCTATGAATGATATCTATTAATAAAAGATCATAAAATCAAAATGCTCCATAAATTACCATGAAATTAAATAATTATGATTATTATGGTTATAATATATTTCTATGTAAAATAAAATGTATAGCCTTGATCATTTCCTCTTAAAACGCTTAAGGTAATTTTTTTTTTAATTTTCAAACTTCATCATCATACGTAAATTCAATCAAGTCACATTTTTATACGGAAGATTTTTCAAATATCCTGCTAAATTAGCCGCATTCGGCTCAAATTTCGGCTTATTTTGAAAGATTTTTCTAATATCTTGCTAAATCTGCCGTTATTTGAACGGGTTTCGGCTTAAATTGGAAGATTTTTCCCATATCTTGTTAAATAAGCCGTATTCGGATCAAATTGCGTCTTAAATTTGGAGGATTTTGAATATATCTTGCTAGACATTACGTTATTTGAGCGAATTTCGGCTTAATTAGGAAGATTTGTCAAATATCTAGCTAAATTAGTTGTTTTTCCAGCGGATTTCAGATTAATTTAGAAGATTTAAAAAAAAAACTAAATATGCCATTTTTTGAGCATATTATGGCTTAATTTGGAAGATCATACAAATATCTAGCTAAATTAACCGTTTTTTTAGCAGACGTCGCACAGTGGGCTAGAATCGAAAAAAGCTGGCCAAGAGGCCAAAAATGGTTTTTTTGAGTGCGGGTTTTGAAACTTCGCATATATATTAAGAAAAGATTGAATTTTATGTTCTCATTCGTCGTTTTTCGATATCTTTACGCGTTAAAAAGATACATGGCGTCAAACTTGAACCATTTTCACAGAAATGGGCAGTCTCGGATTTTTCGGATAAACGTTCAAGTCTGCGTTTTTGTGGAGGGTTTAAATAGATACTTTTGGAATAAACAACGATGCAGTCATCTACAACAATTCTTTATCTTTTGACTGGTTGCAATTACCGCTTACAAAAATGAGATTTTGCTCATTTAAAGCAACAAAATGGCGGACACCTTTTTCGGACAATTTTCTAGATAAAGTAAGGAATATAAATAGGAAAACGGCCGTAATGCATCGAGTCTCTTATACCACGTCATTTTCAGAAGTGTCTAGATGTGGAATCCGAAGAAACTGTTTCAATTCAGGTGCTAATTTGGGAATTAAGTCGATGTTTCGTAAACGCGGCGCGTTCCGACTCACCGCCGTGAAATCCCCGAGTGCAGTTTCGCTGTCTTTTTGGTGATATGAAGTCTAACGTTTGGTCTCTTTCATATTAGATTCTGGCTAATTATCCTTAAGACATATGTGAAGACAGTTTTAGAGAGGAAATAGATACCTCAAATTTACACAACGGATGTGGAATTAAGGAAAATTTACATTCAGGTAAAATGCGTCTGCATTTAATTTTAACCGTGAAAATACTTATAGCAATGTTTTCACCCTCAATATTGGTGGGAAATATGGTTGACAGAATTTACTTTGAGAAATACTTCACATCTGGAAATTTTTACCGACCCTTGCGTCACGGGTTTGAAGTACGGTTTATGGCACTCCCGCGCTACGCAAGCAATATAGTTGCTGTATTATTGTTTATAATCTTCTAAAGTCAGCCGAAATATTCTCCAAGAACGGTTAATTTAGCATGATTTTTGAAAAATATTCCAATTTAAGCCGAAATTTCCTCCAGGAACGGCTTATTTAGCAAAATATTCGAAAAATCTTGCAAATTGAGAAGAAATTTGCTCAAAAACGGCTTATTTAACAAGATATTTTAAAAAATCTTCCAAATTAAGCCGATATTTGCTCCAAAAACGGCTTATTTAGGAAGATATTTGAAAACACTTCCAAATAAAGCCAAAATTTACTCCAAAAAATTATATAGGATGATATTAGAAAAATCATGCAAATAAAGAAGAAATTTTTAAAATATCTTCCAAATTAAGCCGAAATTTGCTGAAAAACGGCTTCTTTGGCAAGATATTTGTAAAAATCTTCCAAATTAAGCCGAAATATTCTCAAAAACGGCTTACTTAGCGAGATATTTGAAAAATCTTCTATGTTCAGCTGGAATTTGCTCCAAAAACGGCTTATTTAGCATGATATTCGAGGAATTTTCCAAATTAAGCCGAAATCTGCTCCAAAAACTGCTTATTTAGCAAGATATTTGAAAAATCATCCAAGTGAAGCCAAACTATCCTGAAAAAACGGCTTATTTATTATGATATTTGAAAAATCATGGAAATAAAGCAGAAATTTTCTTAAAAATCGGTTTATTTAGCAAGATATTTATAATCAACAAAATAATGCCGAAATTTCCTGAATAAACGGCTTATTTAGCAAAATATTTGAAAAATCTTCCAAATTACGCCGAATAAATGCTCCAAAAACGGCTTATTAAGCAGGATATTTGAAAAATCCTCCAATGAAAGTCGAAATCTGCCTCAAAAACGGCTTATTTAGCAATTTAGATTTTTTCGAATATCATCCTAAATAAGCCGTTTTCGGATTGAATTTTGGCTTAATTTAGAAGATGTTTCAAATATCTTGCTAAATAAGCCGTTTTTGTGAATATTTTGAATATTTGATTTTTCGGGCAATCTTAGCCTTCATTTGGAAGATTTATTCACATATCGAGCTAAATAAAGCCGTTTTTAGTGCGCTATTTGTCAGCTGTTTTACGATTTTATAACTATGGGCCCGCCCAAAAACCTGCATCGCGGAAATTATCGGATCCTATCCATTCATTCACAAACCAAAGATCTGTAGAAAATCCGTGGAAAAGTTCAAGCCCCACTGTTGATACGATAATTTACAAGTATCTAAACGTCTTCGATTCGAGACGAAAATTCTCAGAAAGATTCCAGAATGAAAGAGAGATTCAAGCATGCTCATACAAGTATTTAAAGTTCATTTTGATCGCTTTCAGGCTCCATCAACATTGCCAGGTAAGACATAAAACTTACGCACTTTGGAGAATAGATTCATATGAAAGAATGTTTATTTAGATTCATACCATTTTGGTTGATGGACTTGAAATTAGGAAGACTTCATACGGCAGTGTGGTTTTTACTGAAAATATTTTCTTGTAAAACGTCTCTCTTTGAACTATGCTAATGTATGAGACGATACATCCATTTCTGGACCAAAAAGACAGCTATAATTACCCTTTTTCATAATATCGGGGGGCATTTTCTCTTGCCTTCCTTATTCTACGGAATTAAAAATCTTACATATCATTAGCTCCGTCCGTCTGTTTGTCCCCACTTTTATTTTGGAAACTATTTGTTGTAGAGCAATGAGATAAACTGCGTTGTATTTCTAATATTCTGAAAGTCCCACAAAAATTATTTCCATTTTTACGAAGGGTCAGGTTCGAACCCAGGACTCCATAATAGGTTTTCATAAGGAATGCACCTAAAGTTTGTTTTTGTACCCTCCAGGCTTTGTTACTTTTACAGAATTAAATAGGAAATAATGCTCCTGCGAAGTCAAGAAAAGTACCAAATGCAGGTAAATTAAATAAAAAATTTTATTATTTTTTAAATCAAAATTACAAGAACTATGACAAAATAACTGAAAATTTTGTAAAATTTCACCATAGTAAACAACCAGCCCCCTTGACGACCAAGGTGATTGTTGAATCCGATACATTCATTTTCCCACAAGAATACATGTGGATTTTATTATTCAAGTTAATTTTTCTATATTTTGGTTATTGATTCAATATTATAAATTATAATTTATAATAAATATCTTTAATTCTGTTATTTCTCCCTTACATTACTTTTAATGATATTCCATCAGTCAGTTTTTTAAGTGAAATTGATAATTATGGAGTTATTCTAGGCAGCACACAATAGTACCTAGATTGGGAGTAGGGTAGAAAAGGAAAGGGACTGGTTAGAGAAGAGCAGGTGCATGTGAAGTAAAGGTTTAATAGTTTTCAGTTCAGTAATTTCAACAAAAGTTTTCATGTATATAAAACTGTGGTTATTTCTGTTAATCATTTTAATTTGTTAATCATTATAGCCATATTTATCATATATAACTGCAGATAGACTTTATTTACTGCCTCAAACGATGTCACAAAGGTAGCTTTGTTTTTTCAATTAGATGATTATTTTTCCATTGATCTTTCTGCCTTATCATCTCTGGCCCATTTAAAATTAGCTTTTTTAGTGAGTGAATTATGCTAGTGTGTTAGCATTTATCATCTTAGGTATAGTCTTTATTGTTAAAAGGTTTATAAATATCTTATTTCACTTGTATCTCTTTTTAAATTTTTGACGATGTATCAACCAATCTGTTCCATATATGGATGGACTAGCTTTTGTTTATTTCTGAAGGTAATAAGCTACTAAGTGTGATTTACGCTGGAAAAAAATTAAATTGATCAATGTATACAGTATGCAGCTTTTCGGCGTGTGGCAGTAGGTGCCTAAACCATGACTTCCCTAATCGTCTAATACCGTGTATTACATTAGCATTTCCTAACTTAGTTCAACACCTCATTTCTTACCACGGGCGATCTTTTGAATTCGTGAGAGCAGAGCAAACCGCAAGTAGTATTGTCTCCATCAAAATTTACTCCCTTATGGGATTCAATGTGAAGCTAAGCAATACTATCTTAATAAGTAAATTTAAAAGAAGCTTAAGGAAATGGGTAATTATTACACGAGACGACATGCACCCAGGAAAAATCCCAAGGAAGAATCACCTTACACAGTTGAGGGAACTCCTAAAGAAAGAAAATCTAAGACGATTCCTTCTCCTATCGTGGATTCTAGATTTGGATTCAAATTATAAGAAGTTTGAAAAGATTAAACATTTTCGTTTAGGATAACATTTTCATTGATGCAAGCTAATTGAGAGATGTTAGATTCTTCTCTGCACAAGTTGTTTGCTAATATATTATCAACAGCTTATTTATGTATGCCCATTGAGAATCAACGGGCGCCTCAGCTAGTTCATAAATAAATATGAGAATCCATCGGTCTCTTCATTTTTTATATATGTCTTCTTTATTCTTCCTTTCTTTTTCTGGAATCTTATAGCTAATTAACATGGGCAACGATAGAAATGAAATTTTTACTTAGCACATGAAGTTGTGCGACTAACCCAAGGTTATACAAGAAGTGAAAAATTGCGACTTGGCCGGGAAAAATAATAATAATAATAAAATAATATAACAATTAACATGGGCTTTGGGAAAGTCATTCGTATTTTTATTATCATAGCTTTCTCGTAGTTTTATATGATAATGTTATAATAATAACAGTATCTATTCAGATATTCAGTAATTTATTCAGGTTTACTTTGATTGGAAGGATTTAAACCTTGACTTTTACATATTTCTAATTGAAATAAATTTTACTTACAAGATAATACCATTGTAGCCAATGGCAGTGTAATTTCTTTTACTATGATATATTCAAAAAATTGAGATGATTGATGAGAATGAAAAAATTTTAATCATGGTAATATTTACGGATGAACTGCAGCTATAACACCAGAGTTATATTTTTTACAAGTTCCATTTTTCTATAACATCTAAAATATAACTTCAGGGAACATAAATAAGGAAGTTGCAATTTACATATTAACTTCAGTAATTTTCTAGTTAAGTCTAAATGTCTGAGGATATCTTTTTCTTGATTATGTAGTGCAATGCAAGTAATATATAGAAATAATTTTTATTTTTCAAAGATGATACTTTCAATATATAAATCCTAACATAGTTCATCGTTTTGTGGAAGTTAGTATTACCATTCTCAGCAATGAAATATTTTATATCATTATATCAAATCATAATTTATTCCTTCTGCTCCAAGATTCCTCTGTAGCATTTTCTTATAGTTGACCATGTATATGTTTGTTATATCCCCAACACATTTCTTAGCTCAAAATTATTTAGAAACTCTAAAGAATATTCCTCAAAGTAGCCGTTGATTGAAATAGCTCACATTGAAAGCACATTCTTGTGTCAGTTGAACTTTTTATGATATCCAAGTAATTATTCCCGGTTCCGTGACAACTGAGCGCGGGACGATCGAGCGCTAGGACAAATGAGCACGTCTCCTTTATTATTAATTAAACGAATATACGTAAAATAATGTCAATAGTAAAATGATAAGTTTTATATGCAAAACACTGAATTTAGACTTCAAAATCTTGGTTAACCAGAAAGCTGTATTCTTGCTTACGAAACAGCAGTTTTCAGAATAAAGATAAAATTCTCAGCTTCGATTCCTTTGCAGTTAAATCAGCAATCGGTAAAGAAACTACGACTCAATTGTTTCAGCGTCAAAAATTGATATTATTTTACGTATAATCGTTCAATTAATAACGTCTGAAAAGGGGACTCGGTCATTTGTCCGGTCACGATTATTCCCTGCGAGTGCGGAAAAATCATCGCAAACATTTGCTCGCCCCACATATCCTCGCCTACAATCCCTTGCGACGGGAGTGGTGAAGATACATTTTTCATTATTATTTTAATAGGTAACTTTTATGAAAGATAACTTTATCACACTCGGCCACCCGGCGAGTGTGATAAAGATAACTGCAGACGAGATCGCGGGTTCGGATCCCGTGACCGTCAGAGCTTTTATGGAAATATTTTTGATTGGAGGATACTCATGAAAATATAGATGCTTCCGTAGTTGTTAACATCTCTATTTTCTAGACTCAAGGGTCATGGTTGAAACGTAATATTTTCGAGTAGATACATTGATCTAATCTAAGCTTATTCGGAAAAAAACAGTGATTTTTTATGTCTGCCACACCTTGAAAAATCAATCACTCTTTGTACTTCGAGATGCATGCAAGCGTTAGAGCCAAAGAAGAGAACTACAGACTTGCATCATTCTAGAATAGTACCATCAATGTTCTGCGTAATTCGATTTTCGAATCGAAGTTATTTAGAAATTCAATAACTATAGAACGTTGAGTGGATATGATTTTTATCATCTGTGCGATTTACCTGGTATATAAATAAGAGTTCTAGTAGAGAAAAGTTTATACGCACATACTCGAGCTCATATATAAGTTTATAACATATCTTTGTTATCTAACCTGTGTAACTAAAACAGCAAAGATTATTGCATATTAAATCAATTGCTTGTAGCAAGCTTCAAACGGAATAAATGATTTCAAATTAAATAATTCCCATTATATTGGTTTGATTTCATTGCATTGCATTGCAGAAGACAATCATGAAAGAAAACCTACCAAATGATATTATACTCTGCCCATTTTCATGAACAATATGTTGGAAATTTGGTGAACTTGAGACTCTATATTTGACTCATCCATTTCCACTGCATAAGAATCTTTGCTTCGTAACTTTTGAAATGAAAATCATCATTAGATCAGTGGGAATTTATTCATTTACGATTATTCCTTCCCTTAATATTTTTAGCAACCGGTGTTCTCCGATATTGGTAAGCATGAGTTAAATACCACCGAAAACAACTCCCATTACTGGGAAAATCAAAACTTAATATCGAATTCTTTGAAAAGCGTTTAAATAAGCGATTCTTTACTCAGCGTACGGTCCACTTTTACTTCCGCAGTAGGCAACATATAAAATTAAATCTGCATTGCAAGTCACTATCTTTAGAATTGATAATCATCTACTGGTGAATATAACGAGCGACGTATGAAATTAATATAATATTGTGGGCTAAGACCGACCGAGACTTCGAATCATCGCTAGTTGTGCTAGAGCTATAGTAATAAAAGAGTTGTTATCCAAGTTGCTTATCTTTCAAGACTTCATGAAAAAATTCTTAGAAGTTTTTCTCATTTCACTTTCGAAGTAGGTATAGGATCCTGTCCAATATGTCAGGTGTAACTAGTGATAACCAGAAGCCTCTCATCCTTCCAGCACTCCCCTGCATTAACTTCCTATGTATCCAAAAATAGTCATGCTACAGCAACTCCCCAAGATGAAAGTAATTGTTGACTTTCACGCCAACTATCATGTTCCCGAAAGAAAAGTAGCAATAAAAAAAGCTAATGCAACATTCAATGATGCAATTATTTGTTTAGTCACATAACTACTGTCATGTTAACGGAAGAAAATGCCGCATGAAAATTATTGCATCAGACTAACCTCCCATCCAACTTTAAAAATCACGGTCCTTTAATTTAACATCGAATACTAGTCATTTCCACCATTATTCTATAAGTAAATAATATTGTTTATTAAAATGTAATGAATTGCATAATGAGGATAAACCAATTTGAATTTTTTATCATACCTTACATGATTGCACGATGATAAATTTACCAGCGTTTTAGAAAAATGTGGTTTACCTGCAAGGCACTAAGCGTTGAGGCTTCGTGTCGTTCCAATGGAAGCTTTTCTTACTCGGAGAGTTTTTCCACTAACTAAAAGTGTAAGTTTTGGCACATACATTACTCATCTTCATTCGGGAGTATGAGTGTCCTGTAAACAGAAATCCTCCTAATCGTTCTCGTGAATACCTTGGCTCGTGCTCGTACACCCGTCGCTCTTAGAAGTCAAAATAAGCTAATTCTTGGTTACAATCTAATGCACGGCATATTTGCCATGGCGTTTTCCAGGTCACGGAGCATGTTGACGATTTTCGAAGGTAAGCTTAAGAAAGAATGCGGACCTTCCCTCCCCCTTCATTTTTCCATACCTCTTCCTACTCCCTACTCGTCATTCTAGTTTTATTCTTGAAAATATTTCTATCTCTGAGTCTTTATTAAAAAATACTCAAAAACGTCATGCAATACGACATTTATTCTACTGTCTTTTACCGAAACTATTTACAGCATGCGAATGGCTTTTCTATACTTTGTTTGATAAAAATCTCTTCTCACCTATCATCTCTATGAAATATTTCGGAACAAACCAACGTTAACATTTTTAGGAGAATTTGTGCGATGTCCTTCTAAATGCATGTCATCTATTGTTAACTGCACAAGTATCTCAAATTAAAGAACGGAAAATTGTTCTGGGATCGCCGTGAGATGCGGAAGAAGTTGTGACGATCATTATTATTAAATCAAGATTGAAATTTTTGGCATTTCGATCCTGTTTATTCGTGTTTACTTAAGGAAATCAAATAAATCATTATCCATATTACTTTCGACGCTAACAAAGTCCATGGATGGCTCTAATGAAAGCGCTCTCTGGTTTGAAAGCCTGTGGTGGCCTAAATGTGCGGAAGATGTCTAAGCACATTTAAAAGGACTAATACTAGGTTGGTAAATTTTGAAGGAGGTTATTAGCAATTTTATTGCTTAAAAACACACAATTTGTAATATTTTAATATTGCCATTAAAAATTCAATTATATTAACAACGCGGAATATAAACGTAATTAACATATATGTCGAATAAGCGTGAACTTCATTTTAAAGCAAATCATGACTTTCTACACTTTTATTCCTCTGAATATTTGCATTCACATACTTTTAAATTTATCAGACAATTTTCGTCCAGCTTTTCTCCATTCCATACCACTGTACGTCGTACGCTTACTACCGTCTAGCGAACTTTGCAGGGATCATTTTCTTTAAATAACACAAGCAAACTATGTGAGTAGCCTGCCTTCTGTCGCGGCGAAATAGAGGCGTTAACGTCCTTTTTGTTTTCTCTCATTTTTGACGTTACGGCAAGACCATTCCTCTTGGATCTCATCCATTCTGATGGAGCTGAAAAAGAAATGAGTATATTTATTTTCCTATTCAAATGATGTTGAATTCATCACGTAATCTCAGCGTATAAATTAAAAGATAATAAGTGAATTTCCTTCTGACATCGTAACTTGAATGAATATTGATGTATATTGGTATGCTGTTAACAGATTTGAAAATGTAATAAGCTATACGTTTTATGTCGGGTTGTTCTTCTATCCTTAAAATGTCTATAACTATCCTTCCCTGTAGAATATGCTGAGGATGGCAATGGAAGAGAGAATTCCTATTGAATCAATAAATAGATCGTTGAGGATATTTGTAGAAATAAGAAAAGGAAAAGTAGCTGGGGAGAATATAAGTTATGTACAGAGATGATAGGTATTGTTTGAGAAACACTGAGCTTAAGCGATAATTCCTTCCCTTGGTATAACATGAGAAAAACGATATTTTATAATCATCATCTTTTCATTCTTAGTATTCGTTTGATGTAATTTGAATCTGGACTTTATAAGTTGATGTCAGGCATCTTGCTCATAGTAGAGGTGAACATTTTTATCTACGAAGGTACTCTCTATTCACGACTTCCTCCTTCACATATTCACCATTCTGGAGAGTGTTTTCAGTAGTCCTTCTGACTAAACCATGCATTATCTGCGTGCCGATCCGGCCCAAGACAAGAGGGGGCGTGTCCGAGGGGTTTGCCGGGGCGCCTAGCCGTGGGGGCGCATGACTTTAGTCGAATGTTTAGTTAATGAGGAATCCTAAGATAAACCTTATATAGAGAAATCAATAAAATATCACATAACGACAATTTGTGGTGGTTACTCCCCGTATTGGTATTATACGATAAGATATGCAGGTCGGAATTTTTTCTGTTATTTTGTTTTAAATGAAAATGTTGAATTACTTATGTATCCAAAGCATCAAGGATCAATCTATCACAAGAGAATATAATTCACTACTGGTCATTGCATTTTTCTTACAACAAAGTGATACATTTTCTTAAAATTGAAAGCTACTCTGAGCTACCAATAATTTGAGCAATAATAATTACAATATCTTAAAAATATAAATTTTACTTTATGAATTTTTTGAACACCAAAATATCCTCTCGGGTGAATGAACAAGTCATTAAAATGTTTGTTTTACGGAGATATATGTGAAAGAGGCGTCTCCATGAATCCCAGTCCGGGTCGCCAAAGCGCATCGGGCCGACCCTGATTGCGCGTTCCGGTACCATCATCCGATTTTCTCATATTTTAAAACAGTTATGTATTTGAATCCGTTTCTCTGACATTTCTTGAAACAAATAGATACTAAATACGAATATTTGAGTCATTTACAAATGAATGATGAATGATTTACCGGACCTGTAAATGCGTAATTATTAGCACATGACTGATATTCATCAAAAATTACTTATTTACGGGTGTGGATCCCCCTGAAAACTGATAATGTTCCCCTGGAAAGCATACAATATTACCCTGGAAAACTCAAAAGATTCCTTAATTGCTGGATGGCGGACACCCTCGTTTTATCGCAGGTTTAACACTGTAAACATATACGTTAAGGCGATCCTTTTAAAGTCAAGTGTGATAATAAAGTGCGTATTCACAGCTATCATCGTAACTTTATGTAATATTTGAACCTCTTTTCGATACTTTCAGTTCAAAAAAATTTGATATAGTTAGATGTCGTTTTCTTTAATGTGTTACAATTTTTTACAAGAGAGGCAGCTAAATTTTTCGCTGGATCTATCTGAAGTATGTGATTTGTTGTTGAAGGTAATTTTGTCGGGCTTCTAACCGGGTCAGTGCTGGCAGAAGTGGCGACGTTTCGGCACTTCTGCCAGCACTGACCCGGTTAGAAGCCCGACAAAATTACCTTCAACAAACTTTTTACTGGGAAAGCGTCAAGTCATATATATGTGATTTGTTGTTAACTTGATGGATTTCAACATTGTATAGCCTGGACGATTGCTCTGAGATGAGCTATCGCTGGGACATCTGATAAGAGTACGGAAATAATGAAAATTGATGCTGAAATGAAACCATCTTTCATTTTATGACTAATCTCTTCCAATTATTTCCGTATACGTGCACCTAACGAAAATAAGGGTATCGATTGAAAGCTATTTCATATCTAGTTTAGCAATTACAAAGGATAGGCGATGTTTATCACGCGAAACACTTAAACTTAGTATCCGACGAACACCCGTTAGGTTATATTATGCTATCGACGGAGGTACGTTATTTACGGCGCTATCGCTAATGAGAATGTGGTTCTTGGATGAGGGGATATAGGTGCGACAACTAACTTTCTTTAAAGAAACAATTTCATTAATTTTTTTCCATACCCGCTATCACTTTCATTGTATCATTTTAGGGGGATACAATTGTTAGGAGAGGATTACTTATAAACACTGTACTGTGCTTAAATGAGATTGTAGCTATTCGATTCCTTTTTTAATCTGCCCATTTAATTTCTTAAGGTGAGAGAATAGTGTGAATCCACCCTTCATGTGGCACGTCATTTACGCCTTGGCGATATTATTGACGCAAGGACTTTTAATAGGAGGAATGGTTAGTCTCCAAGTAATCAGCATGATTGAAGTGAGTACTGGAATTTGGAAGCTCATAAAACCTTTAATTTCTTTAATTCCAGATTCATAATCAATTATGGAGTTGAGAAAGTTCGCCTCTGATCCGATTCTTTAAAGGGTGAGCAGTCACTTTAGCGATCAAGTATTGCAAGGCCATCCATATATTGACTTAAAATAACAAATCTGATGAAAATAAAGATTTAAAAGATAACTTTTCTTGAAATATTATGCAAAAATCTATTTTGAAGCAAGCATCCTAAAAATCTTTTCGATGCCAAGAAATATTTGGCATACTAATGTGGTATCAATTTCAACTCTGGATTGCTAAATCATCATGATAAGAGTTTGCAGGTCGGGGGGAAGTTTTCGATGATTTCTTATGAATCCGAAAATCATTCGAATGGTTTATGTTAATGGATATTTTGTGAAACAACTAAACGAAGAAATATGATTGGTCTTATTTTCCATAATGTCGATTTTCTAAGTATTTACACAAATAATCACATCCTCAAAATGTTATTCTTTATCACAACAGAAGACCTTCAAGAACCCACGCGGCGATGAAAAGTAAAAAATGTGAAAGGTAAAGAGAGCGATTTCTGGTGAATTTTTAAACACCCGGGGTTGAATAATTGAAAAACAATCAATTATAGTAAATTTTGTTGAATAATGCCTCCATTGGATAAAATCAGCATACTTAGTCAAATTAGGCTCTAATTCGAGATGTAAGTTTTATCTGAAGTCATCCAATACTCTTTGCTCGGTAATTCCGTTTAACTCATTACTCCGATGGGACGAGACAGTGACACAGGTAGGAGAAGAAAAGGGATGAGTGAGGACTCCATTCGAACTCGAATACATTAAGGAGAAACATTACGTAGAACCTTTTCCCTTTCCCCTCTCCTCCTTCACGAGCAAAGTATATAAACCCTGAAATTTTTGTCGTCGACGCATTCTTTGCCCAACGTCCGCGACGAGAACCTCAGTCGGCGCAAGATCTCCGGGAGTTGAAATCACTCGAGGCGACCATGCTGTTTCAACGTCATCTTCTCGAAGATGCAACATCGCCGTGGAATTCCCGACCCAACGACGTGGTCTTCGAAAGATTGCTGCCTCGACCGAGCCTGAAGAAGCCTCCTGGCAAAGAAGATGTGTGTGTTTGTGTAGTGAGCTATGGTCATTATAGTGAAATTTAGTGAATTGGTGATAGTGACTTGAAGAGGAGGTTCGGTTCGCCGATGGAAAGCTGAGGTCGGCCACCGCTGGAGGAATTCCTCATCACAAGGTAAGGAATCTACGTCTTTCAGCTTAGAAAGGTGGTAGAGGGTAGAATTCTTCAGAAATGGGCCCATCCAACGGGCATTAGAGAACAGGTCTGCATTAGAGTTTGGGGGGAATGGGAAATTAAGTGAAGTAGGGCCCACTCGATGGGCGATAGTGATTGGGGGGAGGGGAAATTGAAGTGATAGGTAATACACGCACTAATACAGACAGGCTTTTTAGCCATTAGAGAATAAAACTTAATTAGTCTTCTAAAATTCTTCCTCTCCTATCTTTTCCGTGGCTATGGTTTTCATGCCGTAGCCACACCATGGTTTGATAGGGCTGGTTATTTGCAACTGCTGACGCGAGCGTCCCGATCCCCCCGAAATGACAAATTCCAGTTGCAGATAGCTGGCGAAACCCCTCCATTCAAAAGGGGAAACGAGCCTGGCACGATACGTCTTTGCGTGGTTTGGAAAGTCGTGCACCTTCTTTTCTTTTGACCTAATCTTTCAAAGGATTTTTCAAGTTAATTTTTAGTGTAGTTATCTGTAGGATTTATTTCTAACATTTTCCTCTTCCAAATTTTTAAAAAATGTCATATTTTGTTTGTAAGAAGTTATTTATTTTATGATTAAACATTTTTACTCTTCCATGCAATATAATAACATCGGAAGTTACGTATAGTTAAAATGTGCTGTATAACTTTGAGGTTTTACTTTTATTTTACAGAAAAGTTTCGCAGCCGGGTTTCTGAGCAGATATACTTCAAAGATCAATGGAAAACGTTTGCTGAGATGTGTAACATGCAGTACTACTGGTCAAGAGAAGGTATAAAAAAGCCACAGAAAGTAAGTTTCGGAATTTTGGAGAATACTGTCCGCAGAAGTTCATAAGATTTGAAATGGAAATATAAAGTAACTTTTATGGCTAGAGGAATTCATTAATACAATACTTCGAACTCGTTATTGAAATATTACCAATTTAGAGTAATATCTTGGTTCCTAATGGTTAATCGTTCATGCGAGAAATTCAGTTTTCCTAAATTTTCCACATTTCAGAATGCCAGGTTTTCCTTCTCAAATTGTGTAAAATCGAAAGATTTCAATTTTTTCTTATTTATCTAATGGCTTGCGATCTCCTTGATTCGGATACTAATCCAGTCCACCAAAGCCTTTTGGTTATTGAAAATTCATTTCGCGAGTACCTGAATATTTCGTAACAGATTTAATATTTCGAGTCACTTTCAGTAAGACGTAAAATTCGGTATTGGCGATTGAGCTTTTAAATTTGCAAAAATGTCATCCACTAAAAAATAAATAAATGTTCTTTTATGGTTTTAATTGTACACAGAACTAAGAAATTATCGGTCAATAGGAAAGGCAAATGTAATGCAAAGGTTGAAAACTGTAGTCCCTTAGAATTGTCCATCGAGACTCGAAAAAATTTATTATTTTCCTTTATTCGAACTAGTCTCGAATAATGCGATTCGAGGTCCACACGTAGTAAAATTAATATCTGATTTAGTGACGGTACTACTCGGAGCAACTCGTTTCCTTAAGAGGGATTTCGACGGTAGCGTTATGGCTATGATAATCTCTCATTCGACAATCTGCTCCAAGGGAGGAGATCAAATTGTCGCCGGAAGTTTTTCGTAAATTCATCGGTTCAGAATTTTTGACGACGTAGATACCATAATCATTTGAGTAAACAACAAGAGCCAACTCGGAGAGGCATGGACAAATCGTTACAATAAATTATAGCTTGAACAGGTAGTTAATTCTGGTCGTTCTTCCCGGAGAGCATTAGAGAAGCTAAAAACCTGGATTAGATAAGGATGTTATAACACCCCCTCCCGTATGCCACACGCGGGATTTCCATATATGATTTTGCTCTAGATTCTAGGATAGGTAGTCATTTATAGACGTCGGGGAGGTTCAATCAGACATTGAATCTAAATAGTTACTTACGAAATCTGGGATTATAAAACCACTCTGATAAGAGTACAATGCAATAAATATTTGCAAAATCATAGCTTGATAGATCCCCATGTTTAGAAATTTTTGTCGGAATTTAAATGTGCGACCTGTAAGTAAGATAAAGTTTCCTCGAATTGGATGCTTTTTATTTGGCAGTTATTTGTACATGAGCAGTGGTTTAACTATTAAAAAGATTGAAAACGGAGTAAAAATTAACTTTAAAATTCCGAATTTCATCACCTTATGTCAGGATATATTAGGAATTAATATATTGTGTAACAAAGGGTAAGAATTCTACCGGAGCTTGAAGGAATTGCCGATGAATGAGATCCATAGTTTCCGTTAAAATTCTACTCCCTTTCGCAAGTAATCATTTTGAATTAATTGTTATGATCGCACAGAATTTTATAAAGAATGCTGAAAGCGGAGTGAACTAAATAGAAGTTGCTAAGTGGACTAAACGTTCAAATACAGGACACAAAAGAAAACTTACCGAAGAAGTATTAGTAAGAAGTAAATACAAGAATTACCAGCAAGTGATTATTGAGCCTTCCTGAACGTGATAATACACTCATTTTCTACTGCATTTTCTCTTCTCCCTATTTCTAATTGTGTATATAATGTAGCATAGAAGTTAATGTTTGCAAATGCTTTTTCACATGAAAGAGATTGCGTATGTTACAATGATAGTATATAAAAAAGTGAGGACAGCATCCGTTACGAATCATGATCGAGGGCTGCGTCATATCTAAAGATATAATTCTGTAAATCGAGTTTCTTGAAACTGCCCACTTGTGCATTCGAATTTACTGGAATCATGACCTGAGTTAAGGCCTTGTAAAAACATTGTTCCAAATGAGCGCTAGAAAAAAAATAGGTTAGACGATACAGAAGGGATTTCAATCATGTATTTACCTATACTTATAAGTGTGTTTCATTCACGTTGAGGACAGAACGTTGTTTGATGAACCACAAACATTTTAAGTATTGGAAGATTTCGACAAGAGCTGACGAAGAGTCTCCGCAATGTGTTCATGTATAACGTCGGATAAAAAACTCATCCTTCTCTAAAATTAAGTAATGCGAAATAAGTAAGGTTTACGAGAACAAATAACAGTAAGATTGCTGGAAATTGAGTGGAACACGACATATTTTCGACATATATACTGCGGAAGTTAATACGGAACCAGAAGGGCACAGATGTACTTTTTCCTTCCTATGAATTCAGAAATGTTAGTAGAATCTAACAGGAAGTTTTGAAGTAATTGTATGCAATTTTGAGAGTAGTTTATGCAGTACAATAATCAGAATGATCCGATCCGTCAAAGTTTTTCAAACTGACTCTGGATTCAATATTTTACAGCCAATGATAGGATTAAAATCCTAATATTTATTGATTTACATTGTAATTGAACAGCTTTGACTATTAAAGAGAATAATTTTAACCATAAATGTTTGGCGAGAGCATTAATCTGCGTGAGCTATTTCATAAGAGTTCATTGACACGTATCAGCTGATTGCCCCTGTTCGCTTGCGAAACAGCATCGATTTTGTACATCTCTGGTAGTCTAATTCACAGGATAATAATAATGCTCTCACTGACAATTAAGAAAACACAAATATTAGGAAAGAGTGGACAGCACAGAAACTGTGAACAGCCTGGATAAATATACATATGGGTTTATGATTTGAAGAACAACAACTAATATCATTAAATGAACTATTAGTAATGAACAT
This sequence comes from Pachydiplax longipennis, assembly GCA_036926295.1. Classification (NCBI taxonomy): domain Eukaryota; kingdom Metazoa; phylum Arthropoda; class Insecta; order Odonata; family Libellulidae; genus Pachydiplax; species Pachydiplax longipennis. The sequence goes on from JAVFKF010000004.1 coordinate 2,691,665, forward strand.
GAAGTTCTACAGTATAAGACCTTTCAGAAGTAACATTATAAAGTAACCTAAGAGTTACTCAAATTATCATTTCCTTTGAAGAAGTAAAACTAAGAAAAAGATTCATAAAAATAATGACTTAAGACAAGGAGAGGTTAGCCCCTACATTTAGCTAGTTATACATTAGCCCCTAAAGCCATACAAGACTTTTAAAAGATCGTGGATTAAATAACAAATATTATGGCATTGGCTAATCCCTATAAATATAGTATGGAAAATGTAAGGAAACACAAATATGGGGTTTAGAAATACTCATCATCAATCTTCATTCTTCTATGATTATTATGAATTAGTATGTGAAGCATGACAATCTAAGGTCAGTGTATAATTTATATATTAAATTGATGAATAAGCTAATTTTATGTTATGATATATTGGTTTTAAATTAATATTACATATATATTAATAAAAAACTATGCAGTTTGGTCTTTGGACCAGGTGGCAATGGGGGAGGGGAAGCAAGGAATTACAATGACATAAATGTCTGGCCTTAGACGAGAGGAAAAACCCTCCAAAAACCTCCCGCAGACAGTACAATGGAATAGGTATAGAGTACATATACAGAATACATAACACACATAGTATATATACAGTATGTAGTACATATACAGAATGCAATACAGAATAGAATAGAATTTTAGGAAACACCCACAATGCTGTACATTATACATCATCACATTCGTGAAGGCAGGGTGTAAATTAGAAAATGAGTAGATTAGACTGAAGAATTAGTAGATTACGGAATGAATAAGAAATATAGATAAAAACAAAACTTTACAAAAGTTTAAGCGTCTTTTTAAAAATTTTAGTGTCTGCTTACCAATAAACATTGCAGAGTACTTCAAACGATTTATTTTCACTGTTTGAGTGCAATCATTTATGAGCCTCTCTGTTGGAAAATCTCATTACATAGCCTTAAAAATTCAATTTCCTTAAAAGGCAATAATTATTATAAACCTTGTGCTTATGATTAATGCCTTTAATACAAGACACCTACATTAGGAAAACTTTAAATCTTGTTTCTTTGACATCTTAACTTCTGTATCATAAAGGAGGAAAATAGGTGTATACGATTCTTCTTCATAATTTTTATATCCTGACATGCTGTTTTAGTATAGTATACATTATTATAGGTATTTTGAGTACCAAGAACTAATCAATGATTCTTTTCAATTTAGTATCTTATCTCAAGTAATCACCCTTTTAAAATTTCAAAATCTGAAGCCTAAAAATATTTTCTTCTATTTACAGCCTCTGAAATTGTAATTATCAAGCATCAATAAGTAAGTGAGAGATAATTTGATGATTTGATAGTAGAAAGTGATATTCTATAGAATCATAAGGGCTTTATCTTTGACTTAAAGTAATATCTTCTTTAGGAAATCAAAGCATAAGTTATAAATGCAACTTTGTGAAAAAGGATTTGGTAAACAGGTAGTATAAGCAAACTGCAAATCACATCCCTGCTTCAGAGAACTGATTTTCCTTTGTTCATAATAATTAGAGAAACGGTGTTTCGTCCAATCCTTATTTACCAATGAATTCATGAAATTTTCCTTCAATATTACATTACCTGCATCATAGAGATATATTGAATCTGCTTGCAAGTATGGAATGCAAAGGTATTGAGAATTACTCAGTCCTGCTCCTCAGAAGTTGAACTTATATATCTACATTTACATTTAACTTGAACAATCAAGGTTTAAAAGCATTCTTTTATGGTCTCACTTTGATTGCTAATTTCTCTGATCATATAAAAATCCAACAAAAATGGATATATATATATATATATATATATATATATATTATATTTATGATAATTTACATAGGGAGAGTAGATCAAACTGTTTTTGCCTTGAAGAGTGTGTTTTTAGACCGAGTACTATATATGCTTAATGGAATGAAATATCATTTATATCATATACTAATTTTCTTAAAAAAGTTCTCATGATGTATCTTTTCACTTTCCCAGTTGATTTATGTGGCAGTTGTAGCATGGAGACCACATGACATCGGAATAATTGAGAATTGGTACAACTAGGCTAGTGACCATTGTTTTTATTGCAAATGTATTGTAAAAATCATTAATTAGTAACCTTTGATATAAAACCAAGCATTTTGAGATCTTTACTGACTATTTCATCAATATGATTTCCCAAATTTGAGTTGATGTCAATTAATACACCCAAATCTTTCACAGTGCTTGTCCTTCTTAAAGATACATTATTAATGTGGTAAGTGTAAAGAATATGGGCTTTAAATCAATGGAAAGATATACACAAACATTTACTTAAGTTAAATTGCATTGATGAAACACCAATTATTTAGATTGTCCACAGCATTTAAGAGTATTGTACAAGCAGACATAGATTTAAATTTAATACATAACTTTAAATCATAGGTATCATTGATAATTTAAATGGGTTGAAAATTTTAAGCTATATCATTTATAAGTAAGATGAGCAGAAATGGTCTTAAGTGAGAACTTTGTGGTACCTCTGATGTTACTGCATATATTCATAAGACTTGCATGATATAATTCTCACAATTTGTCTCCATTCTATCAAATAACTTTTAAACCAGTTATGAAGATGGCCATAGATTAATTATACTTATGGTATCAAAAGCTTATTTAAAATCTTTATATGCAGCATCAACCTCTGAACCATCATTAAATATATTCAGAATGTAGTTTTTATAAGTAAGTAGATTCATAGTAGTTGATGTGCCTTGATAAAAACCATGTTGCTCATTGATGAGTATATGTTTAAATAAAGGACTTATGAAATCAAGGACAATGCTTTTAGATATTTAACAACGCAACACTGAAATGAGACTGGTATATAGTTAAGAAGATCTGATTTTTTCCAGACTTGTAGTTATTCATTGACTAAGCTTAAAACAATTTGGGAAAGTCCCAGATTTTAATGACTGCTTAAATACAGAGGTATGAGGTGGATATTATAGCAATACCGTGAAAAAGGATAAATTATCTCTTGTGGTCCATTGCCACATGAATGCCCATGGAACATCACATCAGGGAAACCTTAATTTTTCTTTTGCATGTTCACATAATTCCAAAATATTTCATGTCATAAGGAGTTGAAGATTATACCCTTTGAATAAAACTGTCTGACATGATTTTATTTCCCTTTTAACATTCTTTCGTGAGAACTCTAAACAAGCTCTGAAAGATTTAGTTTGTTGAGATTGACTATGTGCTTTTTAGTACTTATGGCCTTGATGATATTTGTGGTAAAATTATGGTAAAGCTAGGAAATTGGCTTTTGCCTATCTTTTTAGTTGGAGTACATTGTTAATCAGTTCAGTTAGTTTTAGAAAAGATTCATTCAGATAGCACACATGTATAACCTTATCCCAGTCAGGAAATGATAAAATTTCATAAACATGTCCAGTATAACAGTTACTAAAGTCTAACATTTGGAGTCAATACACAAGTTATCATAAACTTGCTTGACGGAGAACTCGAAGCATAGCGCTGGATAATAACCTTCTAAGGGAAACAGAGCTTCAAGTATATAGAGCTCCTCTGCTGCTGAGAAGACTAGATGAAGTAACTCGTATTTTGAATATAATATTCGATTGACTTGACTCAGTTCAATAAATGAGCACGAGCCTTTGATAGTTTGAGCTTCAGTGGTGAATAAACTATTTCAATCTGAGATGTTAGATTTCCAATTGATATCAGAAAGATTATAATCACAATAGATTACGTAAGAGGCATTCGGGCAAAGATGTACGACTTATTCGATTGATTCACAGTGAGCGGAATAACTATCCTGTGATGACGTTGGAGGGATATAGATAGCACCAACCAGTATATTCCTTTTTTTATAATAATCTTAACAAACTTTTGCTCTACTTAATCGATTGCGGTATTTACACACGTTGAGTTTTACCTTTTGTGTACAGCAACTAACATGCCCACCACCGTACTTTTTAGAAATGATGAGGGCATCACGATCTTTTCTATACAAGGTATAGTGACTTAGCACAATTTCAGCGTCAATAATTTCACCAGTAAGAGTTGTTTCTGTTAAATATATACATCACAATCTGAATGTGCAGTATTCAATTGCAGCTCAGTTACTTTAGACCTTAACCCCCTTTTTGGTAATAAAAGCTCAGCTGCTCAGAATTTAGCTTTTTGGGGCGATTCTTGAAATGATACGCAATATATCATTAATATTTTTAATAACCAAATCACTTTCGCGTGTAGTTTTTGAAAGTTGTTCAAGTTCCCGTTCTGTACGATCCTTATTTATTGAGATATTATTCATCAGTTGAGGAGAAACCTTCTTGGCTTTCTGTAAGTCGAAAAGTTGACATGGTTATTGGGCAAGTATGATATTTGTCAAAATGTTATTGCTATACAGAATATAATAAAATTTACAGTTCATTAGTTGTAAACTTGTTGTATCTCCTCCTCTATCTTGCCTGACATGTGAAATTATATGCACGTAATGCGTTTAATGAGTCAGGTTGTCAGCTGGTCGTCGCTATGAGAAATCAATCAGCTGCTGCCTGTGCCCGCCGCATTCATTAACCTATTAATTTATGAACAAAGGATGGCTGGTAATTTAGTGAGGTGCCTCTGAAAAGTAAATCATTTATTACTCTTCATGACACGAAAGTCTTTTTACCGAAGTATAAACCGTAGATTCTTGAACGGTAAAGGGAGTCTAACTCTAATGAAGAAGGTTCGAAATAAGTTTGTAATTTGCAAAATTTAGAGATACTGTTCTGTTACCTTCTAAATAATGAGGCTTTCTAATTAGGTTACTTGAAATCATCATGGTCTGAAGATATCAGTGGCAATGCATCTAGTTCAATTATAATACATAGTTTAAGATATTTAGTAAGAATTAGTAGTTAAAAAATGTAGCTTAGTATGAACAGCTCTCTACAGATGTAGTGCACTGTACTCATCATAAAAATACTTACTGCTTGAAACGCCCTTTAGTAAATGTGCAATACCTTGTGAATGTAACGGTAAAATAAAACCAATAATTAACAGCCGTATGCAATTGTAATAGCTCTACTTGTTTTCTTTCCCTTTTACTTGTTGAGATTTTTATCAACTCGCTACTCAATATTCTTTAGGGATGAAATTTAGCAAGAAATATCTCATTAGTCTAGGCAAGAGAGTCATGCTCGCGGAATCGATTATGATTTATTTCCTAATCTCCGATCGTAATTTGTTGACAAATTCGACCTATAGGGGCCGAAACGAATGAAGATATGTTATACCCTTCTCGTGTCATCCTTAGCAATGTAGGAGTCAACAAGGGTTTTTAGTGCAAGAGGATGAAATCTCAACATTTGTGAGAGAATCATGCTAATGATCATCTTACATCTGTAAGTAGGAGGACACAGTGATGTGGTTAATGAGTAGTGTTGCGTGCAAGCGAGGTTATTCATTCTTGAAGACCTTTTGCAGCATACTAAGAAGTACTACAATCCCTCTCTGCATGTGAGTAAATAATTATGGGAATAAGTAGTTACTCTCCTACTTCATATAATATTCTTGTCATGAAGCCAGGCTTAAAATTATTCTGAAATGCATAATGCAAGCGGTACCTTCCTTGCAATGAATTTTTCTGAAAGATCTGAAAGATGCTAGTGGCAGTCAGGTTCTCCCTTCTTATGTTTTGATTTAAAGCTTATGTTCCCTTTGTTTCTCAAAAGCACTTTTTTTACACAATACAGAATGCTGGTGCTTTCTTTGAATATGAAATCTTGGGAATGTAGAGATGAATTTTGTCTTCTTTGCTATTCAAAAATTCCTGTGGGTATAAATTGTTTATGCTTCATTTTAATAAGTAGTTACAAATATTTTTAGCCTTTATCTCTTATATTTTGACTTCTGTATGTGAAAATTTCCTATCCGCTGATCCAGTTGATTTATGTTGGCCTAGTTTTTAAAATTACTTTCTTTGGTTGATTCTAATAGCATACTTAGAAGTTGGCATAAAGCTCCCATTTTGCTAATTGAGTTGAGCTATTAGTTGAGTTTTTGTTTCAAGGCTAGTATCAACTTATTATTTCTTCCTTTAATGGCAATCATACTTATTTCATAAGAGCTTCTTTTCCTCACATCCCACATTTAAATTTTACATGGTGAGCATTAACGACAGGATTGATTAATTATCTTTGACTTTTCTTTTAAAAAATTTGTCTTTGGATAGATATCTGAACATTTTTTCATTGTCTATTTCATTACTTCAGTTTCCATTTAGCCAAGTTAAGTCATACCTATCTTTAACATTCTCTTGAGCATATTGGCTACTCAATCATATCTTCAACAGTTGCAATAACATTTCTAGTATTAAAGTCATGATAATCCATGATATAGTATTGTGAATTTCAATTTTTTGCCTTCTATTTCAATAATCTTTTTTGGGTCTTAATGACTCTCACGGTTATAATTTATGTATCATTTTATCATTCATGTGGTTGGAAGGGAACTTCTTGAAAAGTTACTAGGAGTATGCTCAGTTGAAATTGAAATTCATAAGAGAAAAACACAATTTAATTGAGAAATCTCATTTGCTTTTAATTTAGTTGTTCTTTATGTTTAAGGTGCAACATTTTAAAATATGCATGGTTCCTTCTTTTACTACTTGGTACTTGTACTTTCAAAATTATTATATTTCCAAACCTTACATAGATTTTTCAAAGAAATTGTTTCATTTAAGAAAACTAGTTACATTCATGTTAATTTTGGTGAACGATTCCTAGCATAGGGTATTAGTTACAGCTGACAGAATGAATATTTTTATATTTCTGCAATGAGCTAAAAAATTGTTTTGTTTCCAGTGAATTTAATCATAAATAACACATTTATAGTTAAAATTGTGCATCTTTTCCTAAGCAACACCTTCTGGAAGTATATCTTAAGCATTTACTTAAATTTTTTAATTCTTATGTTGTATCACAAAGCATATTTTGATAAATATCCCAGATTAGCATTATGAAGAGATCTTTAATAAATGTCAGCTAAAGAGTCAACATAAGAGGGTAATAAATCTACCAAATGCTGCCTGCCTTCTTTCTTTTCAAAACAAAATAGGGCAAATTTCAGGTATATATGGCAGCTTCAAAATAATAAATATGATTTCTGCTGCTGGAAATTAAGTGAAGCAGGTGACCTTGAGAAATTGCTGAGGCTCTTCATGCATATGATTCTTATCCCTTACTTCTTCACTGATTGTGATTTAAATATAATTCTTTTGAATTCAGGTAAATTTCCTATTAATACCTTTTTTGGTATTAATTATCTATTTTAGGAATCTTTTCATGAGCAAAGATGTTCTGACATCATTTCATGTAGTATTCTTTAAATATTTTTACAGGTAAGAGATGAATTATATGTTCATAATTTCCTTGCAAAAGTAGCACAGACAAAGTTTAAGTTTATTAAATTAAGGGTTTAATAATATATTTAATGGAAGATAATCATATGTAGCAATATTTTCTTAGGTGAAATTCTGTGGATGCAAATGACCTTGAGGCCTAGAGAAAGTTTGGGTTGTATATCTTATCATGTGTTCCACTATTCCTTCATCACGTATGATTTTTTAGCTAAATATCTTTATCCCTTTTCTGTAATTTGGGCAATATATTCCTTTACCTTTTTCATATTTAACATTTTTAGCATTTACTAGATTATTAGAAATGGCACGCTAATTTCGGATCATTAGTATCTATTCCTATTTTTGGTTAAGATTTGTAGCAGTATAAAAAGTATAGATTTTTTAAAAGATGTTTGCATAAGTGGGTTGTAAACACTCTTCATTTGATTTTATCTTATCTTGGTATAGCCTGTTGGTCACTGGCATATTTTTGCTGCTTGGTCTTACTTACCAAACAAACATGTTAGATTAATTTAGATAGTTTCCAATGATGCATAAGAAAAAGCTGTAAAAGGGACTATAGAAGTAAAAATCATATTTTTATATTATTTATATAGCCGAGTGTAATACTTAGGTGATAACGTTCCCGGATTCTCCTTGGTATGTCATATGCATGAAATTACCTCTGCTTTTAAACAAATTGAACCATACAACTGGTATTAAATATGTTAATTTGGTTGATCCGACAAAACCATTAATATCGCCCACATTATGTGGCTATGTACTTTGAAGAATAGTATGAGACTTACAATCTTGTAACTCAAGACCTCAATGCTGTTGGTGCTTCGTAGATTTAATTTTGTCCTTGATTCGATACAGACGTAAATCATAAGTTTTACCCTTTTTAAATGTATATTTTGTTTTTTGTGCATTTTTATTCCATGAATAGAATCCGTTGCGATGAATTTGGGAATGGATCTCTAATTCCTTTCACTCAGTCATATTCAAATTTTCAGATATGGTAAAATTTCCAAAATGAGCAAATAGAAATATTTTTATTGAAGCAAAGAGAGGATTGTTTGACTTAAAATGACTTGTTTCTATATATTCATTTAAGTTGGATTTTCATTTTCATTAATTTTGAGAGTGCATGTATTTGGTTTTGTTTTCCTACGTTTATCTGCTCAGTGAGAATGGAGTGTCTGGTGATGTGACTGGAGGTGTTCTCTTTTGTGTATTTGGTGATGGATTATGGTATTAGCAATCGTAGTTCCATGGTATCTAACATATATTCAATGTGTATTCTGAGGGATCCCGTGAGAATGATTGCGAAAATATAGTTCGAAGAAAGGCAGGTCGGTATGTTTTGGGGAGGGTTTATGAAATAGGTAGCGGTTTAAAAAAGTTAAAATCCTTGGAATGGAATCGCTAGAGAGCTGGAGGAGAGTAGACTAGGTTATTTATCAGTTTTAGTTCCATCGTTACTAATGGCTATTCATTTCATGTATATGGTGTGGTATAACAATGAAGATGGAAATCCATTTTGCATATTCGAAGAAATTTAGGGTCTTCTGATGTATTTTTAAAGAAAACTGCGACAGTATTTAAACCATCCTTTGCTTTGCTTCAAATCCACTTATCACGGAAGATTTTGACAGATGCTTTTAAATATCGATCTAAATAGATATACCAGTATGTAATGAATTTTTAATGTGCTTCGGCTGGAATAGTTTTGAACATTTCTCCCATTTGAGCAAGTTTATTATTTCTTTCAATGTGAACAGCTTTGCACATGTGATTTTCAGACTTTTCAGCTTTTCTAAGTCATTTATATTGGCTAATTTTCATCAAATATAATTTGGATATTTGGTGGTTTTTATGGTCGTATTTTTCTCAATTCATTTCAGTCAATTTAGTAGTAGTATTTAGTTAATAAGATATATTTTAAGAAATCTTTAATCTGTTTGTAGACTTGCTTTTTTGTTCTAGATTAGATCTGTTTTCTATGTACCGCTTTTATTCTCCTATACATGTTGTATTGTAATTTAAGACTCTCCTTTTTGCCTTTTCAGAGCTTCAATTCATCCAGTACCTGTTAGATTAGAATATGGGAGTATTTTAGGTTTAAGTGCTTCGACAGCTGAGATCATTTTGCACGTGGTCTCCCACCGGAATCGAACCCGTGACTGTTTTCTCCAATGTAGAACACGCGGCACACATGGTTATCTGGAGCTGTCTTAAATTTGGGTGTGTCTTAACTTCAACAAAAACGTAATTAAATATAAAGCCCCCTTTAGTTTTAGGCGCAATTATTACTTTCAATATTTTTTCCATTTGGTCAGGGTACCACTACTAAGTTGTTATTTCAAGGTAATTTCCGTATGTTTAAATACGTCTAAATTTATTCACTTTCTCAGAGAATTACATTGCTTGAGTACCCTCAATTATGATGTAACCTTTATTCGATCACCTTAAAGCAGTAGATATATTTTTAACGGAAAATATCGATATTGATTATTAAAGTTAATCAAATTTTTGGAGAGGATATGCTTAACATCTCCTGCAGATACTGTGCTGATTAATTTAAGATTTGTTGTAATTCAGTAAACTTTCCAAAATCATCATTATAGATAACGTAGGGCTTGCAGCTTAGATCAAGACACAAATTGAACTTTTTTAATCTTGTGTTATACACTTTCAGTAAAATTACTTGAGTGGATGTCATTGGAAGACTCAAGGGAATTAGTGGTGTTTCCAGAGGTTTCTTCCCCCACATCAGGCAAGCATACTGAGCAGTTAAAAGATCAAGGAATAGAGGAAGCATTTGGGGGCCGGGAGGGGGTAAGGTTTTCCTCTTATTAAATTGAATCATTTCAGTTTGTGTAGTGGAATTAAAGTGAGTTTTGCAATGCTTTTTAAGACAGTGGTGCTGCTGGCTAGAACAGTAACTCAAGCCCTCTCATATTGTACACTCACCAGAAGTAACGCTTATAAGAAATAAGATAGAGCTTCAAGCCAATATATTTCAAGATTTTGATTAGTTAACATAGGAGCATAGCTTTGCATAGCAATAATATTGTACCTTAACTTTTATTTGTGATACTTTTAAATCGTTTGCTTTATGCAAGTTTATAAAGTGTATTCACCAAAAGAAGGTTATAGCTTTTAATTAGAAAAGGTGTCGTTTTGACAATGATTATAGTTACTTAGCTCATGGATGGGGAGCCTGCAACCTTTGTGCCATGTATGACCTTTCTCTCATACAGTACCAGCTTTTCTTCTCTTCCTGAATTTTAAGTGGTTTTATGCATGACTTTTCTCAGAGTGCTTTATTAGATTCGGTAAAAATGGAATGGAAATTTACCTGTATTTATAAAACATTTCAGGTTAACTATACATCAGAAGCCTTTTAAATATTATTAATATGACAAAGAGATAAATAAAATAGAGAAAATGAACACTGATACGGAGTAAGGCATTTTTGGGTGTTTTAGTATTTCTGTATTAGTTCGTAGTTACTGTAGTGTTTGTTTAAATACATTTGGGTGGGGAAAAGAATATCAGTTTGTCTGGGAATTTTTTGAATGTGGAAACTAGCAGTTTTATATATTCATATTTCATGATCCTGCACATTATGCGTATTTAATTAATTTACCTTGCACATCATGCGTATTTAAGGATAACAACGTACTTGTTCTGAATTTCTGCAAGATATTTAATATATTGTGGTTTCTATTTTTACTGTATTGTTACTTTGCTTCATTTATGAAATTCATTTTATTTACCCTCTCAACCTGCTTTTACTGAGTTTATTATGGATTACAACATATTCATCGTATTTGCTTGCAGAATCTGAGGTTGTAGCCTGCATATGACGCCTTTGGAAAGAGGATAAAGTGAACATTCCCTCCAAAAGGAACTGACAAGGCTATTGAAGGAGACAAACCTTGGAACACTGAATTCAAGCAGCAAATGCAGATCCCTACAGCAGCACCCATTAGAAGCAGAAAGTTGTGCTAGAAGACTCGATGTACTTCATGGAGCCTGGATGCATTGGACTTTAATATTGCAAACTTTTATAATAGAGTAGATTGGACAATAGAATTTAAATACAAATCTGTAATTTCAGTATGTTTTGTTTGTATGTATGTATTTTTTTAGATGTTATGCATTTATAAGATTATTTCTGTTTTTTTTGTGATCCGTTTGAAAAGTGTCTGGACGGCAGTCGAATGTGTTAGGTGCGGAGGGAGGCTGTGCAGGGACCTGAGGAAGGAGCTTTCACGTCAACGCAGAGAAGATTCTGCGAGCAGATGAAGCGGTCAGGGAGCCGAAGCATCGAGCCGATTGTGCGACCCTAGCTGTGTGAGCGAGGCCTGCGCGCGAGGCTTTCGTGTCGATCCTTGAGGCCGTACGCGTGAGGTGTGCCAGGGTGGAATGCCTGCGTGTCTGTCGTCCGTAGGAGGTGCCGAGAGTTACGCCACTGCAGGTTGAGCCTCACAGCGGTGGCCGCAGGTCGAGCCCGAATGCAGTGCATAGAGAAGAGAAAGAAGAGCCTGCAAACAGCAGGCGAAGCCAAGCAACGAAGATAGCCTGCGAAGGCCTTCACACACCGATCCGAATTTACAGCGGCAACACTTCGTCTCTACAAATATTTCACGAAACGAACCGTCCACAATACGTCTAAAAAGTCCGTTTTAACGCTGCATTCACATAATGCGATTGAACTCTGCGAATATGACACAGCGAACATATCGTATTTTAACTCTGCGTTTTTGAAGACAGCGATTTTAAACTGTGTTTTCGAACGCTGCGTTATCACAATTACTGGATTATCATATTATTATCACCTTGCGTCGACATCATGCGTACGGCAACTGTGTCAACGTCACCAGTTGCTGCAGCCGATGCTGTCTCAATACTACGCAATGTTACCTCATACGGCGTCTGCAGTCGACCTATTGTATAACGCCTGTATATGACTTAGCCTGTTAGATGTTGCGATTAGCCGTTTGCGAACTTAGATAATAGATAATCGTAATAGTACTTACAAGGAGACTACACACCGTCGGACGCGATTTAAGTGGTAAGACTCGGTAATTTAATAGATATCGAGTCAAGATTTACGAATCACCCCCAAAGTTGGGTTTTGTGAGCGGTAGTTTTCACGGAAAATGAACTTAAAGTTTACAAAAAATTGTCAGGTAGGCTTTTATAGCTAAGCGTAGCGACCTTCGTCATTCGTCATTTCCCTGGAAAGGCAACACAGCCTAAAGCAGGGGAACTTCTCAATGTAATGTATAATGACCAAAAGACCAATAAACGCTTTTCAAAACAACAACTTCGTCATTCGAACGTTTGGCGCAGTGGTATGGTATCCGCTTCCAAAGTCCTTTTGGTCGGGTTCGAGCCCTCATGCGGGAAAATTTCTTTTCTCTTTATTTCTTTTACGTACTCTGTCATAATCTTAATCTATATCTGTTTTCTTCTTTTGGTGGATTTTGAACTTATTTTCCAAAAGTTAGAGTATTTTTCCGCTGTGAGTCACCCGTTTCTTCAAATTATGCGCAAATACTTATGTCCGCATTTATTATCTGAAAACTACAATACTAGAGAGGTAACGCAGAGGACTATTTCAAATCTCTCCTACATCCAGCTGCTCGCTCTAACGGCAACTTTTATTGCAATACCCGACTTACATTTACCAATTCTGAACTCTGAACACATTGGTTTAAATATAGAAGCCGACAACTGTTTGAGTAAAGTAAAGATTTTTATTTCGCGCATTCAGAATTCATTCCTTAATAAAGAAGAAAACAGATATAAGTTAAGATTATGACAGAGTACGTAAAGGAAATAAAGAGAAAAGAAATTTTCCCGCATGAGGGCTCGAACCCGACCAAAAGGACTTTGGAAGCGGATACCATACCTCTGCGCCAAACGTTCGAATGACGAAGTTGTTGTTTTGAAAAGCGTTTATTGGTCTTTTGGTCATTATACATTACATTGAGAAGTTCCCCTGCTTTAGGCTGTGTTGCCTTTCCAGGGAAATGACGAATGACGAAGGTCGCTACGCTTAGCTTTATAGCCTACCTGACAATTTTTCGTAAACTTTAAGTTCATTTTCCGTGAAAACTATCGCTCATAAAACCCAACTTTGGGGGTGATTCGTGAATCTTGACTCGATATCTATCAAATTACCGAGTCTTACCACTTAAATCGCGTCCGACGGTGTGTAGTCTCCTTGTGAGAATTTCACGGCGCGTTTTATGTCAGAATCTCATGTCTGTTGCTCGACTTCGGTATACTCCTCTTTACAATGGAAATATTTTTTCTTCGAAGAATGATTTTTTATTTACATCAGAATCAAACGTCCTACCAATTCTAAGAAATGATATCGAGGAGTAACATCAAAAATTAAGGGAAACGTTTCATTATAGAGGTAAATTTCCTACGCCTTTTTAATATCTTGTCACTTGTTCGATATGTTTATGCCCATTTTGGCCAACAGAATAAATGCAATTCCGCTGTTTAACGTTACAAATGATCTTTTTAACGCAATCTTTCAAATTGTTGAAGGCTGTCTATCGCTTTCGAATGTTTTGAAATGCTAGATGTGTTCTGTCAAACGAGAAAGCGATTATGTATAAACTTTGAAACTTTTGATTTCGTAGAGAAAACTTCCGATAGATTTTACATGTGGATTTAATCTTTAAGCGCATGTTTACTCCAGTAAATTTATTCTGGTTTTAAAATCGGCATGATAGATGTGATTGACCTAGTTTTTTCACTCGATCAAATCCTGTCAATCAATGTATAGTTAACTATAGTTTGGATTTATTTTATAAAAAGTAATTTATACTTAATTACTCGTTATTAAAGTGAAAGTAAATGATATTTTTGCAGGGTATCTATATGGAAAGGTAGCTGTTATTTATGCCACTGGTGGTTGATTCTTCGCCGAACTTGATGTTTTCTTCTTTGTCAAACCTTTCCCTTCATGTCATCGTTAGTAATTTGGGGTTCAACATTAAGTTGTACTAGAGGATGAAATCTCATGAGTCGTGAGAGCATCATGCTAATCAAAACTTGCATCTGCAAGTAGGAGAACATAGTGATGTGGCGAATGAGTGGTGTGATATGCAAGCAGTGTTGTTATATCATCTGGAGGACTTTATGCAGTATGCTAAGAGGTGTTCAGTTCCTCGCTGCTTTTGAGTAAACAATCATGGAAGTATGTTGTAACTTTCTTTCTTCATTTCATATTCTTGTCATGAAGCCAGGCTCTAAATTCTTCTGAAATGTATAATGCTAGTTGCAGTTAGGTTCTCCCTTCTTGTGTTTTGATTTATAGCTTATCTTCCCTTGGTTTCTCAAAGGCATCATTTCTTTACAAAAGGCTAGTGCAGTCTTTGGATAGGTTTTGCATGTTGCAAATAATTATATATGTTGCAATTAATCGTGTATTCATTGTTATTCAGAAATTGTTGTGGTTATCTGTTGTTTATTCTTTCATTTAAGAAGTGTTTGCAAATATCTATAGCCATAATCTCTTACATTTCAACTTCTTCAAGTAAGACATTCCAATCTGCTGATCCAGTATATTGGATAGGGTATTGGCCTAGATTTTAAATTTTCTTTGTCAGATTGATTCTTATAGTTCATTCAGAAGTTGGCAGTTAGTTCTCTTGTTAATGGATTGCTTGAGTTTCTGATTCAAGACTAGCGTCGACTTATTCTTTCATCCTCTAATGACAATTATTTCATAATTTCATGCATTTAAACTTTTTTACATTGTGAATATTCCTAACAAGGTTCATTAATTACCAGTGAGTTGTATTTCCAAATATTTTGACTTTGGATAGATATCTGAATATGTTGTCATAGTCTTTATTTATCGATTCAGTTTCCATTATGTCAAGTTAAATCATACTTTGATCATAAATGACATTCATAGTTAAAATTGGGTATTCTTTTCAAAGCAACAACTTATGGAAGTATATCCTTAGCAATTAATTTAATTTTTTCATTTTTATATCATATTTCAATCAATATCCTGGATTAGCATAATAAAAAGTTATTTTAAATAAATAACAGACTAAGTTTCAACATAGAGGTTAAACATACACAAAATTCTGCCTGACTTCTTACTTTTCAAAACAAAATATGATACATTTCAAGGAAATAAAGTAGCTTAAAAAAATAAAATAAATAATGTAGTTGGAATTTCAGCAAAACATGACCATGAGAATTAGCTAAGGCTTTTCATGCAGATGATTCATATTCCATGGATTCTTCTTTACTCATAATCTTTGATTGCAGTATTTCTTAAAATCAGGTAAATTTTCTATTAATACCTTGCTTTGGTATTGATTTTTTATTTTGGTCCCATCTTTTCATGAGCCAACCCTCGTATTATACACAATTTTCCTTTGCTGGTGGAATTTTAGTGGAGAAGGTGCTGTTTGAGCCGTTTCTGGTGCGCAAAGATAGGATAGCCTTGGTCTGCCTGATTCTTGGTCCCTTGCTGCCAATTGAACGACAGATATGCTGAGGTTCTGTAGGAGTTTCTTGGAGTCCATCAGATTACAACCCTTTGGTTCAGTTTTTGGAATCCTACAGACAGAAGTGTGATGCTGCAGCATATTTCATCTACGGTCATCTTCCAGAGGGTCGCACGTTGTGGACACCAAATCACTTGTGTGCATTAAGTGACTTTTGACGTGTGGCAAGTTCAGATACATTTGCAGAGCATTTACTTGAACTATTGTCTCTTCCACCAGTGAAGCCAGACTTTAACTTAACGTGCTGAAGTGCTTATTAACCCATGTTCTCGTAAAGAGCTGACCGCATTTTTAAGCCTGTACTATTCATACTTCATGGAGCAATTAATCTACGTTGTGGCCTATGGTGCTATACCTAATCGAAGTTCAGGAGAAGTGAGTGATGAATAATACAATAGGTTACCAGATCCAGTGAAGAACTTAATTTTACCAAGTTTTCTATTCACGTAAATGTTTTATCAAATACTTTAATTATTACCTGTTCTCTATATATGTACAAATATTTTTGTCTACTTTTGGTATCTTGTCAGCATTCAGCTTGCATTGCCAGATAATGTATTTACATTACGCTTTGATGGAATCAAACATTGTTTTTCGTTATTGTAAAAGTATCTGAGGAATCGCTTGCAGTTAAATAATTCGTTTGTAAACACTGAGTTTGAGATGTTTTGCTGATTAACTCCTGTGGTTTTGGCTGCCTTTGGGAGGTTTTTTACGGAGGGGTTTTCCTTCCAGCTTTGGGCGAATGCCAGGCAGACTTGTTCTTCCCCTCCGGTCTTCCTTGTGATGTCTGGTTTACTGTTGTTTTGTAATTTGGTTAGTTTTTTCTGATGTAATCACAGGGAGATTTAAGTGAAATAAAGGTTGATATTGAGAATTGTCTGTTCTAATTCTTAGTGGCATTTTGTTCCTACAACCTAACTAAAAGGAAAAGCAACCATGTATTTTCACAGTTCAATCTAAAATTAACTACTCCTTATAAGGACGGTAATGCCTACTATCCTTCGATATGAAAGGGAAAAATGCTTCAGCTTGGGTGTATTAAAAGGCCCTTGAAATTTGTTTTTAATAGTTTTATTTAGAGGCGAGGGAGCCTCCAGAATAGAGAGAGAGGAAATAAAGATGGACATTGTCTGCTATGCATGTCTACGTTCAGCATTTGGAAGGATTTGTTTTCGTTATTGTTATTAAAATCACTTAATTGCTTCGATTTTCAATGGCATTTCATGGCAGAGTAATATTATAGCCAATCGGAGGTCGGAATGGATTATTTGGTGGTTTAAAAGTTGTTTCTTTGATATAGTTTTACTTTAAATTTTTGCATGTAGCATTGCAATGGTGAACATATTCTAAGCTGAAAATTTCAAAAAAGACATGTTCCGCAGTTTGTGATCGCGAGTCGCTGAAAGCTGGCGTTATAACAAGAATTCTTTCACGATTTCTGAGTTAAATCCAAGATATTTTCTTAAATGTATTGGAAAGATAGTCATACCTTTACAAGTTAAATATAAACCGAGCAGAGGCATTCTGGGCACGTTGCGTTTTGCTAGCTAGTTCTTGCGATAAATCATGGATTGAATTTACCAATTGCATTTTAACATAAGGCGTTAGGAAACTTCCTAAGTATCTGAGGATATGGACTAATTAATGGAATTACTGGACTTCAGTGAAAACTTCGATTCTGTTGACGCGGATATATAGTAAAAACTACATTAAATTCTGTAAACATCATTTATACGCTGATGACTTGTAGATATATCTCCATTCTACAGCTGCCTGCTTCCCTGAATGTGTTCAGTATGCGAATCATGACTTCGGGCAAAGTAACAAATGTAGCAAGCACAATTTTTTGAAGATAAATCTATTAAAATTACAAGCCATTGTCATCAGATGTCCAAAGTTATTAAATGGATTATTGGAAATATTAATGCAAACCTTTTGAACAATTTTGAGATTCCATTCTGCAACGCTCTTAATAATATCGGCGTTTGCATAAACATCTGAGGGGATGGATGGAAGAATAAACGTTTTCACAAATTTTCACAACCGTGCTCCAAAGCCGTACCGAACATTTCAGGGAAAAATGGAGTAGGTAGTGAAAGACGGGAAAGGACTCTCCTCCTCCCCCACATTTGGGTTACAAAATAGGAATAAAGTAGAGGGCTGTTTATGACCTCCAGAAATTTTCGAACTCTGTTTCATTTTTCTTGTATGAAATTCTCTGGTAGAATTGCTCACATATCATTCTGACCACAGCCAGAAGGAGACACTGCGAGCCGGGGGTTGACCTGGGCAACGATGACGAGGGGGCAAGGTACGGAAAGTAAGTAGAATTTTTAGGGGAATGTGGCAAGCTTTGAGATTCTATATATCTATATATATATATATATATATATATATATATATATATATATATATATATATATATATATATATATAAACAAACCCGTTAAAAAGGCACTTGCGAATATAATCAGCTGTATAAACGAGTCCCAGGATAACGCAGACATCCATATGTATATAATAATTTAAAATTTCATTGCTAATGATATGTTGTAGAGTAACAGAAAATTATATTTTTAAGGATTTTTCCGGTAAACATATTTAAAGTGAAAATCTTGCATCAATTATGATTAGAGCACTTATTGAATCAGTAAAAATAATGCTTGCCACTTCAGTGCAAATGCAATATATTTCATTAGATTTTAATACCATATTCATATGAGTAATGAGTTATTATAACGATTATAACTTGTTACATGTTATATGGATTGAAAAGGAAGTTTGCAAAGGTTATTCTTCGAAAATTAAAAATAAAAATCCGAGCAGGGGTGCACAAAGAAAAGTATTCAATCCGTGTATTGTAAGGAGGGTATTAGAAAATGATCGCGGATAGAATAAAGAGCTACACAGAAGCTAAGCGATAAGGAAGAACTCCGCAGTGTCCTATACCTTCGGTCACACCGTAAGAAGAGGCATGTATGAGTAATCTATATCTATGAGTAAAAGAATGAGAAATCGACATATAATAGTTTGGTATACAAAGAAGATATATTTTTAACATTGACATTTTCCAGCCTAACTTTGTGGAATGGTGCCATCATGCAAAGACCATCCAAAACCAGTCTTGAACAACCCCAAGATTGATTTAAGCTCTTGTAGACCAGTCAAGTTGTAGCCAGGTATAGAGTCCATTTTCGTGCAACTAACACAAAAATACTTAAGTTGGGACTTGCTGGAGAGGGATTGAATAACAGACCGCAACAGTCCAGAGCCTGCCAAAGTATTGTGTACACAAAGTACACAGCAACAGCAATTGATAATGTCTCCATCAGTTAAATCAGCACCACAAGTAATGCAAACCTCAACACTTATTACTGACATCGTGGAGGATAATTGTATTACGTACCACAAGTTATTAGTATGATACAATTAGTAAATAATTCAATAATACATAGGAACTCAAGTAAGACATGACTGCACCATAGGCAAATGACTCACAAAATCCAAAAGTAAGTATTGTATTAAAAAAGTAGGTAATAGTAAATAATATATATATATATATATATATATATATATATATATATATATTTTTATATATATATACGATATAATACGATATAGATACATTACGATAGATATTACCAAATCTATATGGTATTAATAACTGGAATAATTCCTTTGGACCTTTGTCCTTTGTGCATTGCATTTTTATGCACAAGGCTGATACCAAAAATCATTGGGAAGCAGTGCTAATGTCAGCCTCAGGCATGCCAGTGTTAGGCCTACAGAGGACGTGACAAAAACCCAGAACATACTGGATGTAAGAACAAGGTGGATTGTAATCCCTAACAGTCCCTTAGAAAGGAAACAATACATTGAAAAGTACGCCTTTTCCATGCTATAGGCAATTCATTTATTTTCATCCCCTTGGGTCATTAGAATATAAATATTCATTCTCTATATAACAAATTTATTCAAAGGAAAGTAAATGATTATCACTGGCAGCACAGTCCTCAGCATTAAAATAAAGAAAATTGTATCATATGACAGTAAAAAACACTAATATGAAGAAAAACAAAATAGTACCTGCTATAAAATAAAAATAAATAACCTGTTACATAAAGTGATAAATGAAATAGATAAAAGTAATGGAAATGGGCCCTGTATAGTAATGATAAAAAAATATCTCAACTTTATGACAAAAGAGAGACTGCTTCAAAATAAAAATTAAGAAATGGCTTCTGCTTTATAGTAATAAATAATTTTATATAAAAAACATGCTTCTTTAAAGATAATAGCAATAAAAAAAATCAATCATAGAATATCCAAATAAAAGATACATATGTAAACTTATTTCCTTAGGTTCCTTAATCTGAAAAGTTCATACAAAATAGTACAAAAAATTGTACCTTATGTCCAATGTATGGTACGACAACTAAGATCATGAATTTAAAGCTAACGTATGTAAGGGGTATGTAGAGGAATAGTATGTTTGTATGTATACAATTTTTATTGTAAGTATGCGTGTATTTTATATCCACGTATTATTTTGTATGTATGACCTTCCAGAGTATATGTCTGTCCCAGTACATGCAGGAATGGCTATAGTGGTAAATAAAAACAGAATGGAATTGAACAATGTTATTTATAAATTTCCTTTCCTTCTCAGCCTTAGATTATGTTCTACTATCCTTAGATATTATCATATCATTGCAAACAAAGTACACTTCCAATTTATTTTCTCCAACACGTAAGTTAACATGAAGGTTCATCTCCAAACTTCATATAGTAAAATTTATAAAACCTTATCAAAACTCATCTTTAAGGAATTGCTGCCTTCGAGTCAGCTGAAGTAATAAAGCATAGAATGAAATTCCATTTTAGTGCAGCAATTAACCTTTTTGTGTAGACCTTTTACAAGGTGGCGGAGTAGCAAAAGATGGATCCTGCATCACACAAAGTGCTGCACTCTCACAAGAACTGGACACAATATGAGATGTAGAAACAATCACTTCTCTTTGCTGGCCAGGTACTCTCGTGCTAAGGGCTTTTAAATGCAATATTACAAGTTATTAATAATGTCCAAATGTCCTTGGAATGTTTTGATCAAGCCATTGATAAATACCTCAACAATTTAGTGATCATTTTCAATGATACAATATGATTTAAAATGAGTATATAGGTTGGGATTCTTCAAAGTATAAACGAACAAAACCGTGTAAAATATTACCACATTTCTGTCTCAAATGCTCAAAACTGCAGGAGAGTACTTCACAAAAATTACTGTTTACTGGAAAGCTGTTTTCTCTGCTCACTCGTCTCTTAGGAACATGTGATTGCTTATGATGTTTCTTCATTTCTCGAATGGGATGAGGAGTGACTTCATACCCAAGACGGCCTTCTTGACTTGACTATGAAATCTATAACCCACACTCACTGGATCCCTGTGGATATTTATAGGCAATTACATTTCCCTGTTCCGCATATCTTAGTCTGAAATAAAGAATGTAGGAAAATTCAGCATCTCTTATAAAATTTTAGGCTGTATAACTGCTTAACTGAAAAGTTTCAAAGAAAAGTTTTAGGTGGCTATTTTGGGGAAACCCAAATGATTCCACTTGGAGGGAATATGAAATTGATACAATCATTATTTCCAAGATCTTCATCCAATAATCCTTATAATTTTCAACGTAATGTAGAAAGATTGTTAAAATTTTAACTCGCCGATCCTTATTGATAATACATTGAGAAGAGTAAATTCGTCAAAGTTCATTCATTAGCGGCCTACTCAAACACACTGTAGTTGTAGTAGTGCTATTGTGGAAAATGCTTCGACAGCTGAGGTCACGTGAGATCCCACCGGGAATCGAACCCGGACCGCTTTCATTGAAGTCGAACTCGCTGCCCACACAGCTATCCGGAAGTCCCATAAACACTCTGTAAATTCATTGATTGAAGAATCGGAGAAGTTAAGATAATGAACATTACTTATATATCGCATAAAAAAGTCTTTTATGAAAACACAATAAACAATATGCATTCAAATAATTAAACCGTATCCTTACACTCCCAGATATATTTGTCCACGCTTCTCCATGATAGAACAAGAGAAATCATATACCGCCCATCTCCAGTATGAATTCGTAGCGATGGTATGAGTGTTCAGGAAGTCAATTTTGGCGGAATCGGTGCGGTCACTTTTGTGCAGTTGACTCATAAAAGTCGGAGCATTTGAACGGAGCGAACCTGTCTGTGCTGGAGTGTCTCAAAGTTGGACTCCTTGGCAATGTAAGAACTTTTGAGAAGTCTATACATCTAGTTTTTCAATATTTATCGGTGTTATATCTTACGGATGACTCTTCGCGATTGCAACGAACTTCCGATTCGATGATTTTATATTACTCCTAGGACTTATTCCCATTCTAGTGTCCTGATAACTTCGTCTCTGAGCGGCAGTTTGCACTGTGCTATTCGCCCGCGCTAAATAATAATTCTTCACTATGCTGCAAGGCAAA
Source organism: Pachydiplax longipennis (assembly GCA_036926295.1). Lineage (NCBI taxonomy): Eukaryota > Metazoa > Arthropoda > Insecta > Odonata > Libellulidae > Pachydiplax > Pachydiplax longipennis. The sequence goes on from JAVFKF010000004.1 coordinate 2,714,162, forward strand.
GTCGCCGGACGTTGAGGTTTTAGGAGGCTGTCAGCGCTCTCCTTCTCGGAAGATGGGTACGTACTTTACAGTTTGCCTCTTGTAGTGTAAGAATATCCTAAACGTTATAATATCTTCTCGATGAAATCATGGTATTGAAATCTCGTTGGAGAGACTGCCGTCTAAATATGTGTAAGAGAAACTGAAGTTCCTACTCCAGAGTAGTTGATTCTCCCGGGGGCAAAAGATGTAGGTAGTTAGTTTTAAAAATAATTTAAAGAAGTACATGAAGCATCTCTCACGTTCCCTTAATTCTATGAGAGAAATCATCAGACTGTGAGGAATTTCCCTCTGATTCGAACTTGGCTCAAGGTATTCTGGTTAATGTTTTCCTTTCAATTTTCCGACAGAATAATTCTTTCAAAGAGTTTAAATGAACTTAATATGCATATTTTCGGCACTCTTTGCCTCATCTGCGGTCGGTTCTTAGATTAAATATATGCATTATGGAAAGCGAGACGTTGAATTTCAATAAAGTGCAAGGACTTATATTAATCTTTTTCTTTTTACCCTACAATCAAAGCTGCTTTACATCAATGAATAATTGATAAAATCCACGAATGTGGAAATATACGAATTTCTTTTTCTTTCAAATTAGCATGTCGTTCCACAAAAGCATTAAAATTATATGATTGAGGCCTTTTAGAAACTTCATGAGCGGCTTTTGATTAACTTAGAAAATGGAAATGATTATGCTTGTGCATATCTCGTAATACATTTTCATTGCATAAAAACCTCCTCTCGTTATTGCTGAGTATAGTTTCATTTTAATTTTCCATATGCAGAGTTCATAATGTAAATAACCCCAGGATATAAAGCCTTTCTCACCCAATTAATTTCTTTTTGTTACATCATTTGACAATGTTCGATGGCGTGGTAAATTTTAAATGAGTGCCATAGAGAAATTTTGAGTGTTGAGACTGACTTCTTAAATACACATTCAAGGAAATCACGTTGTTTTGAGCTCTTTTCGTAAGATCTTACATAGCAAGATAATTTCAATGCATTCCTCTCTCAATTTATCTCGGAGGCCTACGTGTTTCACAAAGACATCAACCTTGGCGTCTTCGACCGCTGGGATGGGATTCCACAGCTGAAGGAAGGATTGCAGGAATTGGCCTCGGGATTCATGGTCATAATTTGACCAGAGGTCTTGCAGCGGTGAGATCCTCTCCAGGGCGAGAAGAACGACCCGGCACAATTCCGCCTCCTTCCCTTCAGGTGACCGCGAAGAGATAGGGGAGTGATATTTGTGTGTAGTGAGTGCTCTGCGAGTGGAAAAGTTAGTGAATCGTGATTTGAAGTGTGTGCAGTTTTCGGTGGTCAGTGTGTGTAGTATTCGGTTTTATACGCGAACTCATGCAATGATTATTGGAAGGTAAGTTAATATTCTTACTTTACATCCTCATATTATTAGGTGATAGGCATCAGAGGTCATTCCAGAAGCAGTGGTAGGTTCTAAGACGTCCCTGCAATGTTTGACTATGGTATCCCATACACCTCTTTATGCAATACTCGAATACCTGCCCCGCGGTCTTGAGCTCAACTAATTTTTCTTTTCCTTGTTTAACACCCGGTGCAAGGGTTGGATTTGAAATTTTAAAGGGGGAAGGGGGCTATTCCTCATCATGCTACATTTTTCCTGTGAAACAACGCGATTGGAGCGAATAGTGTTTTTATGATCACCCTAAGAAAGCTAAAGGCATTCAATTTAGCTGATGATTATTTCCGATTACCTTACCGAAAGTAGATTTGCTTCGCCGATAAAAAATCACGGAGGATTCACATAATTTACATGTCCTACTCTTAACACATCCGTAAGAGATGTTAGAATCATAGATTAAAACAATTTGAATTGTTCTAATAAAAAAACCTTTTATTCATAATGAATGCCTTATATATGAATCGTGGATGAACGATGCCTCTGCTACATTCTGAGTTCATAGGGTATTGCCGCGCTATCACATAGGCGTTTTCGGTGACTAACATCATAAATCAAGGTATCAAAGTTAACACCTGCAATAATTTCGTATAATTATGGTCGAGTAAGTCTCGATTAGTATGTTATTTATCAAATTTTCCATACTGATGGCAACCATCAGACTATTTAAATATTTCCTGTGGTGAAGTATGCTATACGAAAAACTGTGACTTAGCCAGTGCGTGGAAGGTGATACAGAAATATTAGATTACCCAAATTGAAATTAGCAAGAACTACTCCACTGTTGCCAAATTCTTGATCTCCATAGAAATTTTATAGATAGTTCAATAAGTCTCAATATAAATCCGTGGCGAGCGTAAGCCTAGCAAAGAGATCAACCCGTAAAAAAGATAGTTAATTTCTCATCACAACGAGTATCGAGGGGCATTTCAGCTTGGCTGCCATAAACTACCGAATTAAAATCTATTTCTCGATTTGTTTATTCATAAACAGGAACATAACGAATACATAAGTTCCCATTGTAACTTTTCTGTTGGATGTATTGCGAATAGCTTTCCGAAGAGCCTTGGCTCCGACCGTGCCCGGAAGTCAAATCAATACTTGTTATATTTTATATTATTTGGGAACAGCCAATGGACTATATCATTGATCTTATTTTAATGTAACTCGATTTTACAACGCAATACTTTCGATCGTAACACTTGATTAAAAAGTTATGAAAATAGATTTCCGCCAAACTTTGACTCTAGTAGTACCTGGCTGTCAAAACAAAAACTATTTTCATTAAATTTTTAATGACTTCTGTTGGAATAATTAACTATTTCAAAAATCATATTTTGAATTATGTCGCTGTATAAATACAATGCTTTCGTTTAAATAATTAGCATTCAATATTGTGAATGTCATACTATAGACGTCAATGCTGTGCTCCCGTTATCGCTGCTCCAATGTTTGAATACAAATAATTACATGATAAAATACGAATAAGAAGGATGTGTGTGAATTAGTGCATGATCGTTTTTATTCTAGTGCCAATATATGCACCACTTTCATACTTTCGATTACTTAGAATCAATTAATTAGTACTCAAAGCGCAGATAGTAGTTTACTATACGCTCAGTCATCAACAGTTGTAGTGTTAATAATTGTCTTTTAATTGTAATTGAAAATACATTGTGTAGTTTTAAATTTATAAAATCACTTGCAAAAAAACATTTAAAATGATACAAGTAAATAAAAAATATTTGCTCCAATTTTTTGTGTATTCAATTCATTCCTGGAAAAGGAGTAGCTTCTGACATTATTATTATCTCCAGGGATTTGAACTTTGTAGTCTAAATTAGACGTAGAATATTTTACATTGCTCTCAAGTTTGACTTGGAGAAATATTTCAAAATATTGTAATAGAAGTTTCAGCTTTGCATTTGAATCTGAAATAAATTATGTTAAATTTTTTATTTGTATAAATTGCTTAATAAATACTTTATTAAGATAATTAATTCGCATGAATTCAATTGCATTCGGGAAAAACTATTAAACTTAATTATTGCCTTATCCTAGCTGAATTAAAAAAAAAAATAAGCTTCATCTCAATTAAACGCAAAGAGATCATAAATTTTGCCTGACATTGATTCAGTATGTAGCGATGTGAATTCTACCGTTTCAAATAAGAAAAAAGGAAGTAAATACTCGTGTGTATTCTATTGAGATTCATACGGTATCACTGTACACTGCGCAATCAGAACGCTAACAGTGCAATGTTCAATGATTGTAGAAAATTAACTTTCGTGTTTACCGGTAAGAAACACACTTATCGCTACTCTACTGTCTCTGTACACTGACAAGGAGACTACACACCGTCGGACGCGATTTAAGTGGTAAGACTCGGTAATTTAATAGATATCGAGTCAAGATTTACGAATCACCCCCAAAGCTGGGTTTTGTGAGCGGTAGTTTTCACGGAAAATGAACTTAAAGTTTACGAAAAATTGTCAGGTAGGCTTTTATAGCTAAGCGTAGCGACCTTCGTCATTCGTCATTTCCCTGGAAAGGCAACACAGCCTAAAGCAGGGGAACTTCTCAATGTAATGTATAATGACCAAAAGACCAATAAACGCTTTTCAAAACAACAACTTCGTCATTCGAACGTTTGGCGCAGTGGTATGGTATCCGCTTCCAAAGTCCTTTTGGTCGGGTTCGAGCCCTCATGCGGGAAAATTTCTTTTCTCTTTATTTCTTTTACGTACTCTGTCATAATCTTAATCTATATCTGTTTTCTTCTTTTGGTGGATTTTGAACTTATTTTCCAAAAGTTAGAGTATTTTTCCGCTGTGAGTCACCCGTTTCTTCAAATTATGCGCAAATACTTATGTCCGCATTTATTATCTGAAAACTACAATACTAGAGAGGTAACGCAGAGGACTATTTCAAATCTCTCCTACATCCAGCTGCTCGCTCTAACGGCAACTTTTATTGCAATACCCGACTTACATTTACCAATTCTGAACTCTGAACACATTGGTTTAAATATAGAAGCCGACAACTGTTTGAGTAAAGTAAAGATTTTTATTTCGCGCATTCAGAATTCATTCCTTAATAAAGAAGAAAACAGATATAAGTTAAGATTATGACAGAGTACGTAAAGGAAATAAAGAGAAAAGAAATTTTCCCGCATGAGGGCTCGAACCCGACCAAAAGGACTTTGGAAGCGGATACCATACCTCTGCGCCAAACGTTCGAATGACGAAGTTGTTGTTTTGAAAAGCGTTTATTGGTCTTTTGGTCATTATACATTACATTGAGAAGTTCCCCTGCTTTAGGCTGTGTTGCCTTTCCAGGGAAATGACAAATGACGAAGGTCGCTACGCTTAGCTTTATAGCCTACCTGACAATTTTTCGTAAACTTTAAGTTCATTTTCCGTGAAAACTATCGCTCATAAAACCCAACTTTGAGGGTGATTCGTCAATCTTGACTCGATATCTATCAAATTACCGAGTCTTACCACTTAAATCGCGTCCGACGGTGTGTAGTCTCCTTGTGAGAATTTCACGGCGCGTTTTATGTCAGAATCTCATGTCTGTTGCTCGACTTCGGTATACTCCTCTTTACAATGGAAATATTTTTTCTTCGAAGAATGATTTTTTATTTACATCAGAATCAAACGTCCTACCAATTCTAAGAAATGATATCGAGGAGTAACATCAAAAATTAAGGGAAACGTTTCATTATAGAGGTAAATTTCCTACGCCTTTTTAATATCTTGTCACTTGTTCGATATGTTTATGCCCATTTTGGCCAACAGAATAAATGCAATTCCGCTGTTTAACGTTACAAATGATCTTTTTAACGCAATCTTTCAAATTGTTGAAGGCTGTCTATCGCTTTCGAATGTTTTGAAATGCTAGATGTGTTCTGTCAAACGAGAAAGCGATTATGTATAAACTTTGAAACTTTTGATTTCGTAGAGAAAACTTCCGATAGATTTTACATGTGGATTTAATCTTTAAGCGCATGTTTACTCCAGTAAATTTATTCTGGTTTTAAAATCGGCGTGATAGATGTGATTGACCTAGTTTTTTCACTCGATCAAATCCTGTCAATCAATGTATAGTTAACTATAGTTTGGATTTATTTTATAAAAAGTAATTTATACTTAATTACTCGTTATTAAAGTGAAAGTAAATGATATTTTTGCAGGGTATCTATATGGAAAGGTAGCTGTTATTTATGCCACTGGTGGTTGATTCTTCGCCGAACTTGATGTTTTCTTCTTTGTCAAACCTTTCCCTTCATGTCATCGTTAGTAATTTGGGGTTCAACATTAAGTTGTACTAGAGGATGAAATCTCATGAGTCGTGAGAGCATCATGCTAATCAAAACTTGCATCTGCAAGTAGGAGAACATAGTGATGTGGCGAATGAGTGGTGTGATATGCAAGCAGTGTTGTTATATCATCTGGAGGACTTTGTGCAGTATGCTAAGAGGTGTTCAGTTCCTCACTGCTTTTGAGTAAACAATCATGGAAGTATGTTGTAACTTTCTTTCTTCATTTCATATTCTTGTCATGAAGCCAGGCTCTAAATTCTTCTGAAATGTATAATGCTAGTTGCAGTTAGGTTCTCCCTTCTTGTGTTTTGATTTATAGCTTATCTTCCCTTGGTTTCTCAAAGGCATCATTTCTTTACAAAAGGCTAGTGCAGTCTTTGGATAGGTTTTGCATGTTGCAAATAATTATATATGTTGCAATTAATCGTGTATTCATTGTTATTCAGAAATTGTTGTGGTTATCTGTTGTTTATTCTTTCATTTAAGAAGTGTTTGCAAATATCTATAGCCATAATCTCTTACATTTCAACTTCTTCAAGTAAGACATTCCAATCTGCTGATCCAGTATATTGGATAGGGTATTGGCCTAGATTTTAAATTTTCTTTGTCAGATTGATTCTTATAGTTCATTCAGAAGTTGGCAGTTAGTTCTCTTGTTAATGGATTGCTTGAGTTTCTGATTCAAGACTAGCGTCGACTTATTCTTTCATCCTCTAATGACAATTATTTCATAATTTCATGCATTTAAACTTTTTTACATTGTGAATATTCCTAACAAGGTTCATTAATTACCAGTGAGTTGTATTTCCAAATATTTTGACTTTGGATAGATATCTGAATATGTTGTCATAGTCTTTATTTATCGATTCAGTTTCCATTATGTCAAGTTAAATCATACTTTGATCATAAATGACATTCATAGTTAAAATTGGGTATTCTTTTCAAAGCAACAACTTATGGAAGTATATCCTTAGCAATTAATTTAATTTTTTCATTTTTATATCATATTTCAATCAATATCCTGGATTAGCATAATAAAAAGTTATTTTAAATAAATAACAGACTAAGTTTCAACATAGAGGTTAAACATACACAAAATTCTGCCTGACTTCTTACTTTTCAAAACAAAATATGATACATTTCAAGGAAATAAAGTAGCTTAAAAAAATAAAATAAATAATGTAGTTGGAATTTCAGCAAAACATGACCATGAGAATTAGCTAAGGCTTTTCATGCAGATGATTCATATTCCATGGATTCTTCTTTACTCATAATCTTTGATTGCAGTATTTCTTAAAATCAGGTAAATTTTCTATTAATACCTTGCTTTGGTATTGATTTTTTATTTTGGTCCCATCTTTTCATGAGCCAACCCTCGTATTATACACAATTTTCCTTTGCTGGTGGAATTTTAGTGGAGAAGGTGCTGTTTGAGCCGTTTCTGGTGCGCAAAGATAGGATAGCCTTGGTCTGCCTGATTCTTGGTCCCTTGCTGCCAATTGAACGACAGATATGCTGAGGTTCTGTAGGAGTTTCTTGGAGTCCATCAGATTACAACCCTTTGGTTCAGTTTTTGGAATCCTACAGACAGAAGTGTGATGCTGCAGCATATTTCATCTACGGTCATCTTCCAGAGGGTCGCACGTTGTGGACACCAAATCACTTGTGTGCATTAAGTGACTTTTGACGTGTGGCAAGTTCAGATACATTTGCAGAGCATTTACTTGAACTATTGTCTCTTCCACCAGTGAAGCCAGACTTTAACTTAACGTGCTGAAGTGCTTATTAACCCATGTTCTCGTAAAGAGCTGACCGCATTTTTAAGCCTGTACTATTCATACTTCATGGAGCAATTAATCTACGTTGTGGCCTATGGTGCTATACCTAATCGAAGTTCAGGAGAAGTGAGTGATGAATAATACAATAGGTTACCAGATCCAGTGAAGAACTTAATTTTACCAAGTTTTCTATTCACGTAAATGTTTTATCAAATACTTTAATTATTACCTGTTCTCTATATATGTACAAATATTTTTGTCTACTTTTGGTATCTTGTCAGCATTCAGCTTGCATTGCCAGATAATGTATTTACATTACGCTTTGATGGAATCAAACATTGTTTTTCGTTATTGTAAAAGTATCTGAGGAATCGCTTGCAGTTAAATAATTCGTTTGTAAACACTGAGTTTGAGATGTTTTGCTGATTAACTCCTGTGGTTTTGGCTGCCTTTGGGAGGTTTTTTACGGAGGGGTTTTCCTTCCAGCTTTGGGCGAATGCCAGGCAGACTTGTTCTTCCCCTCCGGTCTTCCTTGTGATGTCTGGTTTACTGTTGTTTTGTAATTTGGTTAGTTTTTTCTGATGTAATCACAGGGAGATTTAAGTGAAATAAAGGTTGATATTGAGAATTGTCTGTTCTAATTCTTAGTGGCATTTTGTTCCTACAACCTAACTAAAAGGAAAAGCAACCATGTATTTTCACAGTTCAATCTAAAATTAACTACTCCTTATAAGGACGGTAATGCCTACTATCCTTCGATATGAAAGGGAAAAATGCTTCAGCTTGGGTGTATTAAAAGGCCCTTGAAATTTGTTTTTAATAGTTTTATTTAGAGGCGAGGGAGCCTCCAGAATAGAGAGAGAGGAAATAAAGATGGACATTGTCTGCTATGCATGTCTACGTTCAGCATTTGGAAGGATTTGTTTTCGTTATTGTTATTAAAATCACTTAATTGCTTCGATTTTCAATGGCATTTCATGGCAGAGTAATATTATAGCCAATCGGAGGTCGGAATGGATTATTTGGTGGTTTAAAAGTTGTTTCTTTGATATAGTTTTACTTTAAATTTTTGCATGTAGCATTGCAATGGTGAACATATTCTAAGCTGAAAATTTCAAAAAAGACATGTTCCGCAGTTTGTGATCGCGAGTCGCTGAAAGCTGGCGTTATAACAAGAATTCTTTCACGATTTCTGAGTTAAATCCAAGATATTTTCTTAAATGTATTGGAAAGATAGTCATACCTTTACAAGTTAAATATAAACCGAGCAGAGGCATTCTGGGCACGTTGCGTTTTGCTAGCTAGTTCTTGCGATAAATCATGGATTGAATTTACCAATTGCATTTTAACATAAGGCGTTAGGAAACTTCCTAAGTATCTGAGGATATGGACTAATTAATGGAATTACTGGACTTCAGTGAAAACTTCGATTCTGTTGACGCGGATATATAGTAAAAACTACATTAAATTCTGTAAACATCATTTATACGCTGATGACTTGTAGATATATCTCCATTCTACAGCTGCCTGCTTCCCTGAATGTGTTCAGTATGCGAATCATGACTTCGGGCAAAGTAACAAATGTAGCAAGCACAATTTTTTGAAGATAAATCTATTAAAATTACAAGCCATTGTCATCAGATGTCCAAAGTTATTAAATGGATTATTGGAAATATTAATGCAAACCTTTTGAACAATTTTGAGATTCCATTCTGCAACGCTCTTAATAATATCGGCGTTTGCATAAACATCTGAGGGGATGGATGGAAGAATAAACGTTTTCACAAATTTTCACAACCGTGCTCCAAAGCCGTACCGAACATTTCAGGGAAAAATGGAGTAGGTAGTGAAAGACGGGAATGGACTCTCCTCCTCCCCCACATTTGGGTTACAAAATAGGAATAAAGTAGAGGGCTGTTTATGACCTCCAGAAATTTTCGAACTCTGTTTCATTTTTCTTGTATGAAATTCTCTGGTAGAATTGCTCACATATCATTCTGACCACAGCCAGAAGGAGACACTGCGAGCCGGGGGTTGACCTGGGCAACGATGACGAGGGGGCAAGGTACGGAAAGTAAGTAGAATTTTTAGGGGAATGTGGCAAGCTTTGAGATTCTATATATCTATATATATATATATATATATATATATATATATATATATATATATATATATATATATATATATAAACAAACCCGTTAAAAAGGCACTTGCGAATATAATCAGCTGTATAAACGAGTCCCAGGATAACGCAGACATCCATATGTATATAATAATTTAAAATTTCATTGCTAATGATATGTTGTAGAGTAACAGAAAATTATATTTTTAAGGATTTTTCCGGTAAACATATTTAAAGTGAAAATCTTGCATCAATTATGATTAGAGCACTTATTGAATCAGTAAAAATAATGCTTGCCACTTCAGTGCAAATGCAATATATTTCATTAGATTTTAATACCATATTCATATGAGTAATGAGTTATTATAACGATTATAACTTGTTACATGTTATATGGATTGAAAAGGAAGTTTGCAAAGGTTATTCTTCGAAAATTAAAAATAAAAATCCGAGCAGGGGTGCACAAAGAAAAGTATTCAATCCGTGTATTGTAAGGAGGGTATTAGAAAATGATCGCGGATAGAATAAAGAGCTACACAGAAGCTAAGCGATAAGGAAGAACTCCGCAGTGTCCTATACCTTCGGTCACACCGTAAGAAGAGGCATGTATGAGTAATCTATATCTATGAGTAAAAGAATGAGAAATCGACATATAATAGTTTGGTATACAAAGAAGATATATTTTTAACATTGACATTTTCCAGCCTAACTTTGTGGAATGGTGCCATCATGCAAAGACCATCCAAAACCAGTCTTGAACAACCCCAAGATTGATTTAAGCTCTTGTAGACCAGTCAAGTTGTAGCCAGGTATAGAGTCCATTTTCGTGCAACTAACACAAAAATACTTAAGTTGGGACTTGCTGGAGAGGGATTGAATAACAGACCGCAACAGTCCAGAGCCTGCCAAAGTATTGTGTACACAAAGTACACAGCAACAGCAATTGATAATGTCTCCATCAGTTAAATCAGCACCACAAGTAATGCAAACCTCAACACTTATTACTGACATCGTGGAGGATAATTGTATTACGTACCACAAGTTATTAGTATGATACAATTAGTAAATAATTCAATAATACATAGGAACTCAAGTAAGACATGACTGCACCATAGGCAAATGACTCACAAAATCCAAAAGTAAGTATTGTATTAAAAAAGTAGGTAATAGTAAATAATATATATATATATATATATATATATATATATATATATATATATATATATATATTGTATTGGAATAATTTAATTATGATGGAAGATTAATCATTTCTGTCTTCGAAATAAAATAATTAATGATGAATGAAATAATTATTGTAACCATATAGATATAATACGATATAGATACATTACGATAGATATTACCAAATCTATATGGTATTAATAACTGGAATAATTCCTTTGGACCTTTGTCCTTTGTGCATTGCATTTTTATGCACAAGGCTGATACCAAAAATCATTGGGAAGCAGTGCTAATGTCAGCCTCAGGCATGCCAGTGTTAGGCCTACAGAGGACGTGACAAAAACCCAGAACATACTGGATGTAAGAACAAGGTGGATTGTAATCCCTAACAGTCCCTTAGAAAGGAAACAATACATTGAAAAGTACGCCTTTTCCATGCTATAGGCAATTCATTTATTTTCATCCCCTTGGGTCATTAGAATATAAATATTCATTCTCTATATAACAAATTTATTCAAAGGAAAGTAAATGATTATCACTGGCAGCACAGTCCTCAGCATTAAAATAAAGAAAATTGTATCATATGACAGTAAAAAACACTAATATGAAGAAAAACAAAATAGTACCTGCTATAAAATAAAAATAAATAACCTGTTACATAAAGTGATAAATGAAATAGATAAAAGTAATGGAAATGGGCCCTGTATAGTAATGATAAAAAAATATCTCAACTTTATGACAAAAGAGAGACTGCTTCAAAATAAAAATTAAGAAATGGCTTCTGCTTTATAGTAATAAATAATTTTATATAAAAAACATGCTTCTTTAAAGATAATAGCAATAAAAAAAATCAATCATAGAATATCCAAATAAAAGATACATATGTAAACTTATTTCCTTAGGTTCCTTAATCTGAAAAGTTCATACAAAATAGTACAAAAAATTGTACCTTATGTCCAATGTATGGTACGACAACTAAGATCATGAATTTAAAGCTAACGTATGTAAGGGGTATGTAGAGGAATAGTATGTTTGTATGTATACAATTTTTATTGTAAGTATGCGTGTATTTTATATCCACGTATTATTTTGTATGTATGACCTTCCAGAGTATATGTCTGTCCCAGTACATGCAGGAATGGCTATAGTGGTAAATAAAAACAGAATGGAATTGAACAATGTTATTTATAAATTTCCTTTCCTTCTCAGCCTTAGATTATGTTCTACTATCCTTAGATATTATCATATCATTGCAAACAAAGTACACTTCCAATTTATTTTCTCCAACACGTAAGTTAACATGAAGGTTCATCTCCAAACTTCATATAGTAAAATTTATAAAACCTTATCAAAACTCATCTTTAAGGAATTGCTGCCTTCGAGTCAGCTGAAGTAATAAAGCATAGAATGAAATTCCATTTTAGTGCAGCAATTAACCTTTTTGTGTAGACCTTTTACAAGGTGGCGGAGTAGCAAAAGATGGATCCTGCATCACACAAAGTGCTGCACTCTCACAAGAACTGGACACAATATGAGATGTAGAAACAATCACTTCTCTTTGCTGGCCAGGTACTCTCGTGCTAAGGGCTTTTAAATGCAATATTACAAGTTATTAATAATGTCCAAATGTCCTTGGAATGTTTTGATCAAGCCATTGATAAATACCTCAACAATTTAGTGATCATTTTCAATGATACAATATGATTTAAAATGAGTATATAGGTTGGGATTCTTCAAAGTATAAACGAACAAAACCGTGTAAAATATTACCACATTTCTGTCTCAAATGCTCAAAACTGCAGGAGAGTACTTCACAAAAATTACTGTTTACTGGAAAGCTGTTTTCTCTGCTCACTCGTCTCTTAGGAACATGTGATTGCTTATGATGTTTCTTCATTTCTCGAATGGGATGAGGAGTGACTTCATACCCAAGACGGCCTTCTTGACTTGACTATGAAATCTATAACCCACACTCACTGGATCCCTGTGGATATTTATAGGCAATTACATTTCCCTGTTCCGCATATCTTAGTCTGAAATAAAGAATGTAGGAAAATTCAGCATCTCTTATAAAATTTTAGGCTGTATAACTGCTTAACTGAAAAGTTTCAAAGAAAAGTTTTAGGTGGCTATTTTGGGGAAACCCAAATGATTCCACTTGGAGGGAATATGAAATTGATACAATCATTATTTCCAAGATCTTCATCCAATAATCCTTATAATTTTCAACGTAATGTAGAAAGATTGTTAAAATTTTAACTCGCCGATCCTTATTGATAATACATTGAGAAGAGTAAATTCGTCAAAGTTCATTCATTAGCGGCCTACTCAAACACACTGTAGTTGTAGTAGTGCTATTGTGGAAAATGCTTCGACAGCTGAGGTCACGTGAGATCCCACCGGGAATCGAACCCGGACCGCTTTCATTGAAGTCGAACTCGCTGCCCACACAGCTATCCGGAAGTCCCATAAACACTCTGTAAATTCATTGATTGAAGAATCGGAGAAGTTAAGATAATGAACATTACTTATATATCGCATAAAAAAGTCTTTTATGAAAACACAATAAACAATATGCATTCAAATAATTAAACCGTATCCTTACACTCCCAGATATATTTGTCCACGCTTCTCCATGATAGAACAAGAGAAATCATATACCGCCCTTCTCCAGTATGAATTCGTAGCGATGGTATGAGTGTTCAGGAAGTCAATTTTGGCGGAATCGGTGCGGTCACTTTTGTGCAGTTGACTCATAAAAGTCGGAGCATTTGAACGGAGCGAACCTGTCTGTGCTGGAGTGTCTCAAAGTTGGACTCCTTGGCAATGTAAGAACTTTTGAGAAGTCTATACATCTAGTTTTTCAATATTTATCGGTGTTATATCTTACGGATGACTCTTCGCGATTGCAACGAACTTCCGATTCGATGATTTTATATTACTCCTAGGACTTATTCCCATTCTAGTGTCCTGATAACTTCGTCTCTGAGCGGCAGTTTGCACTGTGCTATTCGCCCGCGCTAAATAATAATTCTTCACTATGCTGCAAGGCAAAGTCGCCGGACGTTGAGGTTTTAGGAGGCTGTCAGCGCTCTCCTTCTCGGAAGATGGGTACGTACTTTACAGTTTGCCTCTTGTAGTGTAAGAATATCCTAAACGTTATAATATCTTCTCGATGAAATCATGGTATTGAAATCTCGTTGGAGAGACTGCCGTCTAAATATGTGTAAGAGAAACTGAAGTTCCTACTCCAGAGTAGTTGATTCTCCCGGGGGCAAAAGATGTAGGTAGTTAGTTTTAAAAATAATTTAAAGAAGTACATGAAGCATCTCTCACGTTCCCTTAATTCTATGAGAGAAATCATCAGACTGTGAGGAATTTCCCTCTGATTCGAACTTGGCTCAAGGTATTCTGGTTAATGTTTTCCTTTCAATTTTCCGACAGAATAATTCTTTCAAAGAGTTTAAATGAACTTAATATGCATATTTTCGGCACTCTTTGCCTCATCTGCGGTCGGTTCTTAGATTAAATATATGCATTATGGAAAGCGAGACGTTGAATTTCAATAAAGTGCAAGGACTTATATTAATCTTTTTCTTTTTACCCTACAATCAAAGCTGCTTTACATCAATGAATAATTGATAAAATCCACGAATGTGGAAATATACGAATTTCTTTTTCTTTCAAATTAGCATGTCGTTCCACAAAAGCATTAAAATTATATGATTGAGGCCTTTTAGAAACTTCATGAGCGGCTTTTGATTAACTTAGAAAATGGAAATGATTATGCTTGTGCATATCTCGTAATACATTTTCATTGCATAAAAACCTCCTCTCGTTATTGCTGAGTATAGTTTCATTTTAATTTTCCATATGCAGAGTTCATAATGTAAATAACCCCAGGATATAAAGCCTTTCTCACCCAATTAATTTCTTTTTGTTACATCATTTGACAATGTTCGATGGCGTGGTAAATTTTAAATGAGTGCCATAGAGAAATTTTGAGTGTTGAGACTGACTTCTTAAATACACATTCAAGGAAATCACGTTGTTTTGAGCTCTTTTCGTAAGATCTTACATAGCAAGATAATTTCAATGCATTCCTCTCTCAATTTATCTCGGAGGCCTACGTGTTTCACAAAGACATCAACCTTGGCGTCTTCGACCGCTGGGATGGGATTCCACAGCTGAAGGAAGGATTGCAGGAATTGGCCTCGGGATTCATGGTCATAATTTGACCAGAGGTCTTGCAGCGGTGAGATCCTCTCCAGGGCGAGAAGAACGACCCGGCACAATTCCGCCTCCTTCCCTTCAGGTGACCGCGAAGAGATAGGGGAGTGATATTTGTGTGTAGTGAGTGCTCTGCGAGTGGAAAAGTTAGTGAATCGTGATTTGAAGTGTGTGCAGTTTTCGGTGGTCAGTGTGTGTAGTATTCGGTTTTATACGCGAACTCATGCAATGATTATTGGAAGGTAAGTTAATATTCTTACTTTACATCCTCATATTATTAGGTGATAGGCATCAGAGGTCATTCCAGAAGCAGTGGTAGGTTCTAAGACGTCCCTGCAATGTTTGACTATGGTATCCCATACACCTCTTTATGCAATACTCGAATACCTGCCCCGCGGTCTTGAGCTCAACTAATTTTTCTTTTCCTTGTTTAACACCCGGTGCAAGGGTTGGATTTGAAATTTTAAAGGGGGAAGGGGGCTATTCCTCATCATGCTACATTTTTCCTGTGAAACAACGCGATTGGAGCGAATAGTGTTTTTATGATCACCCTAAGAAAGCTAAAGGCATTCAATTTAGCTGATGATTATTTCCGATTACCTTACCGAAAGTAGATTTGCTTCGCCGATAAAAAATCACGGAGGATTCACATAATTTACATGTCCTACTCTTAACACATCCGTAAGAGATGTTAGAATCATAGATTAAAACAATTTGAATTGTTCTAATAAAAAAACCTTTTATTCATAATGAATGCCTTATATATGAATCGTGGATGAACGATGCCTCTGCTACATTCTGAGTTCATAGGGTATTGCCGCGCTATCACATAGGCGTTTTCGGTGACTAACATCATAAATCAAGGTATCAAAGTTAACACCTGCAATAATTTCGTATAATTATGGTCGAGTAAGTCTCGATTAGTATGTTATTTATCAAATTTTCCATACTGATGGCAACCATCAGACTATTTAAATATTTCCTGTGGTGAAGTATGCTATACGAAAAACTGTGACTTAGCCAGTGCGTGGAAGGTGATACAGAAATATTAGATTACCCAAATTGAAATTAGCAAGAACTACTCCACTGTTGCCAAATTCTTGATCTCCATAGAAATTTTATAGATAGTTCAATAAGTCTCAATATAAATCCGTGGCGAGCGTAAGCCTAGCAAAGAGATCAACCCGTAAAAAAGATAGTTAATTTCTCATCACAACGAGTATCGAGGGGCATTTCAGCTTGGCTGCCATAAACTACCGAATTAAAATCTATTTCTCGATTTGTTTATTCATAAACAGGAACATAACGAATACATAAGTTCCCATTGTAACTTTTCTGTTGGATGTATTGCGAATAGCTTTCCGAAGAGCCTTGGCTCCGACCGTGCCCGGAAGTCAAATCAATACTTGTTATATTTTATATTATTTGGGAACAGCCAATGGACTATATCATTGATCTTATTTTAATGTAACTCGATTTTACAACGCAATACTTTCGATCGTAACACTTGATTAAAAAGTTATGAAAATAGATTTCCGCCAAACTTTGACTCTAGTAGTACCTGGCTGTCAAAACAAAAACTATTTTCATTAAATTTTTAATGACTTCTGTTGGAATAATTAACTATTTCAAAAATCATATTTTGAATTATGTCGCTGTATAAATACAATGCTTTCGTTTAAATAATTAGCATTCAATATTGTGAATGTCATACTATAGACGTCAATGCTGTGCTCCCGTTATCGCTGCTCCAATGTTTGAATACAAATAATTACATGATAAAATACGAATAAGAAGGATGTGTGTGAATTAGTGCATGATCGTTTTTATTCTAGTGCCAATATATGCACCACTTTCATACTTTCGATTACTTAGAATCAATTAATTAGTACTCAAAGCGCAGATAGTAGTTTACTATACGCTCAGTCATCAACAGTTGTAGTGTTAATAATTGTCTTTTAATTGTAATTGAAAATACATTGTGTAGTTTTAAATTTATAAAATCACTTGCAAAAAAACATTTAAAATGATACAAGTAAATAAAAAATATTTGCTCCAATTTTTTGTGTATTCAATTCATTCCTGGAAAAGGAGTAGCTTCTGACATTATTATTATCTCCAGGGATTTGAACTTTGTAGTCTAAATTAGACGTAGAATATTTTACATTGCTCTCAAGTTTGACTTGGAGAAATATTTCAAAATATTGTAATAGAAGTTTCAGCTTTGCATTTGAATCTGAAATAAATTATGTTAAATTTTTCATTTGTATAAATTGCTTAATAAATACTTTATTAAGATAATTAATTCGCATGAATTCAATTGCATTCGGGAAAAACTATTAAACTTAATTATTGCCTTATCCTAGCTGAATTTTAAAAAAAATAAGCTTCATCTCAATTAAACGCAAAGAGATCATAAATTTTGCCTGACATTGATTCAGTATGTAGCGATGTGAATTCTACCGTTTCAAATAAGAAAAAAGGAAGTAAATACTCGTGTGTATTCTATTGAGATTCATACGGTATCACTGTACACTGCGCAATCAGAACGCTAACAGTGCAATGTTCAATGATTGTAGAAAATTAACTTTCGTGTTTACCGGTAAGAAACACACTTATCGCTACTCTACTGTCTCTGTACACTGACAAGGAGACTACACACCGTCGGACGCGATTTAAGTGGTAAGACTCGGTAATTTAATAGATATCGAGTCAAGATTTACGAATCACCCCCAAAGTTGGGTTTTGTGAGCGGTAGTTTTCACGGAAAATGAACTTAAAGTTTACGAAAAATTGTCAGGTAGGCTTTTATAGCTAAGCGTAGCGACCTTCGTCATTCGTCATTTCCCTGGAAAGGCAACACAGCCTAAAGCAGGGGAACTTCTCAATGTAATGTATAATGACCAAAAGACCAATAAACGCTTTTCAAAACAACAACTTCGTCATTCGAACGTTTGGCGCAGTGGTATGTTATCCGCTTCCAAAGTCCTTTTGGTCGGGTTCGAGCCCTCATGCGGGAAAATTTCTTTTCTCTTTATTTCTTTTACGTACTCTATCATAATCTTAATCTATATCTGTTTTCTTACGAATGACGAAGGTCGCTACGCTTAGCTTTATAGCCTACCTGACAATTTTTCGTAAACTTTAAGTTCATTTTCCGTGAAAACTATCGCTCATAAAACCCAACTTTGGGGGTGATTCGTCAATCTTGACTCGATATCTATCAAATTACCGAGTCTTACCACTTAAATCGCGTCCGACGGTGTGTAATCTCCTTGTGAGAATTTCACGGCGCGTTTTATGTCAGAATCTCATGTCTGTTGCTCGACTTCGGTATACTCCTCTTTACAATGGAAATATTTTTTCTTCGAAGAATGATTTTTTATTTACATCAGAATCAAACGTCCTACCAATTCTAAGAAATGATATCGAGGAGTAACATCAAAAATTAAGGGAAACGTTTCATTATAGAGGTAAATTTCCTACGCCTTTTTAATATCTTGTCACTTGTTCGATATGTTTATGCCCATTTTGGCCAACAGAATAAATGCAATTCCGCTGTTTAACGTTACAAATGATCTTTTTAACGCAATCTTTCAAATTGTTGAAGGCTGTCTATCGCTTTCGAATGTTTTGAAATGCTAGATGTGTTCTGTCAAACGAGAAAGCGATTATGTATAAACTTTGAAACTTTTGATTTCGTAGAGAAAACTTCCGATAGATTTTACATGTGGATTTAATCTTTAAGCGCATGTTTACTCCAGTAAATTTATTCTGGTTTTAAAATCGGCGTGATAGATGTGATTGACCTAGTTTTTTCACTCGATCAAATCCTGTCAATCAATGTATAGTTAACTATAGTTTGGATTTATTTTATAAAAAGTAATTTATGCTTAATTACTCGTTATTAAAGTGAAAGTAAATGATATTTTTGCAGGGTATCTATGTGGAAAGGTAGCTGTTATTTATGCCACTGGTGGTTGATTCTTCGCCGAACTTGATGTTTTCTTCTTTGTCAAACCTTTCCCTTCATGTCATCGTTAGTAATTTGGGGTTCAACATTAAGTTGTACTAGAGGATGAAATCTCATGAGTCGTGAGAGCATCATGCTAATCAAAACTTGCATCTGCAAGTAGGAGAACATAGTGATGTGGCGAATGAGTGGTGTGATATGCAAGCAGTGTTGTTATATCATCTGGAGGACTTTATGCAGTATGCTAAGAGGTGTTCAGTTCCTCGCTGCTTTTGAGTAAACAATCATGGAAGTATGTTGTAACTTTCTTTCTTCATTTCATATTCTTGTCATGAAGCCAGGCTCTAAATTCTTCTGAAATGTATAATGCTAGTTGCAGTTAGGTTCTCCCTTCTTGTGTTTTGATTTATAGCTTATCTTCCCTTGGTTTCTCAAAGGCATCATTTCTTTACAAAAGGCTAGTGCAGTCTTTGGATAGGTTTTGCATGTTGCAAATAATTATATATGTTGCAATTAATCGTGTATTCATTGTTATTCAGAAATTGTTGTGGTTATCTGTTGTTTATTCTTTCATTTAAGAAGTGTTTGCAAATATCTATAGCCATAATCTCTTACATTTCAACTTCTTCAAGTAAGACATTCCAATCTGCTGATCCAGTATATTGGATAGGGTATTGGCCTAGATTTTAAATTTTCTTTGTCAGATTGATTCTTATAGTTCATTCAGAAGTTGGCAGTTAGTTCTCTTAGAAGGAGAAAAAAGGAACTCGGCGGTCAATGAACTAAGAGATAAAGGTTCTCCAAGCGCCGAAATAGCGGAGACCGTCTAAGGGCGATTACCGGGAACGGATAATCGTATTAGCGGTCCCAGTTCTTTAGAATCCCGATGTACATTTCGGAAACAATGCTTCCATCTTCATAGGGGGTCCAATGCTGAATGGACAGAAAGAGTGTGGTGTGAGGTATTTGTAACTGTTTGTCGTGGGAGGGGGTTTTTTGGGGGTGGGGTTTTTTCTCTGGGTTTGTGACGTTCATGTGGACTGCGTGTGGCCAAGAGCGATGGGGTGGGGTTTTTTCCTGTGACGTACGGGGAGGAGGTGGGGAACGGAAACTCCGGAATTAGGGTCTTCTAAGAAGTGGTATTTAAAAGAGAGTACAATGAAGAGGTAGGGATGGGCCCATCGTCGGCATTCATGAGTTTCCCTTTCTTTTGATATATGAAAATGCTTTCATAAGCATCGAGTTTTGAGTTATTCTGTATTGATTTCTTTAATTTTAAATTGTCTAAATTAATCCTGTGATTGTGTTCTTGTATGTGTTGCGCTACGCTTGATTTATTAATTTGGTTGTGTCTAAAATGAGCTAAGTGTTCTTTGAATCTATTCTCTATTTTTCGCTTCGATTGTCCTATGTATATTTTATCACAATCTTGGCATGAGATTTCATAAATGCCCGATTTTTGTGTTGGTGTCGTAGTGTCCTTGGGGTTATGAAGAAGGTTGGAGAGTTTGTTATTATTCACAAACACCGGAGTAAAATTGAATTTGGAGAAAATGTTTTTCAATTTGTTGCTAGTTCCCGGGGCGTAGGGGAGTTTTATGAATTTGTGTTTTTTGTCCTGAGATGACGTAAGAGTCGTGTTCTGTTTTATTTTGAGTTTATGTTTGTGTTTTCTGAGAATGTTGTTAACCATGTTTTGGTCGTATCCGTTTTGTTTTGCGATATTTCTGATGTGGTTTAATTCTTTCTTGAAGTCTTTTTGTGAAAGTGGAATTTTTAAGAGTCTGTTGATCATGGAATGGAATGGGGCTAATTTGTGTGAGATGTGGTGATTTGAATCAGATGGTATGTACATTTCCGTGTGAGTGGGTTTCCTATATATGTTAAATTTGAGCTTGTTTTGTGATCTAGTTATTTTTAAATCCAAGAAGGGGAGTGTACCATTTGTTTCCTCTTCGGCGGTGAATTTGATGGATTCGAATTGTTCATTAAGTTTTCCTAAGAAATCAGTGGTGTTGCATTTAGAAGTGTCAAAGATAGCGAAAATGTCATCGACATATCTGAACCATGTTTTAGGGAAATAGTCGAATTTCTCTCTGCACTGTTTTTCAAAATAAGTCATGAATAAGTTAGAAAGGAAGGGTGAGAGGCAGTTACCCATCGCGGTTCCGTTAGTTTGTTTGTAGAATTTTCCTTCGATTTGAAAGAAATTTTGGTTCATGCATGTTTTTGTTAAGAGGATATATTCTTTGATGATTTCGGGGGATAGGTTTTGTTTTGATAACCAATCTTTAAGGAATTGATAAGTGATGTCTAAAGGGATGCTGGGAAAAAGAGACTTCACATCGAAGGAAATAAGAATGTCTTGTTCTTTTGTAGAGATATTTTTAAGAAGGTCTATCAAATGGTTTGTGTTTTTAACGTTAGACTGTTGATCGAGGGGCCATTGTTTGAACTGTTGGTTAAGCCATTGAGATAAGTTGTAAGTGGGAGAATTTATTGAGGATATGATAGGTCTGAGAGGGGGTGATTTGGGGGTGATTCGTCAATCTTGACTCGATATCTATCAAATTACCGAGTCTTACCACTTAAATCGCGTCCGACGGTGTGTAGTCTCCTTGTGAGAATTTCACGGCGCGTTTTATGTCAGAATCTCATGTCTGTTGCTCGACTTCGGTATACTCCTCTTTACAATGGAAATATTTTTTCTTCGAAGAATGATTTTTTATTTACATCAGAATCAAACGTCCTACCAGTTCTAAGAAATGATATCGAGGAGTAACATCAAAAATTAAGGGAAACGTTTCATTATAGAGGTAAATTTCCTACGCCTTTTTAATATCTTGTCACTTGTTCGATATGTTTATGCCCATTTTGGCCAACAGAATAAATGCAATTCCGCTGTTTAACGTTACAAATGATCTTTTTAACGCAATCTTTCAAATTGTTGAAGGCTGTCTATCGCTTTCGAATGTTTTGAAATGCTAGATGTGTTCTGTCAAACGAGAAAGCGATTATGTATAAACTTTGAAACTTTTGATTTCGTAGAGAAAACTTCCGATAGATTTTACATGTGGATTTAATCTTTAAGCGCATGTTTACTCCAGTAAATTTATTCTGGTTTTAAAATCGGCGTGATAGATGTGATTGACCTAGTTTTTTCACTCGATCAAATCCTGTCAATCAATGTATAGTTAACTATAGTTTGGATTTATTTTATAAAAAGTAATTTATACTTAATTACTCGTTATTAAAGTGAAAGTAAATGATATTTTTGCAGGGTATCTATGTGGAAAGGTAGCTGTTATTTATGCCACTGGTGGTTGATTCTTCGCCGAACTTGATGTTTTCTTCTTTGTCAAACCTTTCCCTTCATGTCATCGTTAGTAATTTGGGGTTCAACATTAAGTTGTACTAGAGGATGAAATCTCATGAGTCGTGAGAGCATCATGCTAATCAAAACTTGCATCTGCAAGTAGGAGAACATAGTGATGTGGCGAATGAGTGGTGTGATATGCAAGCAGTGTTGTTATATCATCTGGAGGACTTTATGCAGTATGCTAAGAGGTGTTCAGTTCCTCACTGCTTTTGAGTAAACAATCATGGAAGTATGTTGTAACTTTCTTTCTTCATTTCATATTCTTGTCATGAAGCCAGGCTCTAAATTCTTCTGAAATGTATAATGCTAGTTGCAGTTAGGTTCTCCCTTCTTGTGTTTTGATTTATAGCTTATCTTCCCTTGGTTTCTCAAAGGCATCATTTCTTTACAAAAGGCTAGTGCAGTCTTTGGATAGGTTTTGCATGTTGCAAATAATTATATATGTTGCAATTAATCGTGTATTCATTGTTATTCAGAAATTGTTGTGGTTATCTGTTGTTTATTCTTTCATTTAAGAAGTGTTTGCAAATATCTATAGCCATAATCTCTTACATTTCAACTTCTTCAAGTAAGACATTCCAATCTGCTGATCCAGTATATTGGATAGGGTATTGGCCTAGATTTTAAATTTTCTTTGTCAGATTGATTCTTATAGTTCATTCAGAAGTTGGCAGTTAGTTCTCTTGTTAATGGATTGCTTGAGTTTCTGATTCAAGACTAGCGTCGACTTATTCTTTCATCCTCTAATGACAATTATTTCATAATTTCATGCATTTAAACTTTTTTACATTGTGAATATTCCTAACAAGGTTCATTAATTACCAGTGAGTTGTATTTCCAAATATTTTGACTTTGGATAGATATCTGAATATGTTGTCATAGTCTTTATTTATCGATTCAGTTTCCATTATGTCAAGTTAAATCATACTTTGATCATAAATGACATTCATAGTTAAAATTGGGTATTCTTTTCAAAGCAACAACTTATGGAAGTATATCCTTAGCAATTAATTTAATTTTTTCATTTTTATATCATATTTCAATCAATATCCTGGATTAGCATAATAAAAAGTTATTTTAAATAAATAACAGACTAAGTTTCAACATAGAGGTTAAACATACACAAAATTCTGCCTGACTTCTTACTTTTCAAAACAAAATATGATACATTTCAAGGAAATAAAGTAGCTTAAAAAAATAAAATAAATAATGTAGTTGGAATTTCAGCAAAACATGACCATGAGAATTAGCTAAGGCTTTTCATGCAGATGATTCATATTCCATGGATTCTTCTTTACTCATAATCTTTGATTGCAGTATTTCTTAAAATCAGGTAAATTTTCTATTAATACCTTGCTTTGGTATTGATTTTTTATTTTGGTCCCATCTTTTCATGAGCCAACCCTCGTATTATACACAATTTTCCTTTGCTGGTGGAATTTTAGTGGAGAAGGTGCTGTTTGAGCCGTTTCTGGTGCGCAAAGATAGGATAGCCTTGGTCTGCCTGATTCTTGGTCCCTTGCTGCCAATTGAACGACAGATATGCTGAGGTTCTGTAGGAGTTTCTTGGAGTCCATCAGATTACAACCCTTTGGTTCAGTTTTTGGAATCCTACAGACAGAAGTGTGATGCTGCAGCATATTTCATCTACGGTCATCTTCCAGAGGGTCGCACGTTGTGGACACCAAATCACTTGTGTGCATTAAGTGACTTTTGACGTGTGGCAAGTTCAGATACATTTGCAGAGCATTTACTTGAACTATTGTCTCTTCCACCAGTGAAGCCAGACTTTAACTTAACGTGCTGAAGTGCTTATTAACCCATGTTCTCGTAAAGAGCTGACCGCATTTTTAAGCCTGTACTATTCATACTTCATGGAGCAATTAATCTACGTTGTGGCCTATGGTGCTATACCTAATCGAAGTTCAGGAGAAGTGAGTGATGAATAATACAATAGGTTACCAGATCCAGTGAAGAACTTAATTTTACCAAGTTTTCTATTCACGTAAATGTTTTATCAAATACTTTAATTATTACCTGTTCTCTATATATGTACAAATATTTTTGTCTACTTTTGGTATCTTGTCAGCATTCAGCTTGCATTGCCAGATAATGTATTTACATTACGCTTTGATGGAATCAAACATTGTTTTTCGTTATTGTAAAAGTATCTGAGGAATCGCTTGCAGTTAAATAATTCGTTTGTAAATCACTGAGTTTGAGATGTTTTGCTGATTAACTCCTGTGGTTTTGGCTGCCTTTGGGAGGTTTTTTACGGAGGGGTTTTCCTTCCAGCTTTGGGCGAATGCCAGGCAGACTTGTTCTTCCCCTCCGGTCTTCCTTGTGATGTCTGGTTTACTGTTGTTTTGTAATTTGGTTAGTTTTTTCTGATGTAATCACAGGGAGATTTAAGTGAAATAAAGGTTGATATTGAGAATTGTCTGTTCTAATTCTTAGTGGCATTTTGTTCCTACAACCTAACTAAAAGGAAAAGCAACCATGTATTTTCACAGTTCAATCTAAAATTAACTACTCCTTATAAGGACGGTAATGCCTACTATCCTTCGATATGAAAGGGAAAAATGCTTCAGCTTGGGTGTATTAAAAGGCCCTTGAAATTTGTTTTTAATAGTTTTATTTAGAGGCGAGGGAGCCTCCAGAATAGAGAGAGAGGAAATAAAGATGGACATTGTCTGCTATGCATGTCTACGTTCAGCATTTGGAAGGATTTGTTTTCGTTATTGTTATTAAAATCACTTAATTGCTTCGATTTTCAATGGCATTTCATGGCAGAGTAATATTATAGCCAATCGGAGGTCGGAATGGATTATTTGGTGGTTTAAAAGTTGTTTCTTTGATATAGTTTTACTTTAAATTTTTGCATGTAGCATTGCAATGGTGAACATATTCTAAGCTGAAAATTTCAAAAAAGACATGTTCCGCAGTTTGTGATCGCGAGTCGCTGAAAGCTGGCGTTATAACAAGAATTCTTTCACGATTTCTGAGTTAAATCCAAGATATTTTCTTAAATGTATTGGAAAGATAGTCATACCTTTACAAGTTAAATATAAACCGAGCAGAGGCATTCTGGGCACGTTGCGTTTTGCTAGCTAGTTCTTGCGATAAATCATGGATTGAATTTACCAATTGCATTTTAACATAAGGCGTTAGGAAACTTCCTAAGTATCTGAGGATATGGACTAATTAATGGAATTACTGGACTTCAGTGAAAACTTCGATTCTGTTGACGCGGATATATAGTAAAAACTACATTAAATTCTGTAAACATCATTTATACGCTGATGACTTGTAGATATATCTCCATTCTACAGCTGCCTGCTTCCCTGAATGTGTTCAGTATGCGAATCATGACTTCGGGCAAAGTAACAAATGTAGCAAGCACAATTTTTTGAAGATAAATCTATTAAAATTACAAGCCATTGTCATCAGATGTCCAAAGTTATTAAATGGATTATTGGAAATATTAATGCAAACCTTTTGAACAATTTTGAGATTCCATTCTGCAACGCTCTTAATAATATCGGCGTTTGCATAAACATCTGAGGGGATGGATGGAAGAATAAACGTTTTCACAAATTTTCACAACCGTGCTCCAAAGCCGTACCGAACATTTCAGGGAAAAATGGAGTAGGTAGTGAAAGACGGGAATGGACTCTCCTCCTCCCCCACATTTGGGTTACAAAATAGGAATAAAGTAGAGGGCTGTTTATGACCTCCAGAAATTTTCGAACTCTGTTTCATTTTTCTTGTATGAAATTCTCTGGTAGAATTGCTCACATATCATTCTGACCACAGCCAGAAGGAGACACTGCGAGCCGGGGGTTGACCTGGGCAACGATGACGAGGGGGCAAGGTACGGAAAGTAAGTAGAATTTTTAGGGGAATGTGGCAAGCTTTGAGATTCTATATATCTATATATATATATATATATATATATATATATATATATATATATATATATATATATAACAAACCCGTTAAAAAGGCACTTGCGAATATAATCAGCTGTATAAACGAGTCCCAGGATAACGCAGACATCCATATGTATATAATAATTTAAAATTTCATTGCTAATGATATGTTGTAGAGTAACAGAAAATTATATTTTTAAGGATTTTTCCGGTAAACATATTTAAAGTGAAAATCTTGCATCAATTATGATTAGAGCACTTATTGAATCAGTAAAAATAATGCTTGCCACTTCAGTGCAAATGCAATATATTTCATTAGATTTTAATACCATATTCATATGAGTAATGAGTTATTATAACGATTATAACTTGTTACATGTTATATGGATTGAAAAGGAAGTTTGCAAAGGTTATTCTTCGAAAATTAAAAATAAAAATCCGAGCAGGGGTGCACAAAGAAAAGTATTCAATCCGTGTATTGTAAGGAGGGTATTAGAAAATGATCGCGGATAGAATAAAGAGCTACACAGAAGCTAAGCGATAAGGAAGAACTCCGCAGTGTCCTATACCTTCGGTCACACCGTAAGAAGAGGCATGTATGAGTAATCTATATCTATGAGTAAAAGAATGAGAAATCGACATATAATAGTTTGGTATACAAAGAAGATATATTTTTAACATTGACATTTTCCAGCCTAACTTTGTGGAATGGTGCCATCATGCAAAGACCATCCAAAACCAGTCTTGAACAACCCCAAGATTGATTTAAGCTCTTGTAGACCAGTCAAGTTGTAGCCAGGTATAGAGTCCATTTTCGTGCAACTAACACAAAAATACTTAAGTTGGGACTTGCTGGAGAGGGATTGAATAACAGACCGCAACAGTCCAGAGCCTGCCAAAGTATTGTGTACACAAAGTACACAGCAACAGCAATTGATAATGTCTCCATCAGTTAAATCAGCACCACAAGTAATGCAAACCTCAACACTTATTACTGACATCGTGGAGGATAATTGTATTACGTACCACAAGTTATTAGTATGATACAATTAGTAAATAATTCAATAATACATAGGAACTCAAGTAAGACATGACTGCACCATAGGCAAATGACTCACAAAATCCAAAAGTAAGTATTGTATTAAAAAAGTAGGTAATAGTAAATAATATATATATATATATATATATATATATATATATATATATATATATATATATATATATATATATTGTATTGGAATAATTTAATTATGATGGAAGATTAATCATTTCTGTCTTCGAAATAAAATAATTAATGATGAATGAAATAATTATTGTAACCATATAGATATAATACGATATAGATACATTACGATAGATATTACCAAATCTATATGGTATTAATAACTGGAATAATTCCTTTGGACCTTTGTCCTTTGTGCATTGCATTTTTATGCACAAGGCTGATACCAAAAATCATTGGGAAGCAGTGCTAATGTCAGCCTCAGGCATGCCAGTGTTAGGCCTACAGAGGACGTGACAAAAACCCAGAACATACTGGATGTAAGAACAAGGTGGATTGTAATCCCTAACAGTCCCTTAGAAAGGAAACAATACATTGAAAAGTACGCCTTTTCCATGCTATAGGCAATTCATTTATTTTCATCCCCTTGGGTCATTAGAATATAAATATTCATTCTCTATATAACAAATTTATTCAAAGGAAAGTAAATGATTATCACTGGCAGCACAGTCCTCAGCATTAAAATAAAGAAAATTGTATCATATGACAGTAAAAAACACTAATATGAAGAAAAACAAAATAGTACCTGCTATAAAATAAAAATAAATAACCTGTTACATAAAGTGATAAATGAAATAGATAAAAGTAATGGAAATGGGCCCTGTATAGTAATGATAAAAAAATATCTCAACTTTATGACAAAAGAGAGACTGCTTCAAAATAAAAATTAAGAAATGGCTTCTGCTTTATAGTAATAAATAATTTTATATAAAAAACATGCTTCTTTAAAGATAATAGCAATAAAAAAAATCAATCATAGAATATCCAAATAAAAGATACATATGTAAACTCATTTCCTTAGGTTCCTTAATCTGAAAAGTTCATACAAAATAGTACAAAAAATTGTACCTTATGTCCAATGTATGGTACGACAACTAAGATCATGAATTTAAAGCTAACGTATGTAAGGGGTATGTAGAGGAATAGTATGTTTGTATGTATACAATTTTTATTGTAAGTATGCGTGTATTTTATATCCACGTATTATTTTGTATGTATGACCTTCCAGAGTATATGTCTGTCCCAGTACATGCAGGAATGGCTATAGTGGTAAATAAAAACAGAATGGAATTGAACAATGTTATTTATAAATTTCCTTTCCTTCTCAGCCTTAGATTATGTTCTACTATCCTTAGATATTATCATATCATTGCAAACAAAGTACACTTCCAATTTATTTTCTCCAACACGTAAGTTAACATGAAGGTTCATCTCCAAACTTCATATAGTAAAATTTATAAAACCTTATCAAAACTCATCTTTAAGGAATTGCTGCCTTCGAGTCAGCTGAAGTAATAAAGCATAGAATGAAATTCCATTTTAGTGCAGCAATTAACCTTTTTGTGTAGACCTTTTACAAGGTGGCGGAGTAGCAAAAGATGGATCCTGCATCACACAAAGTGCTGCACTCTCACAAGAACTGGACACAATATGAGATGTAGAAACAATCACTTCTCTTTGCTGGCCAGGTACTCTCGTGCTAAGGGCTTTTAAATGCAATATTACAAGTTATTAATAATGTCCAAATGTCCTTGGAATGTTTTGATCAAGCCATTGATAAATACCTCAACAATTTAGTGATCATTTTCAATGATACAATATGATTTAAAATGAGTATATAGGTTGGGATTCTTCAAAGTATAAACGAACAAAACCGTGTAAAATATTACCACATTTCTGTCTCAAATGCTCAAAACTGCAGGAGAGTACTTCACAAAAATTACTGTTTACTGGAAAGCTGTTTTCTCTGCTCACTCGTCTCTTAGGAACATGTGATTGCTTATGATGTTTCTTCATTTCTCGAATGGGATGAGGAGTGACTTCATACCCAAGACGGCCTTCTTGACTTGACTATGAAATCTATAACCCACACTCACTGGATCCCTGTGGATATTTATAGGCAATTACATTTCCCTGTTCCGCATATCTTAGTCTGAAATAAAGAATGTAGGAAAATTCAGCATCTCTTATAAAATTTTAGGCTGTATAAGTGCTTAACTGAAAAGTTTCAAAGAAAAGTTTTAGGTGGCTATTTTGGGGAAACCCAAATGATTCCACTTGGAGGGAATATGAAATTGATACAATCATTATTTCCAAGATCTTCATCCAATAATCCTTATAATTTTCAACGTAATGTAGAAAGATTGTTAAAATTTTAACTCGCCGATCCTTATTGATAATACATTGAGAAGAGTAAATTCGTCAAAGTTCATTCATTAGCGGCCTACTCAAACACACTGTAGTTGTAGTAGTGCTATTGTGGAAAATGCTTCGACAGCTGAGGTCACGTGAGATCCCACCGGGAATCGAACCCGGACCGCTTTCATTGAAGTCGAACTCGCTGCCCACACAGCTATCCGGAAGTCCCATAAACACTCTGTAAATTCATTGATTGAAGAATCGGAGAAGTTAAGATAATGAACATTACTTATATATCGCATAAAAAAGTCTTTTATGAAAACACAATAAACAATATGCATTCAAATAATTAAACCGTATCCTTACACTCCCAGATATATTTGTCCACGCTTCTCCATGATAGAACAAGAGAAATCATATACCGCCCTTCTCCAGTATGAATTCGTAGCGATGGTATGAGTGTTCAGGAAGTCAATTTTGGCGGAATCGGTGCGGTCACTTTTGTGCAGTTGACTCATAAAAGTCGGAGCATTTGAACGGAGCGAACCTGTCTGTGCTGGAGTGTCTCAAAGTTGGACTCCTTGGCAATGTAAGAACTTTTGAGAAGTCTATACATCTAGTTTTTCAATATTTATCGGTGTTATATCTTACGGATGACTCTTCGCGATTGCAACGAACTTCCGATTCGATGATTTTATATTACTCCTAGGACTTATTCCCATTCTAGTGTCCTGATAACTTCGTCTCTGAGCGGCAGTTTGCACTGTGCTATTCGCCCGCGCTAAATAATAATTCTTCACTATGCTGCAAGGCAAAGTCGCCGGACGTTGAGGTTTTAGGAGGCTGTCAGCGCTCTCCTTCTCGGAAGATGGGTACGTACTTTACAGTTTGCCTCTTGTAGTGTAAGAATATCCTAAACGTTATAATATCTTCTCGATGAAATCATGGTATTGAAATCTCGTTGGAGAGACTGCCGTCTAAATATGTGTAAGAGAAACTGAAGTTCCTACTCCAGAGTAGTTGATTCTCCCGGGGGCAAAAGATGTAGGTAGTTAGTTTTAAAAATAATTTAAAGAAGTACATGAAGCATCTCTCACGTTCCCTTAATTCTATGAGAGAAATCATCAGACTGTGAGGAATTTCCCTCTGATTCGAACTTGGCTCAAGGTATTCTGGTTAATGTTTTCCTTTCAATTTTCCGACAGAATAATTCTTTCAAAGAGTTTAAATGAACTTAATATGCATATTTTCGGCACTCTTTGCCTCATCTGCGGTCGGTTCTTAGATTAAATATATGCATTATGGAAAGCGAGACGTTGAATTTCAATAAAGTGCAAGGACTTATATTAATCTTTTTCTTTTTACCCTACAATCAAAGCTGCTTTACATCAATGAATAATTGATAAAATCCACGAATGTGGAAATATACGAATTTCTTTTTCTTTCAAATTAGCATGTCGTTCCACAAAAGCATTAAAATTATATGATTGAGGCCTTTTAGAAACTTCATGAGCGGCTTTTGATTAACTTAGAAAATGGAAATGATTATGCTTGTGCATATCTCGTAATACATTTTCATTGCATAAAAACCTCCTCTCGTTATTGCTGAGTATAGTTTCATTTTAATTTTCCATATGCAGAGTTCATAATGTAAATAACCCCAGGATATAAAGCCTTTCTCACCCAATTAATTTCTTTTTGTTACATCATTTGACAATGTTCGATGGCGTGGTAAATTTTAAATGAGTGCCATAGAGAAATTTTGAGTGTTGAGACTGACTTCTTAAATACACATTCAAGGAAATCACGTTGTTTTGAGCTCTTTTCGTAAGATCTTACATAGCAAGATAATTTCAATGCATTCCTCTCTCAATTTATCTCGGAGGCCTACGTGTTTCACAAAGACATCAACCTTGGCGTCTTCGACCGCTGGGATGGGATTCCACAGCTGAAGGAAGGATTGCAGGAATTGGCCTCGGGATTCATGGTCATAATTTGACCAGAGGTCTTGCAGCGGTGAGATCCTCTCCAGGGCGAGAAGAACGACCCGGCACAATTCCGCCTCCTTCCCTTCAGGTGACCGCGAAGAGATAGGGGAGTGATATTTGTGTGTAGTGAGTGCTCTGCGAGTGGAAAAGTTAGTGAATCGTGATTTGAAGTGTGTGCAGTTTTCGGTGGTCAGTGTGTGTAGTATTCGGTTTTATACGCGAACTCATGCAATGATTATTGGAAGGTAAGTTAATATTCTTACTTTACATCCTCATATTATTAGGTGATAGGCATCAGAGGTCATTCCAGAAGCAGTGGTAGGTTCTAAGACGTCCCTGCAATGTTTGACTATGGTATCCCATACACCTCTTTATGCAATACTCGAATACCTGCCCCGCGGTCTTGAGCTCAACTAATTTTTCTTTTCCTTGTTTAACACCCGGTGCAAGGGTTGGATTTGAAATTTTAAAGGGGGAAGGGGGCTATTCCTCATCATGCTACATTTTTCCTGTGAAACAACGCGATTGGAGCGAATAGTGTTTTTATGATCACCCTAAGAAAGCTAAAGGCATTCAATTTAGCTGATGATTATTTCCGATTACCTTACCGAAAGTAGATTTGCTTCGCCGATAAAAAATCACGGAGGATTCACATAATTTACATGTCCTACTCTTAACACATCCGTAAGAGATGTTAGAATCATAGATTAAAACAATTTGAATTGTTCTAATAAAAAAACCTTTTATTCATAATGAATGCCTTATATATGAATCGTGGATGAACGATGCCTCTGCTACATTCTGAGTTCATAGGGTATTGCCGCGCTATCACATAGGCGTTTTCGGTGACTAACATCATAAATCAAGGTATCAAAGTTAACACCTGCAATAATTTCGTATAATTATGGTCGAGTAAGTCTCGATTAGTATATTATTTATCAAATTTTCCATACTGATGGCAACCATCAGACTATTTAAATATTTCCTGTGGTGAAGTATGCTATACGAAAAACTGTGACTTAGCCAGTGCGTGGAAGGTGATACAGAAATATTAGATTACCCAAATTGAAATTAGCAAGAACTACTCCACTGTTGCCAAATTCTTGATCTCCATAGAAATTTTATAGATAGTTCAATAAGTCTCAATATAAATCCGTGGCGAGCGTAAGCCTAGCAAAGAGATCAACCCGTAAAAAAGATAGTTAATTTCTCATCACAACGAGTATCGAGGGGCATTTCAGCTTGGCTGCCATAAACTACCGAATTAAAATCTATTTCTCGATTTGTTTATTCATAAACAGGAACATAACGAATACATAAGTTCCCATTGTAACTTTTCTGTTGGATGTATTGCGAATAGCTTTCCGAAGAGCCTTGGCTCCGACCGTGCCCGGAAGTCAAATCAATACTTGTTATATTTTATATTATTTGGGAACAGCCAATGGACTATATCATTGATCTTATTTTAATGTAACTCGATTTTACAACGCAATACTTTCGATCGTAACACTTGATTAAAAAGTTATGAAAATAGATTTCCGCCAAACTTTGACTCTAGTAGTACCTGGCTGTCAAAACAAAAACTATTTTCATTAAATTTTTAATGACTTCTGTTGGAATAATTAACTATTTCAAAAATCATATTTTGAATTATGTCGCTGTATAAATACAATGCTTTCGTTTAAATAATTAGCATTCAATATTATGAATGTCATACTATAGACGTCAATGCTGTGCTCCCGTTATCGCTGCTCCAATGTTTGAATACAAATAATTACATGATAAAATACGAATAAGAAGGATGTGTGTGAATTAGTGCATGATCGTTTTTATTCTAGTGCCAATATATGCACCACTTTCATACTTTCGATTACTTAGAATCAATTAATTAGTACTCAAAGCGCAGATAGTAGTTTACTATACGCTCAGTCATCAACAGTTGTAGTGTTAATAATTGTCTTTTAATTGTAATTGAAAATACATTGTGTAGTTTTAAATTTATAAAATCACTTGCAAAAAAACATTTAAAATGATACAAGTAAATAAAAAATATTTGCTCCAATTTTTTGTGTATTCAATTCATTCCTGGAAAAGGAGTAGCTTCTGACATTATTATTATCTCCAGGGATTTGAACTTTGTAGTCTAAATTAGACGTAGAATATTTTACATTGCTCTCAAGTTTGACTTGGAGAAATATTTCAAAATATTGTAATAGAAGTTTCAGCTTTGCATTTGAATCTGAAATAAATTATGTTAAATTTTTCATTTGTATAAATTGCTTAATAAATACTTTATTAAGATAATTAATTCGCATGAATTCAATTGCATTCGGGAAAAACTATTAAACTTAATTATTGCCTTATCCTAGCTGAATTTAAAAAAAAATAAGCTTCATCTCAATTAAACGCAAAGAGATCATAAATTTTGCCTGACATTGATTCAGTATGTAGCGATGTGAATTCTACCGTTTCAAATAAGAAAAAAGGAAGTAAATACTCGTGTGTATTCTATTGAGATTCATACGGTATCACTGTACACTGCGCAATCAGAACGCTAACAGTGCAATGTTCAATGATTGTAGAAAATTAACTTTCGTGTTTACCGGTAAGAAACACACTTATCGCTACTCTACTGTCTCTCTACACTGACAAGGAGACTACACACCGTCGGACGCGATTTAAGTGGTAAGACTCGGTAATTTAATAGATATCGAGTCAAGATTTACGAATCACCCCCAAAGTTGGGTTTTGTGAGCGGTAGTTTTCACGGAAAATGAACTTAAAGTTTACGAAAAATTGTCAGGTAGGCTTTTATAGCTAAGCGTAGCGACCTTCGTCATTCGTCATTTCCCTGGAAAGGCAACACAGCCTAAAGCAGGGGAACTTCTCAATGTAATGTATAATGACCAAAAGACCAATAAACGCTTTTCAAAACAACAACTTCGTCATTCGAACGTTTGGCGCAGTGGTATGTTATCCGCTTCCAAAGTCCTTTTGGTCGGGTTCGAGCCCTCATGCGGGAAAATTTCTTTTCTCTTTATTTCTTTTACGTACTCTATCATAATCTTAATCTATATCTGTTTTCTTACGAATGACGAAGGTCGCTACGCTTAGCTTTATAGCCTACCTGACAATTTTTCGTAAACTTTAAGTTCATTTTCCGTGAAAACTATCGCTCATAAAACCCAACTTTGGGGGTGATTCGTCAATCTTGACTCGATATCTATCAAATTACCGAGTCTTACCACTTAAATCGCGTCCGACGGTGTGTAATCTCCTTGTGAGAATTTCACGGCGCGTTTTATGTCAGAATCTCATGTCTGTTGCTCGACTTCGGTATACTCCTCTTTACAATGGAAATATTTTTTCTTCGAAGAATGATTTTTTATTTACATCAGAATCAAACGTCCTACCAATTCTAAGAAATGATATCGAGGAGTAACATCAAAAATTAAGGGAAACGTTTCATTATAGAGGTAAATTTCCTACGCCTTTTTAATATCTTGTCACTTGTTCGATATGTTTATGCCCATTTTGGCCAACAGAATAAATGCAATTCCGCTGTTTAACGTTACAAATGATCTTTTTAACGCAATCTTTCAAATTGTTGAAGGCTGTCTATCGCTTTCGAATGTTTTGAAATGCTAGATGTGTTCTGTCAAACGAGAAAGCGATTATGTATAAACTTTGAAACTTTTGATTTCGTAGAGAAAACTTCCGATAGATTTTACATGTGGATTTAATCTTTAAGCGCATGTTTACTCCAGTAAATTTATTCTGGTTTTAAAATCGGCGTGATAGATGTGATTGACCTAGTTTTTTCACTCGATCAAATCCTGTCAATCAATGTATAGTTAACTATAGTTTGGATTTATTTTATAAAAAGTAATTTATGCTTAATTACTCGTTATTAAAGTGAAAGTAAATGATATTTTTGCAGGGTATCTATGTGGAAAGGTAGCTGTTATTTATGCCACTGGTGGTTGATTCTTCGCCGAACTTGATGTTTTCTTCTTTGTCAAACCTTTCCCTTCATGTCATCGTTAGTAATTTGGGGTTCAACATTAAGTTGTACTAGAGGATGAAATCTCATGAGTCGTGAGAGCATCATGCTAATCAAAACTTGCATCTGCAAGTAGGAGAACATAGTGATGTGGCGAATGAGTGGTGTGATATGCAAGCAGTGTTGTTATATCATCTGGAGGACTTTATGCAGTATGCTAAGAGGTGTTCAGTTCCTCACTGCTTTTGAGTAAACAATCATGGAAGTATGTTGTAACTTTCTTTCTTCATTTCATATTCTTGTCATGAAGCCAGGCTCTAAATTCTTCTGAAATGTATAATGCTAGTTGCAGTTAGGTTCTCCCTTCTTGTGTTTTGATTTATAGCTTATCTTCCCTTGGTTTCTCAAAGGCATCATTTCTTTACAAAAGGCTAGTGCAGTCTTTGGATAGGTTTTGCATGTTGCAAATAATTATATATGTTGCAATTAATCGTGTATTCATTGTTATTCAGAAATTGTTGTGGTTATCTGTTGTTTATTCTTTCATTTAAGAAGTGTTTGCAAATATCTATAGCCATAATATCTTACATTTCAACTTCTTCAAGTAAGACATTCCAATCTGCTGATCCAGTATATTGGATAGGGTATTGGCCTAGATTTTAAATTTTCTTTGTCAGATTGATTCTTATAGTTCATTCAGAAGTTGGCAGTTAGTTCTCTTGTTAATGGATTGCTTGAGTTTCTGATTCAAGACTAGCGTCGACTTATTCTTTCATCCTCTAATGACAATTATTTCATAATTTCATGCATTTAAACTTTTTTACATTGTGAATATTCCTAACAAGGTTCATTAATTACCAGTGAGTTGTATTTCCAAATATTTTGACTTTGGATAGATATCTGAATATGTTGTCATAGTCTTTATTTATCGATTCAGTTTCCATTATGTCAAGTTAAATCATACTTTGATCATAAATGACATTCATAGTTAAAATTGGGTATTCTTTTCAAAGCAACAACTTATGGAAGTATATCCTTAGCAATTAATTTAATTTTTTCATTTTTATATCATATTTCAATCAATATCCTGGATTAGCATATTAAAAAGTTATTTTAAATAAATAACAGACTAAGTTTCAACATAGAGGTTAAACATACACAAAATTCTGCCTGACTTCTTACTTTTCAAAACAAAATATGATACATTTCAAGGAAATAAAGTAGCTTAAAAAAATAAAATAAATAATGTAGTTGGAATTTCAGCAAAACATGACCATGAGAATTAGCTAAGGCTTTTCATGCAGATGATTCATATTCCATGGATTCTTCTTTACTCATAATCTTTGATTGCAGTATTTCTTAAAATCAGGTAAATTTTCTATTAATACCTTGCTTTGGTATTGATTTTTTATTTTGGTCCCATCTTTTCATGAGCCAACCCTCGTATTATACACAATTTTCCTTTGCTGGTGGAATTTTAGTGGAGAAGGTGCTGTTTGAGCCGTTTCTGGTGCGCAAAGATAGGATAGCCTTGGTCTGCCTGATTCTTGGTCCCTTGCTGCCAATTGAACGACAGATATGCTGAGGTTCTGTAGGAGTTTCTTGGAGTCCATCAGATTACAACCCTTTGGTTCAGTTTTTGGAATCCTACAGACAGAAGTGTGATGCTGCAGCATATTTCATCTACGGTCATCTTCCAGAGGGTCGCACGTTGTGGACACCAAATCACTTGTGTGCATTAAGTGACTTTTGACGTGTGGCAAGTTCAGATACATTTGCAGAGCATTTACTTGAACTATTGTCTCTTCCACCAGTGAAGCCAGACTTTAACTTAACGTGCTGAAGTGCTTATTAACCCATGTTCTCGTAAAGAGCTGACCGCATTTTTAAGCCTGTACTATTCATACTTCATGGAGCAATTAATCTACGTTGTGGCCTATGGTGCTATACCTAATCGAAGTTCAGGAGAAGTG
This sequence comes from Pachydiplax longipennis, assembly GCA_036926295.1. Lineage (NCBI taxonomy): Eukaryota > Metazoa > Arthropoda > Insecta > Odonata > Libellulidae > Pachydiplax > Pachydiplax longipennis. The sequence goes on from JAVFKF010000004.1 coordinate 2,751,950, forward strand.
AGTGATGAATAATACAATAGGTTACCAGATCCAGTGAAGAACTTAATTTTACCAAGTTTTCTATTCACGTAAATGTTTTATCAAATACTTTAATTATTACCTGTTCTCTATATATGTACAAATATTTTTGTCTACTTTTGGTATCTTGTCAGCATTCAGCTTGCATTGCCAGATAATGTATTTACATTACGCTTTGATGGAATCAAACATTGTTTTTCGTTATTGTAAAAGTATCTGAGGAATCGCTTGCAGTTAAATAATTCGTTTGTAAATCACTGAGTTTGAGATGTTTTGCTGATTAACTCCTGTGGTTTTGGCTGCCTTTGGGAGGTTTTTTACGGAGGGGTTTTCCTTCCAGCTTTGGGCGAATGCCAGGCAGACTTGTTCTTCCCCTCCGGTCTTCCTTGTGATGTCTGGTTTACTGTTGTTTTGTAATTTGGTTAGTTTTTTCTGATGTAATCACAGGGAGATTTAAGTGAAATAAAGGTTGATATTGAGAATTGTCTGTTCTAATTCTTAGTGGCATTTTGTTCCTACAACCTAACTAAAAGGAAAAGCAACCATGTATTTTCACAGTTCAATCTAAAATTAACTACTCCTTATAAGGACGGTAATGCCTACTATCCTTCGATATGAAAGGGAAAAATGCTTCAGCTTGGGTGTATTAAAAGGCCCTTGTAATTTGTTTTTAATAGTTTTATTTAGAGGCGAGGGAGCCTCCAGAATAGAGAGAGAGGAAATAATGATGGACATTGTCTGCTATGCATGTCTACGTTCAGCATTTGGAAGGAATTGTTTTCGTTATTGTTATTAAAATCACTTAATTGCTTCGATTTTCAATGGCATTTCATGGCAGAGTAATATTATAGCCAATCGGAGGTCGGAATGGATTATTTGGTGGTTTAAAAGTTGTTTCTTTGATATAGTTTTACTTTAAATTTTTGCATGTAGCATTGCAATGGTGAACATATTCTAAGCTGAAAATTTCAAAAAAGACATGTTCTGCAGTTTGTGATCGCGAGTCGCTGAAAGCTGGCGTTATAACAAGAATTCTTTCACGATTTCTGAGTTAAATCCAAGATATTTTCTTAAATGTATTGGAAAGATAGTCATACCTTTACAAGTTAAATATAAACCGAGCAGAGGCATTCTGGGCACGTTGCGTTTTGCTAGCTAGTTCTTGCGATAAATCATGGATTGAATTTACCAATTGCATTTTAACATAAGGCGTTAGGAAACTTCCTAAGTATCTGAGGATATGGACTAATTAATGGAATTACTGGACTTCAGTGAAAACTTCGATTCTGTTGATGCGGATATATAGTAAAAACTACATTAAATTCTGTAAACATCATTTATACGCTGATGACTTGTAGATATATCTCCATTCTACAGCTGCCTGCTTCCCTGAATGTGTTCAGTATGCGAATCATGACTTCGGGCAAAGTAACAAATGTAGCAAGCACAATTTTTTGAAGATAAATCTATTAAAATTACAAGCCATTGTCATCGGATGTCCAAAGTTATTAAATGGATTATTGGAAATATTAATGCAAACCTTTTGAACAATTTTGAGATTCCATTCTGCAACGCTCTTAATAATATCGGCGTTTGCATAAACATCTGAGGGGATGGATGGAAGAATAAACGTTTTCACAAATTTTCACAACCGTGCTCCAAAGCCGTACCGAACATTTCAGGGAAAAATGGAGTAGGTAGTGAAAGACGGGAAAGGACTCTCCTCCTCCCCCACATTTGGGTAACAAAATAGGAATAAAGTAGAGGGCTGTTTATGACCTCCAGAAATTTTCGAACTCTGTTTCATTTTTCTTGTATGAAATTCTCTGGTAGAATTGCTCACATATCATTCTGACCACAGCCAGAAGGAGACACTGCGAGCCGGGGGTTGACCTGGGCAACGATGACGAGGGGGCAAGGTACGGAAAGTAAGTAGAATTTTTAGGGGAATGTGGCAAGCTTTGAGATTCTATATATCTATATATATATATATATATATATATATATATATATATATATATATATATATAACAAACCCGTTAAAAAGGCACTTGCGAATATAATCAGCTGTATAAACGAGTCCCAGGATAACGCAGACATCCATATGTATATAATAATTTAAAATTTCATTGCTAATGATATGTTGTAGAGTAACAGAAAATTATATTTTTAAGGATTTTTCCGGTAAACATATTTAAAGTGAAAATCTTGCATCAATTATGATTAGAGCACTTATTGAATCAGTAAAAATAATGCTTGCCACTTCAGTGCAAATGCAATATATTTCATTAGATTTTAATACCATATTCATATGAGTAATGAGTTATTATAACGATTATAACTTGTTACATGTTATATGGATTGAAAAGGAAGTTTGCAAAGGTTATTCTTCGAAAATTAAAAATAAAAATCCGAGCAGGGGTGCACAAAGAAAAGTATTCAATCCGTGTATTGTAAGGAGGGTATTAGAAAATGATCGCGGATAGAATAAAGAGCTACACAGAAGCTAAGCGATAAGGAAGAACTCCGCAGTGTCCTATACCTTCGGTCACACCGTAAGAAGAGGCATGTATGAGTAATCTATATCTATGAGTAAAAGAATGAGAAATCGACATATAATAGTTTGGTATACAAAGAAGATATATTTTTAACATTGACATTTTCCAGCCTAACTTTGTGGAATGGTGCCATCATGCAAAGACCATCCAAAACCAGTCTTGAACAACCCCAAGATTGATTTAAGCTCTTGTAGACCAGTCAAGTTGTAGCCAGGTATAGAGTCCATTTTCGTGCAACTAACACAAAAATACTTAAGTTGGGACTTGCTGGAGAGGGATTGAATAACAGACCGCAACAGTCCAGAGCCTGCCAAAGTATTGTGTACACAAAGTACACAGCAACAGCAATTGATAATGTCTCCATCAGTTAAATCAGCACCACAAGTAATGCAAACCTCAACACTTATTACTGACATCGTGGAGGATAATTGTATTACGTACCACAAGTTATTAGTATGATACAATTAGTAAATAATTCAATAATACATAGGAACTCAAGTAAGACATGACTGCACCATAGGCAAATGACTCACAAAATCCAAAAGTAAGTATTGTATTAAAAAAGTAGGTAATAGTAAATAATATATATATATATATATATATATATATATATATATATATATATATATATATATATATATATATTGTATTGGAATAATTTAATTATGATGGAAGATTAATCATTTCTGTCTTCGAAATAAAATAATTAATGATGAATGAAATAATTATTGTAACCATATAGATATAATACGATATAGATACATTACGATAGATATTACCAAATCTATATGGTATTAATAACTGGAATAATTCCTTTGGACCTTTGTCCTTTGTGCATTGCATTTTTATGCACAAGGCTGATACCAAAAATCATTGGGAAGCAGTGCTAATGTCAGCCTCAGGCATGCCAGTGTTAGGCCTACAGAGGACGTGACAAAAACCCAGAACATACTGGATGTAAGAACAAGGTGGATTGTAATCCCTAACAGTCCCTTAGAAAGGAAACAATACATTGAAAAGTACGCCTTTTCCATGCTATAGGCAATTCATTTATTTTCATCCCCTTGGGTCATTAGAATATAAATATTCATTCTCTATATAACAAATTTATTCAAAGGAAAGTAAATGATTATCACTGGCAGCACAGTCCTCAGCATTAAAATAAAGAAAATTGTATCATATGACAGTAAAAAACACTAATATGAAGAAAAACAAAATAGTACCTGCTATAAAATAAAAATAAATAACCTGTTACATAAAGTGATAAATGAAATAGATAAAAGTAATGGAAATGGGCCCTGTATAGTAATGATAAAAAAATATCTCAACTTTATGACAAAAGAGAGACTGCTTCAAAATAAAAATTAAGAAATGGCTTCTGCTTTATAGTAATAAATAATTTTATATAAAAAACATGCTTCTTTAAAGATAATAGCAATAAAAAAAATCAATCATAGAATATCCAAATAAAAGATACATATGTAAACTCATTTCCTTAGGTTCCTTAATCTGAAAAGTTCATACAAAATAGTACAAAAAATTGTACCTTATGTCCAATGTATGGTACGACAACTAAGATCATGAATTTAAAGCTAACGTATGTAAGGGGTATGTAGAGGAATAGTATGTTTGTATGTATACAATTTTTATTGTAAGTATGCGTGTATTTTATATCCACGTATTATTTTGTATGTATGACCTTCCAGAGTATATGTCTGTCCCAGTACATGCAGGAATGGCTATAGTGGTAAATAAAAACAGAATGGAATTGAACAATGTTATTTATAAATTTCCTTTCCTTCTCAGCCTTAGATTATGTTCTACTATCCTTAGATATTATCATATCATTGCAAACAAAGTACACTTCCAATTTATTTTCTCCAACACGTAAGTTAACATGAAGGTTCATCTCCAAACTTCATATAGTAAAATTTATAAAACCTTATCAAAACTCATCTTTAAGGAATTGCTGCCTTCGAGTCAGCTGAAGTAATAAAGCATAGAATGAAATTCCATTTTAGTGCAGCAATTAACCTTTTTGTGTAGACCTTTTACAAGGTGGCGGAGTAGCAAAAGATGGATCCTGCATCACACAAAGTGCTGCACTCTCACAAGAACTGGACACAATATGAGATGTAGAAACAATCACTTCTCTTTGCTGGCCAGGTACTCTCGTGCTAAGGGCTTTTAAATGCAATATTACAAGTTATTAATAATGTCCAAATGTCCTTGGAATGTTTTGATCAAGCCATTGATAAATACCTCAACAATTTAGTGATCATTTTCAATGATACAATATGATTTAAAATGAGTATATAGGTTGGGATTCTTCAAAGTATAAACGAACAAAACCGTGTAAAATATTACCACATTTCTGTCTCAAATGCTCAAAACTGCAGGAGAGTACTTCACAAAAATTACTGTTTACTGGAAAGCTGTTTTCTCTGCTCACTCGTCTCTTAGGAACATGTGATTGCTTATGATGTTTCTTCATTTCTCGAATGGGATGAGGAGTGACTTCATACCCAAGACGGCCTTCTTGACTTGACTATGAAATCTATAACCCACACTCACTGGATCCCTGTGGATATTTATAGGCAATTACATTTCCCTGTTCCGCATATCTTAGTCTGAAATAAAGAATGTAGGAAAATTCAGCATCTCTTATAAAATTTTAGGCTGTATAAGTGCTTAACTGAAAAGTTTCAAAGAAAAGTTTTAGGTGGCTATTTTGGGGAAACCCAAATGATTCCACTTGGAGGGAATATGAAATTGATACAATCATTATTTCCAAGATCTTCATCCAATAATCCTTATAATTTTCAACGTAATGTAGAAAGATTGTTAAAATTTTAACTCGCCGATCCTTATTGATAATACATTGAGAAGAGTAAATTCGTCAAAGTTCATTCATTAGCGGCCTACTCAAACACACTGTAGTTGTAGTAGTGCTATTGTGGAAAATGCTTCGACAGCTGAGGTCACGTGAGATCCCACCGGGAATCGAACCCGGACCGCTTTCATTGAAGTCGAACTCGCTGCCCACACAGCTATCCGGAAGTCCCATAAACACTCTGTAAATTCATTGATTGAAGAATCGGAGAAGTTAAGATAATGAACATTACTTATATATCGCATAAAAAAGTCTTTTATGAAAACACAATAAACAATATGCATTCAAATAATTAAACCGTATCCTTACACTCCCAGATATATTTGTCCACGCTTCTCCATGATAGAACAAGAGAAATCATATACCGCCCTTCTCCAGTATGAATTCGTAGCGATGGTATGAGTGTTCAGGAAGTCAATTTTGGCGGAATCGGTGCGGTCACTTTTGTGCAGTTGACTCATAAAAGTCGGAGCATTTGAACGGAGCGAACCTGTCTGTGCTGGAGTGTCTCAAAGTTGGACTCCTTGGCAATGTAAGAACTTTTGAGAAGTCTATACATCTAGTTTTTCAATATTTATCGGTGTTATATCTTACGGATGACTCTTCGCGATTGCAACGAACTTCCGATTCGATGATTTTATATTACTCCTAGGACTTATTCCCATTCTAGTGTCCTGATAACTTCGTCTCTGAGCGGCAGTTTGCACTGTGCTATTCGCCCGCGCTAAATAATAATTCTTCACTATGCTGCAAGGCAAAGTCGCCGGACGTTGAGGTTTTAGGAGGCTGTCAGCGCTCTCCTTCTCGGAAGATGGGTACGTACTTTACAGTTTGCCTCTTGTAGTGTAAGAATATCCTAAACGTTATAATATCTTCTCGATGAAATCATGGTATTGAAATCTCGTTGGAGAGACTGCCGTCTAAATATGTGTAAGAGAAACTGAAGTTCCTACTCCAGAGTAGTTGATTCTCCCGGGGGCAAAAGATGTAGGTAGTTAGTTTTAAAAATAATTTAAAGAAGTACATGAAGCATCTCTCACGTTCCCTTAATTCTATGAGAGAAATCATCAGACTGTGAGGAATTTCCCTCTGATTCGAACTTGGCTCAAGGTATTCTGGTTAATGTTTTCCTTTCAATTTTCCGACAGAATAATTCTTTCAAAGAGTTTAAATGAACTTAATATGCATATTTTCGGCACTCTTTGCCTCATCTGCGGTCGGTTCTTAGATTAAATATATGCATTATGGAAAGCGAGACGTTGAATTTCAATAAAGTGCAAGGACTTATATTAATCTTTTTCTTTTTACCCTACAATCAAAGCTGCTTTACATCAATGAATAATTGATAAAATCCACGAATGTGGAAATATACGAATTTCTTTTTCTTTCAAATTAGCATGTCGTTCCACAAAAGCATTAAAATTATATGATTGAGGCCTTTTAGAAACTTCATGAGCGGCTTTTGATTAACTTAGAAAATGGAAATGATTATGCTTGTGCATATCTCGTAATACATTTTCATTGCATAAAAACCTCCTCTCGTTATTGCTGAGTATAGTTTCATTTTAATTTTCCATATGCAGAGTTCATAATGTAAATAACCCCAGGATATAAAGCCTTTCTCACCCAATTAATTTCTTTTTGTTACATCATTTGACAATGTTCGATGGCGTGGTAAATTTTAAATGAGTGCCATAGAGAAATTTTGAGTGTTGAGACTGACTTCTTAAATACACATTCAAGGAAATCACGTTGTTTTGAGCTCTTTTCGTAAGATCTTACATAGCAAGATAATTTCAATGCATTCCTCTCTCAATTTATCTCGGAGGCCTACGTGTTTCACAAAGACATCAACCTTGGCGTCTTCGACCGCTGGGATGGGATTCCACAGCTGAAGGAAGGATTGCAGGAATTGGCCTCGGGATTCATGGTCATAATTTGACCAGAGGTCTTGCAGCGGTGAGATCCTCTCCAGGGCGAGAAGAACGACCCGGCACAATTCCGCCTCCTTCCCTTCAGGTGACCGCGAAGAGATAGGGGAGTGATATTTGTGTGTAGTGAGTGCTCTGCGAGTGGAAAAGTTAGTGAATCGTGATTTGAAGTGTGTGCAGTTTTCGGTGGTCAGTGTGTGTAGTATTCGGTTTTATACGCGAACTCATGCAATGATTATTGGAAGGTAAGTTAATATTCTTACTTTACATCCTCATATTATTAGGTGATAGGCATCAGAGGTCATTCCAGAAGCAGTGGTAGGTTCTAAGACGTCCCTGCAATGTTTGACTATGGTATCCCATACACCTCTTTATGCAATACTCGAATACCTGCCCCGCGGTCTTGAGCTCAACTAATTTTTCTTTTCCTTGTTTAACACCCGGTGCAAGGGTTGGATTTGAAATTTTAAAGGGGGAAGGGGGCTATTCCTCATCATGCTACATTTTTCCTGTGAAACAACGCGATTGGAGCGAATAGTGTTTTTATGATCACCCTAAGAAAGCTAAAGGCATTCAATTTAGCTGATGATTATTTCCGATTACCTTACCGAAAGTAGATTTGCTTCGCCGATAAAAAATCACGGAGGATTCACATAATTTACATGTCCTACTCTTAACACATCCGTAAGAGATGTTAGAATCATAGATTAAAACAATTTGAATTGTTCTAATAAAAAAACCTTTTATTCATAATGAATGCCTTATATATGAATCGTGGATGAACGATGCCTCTGCTACATTCTGAGTTCATAGGGTATTGCCGCGCTATCACATAGGCGTTTTCGGTGACTAACATCATAAATCAAGGTATCAAAGTTAACACCTGCAATAATTTCGTATAATTATGGTCGAGTAAGTCTCGATTAGTATGTTATTTATCAAATTTTCCATACTGATGGCAACCATCAGACTATTTAAATATTTCCTGTGGTGAAGTATGCTATACGAAAAACTGTGACTTAGCCAGTGCGTGGAAGGTGATACAGAAATATTAGATTACCCAAATTGAAATTAGCAAGAACTACTCCACTGTTGCCAAATTCTTGATCTCCATAGAAATTTTATAGATAGTTCAATAAGTCTCAATATAAATCCGTGGCGAGCGTAAGCCTAGCAAAGAGATCAACCCGTAAAAAAGATAGTTAATTTCTCATCACAACGAGTATCGAGGGGCATTTCAGCTTGGCTGCCATAAACTACCGAATTAAAATCTATTTCTCGATTTGTTTATTCATAAACAGGAACATAACGAATACATAAGTTCCCATTGTAACTTTTCTGTTGGATGTATTGCGAATAGCTTTCCGAAGAGCCTTGGCTCCGACCGTGCCCGGAAGTCAAATCAATACTTGTTATATTTTATATTATTTGGGAACAGCCAATGGACTATATCATTGATCTTATTTTAATGTAACTCGATTTTACAACGCAATACTTTCGATCGTAACACTTGATTAAAAAGTTATGAAAATAGATTTCCGCCAAACTTTGACTCTAGTAGTACCTGGCTGTCAAAACAAAAACTATTTTCATTAAATTTTTAATGACTTCTGTTGGAATAATTAACTATTTCAAAAATCATATTTTGAATTATGTCGCTGTATAAATACAATGCTTTCGTTTAAATAATTAGCATTCAATATTGTGAATGTCATACTATAGACGTCAATGCTGTGCTCCCGTTATCGCTGCTCCAATGTTTGAATACAAATAATTACATGATAAAATACGAATAAGAAGGATGTGTGTGAATTAGTGCATGATCGTTTTTATTCTAGTGCCAATATATGCACCACTTTCATACTTTCGATTACTTAGAATCAATTAATTAGTACTCAAAGCGCAGATAGTAGTTTACTATACGCTCAGTCATCAACAGTTGTAGTGTTAATAATTGTCTTTTAATTGTAATTGAAAATACATTGTGTAGTTTTAAATTTATAAAATCACTTGCAAAAAAACATTTAAAATGATACAAGTAAATAAAAAATATTTGCTCCAATTTTTTGTGTATTCAATTCATTCCTGGAAAAGGAGTAGCTTCTGACATTATTATTATCTCCAGGGATTTGAACTTTGTAGTCTAAATTAGACGTAGAATATTTTACATTGCTCTCAAGTTTGACTTGGAGAAATATTTCAAAATATTGTAATAGAAGTTTCAGCTTTGCATTTGAATCTGAAATAAATTATGTTAAATTTTTCATTTGTATAAATTGCTTAATAAATACTTTATTAAGATAATTAATTCGCATGAATTCAATTGCATTCGGGAAAAACTATTAAACTTAATTATTGCCTTATCCTAGCTGAATTTTAAAAAAAATAAGCTTCATCTCAATTAAACGCAAAGAGATCATAAATTTTGCCTGACATTGATTCAGTATGTAGCGATGTGAATTCTACCGTTTCAAATAAGAAAAAAGGAAGTAAATACTCGTGTGTATTCTATTGAGATTCATACGGTATCACTGTACACTGCGCAATCAGAACGCTAACAGTGCAATGTTCAATGATTGTAGAAAATTAACTTTCGTGTTTACCGGTAAGAAACACACTTATCGCTACTCTACTGTCTCTGTACACTGACAAGGAGACTACACACCGTCGGACGCGATTTAAGTGGTAAGACTCGGTAATTTAATAGATATCGAGTCAAGATTTACGAATCACCCCCAAAGTTGGGTTTTGTGAGCGGTAGTTTTCACGGAAAATGAACTTAAAGTTTACGAAAAATTGTCAGGTAGGCTTTTATAGCTAAGCGTAGCGACCTTCGTCATTCGTCATTTCCCTGGAAAGGCAACACAGCCTAAAGCAGGGGAACTTCTCAATGTAATGTATAATGACCAAAAGACCAATAAACGCTTTTCAAAACAACAACTTCGTCATTCGAACGTTTGGCGCAGTGGTATGTTATCCGCTTCCAAAGTCCTTTTGGTCGGGTTCGAGCCCTCATGCGGGAAAATTTCTTTTCTCTTTATTTCTTTTACGTACTCTATCATAATCTTAATCTATATCTGTTTTCTTACGAATGACGAAGGTCGCTACGCTTAGCTTTATAGCCTACCTGACAATTTTTCGTAAACTTTAAGTTCATTTTCCGTGAAAACTATCGCTCATAAAACCCAACTTTGGGGGTGATTCGTCAATCTTGACTCGATATCTATCAAATTACCGAGTCTTACCACTTAAATCGCGTCCGACGGTGTGTAATCTCCTTGTGAGAATTTCACGGCGCGTTTTATGTCAGAATCTCATGTCTGTTGCTCGACTTCGGTATACTCCTCTTTACAATGGAAATATTTTTTCTTCGAAGAATGATTTTTTATTTACATCAGAATCAAACGTCCTACCAATTCTAAGAAATGATATCGAGGAGTAACATCAAAAATTAAGGGAAACGTTTCATTATAGAGGTAAATTTCCTACGCCTTTTTAATATCTTGTCACTTGTTCGATATGTTTATGCCCATTTTGGCCAACAGAATAAATGCAATTCCGCTGTTTAACGTTACAAATGATCTTTTTAACGCAATCTTTCAAATTGTTGAAGGCTGTCTATCGCTTTCGAATGTTTTGAAATGCTAGATGTGTTCTGTCAAACGAGAAAGCGATTATGTATAAACTTTGAAACTTTTGATTTCGTAGAGAAAACTTCCGATAGATTTTACATGTGGATTTAATCTTTAAGCGCATGTTTACTCCAGTAAATTTATTCTGGTTTTAAAATCGGCGTGATAGATGTGATTGACCTAGTTTTTTCACTCGATCAAATCCTGTCAATCAATGTATAGTTAACTATAGTTTGGATTTATTTTATAAAAAGTAATTTATGCTTAATTACTCGTTATTAAAGTGAAAGTAAATGATATTTTTGCAGGGTATCTATGTGGAAAGGTAGCTGTTATTTATGCCACTGGTGGTTGATTCTTCGCCGAACTTGATGTTTTCTTCTTTGTCAAACCTTTCCCTTCATGTCATCGTTAGTAATTTGGGGTTCAACATTAAGTTGTACTAGAGGATGAAATCTCATGAGTCGTGAGAGCATCATGCTAATCAAAACTTGCATCTGCAAGTAGGAGAACATAGTGATGTGGCGAATGAGTGGTGTGATATGCAAGCAGTGTTGTTATATCATCTGGAGGACTTTATGCAGTATGCTAAGAGGTGTTCAGTTCCTCGCTGCTTTTGAGTAAACAATCATGGAAGTATGTTGTAACTTTCTTTCTTCATTTCATATTCTTGTCATGAAGCCAGGCTCTAAATTCTTCTGAAATGTATAATGCTAGTTGCAGTTAGGTTCTCCCTTCTTGTGTTTTGATTTATAGCTTATCTTCCCTTGGTTTCTCAAAGGCATCATTTCTTTACAAAAGGCTAGTGCAGTCTTTGGATAGGTTTTGCATGTTGCAAATAATTATATATGTTGCAATTAATCGTGTATTCATTGTTATTCAGAAATTGTTGTGGTTATCTGTTGTTTATTCTTTCATTTAAGAAGTGTTTGCAAATATCTATAGCCATAATCTCTTACATTTCAACTTCTTCAAGTAAGACATTCCAATCTGCTGATCCAGTATATTGGATAGGGTATTGGCCTAGATTTTAAATTTTCTTTGTCAGATTGATTCTTATAGTTCATTCAGAAGTTGGCAGTTAGTTCTCTTAGAAGGAGAAAAAAGGAACTCGGCGGTCAATGAACTAAGAGATAAAGGTTCTCCAAGCGCCGAAATAGCGGAGACCGTCTAAGGGCGATTACCGGGAACGGATAATCGTATTAGCGGTCCCAGTTCTTTAGAATCCCGATGTACATTTCGGAAACAATGCTTCCATCTTCATAGGGGGTCCAATGCTGAATGGACAGAAAGAGTGTGGTGTGAGGTATTTGTAACTGTTTGTCGTGGGAGGGGGTTTTTTGGGGGTGGGGTTTTTTCTCTGGGTTTGTGACGTTCATGTGGACTGCGTGTGGCCAAGAGCGATGGGGTGGGGTTTTTTCCTGTGACGTACGGGGAGGAGGTGGGGAACGGAAACTCCGGAATTAGGGTCTTCTAAGAAGTGGTATTTAAAAGAGAGTACAATGAAGAGGTAGGGATGGGCCCATCGTCGGCATTCATGAGTTTCCCTTTCTTTTGATATATGAAAATGCTTTCATAAGCATCGAGTTTTGAGTTATTCTGTATTGATTTCTTTAATTTTAAATTGTCTAAATTAATCCTGTGATTGTGTTCTTGTATGTGTTGCGCTACGCTTGATTTATTAATTTGGTTGTGTCTAAAATGAGCTAAGTGTTCTTTGAATCTATTCTCTATTTTTCGCTTCGATTGTCCTATGTATATTTTATCACAATCTTGGCATGAGATTTCATAAATGCCCGATTTTTGTGTTGGTGTCGTAGTGTCCTTGGGGTTATGAAGAAGGTTGGAGAGTTTGTTATTATTCACAAACACCGGAGTAAAATTGAATTTGGAGAAAATGTTTTTCAATTTGTTGCTAGTTCCCGGGGCGTAGGGGAGTTTTATGAATTTGTGTTTTTTGTCCTGAGATGACGTAAGAGTCGTGTTCTGTTTTATTTTGAGTTTATGTTTGTGTTTTCTGAGAATGTTGTTAACCATGTTTTGGTCGTATCCGTTTTGTTTTGCGATATTTCTGATGTGGTTTAATTCTTTCTTGAAGTCTTTTTGTGAAAGTGGAATTTTTAAGAGTCTGTTGATCATGGAATGGAATGGGGCTAATTTGTGTGAGATGTGGTGATTTGAATCAGATGGTATGTACATTTCCGTGTGAGTGGGTTTCCTATATATGTTAAATTTGAGCTTGTTTTGTGATCTAGTTATTTTTAAATCCAAGAAGGGGAGTGTACCATTTGTTTCCTCTTCGGCGGTGAATTTGATGGATTCGAATTGTTCATTAAGTTTTCCTAAGAAATCAGTGGTGTTGCATTTAGAAGTGTCAAAGATAGCGAAAATGTCATCGACATATCTGAACCATGTTTTAGGGAAATAGTCGAATTTCTCTCTGCACTGTTTTTCAAAATAAGTCATGAATAAGTTAGAAAGGAAGGGTGAGAGGCAGTTACCCATCGCGGTTCCGTTAGTTTGTTTGTAGAATTTTCCTTCGATTTGAAAGAAATTTTGGTTCATGCATGTTTTTGTTAAGAGGATATATTCTTTGATGATTTCGGGGGATAGGTTTTGTTTTGATAACCAATCTTTAAGGAATTGATAAGTGATGTCTAAAGGGATGCTGGGAAAAAGAGACTTCACATCGAAGGAAATAAGAATGTCTTGTTCTTTTGTAGAGATATTTTTAAGAAGGTCTATCAAATGGTTTGTGTTTTTAACGTTAGACTGTTGATCGAGGGGCCATTGTTTGAACTGTTGGTTAAGCCATTGAGATAAGTTGTAAGTGGGAGAATTTATTGAGGATATGATAGGTCTGAGAGGGGGTGATTTGGGGGTGATTCGTCAATCTTGACTCGATATCTATCAAATTACCGAGTCTTACCACTTAAATCGCGTCCGACGGTGTGTAGTCTCCTTGTGAGAATTTCACGGCGCGTTTTATGTCAGAATCTCATGTCTGTTGCTCGACTTCGGTATACTCCTCTTTACAATGGAAATATTTTTTCTTCGAAGAATGATTTTTTATTTACATCAGAATCAAACGTCCTACCAGTTCTAAGAAATGATATCGAGGAGTAACATCAAAAATTAAGGGAAACGTTTCATTATAGAGGTAAATTTCCTACGCCTTTTTAATATCTTGTCACTTGTTCGATATGTTTATGCCCATTTTGGCCAACAGAATAAATGCAATTCCGCTGTTTAACGTTACAAATGATCTTTTTAACGCAATCTTTCAAATTGTTGAAGGCTGTCTATCGCTTTCGAATGTTTTGAAATGCTAGATGTGTTCTGTCAAACGAGAAAGCGATTATGTATAAACTTTGAAACTTTTGATTTCGTAGAGAAAACTTCCGATAGATTTTACATGTGGATTTAATCTTTAAGCGCATGTTTACTCCAGTAAATTTATTCTGGTTTTAAAATCGGCGTGATAGATGTGATTGACCTAGTTTTTTCACTCGATCAAATCCTGTCAATCAATGTATAGTTAACTATAGTTTGGATTTATTTTATAAAAAGTAATTTATACTTAATTACTCGTTATTAAAGTGAAAGTAAATGATATTTTTGCAGGGTATCTATGTGGAAAGGTAGCTGTTATTTATGCCACTGGTGGTTGATTCTTCGCCGAACTTGATGTTTTCTTCTTTGTCAAACCTTTCCCTTCATGTCATCGTTAGTAATTTGGGGTTCAACATTAAGTTGTACTAGAGGATGAAATCTCATGAGTCGTGAGAGCATCATGCTAATCAAAACTTGCATCTGCAAGTAGGAGAACATAGTGATGTGGCGAATGAGTGGTGTGATATGCAAGCAGTGTTGTTATATCATCTGGAGGACTTTATGCAGTATGCTAAGAGGTGTTCAGTTCCTCACTGCTTTTGAGTAAACAATCATGGAAGTATGTTGTAACTTTCTTTCTTCATTTCATATTCTTGTCATGAAGCCAGGCTCTAAATTCTTCTGAAATGTATAATGCTAGTTGCAGTTAGGTTCTCCCTTCTTGTGTTTTGATTTATAGCTTATCTTCCCTTGGTTTCTCAAAGGCATCATTTCTTTACAAAAGGCTAGTGCAGTCTTTGGATAGGTTTTGCATGTTGCAAATAATTATATATGTTGCAATTAATCGTGTATTCATTGTTATTCAGAAATTGTTGTGGTTATCTGTTGTTTATTCTTTCATTTAAGAAGTGTTTGCAAATATCTATAGCCATAATCTCTTACATTTCAACTTCTTCAAGTAAGACATTCCAATCTGCTGATCCAGTATATTGGATAGGGTATTGGCCTAGATTTTAAATTTTCTTTGTCAGATTGATTCTTATAGTTCATTCAGAAGTTGGCAGTTAGTTCTCTTGTTAATGGATTGCTTGAGTTTCTGATTCAAGACTAGCGTCGACTTATTCTTTCATCCTCTAATGACAATTATTTCATAATTTCATGCATTTAAACTTTTTTACATTGTGAATATTCCTAACAAGGTTCATTAATTACCAGTGAGTTGTATTTCCAAATATTTTGACTTTGGATAGATATCTGAATATGTTGTCATAGTCTTTATTTATCGATTCAGTTTCCATTATGTCAAGTTAAATCATACTTTGATCATAAATGACATTCATAGTTAAAATTGGGTATTCTTTTCAAAGCAACAACTTATGGAAGTATATCCTTAGCAATTAATTTAATTTTTTCATTTTTATATCATATTTCAATCAATATCCTGGATTAGCATAATAAAAAGTTATTTTAAATAAATAACAGACTAAGTTTCAACATAGAGGTTAAACATACACAAAATTCTGCCTGACTTCTTACTTTTCAAAACAAAATATGATACATTTCAAGGAAATAAAGTAGCTTAAAAAAATAAAATAAATAATGTAGTTGGAATTTCAGCAAAACATGACCATGAGAATTAGCTAAGGCTTTTCATGCAGATGATTCATATTCCATGGATTCTTCTTTACTCATAATCTTTGATTGCAGTATTTCTTAAAATCAGGTAAATTTTCTATTAATACCTTGCTTTGGTATTGATTTTTTATTTTGGTCCCATCTTTTCATGAGCCAACCCTCGTATTATACACAATTTTCCTTTGCTGGTGGAATTTTAGTGGAGAAGGTGCTGTTTGAGCCGTTTCTGGTGCGCAAAGATAGGATAGCCTTGGTCTGCCTGATTCTTGGTCCCTTGCTGCCAATTGAACGACAGATATGCTGAGGTTCTGTAGGAGTTTCTTGGAGTCCATCAGATTACAACCCTTTGGTTCAGTTTTTGGAATCCTACAGACAGAAGTGTGATGCTGCAGCATATTTCATCTACGGTCATCTTCCAGAGGGTCGCACGTTGTGGACACCAAATCACTTGTGTGCATTAAGTGACTTTTGACGTGTGGCAAGTTCAGATACATTTGCAGAGCATTTACTTGAACTATTGTCTCTTCCACCAGTGAAGCCAGACTTTAACTTAACGTGCTGAAGTGCTTATTAACCCATGTTCTCGTAAAGAGCTGACCGCATTTTTAAGCCTGTACTATTCATACTTCATGGAGCAATTAATCTACGTTGTGGCCTATGGTGCTATACCTAATCGAAGTTCAGGAGAAGTGAGTGATGAATAATACAATAGGTTACCAGATCCAGTGAAGAACTTAATTTTACCAAGTTTTCTATTCACGTAAATGTTTTATCAAATACTTTAATTATTACCTGTTCTCTATATATGTACAAATATTTTTGTCTACTTTTGGTATCTTGTCAGCATTCAGCTTGCATTGCCAGATAATGTATTTACATTACGCTTTGATGGAATCAAACATTGTTTTTCGTTATTGTAAAAGTATCTGAGGAATCGCTTGCAGTTAAATAATTCGTTTGTAAATCACTGAGTTTGAGATGTTTTGCTGATTAACTCCTGTGGTTTTGGCTGCCTTTGGGAGGTTTTTTACGGAGGGGTTTTCCTTCCAGCTTTGGGCGAATGCCAGGCAGACTTGTTCTTCCCCTCCGGTCTTCCTTGTGATGTCTGGTTTACTGTTGTTTTGTAATTTGGTTAGTTTTTTCTGATGTAATCACAGGGAGATTTAAGTGAAATAAAGGTTGATATTGAGAATTGTCTGTTCTAATTCTTAGTGGCATTTTGTTCCTACAACCTAACTAAAAGGAAAAGCAACCATGTATTTTCACAGTTCAATCTAAAATTAACTACTCCTTATAAGGACGGTAATGCCTACTATCCTTCGATATGAAAGGGAAAAATGCTTCAGCTTGGGTGTATTAAAAGGCCCTTGAAATTTGTTTTTAATAGTTTTATTTAGAGGCGAGGGAGCCTCCAGAATAGAGAGAGAGGAAATAAAGATGGACATTGTCTGCTATGCATGTCTACGTTCAGCATTTGGAAGGATTTGTTTTCGTTATTGTTATTAAAATCACTTAATTGCTTCGATTTTCAATGGCATTTCATGGCAGAGTAATATTATAGCCAATCGGAGGTCGGAATGGATTATTTGGTGGTTTAAAAGTTGTTTCTTTGATATAGTTTTACTTTAAATTTTTGCATGTAGCATTGCAATGGTGAACATATTCTAAGCTGAAAATTTCAAAAAAGACATGTTCCGCAGTTTGTGATCGCGAGTCGCTGAAAGCTGGCGTTATAACAAGAATTCTTTCACGATTTCTGAGTTAAATCCAAGATATTTTCTTAAATGTATTGGAAAGATAGTCATACCTTTACAAGTTAAATATAAACCGAGCAGAGGCATTCTGGGCACGTTGCGTTTTGCTAGCTAGTTCTTGCGATAAATCATGGATTGAATTTACCAATTGCATTTTAACATAAGGCGTTAGGAAACTTCCTAAGTATCTGAGGATATGGACTAATTAATGGAATTACTGGACTTCAGTGAAAACTTCGATTCTGTTGACGCGGATATATAGTAAAAACTACATTAAATTCTGTAAACATCATTTATACGCTGATGACTTGTAGATATATCTCCATTCTACAGCTGCCTGCTTCCCTGAATGTGTTCAGTATGCGAATCATGACTTCGGGCAAAGTAACAAATGTAGCAAGCACAATTTTTTGAAGATAAATCTATTAAAATTACAAGCCATTGTCATCAGATGTCCAAAGTTATTAAATGGATTATTGGAAATATTAATGCAAACCTTTTGAACAATTTTGAGATTCCATTCTGCAACGCTCTTAATAATATCGGCGTTTGCATAAACATCTGAGGGGATGGATGGAAGAATAAACGTTTTCACAAATTTTCACAACCGTGCTCCAAAGCCGTACCGAACATTTCAGGGAAAAATGGAGTAGGTAGTGAAAGACGGGAATGGACTCTCCTCCTCCCCCACATTTGGGTTACAAAATAGGAATAAAGTAGAGGGCTGTTTATGACCTCCAGAAATTTTCGAACTCTGTTTCATTTTTCTTGTATGAAATTCTCTGGTAGAATTGCTCACATATCATTCTGACCACAGCCAGAAGGAGACACTGCGAGCCGGGGGTTGACCTGGGCAACGATGACGAGGGGGCAAGGTACGGAAAGTAAGTAGAATTTTTAGGGGAATGTGGCAAGCTTTGAGATTCTATATATCTATATATATATACGAGTAAAAGTTGCTTGCATACTGCAAGCTATCCGTTGAATACAGTATCATACCAAGTACTGCCTCAGTTCAAATTTAAAACTTGGCGCCAAAGACCGCCTGGCGACGAACTAAGAACCCGATCGTGAGAGAAGACAGCAAAATAATATTAGATAAGTGCCATCCTTACTTGTTTCAAAGTTTCGATTCAATATCTTATCGGGAAGGTCCCACGCCTCTGTCACCATTCCGGATTTTATCTTTCCAGCTTATCGGGAAGGCATTTAAAAAGATTTCCGCAATGCATTTCTTATGGAAGAATTTTGCATCCACCTGGCGTCGAACTCACTGTCATTTGGCTACATTTTTTCCATGAGAAGCATAGAAAAATACCTCAACTTCAACCTCCGAAATTTTGGTTACTCTATCTTAACGATAAGTGCCTCAAAATAATTTTCAAAAATCCGCGCAATGCATTCTTATGGGAAAATTGCGATTTTTGGGAATTTCTGGCATCGAACGCATGATAGCTAGCGTCGATGTCTGCATTATTCTGGCATCTAGAGTGTAGGGCCAGTACGTCGAAAAAATCTGACGTCGACGGCGCTCGTGGAACATGGTCAGAATTCGTATCCCCTATATCTATATATATATATAGGTATATCCGGAGAGTTAGCTATATATAATAGATATATATATATATATATATATATATAAACAAACCCGTTAAAAAGGCACTTGCGAATATAATCAGCTGTATAAACGAGTCCCAGGATAACGCAGACATCCATATGTATATAATAATTTAAAATTTCATTGCTAATGATATGTTGTAGAGTAACAGAAAATTATATTTTTAAGGATTTTTCCGGTAAACATATTTAAAGTGAAAATCTTGCATCAATTATGATTAGAGCACTTATTGAATCAGTAAAAATAATGCTTGCCACTTCAGTGCAAATGCAATATATTTCATTAGATTTTAATACCATATTCATATGAGTAATGAGTTATTATAACGATTATAACTTGTTACATGTTATATGGATTGAAAAGGAAGTTTGCAAAGGTTATTCTTCGAAAATTAAAAATAAAAATCCGAGCAGGGGTGCACAAAGAAAAGTATTCAATCCGTGTATTGTAAGGAGGGTATTAGAAAATGATCGCGGATAGAATAAAGAGCTACACAGAAGCTAAGCGATAAGGAAGAACTCCGCAGTGTCCTATACCTTCGGTCACACCGTAAGAAGAGGCATGTATGAGTAATCTATATCTATGAGTAAAAGAATGAGAAATCGACATATAATAGTTTGGTATACAAAGAAGATATATTTTTAACATTGACATTTTCCAGCCTAACTTTGTGGAATGGTGCCATCATGCAAAGACCATCCAAAACCAGTCTTGAACAACCCCAAGATTGATTTAAGCTCTTGTAGACCAGTCAAGTTGTAGCCAGGTATAGAGTCCATTTTCGTGCAACTAACACAAAAATACTTAAGTTGGGACTTGCTGGAGAGGGATTGAATAACAGACCGCAACAGTCCAGAGCCTGCCAAAGTATTGTGTACACAAAGTACACAGCAACAGCAATTGATAATGTCTCCATCAGTTAAATCAGCACCACAAGTAATGCAAACCTCAACACTTATTACTGACATCGTGGAGGATAATTGTATTACGTACCACAAGTTATTAGTATGATACAATTAGTAAATAATTCAATAATACATAGGAACTCAAGTAAGACATGACTGCACCATAGGCAAATGACTCACAAAATCCAAAAGTAAGTATTGTATTAAAAAAGTAGGTAATAGTAAATAATATATATATATATATATATATATATATATATATATATATATATATATATATATATATATATATATTGTATTGGAATAATTTAATTATGATGGAAGATTAATCATTTCTGTCTTCGAAATAAAATAATTAATGATGAATGAAATAATTATTGTAACCATATAGATATAATACGATATAGATACATTACGATAGATATTACCAAATCTATATGGTATTAATAACTGGAATAATTCCTTTGGACCTTTGTCCTTTGTGCATTGCATTTTTATGCACAAGGCTGATACCAAAAATCATTGGGAAGCAGTGCTAATGTCAGCCTCAGGCATGCCAGTGTTAGGCCTACAGAGGACGTGACAAAAACCCAGAACATACTGGATGTAAGAACAAGGTGGATTGTAATCCCTAACAGTCCCTTAGAAAGGAAACAATACATTGAAAAGTACGCCTTTTCCATGCTATAGGCAATTCATTTATTTTCATCCCCTTGGGTCATTAGAATATAAATATTCATTCTCTATATAACAAATTTATTCAAAGGAAAGTAAATGATTATCACTGGCAGCACAGTCCTCAGCATTAAAATAAAGAAAATTGTATCATATGACAGTAAAAAACACTAATATGAAGAAAAACAAAATAGTACCTGCTATAAAATAAAAATAAATAACCTGTTACATAAAGTGATAAATGAAATAGATAAAAGTAATGGAAATGGGCCCTGTATAGTAATGATAAAAAAATATCTCAACTTTATGACAAAAGAGAGACTGCTTCAAAATAAAAATTAAGAAATGGCTTCTGCTTTATAGTAATAAATAATTTTATATAAAAAACATGCTTCTTTAAAGATAATAGCAATAAAAAAAATCAATCATAGAATATCCAAATAAAAGATACATATGTAAACTTATTTCCTTAGGTTCCTTAATCTGAAAAGTTCATACAAAATAGTACAAAAAATTGTACCTTATGTCCAATGTATGGTACGACAACTAAGATCATGAATTTAAAGCTAACGTATGTAAGGGGTATGTAGAGGAATAGTATGTTTGTATGTATACAATTTTTATTGTAAGTATGCGTGTATTTTATATCCACGTATTATTTTGTATGTATGACCTTCCAGAGTATATGTCTGTCCCAGTACATGCAGGAATGGCTATAGTGGTAAATAAAAACAGAATGGAATTGAACAATGTTATTTATAAATTTCCTTTCCTTCTCAGCCTTAGATTATTTTCTGCTATCCTTAGATATTATCATATCATTGCAAACAAAGTACACTTCCAATTTATTTTCTCCAACACGTAAGTTAACATGAAGGTTCATCTCCAAACTTCATATAGTAAAATTTATAAAACCTTATCAAAACTCATCTTTAAGGAATTGCTGCCTTCGAGTCAGCTGAAGTAATAAAGCATAGAATGAAATTCCATTTTAGTGCAGCAATTAACCTTTTTGTGTAGACCTTTTACAAGGTGGCGGAGTAGCAAAAGATGGATCCTGCATCACACAAAGTGCTGCACTCTCACAAGAACTGGACACAATATGAGATGTAGAAACAATCACTTCTCTTTGCTGGCCAGGTACTCTCGTGCTAAGGGCTTTTAAATGCAATATTACAAGTTATTAATAATGTCCAAATGTCCTTGGAATGTTTTGATCAAGCCATTGATAAATACCTCAACAATTTAGTGATCATTTTCAATGATACAATATGATTTAAAATGAGTATATAGGTTGGGATTCTTCAAAGTATAAACGAACAAAACCGTGTAAAATATTACCACATTTCTGTCTCAAATGCTCAAAACTGCAGGAGAGTACTTCACAAAAATTACTGTTTACTGGAAAGCTGTTTTCTCTGCTCACTCGTCTCTTAGGAACATGTGATTGCTTATGATGTTTCTTCATTTCTCGAATGGGATGAGGAGTGACTTCATACCCAAGACGGCCTTCTTGACTTGACTATGAAATCTATAACCCACACTCACTGGATCCCTGTGGATATTTATAGGCAATTACATTTCCCTGTTCCGCATATCTTAGTCTGAAATAAAGAATGTAGGAAAATTCAGCATCTCTTATAAAATTTTAGGCTGTATAACTGCTTAACTGAAAAGTTTCAAAGAAAAGTTTTAGGTGGCTATTTTGGGGAAACCCAAATGATTCCACTTGGAGGGAATATGAAATTGATACAATCATTATTTCCAAGATCTTCATCCAATAATCCTTATAATTTTCAACGTAATGTAGAAAGATTGTTAAAATTTTAACTCGCCGATCCTTATTGATAATACATTGAGAAGAGTAAATTCGTCAAAGTTCATTCATTAGCGGCCTACTCAAACACACTGTAGTTGTAGTAGTGCTATTGTGGAAAATGCTTCGACAGCTGAGGTCACGTGAGATCCCACCGGGAATCGAACCCGGACCGCTTTCATTGAAGTCGAACTCGCTGCCCACACAGCTATCCGGAAGTCCCATAAACACTCTGTAAATTCATTGATTGAAGAATCGGAGAAGTTAAGATAATGAACATTACTTATATATCGCATAAAAAAGTCTTTTATGAAAACACAATAAACAATATGCATTCAAATAATTAAACCGTATCCTTACACTCCCAGATATATTTGTCCACGCTTCTCCATGATAGAACAAGAGAAATCATATACCGCCCTTCTCCAGTATGAATTCGTAGCGATGGTATGAGTGTTCAGGAAGTCAATTTTGGCGGAATCGGTGCGGTCACTTTTGTGCAGTTGACTCATAAAAGTCGGAGCATTTGAACGGAGCGAACCTGTCTGTGCTGGAGTGTCTCAAAGTTGGACTCCTTGGCAATGTAAGAACTTTTGAGAAGTCTATACATCTAGTTTTTCAATATTTATCGGTGTTATATCTTACGGATGACTCTTCGCGATTGCAACGAACTTCCGATTCGATGATTTTATATTACTCCTAGGACTTATTCCCATTCTAGTGTCCTGATAACTTCGTCTCTGAGCGGCAGTTTGCACTGTGCTATTCGCCCGCGCTAAATAATAATTCTTCACTATGCTGCAAGGCAAAGTCGCCGGACGTTGAGGTTTTAGGAGGCTGTCAGCGCTCTCCTTCTCGGAAGATGGGTACGTACTTTACAGTTTGCCTCTTGTAGTGTAAGAATATCCTAAACGTTATAATATCTTCTCGATGAAATCATGGTATTGAAATCTCGTTGGAGAGACTGCCGTCTAAATATGTGTAAGAGAAACTGAAGTTCCTACTCCAGAGTAGTTGATTCTCCCGGGGGCAAAAGATGTAGGTAGTTAGTTTTAAAAATAATTTAAAGAAGTACATGAAGCATCTCTCACGTTCCCTTAATTCTATGAGAGAAATCATCAGACTGTGAGGAATTTCCCTCTGATTCGAACTTGGCTCAAGGTATTCTGGTTAATGTTTTCCTTTCAATTTTCCGACAGAATAATTCTTTCAAAGAGTTTAAATGAACTTAATATGCATATTTTCGGCACTCTTTGCCTCATCTGCGGTCGGTTCTTAGATTAAATATATGCATTATGGAAAGCGAGACGTTGAATTTCAATAAAGTGCAAGGACTTATATTAATCTTTTTCTTTTTACCCTACAATCAAAGCTGCTTTACATCAATGAATAATTGATAAAATCCACGAATGTGGAAATATACGAATTTCTTTTTCTTTCAAATTAGCATGTCGTTCCACAAAAGCATTAAAATTATATGATTGAGGCCTTTTAGAAACTTCATGAGCGGCTTTTGATTAACTTAGAAAATGGAAATGATTATGCTTGTGCATATCTCGTAATACATTTTCATTGCATAAAAACCTCCTCTCGTTATTGCTGAGTATAGTTTCATTTTAATTTTCCATATGCAGAGTTCATAATGTAAATAACCCCAGGATATAAAGCCTTTCTCACCCAATTAATTTCTTTTTGTTACATCATTTGACAATGTTCGATGGCGTGGTAAATTTTAAATGAGTGCCATAGAGAAATTTTGAGTGTTGAGACTGACTTCTTAAATACACATTCAAGGAAATCACGTTGTTTTGAGCTCTTTTCGTAAGATCTTACATAGCAAGATAATTTCAATGCATTCCTCTCTCAATTTATCTCGGAGGCCTACGTGTTTCACAAAGACATCAACCTTGGCGTCTTCGACCGCTGGGATGGGATTCCACAGCTGAAGGAAGGATTGCAGGAATTGGCCTCGGGATTCATGGTCATAATTTGACCAGAGGTCTTGCAGCGGTGAGATCCTCTCCAGGGCGAGAAGAACGACCCGGCACAATTCCGCCTCCTTCCCTTCAGGTGACCGCGAAGAGATAGGGGAGTGATATTTGTGTGTAGTGAGTGCTCTGCGAGTGGAAAAGTTAGTGAATCGTGATTTGAAGTGTGTGCAGTTTTCGGTGGTCAGTGTGTGTAGTATTCGGTTTTATACGCGAACTCATGCAATGATTATTGGAAGGTAAGTTAATATTCTTACTTTACATCCTCATATTATTAGGTGATAGGCATCAGAGGTCATTCCAGAAGCAGTGGTAGGTTCTAAGACGTCCCTGCAATGTTTGACTATGGTATCCCATACACCTCTTTATGCAATACTCGAATACCTGCCCCGCGGTCTTGAGCTCAACTAATTTTTCTTTTCCTTGTTTAACACCCGGTGCAAGGGTTGGATTTGAAATTTTAAAGGGGGAAGGGGGCTATTCCTCATCATGCTACATTTTTCCTGTGAAACAACGCGATTGGAGCGAATAGTGTTTTTATGATCACCCTAAGAAAGCTAAAGGCATTCAATTTAGCTGATGATTATTTCCGATTACCTTACCGAAAGTAGATTTGCTTCGCCGATAAAAAATCACGGAGGATTCACATAATTTACATGTCCTACTCTTAACACATCTGTAAGAGATGTTAGAATCATAGATTAAAACAATTTGAATTGTTCTAATAAAAAAACCTTTTATTCATAATGAATGCCTTATATATGAATCGTGGATGAACGATGCCTCTGCTACATTCTGAGTTCATAGGGTATTGCCGCGCTATCACATAGGCGTTTTCGGTGACTAACATCATAAATCAAGGTATCAAAGTTAACACCTGCAATAATTTCGTATAATTATGGTCGAGTAAGTCTCGATTAGTATGTTATTTATCAAATTTTCCATACTGATGGCAACCATCAGACTATTTAAATATTTCCTGTGGTGAAGTATGCTATACGAAAAACTGTGACTTAGCCAGTGCGTGGAAGGTGATACAGAAATATTAGATTACCCAAATTGAAATTAGCAAGAACTACTCCACTGTTGCCAAATTCTTGATCTCCATAGAAATTTTATAGATAGTTCAATAAGTCTCAATATAAATCCGTGGCGAGCGTAAGCCTAGCAAAGAGATCAACCCGTAAAAAAGATAGTTAATTTCTCATCACAACGAGTATCGAGGGGCATTTCAGCTTGGCTGCCATAAACTACCGAATTAAAATCTATTTCTCGATTTGTTTATTCATAAACAGGAACATAACGAATACATAAGTTCCCATTGTAACTTTTCTGTTGGATGTATTGCGAATAGCTTTCCGAAGAGCCTTGGCTCCGACCGTGCCCGGAAGTCAAATCAATACTTGTTATATTTTATATTATTTGGGAACAGCCAATGGACTATATCATTGATCTTATTTTAATGTAACTCGATTTTACAACGCAATACTTTCGATCGTAACACTTGATTAAAAAGTTATGAAAATAGATTTCCGCCAAACTTTGACTCTAGTAGTACCTGGCTGTCAAAACAAAAACTATTTTCATTAAATTTTTAATGACTTCTGTTGGAATAATTAACTATTTCAAAAATCATATTTTGAATTATGTCGCTGTATAAATACAATGCTTTCGTTTAAATAATTAGCATTCAATATTATGAATGTCATACTATAGACGTCAATGCTGTGCTCCCGTTATCGCTGCTCCAATGTTTGAATACAAATAATTACATGATAAAATACGAATAAGAAGGATGTGTGTGAATTAGTGCATGATCGTTTTTATTCTAGTGCCAATATATGCACCACTTTCATACTTTCGATTACTTAGAATCAATTAATTAGTACTCAAAGCGCAGATAGTAGTTTACTATACGCTCAGTCATCAACAGTTGTAGTGTTAATAATTGTCTTTTAATTGTAATTGAAAATACATTGTGTAGTTTTAAATTTATAAAATCACTTGCAAAAAAACATTTAAAATGATACAAGTAAATAAAAAATATTTGCTCCAATTTTTTGTGTATTCAATTCATTCCTGGAAAAGGAGTAGCTTCTGACATTATTATTATCTCCAGGGATTTGAACTTTGTAGTCTAAATTAGACGTAGAATATTTTACATTGCTCTCAAGTTTGACTTGGAGAAATATTTCAAAATATTGTAATAGAAGTTTCAGCTTTGCATTTGAATCTGAAATAAATTATGTTAAATTTTTCATTTGTATAAATTGCTTAATAAATACTTTATTAAGATAATTAATTCGCATGAATTCAATTGCATTCGGGAAAAACTATTAAACTTAATTATTGCCTTATCCTAGCTGAATTTTAAAAAAAATAAGCTTCATCTCAATTAAACGCAAAGAGATCATAAATTTTGCCTGACATTGATTCAGTATGTAGCGATGTGAATTCTACCGTTTCAAATAAGAAAAAAGGAAGTAAATACTCGTGTGTATTCTATTGAGATTCATACGGTATCACTGTACACTGCGCAATCAGAACGCTAACAGTGCAATGTTCAATGATTGTAGAAAATTAACTTTCGTGTTTACCGGTAAGAAACACACTTATCGCTACTCTACTGTCTCTGTACACTGACAAGGAGACTACACACCGTCGGACGCGATTTAAGTGGTAAGACTCGGTAATTTAATAGATATCGAGTCAAGATTTACGAATCACCCCCAAAGTTGGGTTTTGTGAGCGGTAGTTTTCACGGAAAATGAACTTAAAGTTTACGAAAAATTGTCAGGTAGGCTTTTATAGCTAAGCGTAGCGACCTTCGTCATTCGTCATTTCCCTGGAAAGGCAACACAGCCTAAAGCAGGGGAACTTCTCAATGTAATGTATAATGACCAAAAGACCAATAAACGCTTTTCAAAACAACAACTTCGTCATTCGAACGTTTGGCGCAGTGGTATGTTATCCGCTTCCAAAGTCCTTTTGGTCGGGTTCGAGCCCTCATGCGGGAAAATTTCTTTTCTCTTTATTTCTTTTACGTACTCTATCATAATCTTAATCTATATCTGTTTTCTTACGAATGACGAAGGTCGCTACGCTTAGCTTTATAGCCTACCTGACAATTTTTCGTAAACTTTAAGTTCATTTTCCGTGAAAACTATCGCTCATAAAACCCAACTTTGGGGGTGATTCGTCAATCTTGACTCGATATCTATCAAATTACCGAGTCTTACCACTTAAATCGCGTCCGACGGTGTGTAATCTCCTTGTGAGAATTTCACGGCGCGTTTTATGTCAGAATCTCATGTCTGTTGCTCGACTTCGGTATACTCCTCTTTACAATGGAAATATTTTTTCTTCGAAGAATGATTTTTTATTTACATCAGAATCAAACGTCCTACCAATTCTAAGAAATGATATCGAGGAGTAACATCAAAAATTAAGGGAAACGTTTCATTATAGAGGTAAATTTCCTACGCCTTTTTAATATCTTGTCACTTGTTCGATATGTTTATGCCCATTTTGGCCAACAGAATAAATGCAATTCCGCTGTTTAACGTTACAAATGATCTTTTTAACGCAATCTTTCAAATTGTTGAAGGCTGTCTATCGCTTTCGAATGTTTTGAAATGCTAGATGTGTTCTGTCAAACGAGAAAGCGATTATGTATAAACTTTGAAACTTTTGATTTCGTAGAGAAAACTTCCGATAGATTTTACATGTGGATTTAATCTTTAAGCGCATGTTTACTCCAGTAAATTTATTCTGGTTTTAAAATCGGCGTGATAGATGTGATTGACCTAGTTTTTTCACTCGATCAAATCCTGTCAATCAATGTATAGTTAACTATAGTTTGGATTTATTTTATAAAAAGTAATTTATGCTTAATTACTCGTTATTAAAGTGAAAGTAAATGATATTTTTGCAGGGTATCTATGTGGAAAGGTAGCTGTTATTTATGCCACTGGTGGTTGATTCTTCGCCGAACTTGATGTTTTCTTCTTTGTCAAACCTTTCCCTTCATGTCATCGTTAGTAATTTGGGGTTCAACATTAAGTTGTACTAGAGGATGAAATCTCATGAGTCGTGAGAGCATCATGCTAATCAAAACTTGCATCTGCAAGTAGGAGAACATAGTGATGTGGCGAATGAGTGGTGTGATATGCAAGCAGTGTTGTTATATCATCTGGAGGACTTTATGCAGTATGCTAAGAGGTGTTCAGTTCCTCGCTGCTTTTGAGTAAACAATCATGGAAGTATGTTGTAACTTTCTTTCTTCATTTCATATTCTTGTCATGAAGCCAGGCTCTAAATTCTTCTGAAATGTATAATGCTAGTTGCAGTTAGGTTCTCCCTTCTTGTGTTTTGATTTATAGCTTATCTTCCCTTGGTTTCTCAAAGGCATCATTTCTTTACAAAAGGCTAGTGCAGTCTTTGGATAGGTTTTGCATGTTGCAAATAATTATATATGTTGCAATTAATCGTGTATTCATTGTTATTCAGAAATTGTTGTGGTTATCTGTTGTTTATTCTTTCATTTAAGAAGTGTTTGCAAATATCTATAGCCATAATCTCTTACATTTCAACTTCTTCAAGTAAGACATTCCAATCTGCTGATCCAGTATATTGGATAGGGTATTGGCCTAGATTTTAAATTTTCTTTGTCAGATTGATTCTTATAGTTCATTCAGAAGTTGGCAGTTAGTTCTCTTAGAAGGAGAAAAAAGGAACTCGGCGGTCAATGAACTAAGAGATAAAGGTTCTCCAAGCGCCGAAATAGCGGAGACCGTCTAAGGGCGATTACCGGGAACGGATAATCGTATTAGCGGTCCCAGTTCTTTAGAATCCCGATGTACATTTCGGAAACAATGCTTCCATCTTCATAGGGGGTCCAATGCTGAATGGACAGAAAGAGTGTGGTGTGAGGTATTTGTAACTGTTTGTCGTGGGAGGGGGTTTTTTGGGGGTGGGGTTTTTTCTCTGGGTTTGTGACGTTCATGTGGACTGCGTGTGGCCAAGAGCGATGGGGTGGGGTTTTTTCCTGTGACGTACGGGGAGGAGGTGGGGAACGGAAACTCCGGAATTAGGGTCTTCTAAGAAGTGGTATTTAAAAGAGAGTACAATGAAGAGGTAGGGATGGGCCCATCGTCGGCATTCATGAGTTTCCCTTTCTTTTGATATATGAAAATGCTTTCATAAGCATCGAGTTTTGAGTTATTCTGTATTGATTTCTTTAATTTTAAATTGTCTAAATTAATCCTGTGATTGTGTTCTTGTATGTGTTGCGCTACGCTTGATTTATTAATTTGGTTGTGTCTAAAATGAGCTAAGTGTTCTTTGAATCTATTCTCTATTTTTCGCTTCGATTGTCCTATGTATATTTTATCACAATCTTGGCATGAGATTTCATAAATGCCCGATTTTTGTGTTGGTGTCGTAGTGTCCTTGGGGTTATGAAGAAGGTTGGAGAGTTTGTTATTATTCACAAACACCGGAGTAAAATTGAATTTGGAGAAAATGTTTTTCAATTTGTTGCTAGTTCCCGGGGCGTAGGGGAGTTTTATGAATTTGTGTTTTTTGTCCTGAGATGACGTAAGAGTCGTGTTCTGTTTTATTTTGAGTTTATGTTTGTGTTTTCTGAGAATGTTGTTAACCATGTTTTGGTCGTATCCGTTTTGTTTTGCGATATTTCTGATGTGGTTTAATTCTTTCTTGAAGTCTTTTTGTGAAAGTGGAATTTTTAAGAGTCTGTTGATCATGGAATGGAATGGGGCTAATTTGTGTGAGATGTGGTGATTTGAATCAGATGGTATGTACATTTCCGTGTGAGTGGGTTTCCTATATATGTTAAATTTGAGCTTGTTTTGTGATCTAGTTATTTTTAAATCCAAGAAGGGGAGTGTACCATTTGTTTCCTCTTCGGCGGTGAATTTGATGGATTCGAATTGTTCATTAAGTTTTCCTAAGAAATCAGTGGTGTTGCATTTAGAAGTGTCAAAGATAGCGAAAATGTCATCGACATATCTGAACCATGTTTTAGGGAAATAGTCGAATTTCTCTCTGCACTGTTTTTCAAAATAAGTCATGAATAAGTTAGAAAGGAAGGGTGAGAGGCAGTTACCCATCGCGGTTCCGTTAGTTTGTTTGTAGAATTTTCCTTCGATTTGAAAGAAATTTTGGTTCATGCATGTTTTTGTTAAGAGGATATATTCTTTGATGATTTCGGGGGATAGGTTTTGTTTTGATAACCAATCTTTAAGGAATTGATAAGTGATGTCTAAAGGGATGCTGGGAAAAAGAGACTTCACATCGAAGGAAATAAGAATGTCTTGTTCTTTTGTAGAGATATTTTTAAGAAGGTCTATCAAATGGTTTGTGTTTTTAACGTTAGACTGTTGATCGAGGGGCCATTGTTTGAACTGTTGGTTAAGCCATTGAGATAAGTTGTAAGTGGGAGAATTTATTGAGGATATGATAGGTCTGAGAGGGGGTGATTTGGGGGTGATTCGTCAATCTTGACTCGATATCTATCAAATTACCGAGTCTTACCACTTAAATCGCGTCCGACGGTGTGTAGTCTCCTTGTGAGAATTTCACGGCGCGTTTTATGTCAGAATCTCATGTCTGTTGCTCGACTTCGGTATACTCCTCTTTACAATGGAAATATTTTTTCTTCGAAGAATGATTTTTTATTTACATCAGAATCAAACGTCCTACCAGTTCTAAGAAATGATATCGAGGAGTAACATCAAAAATTAAGGGAAACGTTTCATTATAGAGGTAAATTTCCTACGCCTTTTTAATATCTTGTCACTTGTTCGATATGTTTATGCCCATTTTGGCCAACAGAATAAATGCAATTCCGCTGTTTAACGTTACAAATGATCTTTTTAACGCAATCTTTCAAATTGTTGAAGGCTGTCTATCGCTTTCGAATGTTTTGAAATGCTAGATGTGTTCTGTCAAACGAGAAAGCGATTATGTATAAACTTTGAAACTTTTGATTTCGTAGAGAAAACTTCCGATAGATTTTACATGTGGATTTAATCTTTAAGCGCATGTTTACTCCAGTAAATTTATTCTGGTTTTAAAATCGGCGTGATAGATGTGATTGACCTAGTTTTTTCACTCGATCAAATCCTGTCAATCAATGTATAGTTAACTATAGTTTGGATTTATTTTATAAAAAGTAATTTATACTTAATTACTCGTTATTAAAGTGAAAGTAAATGATATTTTTGCAGGGTATCTATGTGGAAAGGTAGCTGTTATTTATGCCACTGGTGGTTGATTCTTCGCCGAACTTGATGTTTTCTTCTTTGTCAAACCTTTCCCTTCATGTCATCGTTAGTAATTTGGGGTTCAACATTAAGTTGTACTAGAGGATGAAATCTCATGAGTCGTGAGAGCATCATGCTAATCAAAACTTGCATCTGCAAGTAGGAGAACATAGTGATGTGGCGAATGAGTGGTGTGATATGCAAGCAGTGTTGTTATATCATCTGGAGGACTTTATGCAGTATGCTAAGAGGTGTTCAGTTCCTCACTGCTTTTGAGTAAACAATCATGGAAGTATGTTGTAACTTTCTTTCTTCATTTCATATTCTTGTCATGAAGCCAGGCTCTAAATTCTTCTGAAATGTATAATGCTAGTTGCAGTTAGGTTCTCCCTTCTTGTGTTTTGATTTATAGCTTATCTTCCCTTGGTTTCTCAAAGGCATCATTTCTTTACAAAAGGCTAGTGCAGTCTTTGGATAGGTTTTGCATGTTGCAAATAATTATATATGTTGCAATTAATCGTGTATTCATTGTTATTCAGAAATTGTTGTGGTTATCTGTTGTTTATTCTTTCATTTAAGAAGTGTTTGCAAATATCTATAGCCATAATCTCTTACATTTCAACTTCTTCAAGTAAGACATTCCAATCTGCTGATCCAGTATATTGGATAGGGTATTGGCCTAGATTTTAAATTTTCTTTGTCAGATTGATTCTTATAGTTCATTCAGAAGTTGGCAGTTAGTTCTCTTGTTAATGGATTGCTTGAGTTTCTGATTCAAGACTAGCGTCGACTTATTCTTTCATCCTCTAATGACAATTATTTCATAATTTCATGCATTTAAACTTTTTTACATTGTGAATATTCCTAACAAGGTTCATTAATTACCAGTGAGTTGTATTTCCAAATATTTTGACTTTGGATAGATATCTGAATATGTTGTCATAGTCTTTATTTATCGATTCAGTTTCCATTATGTCAAGTTAAATCATACTTTGATCATAAATGACATTCATAGTTAAAATTGGGTATTCTTTTCAAAGCAACAACTTATGGAAGTATATCCTTAGCAATTAATTTAATTTTTTCATTTTTATATCATATTTCAATCAATATCCTGGATTAGCATATTAAAAAGTTATTTTAAATAAATAACAGACTAAGTTTCAACATAGAGGTTAAACATACACAAAATTCTGCCTGACTTCTTACTTTTCAAAACAAAATATGATACATTTCAAGGAAATAAAGTAGCTTAAAAAAATAAAATAAATAATGTAGTTGGAATTTCAGCAAAACATGACCATGAGAATTAGCTAAGGCTTTTCATGCAGATGATTCATATTCCATGGATTCTTCTTTACTCATAATCTTTGATTGCAGTATTTCTTAAAATCAGGTAAATTTTCTATTAATACCTTGCTTTGGTATTGATTTTTTATTTTGGTCCCATCTTTTCATGAGCCAACCCTCGTATTATACACAATTTTCCTTTGCTGGTGGAATTTTAGTGGAGAAGGTGCTGTTTGAGCCGTTTCTGGTGCGCAAAGATAGGATAGCCTTGGTCTGCCTGATTCTTGGTCCCTTGCTGCCAATTGAACGACAGATATGCTGAGGTTCTGTAGGAGTTTCTTGGAGTCCATCAGATTACAACCCTTTGGTTCAGTTTTTGGAATCCTACAGACAGAAGTGTGATGCTGCAGCATATTTCATCTACGGTCATCTTCCAGAGGGTCGCACGTTGTGGACACCAAATCACTTGTGTGCATTAAGTGACTTTTGACGTGTGGCAAGTTCAGATACATTTGCAGAGCATTTACTTGAACTATTGTCTCTTCCACCAGTGAAGCCAGACTTTAACTTAGCGTGCTGAAGTGCTTATTAACCCATGTTCTCGTAAAGAGCTGACCGCATTTTTAAGCCTGTACTATTCATACTTCATGGAGCAATTAATCTACGTTGTGGCCTATGGTGCTATACCTAATCGAAGTTCAGGAGAAGTGAGTGATGAATAATACAATAGGTTACCAGATCCAGTGAAGAACTTAATTTTACCAAGTTTTCTATTCACGTAAATGTTTTATCAAATACTTTAATTATTACCTGTTCTCTATATATGTACAAATATTTTTGTCTACTTTTGGTATCTTGTCAGCATTCAGCTTGCATTGCCAGATAATGTATTTACATTACGCTTTGATGGAATCAAACATTGTTTTTCGTTATTGTAAAAGTATCTGAGGAATCGCTTGCAGTTAAATAATTCGTTTGTAAATCACTGAGTTTGAGATGTTTTGCTGATTAACTCCTGTGGTTTTGGCTGCCTTTGGGAGGTTTTTTACGGAGGGGTTTTCCTTCCAGCTTTGGGCGAATGCCAGGCAGACTTGTTCTTCCCCTCCGGTCTTCCTTGTGATGTCTGGTTTACTGTTGTTTTGTAATTTGGTTAGTTTTTTCTGATGTAATCACAGGGAGATTTAAGTGAAATAAAGGTTGATATTGAGAATTGTCTGTTCTAATTCTTAGTGGCATTTTGTTCCTACAACCTAACTAAAAGGAAAAGCAACCATGTATTTTCACAGTTCAATCTAAAATTAACTACTCCTTATAAGGACGGTAATGCCTACTATCCTTCGATATGAAAGGGAAAAATGCTTCAGCTTGGGTGTATTAAAAGGCCCTTGAAATTTGTTTTTAATAGTTTTATTTAGAGGCGAGGGAGCCTCCAGAATAGAGAGAGAGGAAATAAAGATGGACATTGTCTGCTATGCATGTCTACGTTCAGCATTTGGAAGGATTTGTTTTCGTTATTGTTATTAAAATCACTTAATTGCTTCGATTTTCAATGGCATTTCATGGCAGAGTAATATTATAGCCAATCGGAGGTCGGAATGGATTATTTGGTGGTTTAAAAGTTGTTTCTTTGATATAGTTTTACTTTAAATTTTTGCATGTAGCATTGCAATGGTGAACATATTCTAAGCTGAAAATTTCAAAAAAGACATGTTCCGCAGTTTGTGATCGCGAGTCGCTGAAAGCTGGCGTTATAACAAGAATTCTTTCACGATTTCTGAGTTAAATCCAAGATATTTTCTTAAATGTATTGGAAAGATAGTCATACCTTTACAAGTTAAATATAAACCGAGCAGAGGCATTCTGGGCACGTTGCGTTTTGCTAGCTAGTTCTTGCGATAAATCATGGATTGAATTTACCAATTGCATTTTAACATAAGGCGTTAGGAAACTTCCTAAGTATCTGAGGATATGGACTAATTAATGGAATTACTGGACTTCAGTGAAAACTTCGATTCTGTTGACGCGGATATATAGTAAAAACTACATTAAATTCTGTAAACATCATTTATACGCTGATGACTTGTAGATATATCTCCATTCTACAGCTGCCTGCTTCCCTGAATGTGTTCAGTATGCGAATCATGACTTCGGGCAAAGTAACAAATGTAGCAAGCACAATTTTTTGAAGATAAATCTATTAAAATTACAAGCCATTGTCATCGGATGTCCAAAGTTATTAAATGGATTATTGGAAATATTAATGCAAACCTTTTGAACAATTTTGAGATTCCATTCTGCAACGCTCTTAATAATATCGGCGTTTGCATAAACATCTGAGGGGATGGATGGAAGAATAAACGTTTTCACAAATTTTCACAACCGTGCTCCAAAGCCGTACCGAACATTTCAGGGAAAAATGGAGTAGGTAGTGAAAGACGGGAAAGGACTCTCCTCCTCCCCCACATTTGGGTAACAAAATAGGAATAAAGTAGAGGGCTGTTTATGACCTCCAGAAATTTTCGAACTCTGTTTCATTTTTCTTGTATGAAATTCTCTGGTAGAATTGCTCACATATCATTCTGACCACAGCCAGAAGGAGACACTGCGAGCCGGGGGTTGACCTGGGCAACGATGACGAGGGGGCAAGGTACGGAAAGTAAGTAGAATTTTTAGGGGAATGTGGCAAGCTTTGAGATTCTATATATCTATATATATATATATATATATATATATATATATATATATATATATATATATATATATATATAAACAAACCCGTTAAAAAGGCACTTGCGAATATAATCAGCTGTATAAACGAGTCCCAGGATAACGCAGACATCCATATGTATATAATAATTTAAAATTTCATTGCTAATGATATGTTGTAGAGTAACAGAAAATTATATTTTTAAGGATTTTTCCGGTAAACATATTTAAAGTGAAAATCTTGCATCAATTATGATTAGAGCACTTATTGAATCAGTAAAAATAATGCTTGCCACTTCAGTGCAAATGCAATATATTTCATTAGATTTTAATACCATATTCATATGAGTAATGAGTTATTATAACGATTATAACTTGTTACATGTTATATGGATTGAAAAGGAAGTTTGCAAAGGTTATTCTTCGAAAATTAAAAATAAAAATCCGAGCAGGGGTGCACAAAGAAAAGTATTCAATCCGTGTATTGTAAGGAGGGTATTAGAAAATGATCGCGGATAGAATAAAGAGCTACACAGAAGCTAAGCGATAAGGAAGAACTCCGCAGTGTCCTATACCTTCGGTCACACCGTAAGAAGAGGCATGTATGAGTAATCTATATCTATGAGTAAAAGAATGAGAAATCGACATATAATAGTTTGGTATACAAAGAAGATATATTTTTAACATTGACATTTTCCAGCCTAACTTTGTGGAATGGTGCCATCATGCAAAGACCATCCAAAACCAGTCTTGAACAACCCCAAGATTGATTTAAGCTCTTGTAGACCAGTCAAGTTGTAGCCAGGTATAGAGTCCATTTTCGTGCAACTAACACAAAAATACTTAAGTTGGGACTTGCTGGAGAGGGATTGAATAACAGACCGCAACAGTCCAGAGCCTGCCAAAGTATTGTGTACACAAAGTACACAGCAACAGCAATTGATAATGTCTCCATCAGTTAAATCAGCACCACAAGTAATGCAAACCTCAACACTTATTACTGACATCGTGGAGGATAATTGTATTACGTACCACAAGTTATTAGTATGATACAATTAGTAAATAATTCAATAATACATAGGAACTCAAGTAAGACATGACTGCACCATAGGCAAATGACTCACAAAATCCAAAAGTAAGTATTGTATTAAAAAAGTAGGTAATAGTAAATAATATATATATATATATATATATATATATATATATATATATATATATTGTATTGGAATAATTTAATTATGATGGAAGATTAATCATTTCTGTCTTCGAAATAAAATAATTAATGATGAATGAAATAATTATTGTAACCATATAGATATAATACGATATAGATACATTACGATAGATATTACCAAATCTATATGGTATTAATAACTGGAATAATTCCTTTGGACCTTTGTCCTTTGTGCATTGCATTTTTATGCACAAGGCTGATACCAAAAATCATTGGGAAGCAGTGCTAATGTCAGCCTCAGGCATGCCAGTGTTAGGCCTACAGAGGACGTGACAAAAACCCAGAACATACTGGATGTAAGAACAAGGTGGATTG
This sequence comes from Pachydiplax longipennis, assembly GCA_036926295.1. Lineage (NCBI taxonomy): Eukaryota > Metazoa > Arthropoda > Insecta > Odonata > Libellulidae > Pachydiplax > Pachydiplax longipennis. The sequence goes on from JAVFKF010000004.1 coordinate 2,789,537, forward strand.
TAATCCCTAACAGTCCCTTAGAAAGGAAACAATACATTGAAAAGTACGCCTTTTCCATGCTATAGGCAATTCATTTATTTTCATCCCCTTGGGTCATTAGAATATAAATATTCATTCTCTATATAACAAATTTATTCAAAGGAAAGTAAATGATTATCACTGGCAGCACAGTCCTCAGCATTAAAATAAAGAAAATTGTATCATATGACAGTAAAAAACACTAATATGAAGAAAAACAAAATAGTACCTGCTATAAAATAAAAATAAATAACCTGTTACATAAAGTGATAAATGAAATAGATAAAAGTAATGGAAATGGGCCCTGTATAGTAATGATAAAAAAATATCTCAACTTTATGACAAAAGAGAGACTGCTTCAAAATAAAAATTAAGAAATGGCTTCTGCTTTATAGTAATAAATAATTTTATATAAAAAACATGCTTCTTTAAAGATAATAGCAATAAAAAAAATCAATCATAGAATATCCAAATAAAAGATACATATGTAAACTTATTTCCTTAGGTTCCTTAATCTGAAAAGTTCATACAAAATAGTACAAAAAATTGTACCTTATGTCCAATGTATGGTACGACAACTAAGATCATGAATTTAAAGCTAACGTATGTAAGGGGTATGTAGAGGAATAGTATGTTTGTATGTATACAATTTTTATTGTAAGTATGCGTGTATTTTATATCCACGTATTATTTTGTATGTATGACCTTCCAGAGTATATGTCTGTCCCAGTACATGCAGGAATGGCTATAGTGGTAAATAAAAACAGAATGGAATTGAACAATGTTATTTATAAATTTCCTTTCCTTCTCAGCCTTAGATTATTTTCTGCTATCCTTAGATATTATCATATCATTGCAAACAAAGTACACTTCCAATTTATTTTCTCCAACACGTAAGTTAACATGAAGGTTCATCTCCAAACTTCATATAGTAAAATTTATAAAACCTTATCAAAACTCATCTTTAAGGAATTGCTGCCTTCGAGTCAGCTGAAGTAATAAAGCATAGAATGAAATTCCATTTTAGTGCAGCAATTAACCTTTTTGTGTAGACCTTTTACAAGGTGGCGGAGTAGCAAAAGATGGATCCTGCATCACACAAAGTGCTGCACTCTCACAAGAACTGGACACAATATGAGATGTAGAAACAATCACTTCTCTTTGCTGGCCAGGTACTCTCGTGCTAAGGGCTTTTAAATGCAATATTACAAGTTATTAATAATGTCCAAATGTCCTTGGAATGTTTTGATCAAGCCATTGATAAATACCTCAACAATTTAGTGATCATTTTCAATGATACAATATGATTTAAAATGAGTATATAGGTTGGGATTCTTCAAAGTATAAACGAACAAAACCGTGTAAAATATTACCACATTTCTGTCTCAAATGCTCAAAACTGCAGGAGAGTACTTCACAAAAATTACTGTTTACTGGAAAGCTGTTTTCTCTGCTCACTCGTCTCTTAGGAACATGTGATTGCTTATGATGTTTCTTCATTTCTCGAATGGGATGAGGAGTGACTTCATACCCAAGACGGCCTTCTTGACTTGACTATGAAATCTATAACCCACACTCACTGGATCCCTGTGGATATTTATAGGCAATTACATTTCCCTGTTCCGCATATCTTAGTCTGAAATAAAGAATGTAGGAAAATTCAGCATCTCTTATAAAATTTTAGGCTGTATAACTGCTTAACTGAAAAGTTTCAAAGAAAAGTTTTAGGTGGCTATTTTGGGGAAACCCAAATGATTCCACTTGGAGGGAATATGAAATTGATACAATCATTATTTCCAAGATCTTCATCCAATAATCCTTATAATTTTCAACGTAATGTAGAAAGATTGTTAAAATTTTAACTCGCCGATCCTTATTGATAATACATTGAGAAGAGTAAATTCGTCAAAGTTCATTCATTAGCGGCCTACTCAAACACACTGTAGTTGTAGTAGTGCTATTGTGGAAAATGCTTCGACAGCTGAGGTCACGTGAGATCCCACCGGGAATCGAACCCGGACCGCTTTCATTGAAGTCGAACTCGCTGCCCACACAGCTATCCGGAAGTCCCATAAACACTCTGTAAATTCATTGATTGAAGAATCGGAGAAGTTAAGATAATGAACATTACTTATATATCGCATAAAAAAGTCTTTTATGAAAACACAATAAACAATATGCATTCAAATAATTAAACCGTATCCTTACACTCCCAGATATATTTGTCCACGCTTCTCCATGATAGAACAAGAGAAATCATATACCGCCCTTCTCCAGTATGAATTCGTAGCGATGGTATGAGTGTTCAGGAAGTCAATTTTGGCGGAATCGGTGCGGTCACTTTTGTGCAGTTGACTCATAAAAGTCGGAGCATTTGAACGGAGCGAACCTGTCTGTGCTGGAGTGTCTCAAAGTTGGACTCCTTGGCAATGTAAGAACTTTTGAGAAGTCTATACATCTAGTTTTTCAATATTTATCGGTGTTATATCTTACGGATGACTCTTCGCGATTGCAACGAACTTCCGATTCGATGATTTTATATTACTCCTAGGACTTATTCCCATTCTAGTGTCCTGATAACTTCGTCTCTGAGCGGCAGTTTGCACTGTGCTATTCGCCCGCGCTAAATAATAATTCTTCACTATGCTGCAAGGCAAAGTCGCCGGACGTTGAGGTTTTAGGAGGCTGTCAGCGCTCTCCTTCTCGGAAGATGGGTACGTACTTTACAGTTTGCCTCTTGTAGTGTAAGAATATCCTAAACGTTATAATATCTTCTCGATGAAATCATGGTATTGAAATCTCGTTGGAGAGACTGCCGTCTAAATATGTGTAAGAGAAACTGAAGTTCCTACTCCAGAGTAGTTGATTCTCCCGGGGGCAAAAGATGTAGGTAGTTAGTTTTAAAAATAATTTAAAGAAGTACATGAAGCATCTCTCACGTTCCCTTAATTCTATGAGAGAAATCATCAGACTGTGAGGAATTTCCCTCTGATTCGAACTTGGCTCAAGGTATTCTGGTTAATGTTTTCCTTTCAATTTTCCGACAGAATAATTCTTTCAAAGAGTTTAAATGAACTTAATATGCATATTTTCGGCACTCTTTGCCTCATCTGCGGTCGGTTCTTAGATTAAATATATGCATTATGGAAAGCGAGACGTTGAATTTCAATAAAGTGCAAGGACTTATATTAATCTTTTTCTTTTTACCCTACAATCAAAGCTGCTTTACATCAATGAATAATTGATAAAATCCACGAATGTGGAAATATACGAATTTCTTTTTCTTTCAAATTAGCATGTCGTTCCACAAAAGCATTAAAATTATATGATTGAGGCCTTTTAGAAACTTCATGAGCGGCTTTTGATTAACTTAGAAAATGGAAATGATTATGCTTGTGCATATCTCGTAATACATTTTCATTGCATAAAAACCTCCTCTCGTTATTGCTGAGTATAGTTTCATTTTAATTTTCCATATGCAGAGTTCATAATGTAAATAACCCCAGGATATAAAGCCTTTCTCACCCAATTAATTTCTTTTTGTTACATCATTTGACAATGTTCGATGGCGTGGTAAATTTTAAATGAGTGCCATAGAGAAATTTTGAGTGTTGAGACTGACTTCTTAAATACACATTCAAGGAAATCACGTTGTTTTGAGCTCTTTTCGTAAGATCTTACATAGCAAGATAATTTCAATGCATTCCTCTCTCAATTTATCTCGGAGGCCTACGTGTTTCACAAAGACATCAACCTTGGCGTCTTCGACCGCTGGGATGGGATTCCACAGCTGAAGGAAGGATTGCAGGAATTGGCCTCGGGATTCATGGTCATAATTTGACCAGAGGTCTTGCAGCGGTGAGATCCTCTCCAGGGCGAGAAGAACGACCCGGCACAATTCCGCCTCCTTCCCTTCAGGTGACCGCGAAGAGATAGGGGAGTGATATTTGTGTGTAGTGAGTGCTCTGCGAGTGGAAAAGTTAGTGAATCGTGATTTGAAGTGTGTGCAGTTTTCGGTGGTCAGTGTGTGTAGTATTCGGTTTTATACGCGAACTCATGCAATGATTATTGGAAGGTAAGTTAATATTCTTACTTTACATCCTCATATTATTAGGTGATAGGCATCAGAGGTCATTCCAGAAGCAGTGGTAGGTTCTAAGACGTCCCTGCAATGTTTGACTATGGTATCCCATACACCTCTTTATGCAATACTCGAATACCTGCCCCGCGGTCTTGAGCTCAACTAATTTTTCTTTTCCTTGTTTAACACCCGGTGCAAGGGTTGGATTTGAAATTTTAAAGGGGGAAGGGGGCTATTCCTCATCATGCTACATTTTTCCTGTGAAACAACGCGATTGGAGCGAATAGTGTTTTTATGATCACCCTAAGAAAGCTAAAGGCATTCAATTTAGCTGATGATTATTTCCGATTACCTTACCGAAAGTAGATTTGCTTCGCCGATAAAAAATCACGGAGGATTCACATAATTTACATGTCCTACTCTTAACACATCCGTAAGAGATGTTAGAATCATAGATTAAAACAATTTGAATTGTTCTAATAAAAAAACCTTTTATTCATAATGAATGCCTTATATATGAATCGTGGATGAACGATGCCTCTGCTACATTCTGAGTTCATAGGGTATTGCCGCGCTATCACATAGGCGTTTTCGGTGACTAACATCATAAATCAAGGTATCAAAGTTAACACCTGCAATAATTTCGTATAATTATGGTCGAGTAAGTCTCGATTAGTATGTTATTTATCAAATTTTCCATACTGATGGCAACCATCAGACTATTTAAATATTTCCTGTGGTGAAGTATGCTATACGAAAAACTGTGACTTAGCCAGTGCGTGGAAGGTGATACAGAAATATTAGATTACCCAAATTGAAATTAGCAAGAACTACTCCACTGTTGCCAAATTCTTGATCTCCATAGAAATTTTATAGATAGTTCAATAAGTCTCAATATAAATCCGTGGCGAGCGTAAGCCTAGCAAAGAGATCAACCCGTAAAAAAGATAGTTAATTTCTCATCACAACGAGTATCGAGGGGCATTTCAGCTTGGCTGCCATAAACTACCGAATTAAAATCTATTTCTCGATTTGTTTATTCATAAACAGGAACATAACGAATACATAAGTTCCCATTGTAACTTTTCTGTTGGATGTATTGCGAATAGCTTTCCGAAGAGCCTTGGCTCCGACCGTGCCCGGAAGTCAAATCAATACTTGTTATATTTTATATTATTTGGGAACAGCCAATGGACTATATCATTGATCTTATTTTAATGTAACTCGATTTTACAACGCAATACTTTCGATCGTAACACTTGATTAAAAAGTTATGAAAATAGATTTCCGCCAAACTTTGACTCTAGTAGTACCTGGCTGTCAAAACAAAAACTATTTTCATTAAATTTTTAATGACTTCTGTTGGAATAATTAACTATTTCAAAAATCATATTTTGAATTATGTCGCTGTATAAATACAATGCTTTCGTTTAAATAATTAGCATTCAATATTGTGAATGTCATACTATAGACGTCAATGCTGTGCTCCCGTTATCGCTGCTCCAATGTTTGAATACAAATAATTACATGATAAAATACGAATAAGAAGGATGTGTGTGAATTAGTGCATGATCGTTTTTATTCTAGTGCCAATATATGCACCACTTTCATACTTTCGATTACTTAGAATCAATTAATTAGTACTCAAAGCGCAGATAGTAGTTTACTATACGCTCAGTCATCAACAGTTGTAGTGTTAATAATTGTCTTTTAATTGTAATTGAAAATACATTGTGTAGTTTTAAATTTATAAAATCACTTGCAAAAAAACATTTAAAATGATACAAGTAAATAAAAAATATTTGCTCCAATTTTTTGTGTATTCAATTCATTCCTGGAAAAGGAGTAGCTTCTGACATTATTATTATCTCCAGGGATTTGAACTTTGTAGTCTAAATTAGACGTAGAATATTTTACATTGCTCTCAAGTTTGACTTGGAGAAATATTTCAAAATATTGTAATAGAAGTTTCAGCTTTGCATTTGAATCTGAAATAAATTATGTTAAATTTTTCATTTGTATAAATTGCTTAATAAATACTTTATTAAGATAATTAATTCGCATGAATTCAATTGCATTCGGGAAAAACTATTAAACTTAATTATTGCCTTATCCTAGCTGAATTTTAAAAAAAATAAGCTTCATCTCAATTAAACGCAAAGAGATCATAAATTTTGCCTGACATTGATTCAGTATGTAGCGATGTGAATTCTACCGTTTCAAATAAGAAAAAAGGAAGTAAATACTCGTGTGTATTCTATTGAGATTCATACGGTATCACTGTACACTGCGCAATCAGAACGCTAACAGTGCAATGTTCAATGATTGTAGAAAATTAACTTTCGTGTTTACCGGTAAGAAACACACTTATCGCTACTCTACTGTCTCTGTACACTGACAAGGAGACTACACACCGTCGGACGCGATTTAAGTGGTAAGACTCGGTAATTTAATAGATATCGAGTCAAGATTTACGAATCACCCCCAAAGTTGGGTTTTGTGAGCGGTAGTTTTCACGGAAAATGAACTTAAAGTTTACGAAAAATTGTCAGGTAGGCTTTTATAGCTAAGCGTAGCGACCTTCGTCATTCGTCATTTCCCTGGAAAGGCAACACAGCCTAAAGCAGGGGAACTTCTCAATGTAATGTATAATGACCAAAAGACCAATAAACCCTTTTCAAAACAACAACTTCGTCATTCGAACGTTTGGCGCAGTGGTATGTTATCCGCTTCCAAAGTCCTTTTGGTCGGGTTCGAGCCCTCATGCGGGAAAATTTCTTTTCTCTTTATTTCTTTTACGTACTCTATCATAATCTTAATCTATATCTGTTTTCTTACGAATGACGAAGGTCGCTACGCTTAGCTTTATAGCCTACCTGACAATTTTTCGTAAACTTTAAGTTCATTTTCCGTGAAAACTATCGCTCATAAAACCCAACTTTGGGGGTGATTCGTCAATCTTGACTCGATATCTATCAAATTACCGAGTCTTACCACTTAAATCGCGTCCGACGGTGTGTAATCTCCTTGTGAGAATTTCACGGCGCGTTTTATGTCAGAATCTCATGTCTGTTGCTCGACTTCGGTATACTCCTCTTTACAATGGAAATATTTTTTCTTCGAAGAATGATTTTTTATTTACATCAGAATCAAACGTCCTACCAGTTCTAAGAAATGATATCGAGGAGTAACATCAAAAATTAAGGGAAACGTTTCATTATAGAGGTAAATTTCCTACGCCTTTTTAATATCTTGTCACTTGTTCGATATGTTTATGCCCATTTTGGCCAACAGAATAAATGCAATTCCGCTGTTTAACGTTACAAATGATCTTTTTAACGCAATCTTTCAAATTGTTGAAGGCTGTCTATCGCTTTCGAATGTTTTGAAATGCTAGATGTGTTCTGTCAAACGAGAAAGCGATTATGTATAAACTTTGAAACTTTTGATTTCGTAGAGAAAACTTCCGATAGATTTTACATGTGGATTTAATCTTTAAGCGCATGTTTACTCCAGTAAATTTATTCTGGTTTTAAAATCGGCGTGATAGATGTGATTGACCTAGTTTTTTCACTCGATCAAATCCTGTCAATCAATGTATAGTTAACTATAGTTTGGATTTATTTTATAAAAAGTAATTTATACTTAATTACTCGTTATTAAAGTGAAAGTAAATGATATTTTTGCAGGGTATCTATGTGGAAAGGTAGCTGTTATTTATGCCACTGGTGGTTGATTCTTCGCCGAACTTGATGTTTTCTTCTTTGTCAAACCTTTCCCTTCATGTCATCGTTAGTAATTTGGGGTTCAACATTAAGTTGTACTAGAGGATGAAATCTCATGAGTCGTGAGAGCATCATGCTAATCAAAACTTGCATCTGCAAGTAGGAGAACATAGTGATGTGGCGAATGAGTGGTGTGATATGCAAGCAGTGTTGTTATATCATCTGGAGGACTTTATGCAGTATGCTAAGAGGTGTTCAGTTCCTCGCTGCTTTTGAGTAAACAATCATGGAAGTATGTTGTAACTTTCTTTCTTCATTTCATATTCTTGTCATGAAGCCAGGCTCTAAATTCTTCTGAAATGTATAATGCTAGTTGCAGTTAGGTTCTCCCTTCTTGTGTTTTGATTTATAGCTTATCTTCCCTTGGTTTCTCAAAGGCATCATTTCTTTACAAAAGGCTAGTGCAGTCTTTGGATAGGTTTTGCATGTTGCAAATAATTATATATGTTGCAATTAATCGTGTATTCATTGTTATTCAGAAATTGTTGTGGTTATCTGTTGTTTATTCTTTCATTTAAGAAGTGTTTGCAAATATCTATAGCCATAATATCTTACATTTCAACTTCTTCAAGTAAGACATTCCAATCTGCTGATCCAGTATATTGGATAGGGTATTGGCCTAGATTTTAAATTTTCTTTGTCAGATTGATTCTTATAGTTCATTCAGAAGTTGGCAGTTAGTTCTCTTGTTAATGGATTGCTTGAGTTTCTGATTCAAGACTAGCGTCGACTTATTCTTTCATCCTCTAATGACAATTATTTCATAATTTCATGCATTTAAACTTTTTTACATTGTGAATATTCCTAACAAGGTTCATTAATTACCAGTGAGTTGTATTTCCAAATATTTTGACTTTGGATAGATATCTGAATATGTTGTCATAGTCTTTATTTATCGATTCAGTTTCCATTATGTCAAGTTAAATCATACTTTGATCATAAATGACATTCATAGTTAAAATTGGGTATTCTTTTCAAAGCAACAACTTATGGAAGTATATCCTTAGCAATTAATTTAATTTTTTCATTTTTATATCATATTTCAATCAATATCCTGGATTAGCATAATAAAAAGTTATTTTAAATAAATAACAGACTAAGTTTCAACATAGAGGTTAAACATACACAAAATTCTGCCTGACTTCTTACTTTTCAAAACAAAATATGATACATTTCAAGGAAATAAAGTAGCTTAAAAAAATAAAATAAATAATGTAGTTGGAATTTCAGCAAAACATGACCATGAGAATTAGCTAAGGCTTTTCATGCAGATGATTCATATTCCATGGATTCTTCTTTACTCATAATCTTTGATTGCAGTATTTCTTAAAATCAGGTAAATTTTCTATTAATACCTTGCTTTGGTATTGATTTTTTATTTTGGTCCCATCTTTTCATGAGCCAACCCTCGTATTATACACAATTTTCCTTTGCTGGTGGAATTTTAGTGGAGAAGGTGCTGTTTGAGCCGTTTCTGGTGCGCAAAGATAGGATAGCCTTGGTCTGCCTGATTCTTGGTCCCTTGCTGCCAATTGAACGACAGATATGCTGAGGTTCTGTAGGAGTTTCTTGGAGTCCATCAGATTACAACCCTTTGGTTCAGTTTTTGGAATCCTACAGACAGAAGTGTGATGCTGCAGCATATTTCATCTACGGTCATCTTCCAGAGGGTCGCACGTTGTGGACACCAAATCACTTGTGTGCATTAAGTGACTTTTGACGTGTGGCAAGTTCAGATACATTTGCAGAGCATTTACTTGAACTATTGTCTCTTCCACCAGTGAAGCCAGACTTTAACTTAGCGTGCTGAAGTGCTTATTAACCCATGTTCTCGTAAAGAGCTGACCGCATTTTTAAGCCTGTACTATTCATACTTCATGGAGCAATTAATCTACGTTGTGGCCTATGGTGCTATACCTAATCGAAGTTCAGGAGAAGTGAGTGATGAATAATACAATAGGTTACCAGATCCAGTGAAGAACTTAATTTTACCAAGTTTTCTATTCACGTAAATGTTTTATCAAATACTTTAATTATTACCTGTTCTCTATATATGTACAAATATTTTTGTCTACTTTTGGTATCTTGTCAGCATTCAGCTTGCATTGCCAGATAATGTATTTACATTACGCTTTGATGGAATCAAACATTGTTTTTCGTTATTGTAAAAGTATCTGAGGAATCGCTTGCAGTTAAATAATTCGTTTGTAAATCACTGAGTTTGAGATGTTTTGCTGATTAACTCCTGTGGTTTTGGCTGCCTTTGGGAGGTTTTTTACGGAGGGGTTTTCCTTCCAGCTTTGGGCGAATGCCAGGCAGACTTGTTCTTCCCCTCCGGTCTTCCTTGTGATGTCTGGTTTACTGTTGTTTTGTAATTTGGTTAGTTTTTTCTGATGTAATCACAGGGAGATTTAAGTGAAATAAAGGTTGATATTGAGAATTGTCTGTTCTAATTCTTAGTGGCATTTTGTTCCTACAACCTAACTAAAAGGAAAAGCAACCATGTATTTTCACAGTTCAATCTAAAATTAACTACTCCTTATAAGGACGGTAATGCCTACTATCCTTCGATATGAAAGGGAAAAATGCTTCAGCTTGGGTGTATTAAAAGGCCCTTGAAATTTGTTTTTAATAGTTTTATTTAGAGGCGAGGGAGCCTCCAGAATAGAGAGAGAGGAAATAAAGATGGACATTGTCTGCTATGCATGTCTACGTTCAGCATTTGGAAGGATTTGTTTTCGTTATTGTTATTAAAATCACTTAATTGCTTCGATTTTCAATGGCATTTCATGGCAGAGTAATATTATAGCCAATCGGAGGTCGGAATGGATTATTTGGTGGTTTAAAAGTTGTTTCTTTGATATAGTTTTACTTTAAATTTTTGCATGTAGCATTGCAATGGTGAACATATTCTAAGCTGAAAATTTCAAAAAAGACATGTTCCGCAGTTTGTGATCGCGAGTCGCTGAAAGCTGGCGTTATAACAAGAATTCTTTCACGATTTCTGAGTTAAATCCAAGATATTTTCTTAAATGTATTGGAAAGATAGTCATACCTTTACAAGTTAAATATAAACCGAGCAGAGGCATTCTGGGCACGTTGCGTTTTGCTAGCTAGTTCTTGCGATAAATCATGGATTGAATTTACCAATTGCATTTTAACATAAGGCGTTAGGAAACTTCCTAAGTATCTGAGGATATGGACTAATTAATGGAATTACTGGACTTCAGTGAAAACTTCGATTCTGTTGACGCGGATATATAGTAAAAACTACATTAAATTCTGTAAACATCATTTATACGCTGATGACTTGTAGATATATCTCCATTCTACAGCTGCCTGCTTCCCTGAATGTGTTCAGTATGCGAATCATGACTTCGGGCAAAGTAACAAATGTAGCAAGCACAATTTTTTGAAGATAAATCTATTAAAATTACAAGCCATTGTCATCAGATGTCCAAAGTTATTAAATGGATTATTGGAAATATTAATGCAAACCTTTTGAACAATTTTGAGATTCCATTCTGCAACGCTCTTAATAATATCGGCGTTTGCATAAACATCTGAGGGGATGGATGGAAGAATAAACGTTTTCACAAATTTTCACAACCGTGCTCCAAAGCCGTACCGAACATTTCAGGGAAAAATGGAGTAGGTAGTGAAAGACGGGAATGGACTCTCCTCCTCCCCCACATTTGGGTTACAAAATAGGAATAAAGTAGAGGGCTGTTTATGACCTCCAGAAATTTTCGAACTCTGTTTCATTTTTCTTGTATGAAATTCTCTGGTAGAATTGCTCACATATCATTCTGACCACAGCCAGAAGGAGACACTGCGAGCCGGGGGTTGACCTGGGCAACGATGACGAGGGGGCAAGGTACGGAAAGTAAGTAGAATTTTTAGGGGAATGTGGCAAGCTTTGAGATTCTATATATCTATATATATATATATATATATATATATATATATATATATATATATATATATATATATATATATATATATATATATATATATATATATATATATATATATAAACAAACCCGTTAAAAAGGCACTTGCGAATATAATCAGCTGTATAAACGAGTCCCAGGATAACGCAGACATCCATATGTATATAATAATTTAAAATTTCATTGCTAATGATATGTTGTAGAGTAACAGAAAATTATATTTTTAAGGATTTTTCCGGTAAACATATTTAAAGTGAAAATCTTGCATCAATTATGATTAGAGCACTTATTGAATCAGTAAAAATAATGCTTGCCACTTCAGTGCAAATGCAATATATTTCATTAGATTTTAATACCATATTCATATGAGTAATGAGTTATTATAACGATTATAACTTGTTACATGTTATATGGATTGAAAAGGAAGTTTGCAAAGGTTATTCTTCGAAAATTAAAAATAAAAATCCGAGCAGGGGTGCACAAAGAAAAGTATTCAATCCGTGTATTGTAAGGAGGGTATTAGAAAATGATCGCGGATAGAATAAAGAGCTACACAGAAGCTAAGCGATAAGGAAGAACTCCGCAGTGTCCTATACCTTCGGTCACACCGTAAGAAGAGGCATGTATGAGTAATCTATATCTATGAGTAAAAGAATGAGAAATCGACATATAATAGTTTGGTATACAAAGAAGATATATTTTTAACATTGACATTTTCCAGCCTAACTTTGTGGAATGGTGCCATCATGCAAAGACCATCCAAAACCAGTCTTGAACAACCCCAAGATTGATTTAAGCTCTTGTAGACCAGTCAAGTTGTAGCCAGGTATAGAGTCCATTTTCGTGCAACTAACACAAAAATACTTAAGTTGGGACTTGCTGGAGAGGGATTGAATAACAGACCGCAACAGTCCAGAGCCTGCCAAAGTATTGTGTACACAAAGTACACAGCAACAGCAATTGATAATGTCTCCATCAGTTAAATCAGCACCACAAGTAATGCAAACCTCAACACTTATTACTGACATCGTGGAGGATAATTGTATTACGTACCACAAGTTATTAGTATGATACAATTAGTAAATAATTCAATAATACATAGGAACTCAAGTAAGACATGACTGCACCATAGGCAAATGACTCACAAAATCCAAAAGTAAGTATTGTATTAAAAAAGTAGGTAATAGTAAATAATATATATATATATATATATATATATATATATATATATATATATTGTATTGGAATAATTTAATTATGATGGAAGATTAATCATTTCTGTCTTCGAAATAAAATAATTAATGATGAATGAAATAATTATTGTAACCATATAGATATAATACGATATAGATACATTACGATAGATATTACCAAATCTATATGGTATTAATAACTGGAATAATTCCTTTGGACCTTTGTCCTTTGTGCATTGCATTTTTATGCACAAGGCTGATACCAAAAATCATTGGGAAGCAGTGCTAATGTCAGCCTCAGGCATGCCAGTGTTAGGCCTACAGAGGACGTGACAAAAACCCAGAACATACTGGATGTAAGAACAAGGTGGATTGTAATCCCTAACAGTCCCTTAGAAAGGAAACAATACATTGAAAAGTACGCCTTTTCCATGCTATAGGCAATTCATTTATTTTCATCCCCTTGGGTCATTAGAATATAAATATTCATTCTCTATATAACAAATTTATTCAAAGGAAAGTAAATGATTATCACTGGCAGCACAGTCCTCAGCATTAAAATAAAGAAAATTGTATCATATGACAGTAAAAAACACTAATATGAAGAAAAACAAAATAGTACCTGCTATAAAATAAAAATAAATAACCTGTTACATAAAGTGATAAATGAAATAGATAAAAGTAATGGAAATGGGCCCTGTATAGTAATGATAAAAAAATATCTCAACTTTATGACAAAAGAGAGACTGCTTCAAAATAAAAATTAAGAAATGGCTTCTGCTTTATAGTAATAAATAATTTTATATAAAAAACATGCTTCTTTAAAGATAATAGCAATAAAAAAAATCAATCATAGAATATCCAAATAAAAGATACATATGTAAACTTATTTCCTTAGGTTCCTTAATCTGAAAAGTTCATACAAAATAGTACAAAAAATTGTACCTTATGTCCAATGTATGGTACGACAACTAAGATCATGAATTTAAAGCTAACGTATGTAAGGGGTATGTAGAGGAATAGTATGTTTGTATGTATACAATTTTTATTGTAAGTATGCGTGTATTTTATATCCACGTATTATTTTGTATGTATGACCTTCCAGAGTATATGTCTGTCCCAGTACATGCAGGAATGGCTATAGTGGTAAATAAAAACAGAATGGAATTGAACAATGTTATTTATAAATTTCCTTTCCTTCTCAGCCTTAGATTATTTTCTGCTATCCTTAGATATTATCATATCATTGCAAACAAAGTACACTTCCAATTTATTTTCTCCAACACGTAAGTTAACATGAAGGTTCATCTCCAAACTTCATATAGTAAAATTTATAAAACCTTATCAAAACTCATCTTTAAGGAATTGCTGCCTTCGAGTCAGCTGAAGTAATAAAGCATAGAATGAAATTCCATTTTAGTGCAGCAATTAACCTTTTTGTGTAGACCTTTTACAAGGTGGCGGAGTAGCAAAAGATGGATCCTGCATCACACAAAGTGCTGCACTCTCACAAGAACTGGACACAATATGAGATGTAGAAACAATCACTTCTCTTTGCTGGCCAGGTACTCTCGTGCTAAGGGCTTTTAAATGCAATATTACAAGTTATTAATAATGTCCAAATGTCCTTGGAATGTTTTGATCAAGCCATTGATAAATACCTCAACAATTTAGTGATCATTTTCAATGATACAATATGATTTAAAATGAGTATATAGGTTGGGATTCTTCAAAGTATAAACGAACAAAACCGTGTAAAATATTACCACATTTCTGTCTCAAATGCTCAAAACTGCAGGAGAGTACTTCACAAAAATTACTGTTTACTGGAAAGCTGTTTTCTCTGCTCACTCGTCTCTTAGGAACATGTGATTGCTTATGATGTTTCTTCATTTCTCGAATGGGATGAGGAGTGACTTCATACCCAAGACGGCCTTCTTGACTTGACTATGAAATCTATAACCCACACTCACTGGATCCCTGTGGATATTTATAGGCAATTACATTTCCCTGTTCCGCATATCTTAGTCTGAAATAAAGAATGTAGGAAAATTCAGCATCTCTTATAAAATTTTAGGCTGTATAACTGCTTAACTGAAAAGTTTCAAAGAAAAGTTTTAGGTGGCTATTTTGGGGAAACCCAAATGATTCCACTTGGAGGGAATATGAAATTGATACAATCATTATTTCCAAGATCTTCATCCAATAATCCTTATAATTTTCAACGTAATGTAGAAAGATTGTTAAAATTTTAACTCGCCGATCCTTATTGATAATACATTGAGAAGAGTAAATTCGTCAAAGTTCATTCATTAGCGGCCTACTCAAACACACTGTAGTTGTAGTAGTGCTATTGTGGAAAATGCTTCGACAGCTGAGGTCACGTGAGATCCCACCGGGAATCGAACCCGGACCGCTTTCATTGAAGTCGAACTCGCTGCCCACACAGCTATCCGGAAGTCCCATAAACACTCTGTAAATTCATTGATTGAAGAATCGGAGAAGTTAAGATAATGAACATTACTTATATATCGCATAAAAAAGTCTTTTATGAAAACACAATAAACAATATGCATTCAAATAATTAAACCGTATCCTTACACTCCCAGATATATTTGTCCACGCTTCTCCATGATAGAACAAGAGAAATCATATACCGCCCTTCTCCAGTATGAATTCGTAGCGATGGTATGAGTGTTCAGGAAGTCAATTTTGGCGGAATCGGTGCGGTCACTTTTGTGCAGTTGACTCATAAAAGTCGGAGCATTTGAACGGAGCGAACCTGTCTGTGCTGGAGTGTCTCAAAGTTGGACTCCTTGGCAATGTAAGAACTTTTGAGAAGTCTATACATCTAGTTTTTCAATATTTATCGGTGTTATATCTTACGGATGACTCTTCGCGATTGCAACGAACTTCCGATTCGATGATTTTATATTACTCCTAGGACTTATTCCCATTCTAGTGTCCTGATAACTTCGTCTCTGAGCGGCAGTTTGCACTGTGCTATTCGCCCGCGCTAAATAATAATTCTTCACTATGCTGCAAGGCAAAGTCGCCGGACGTTGAGGTTTTAGGAGGCTGTCAGCGCTCTCCTTCTCGGAAGATGGGTACGTACTTTACAGTTTGCCTCTTGTAGTGTAAGAATATCCTAAACGTTATAATATCTTCTCGATGAAATCATGGTATTGAAATCTCGTTGGAGAGACTGCCGTCTAAATATGTGTAAGAGAAACTGAAGTTCCTACTCCAGAGTAGTTGATTCTCCCGGGGGCAAAAGATGTAGGTAGTTAGTTTTAAAAATAATTTAAAGAAGTACATGAAGCATCTCTCACGTTCCCTTAATTCTATGAGAGAAATCATCAGACTGTGAGGAATTTCCCTCTGATTCGAACTTGGCTCAAGGTATTCTGGTTAATGTTTTCCTTTCAATTTTCCGACAGAATAATTCTTTCAAAGAGTTTAAATGAACTTAATATGCATATTTTCGGCACTCTTTGCCTCATCTGCGGTCGGTTCTTAGATTAAATATATGCATTATGGAAAGCGAGACGTTGAATTTCAATAAAGTGCAAGGACTTATATTAATCTTTTTCTTTTTACCCTACAATCAAAGCTGCTTTACATCAATGAATAATTGATAAAATCCACGAATGTGGAAATATACGAATTTCTTTTTCTTTCAAATTAGCATGTCGTTCCACAAAAGCATTAAAATTATATGATTGAGGCCTTTTAGAAACTTCATGAGCGGCTTTTGATTAACTTAGAAAATGGAAATGATTATGCTTGTGCATATCTCGTAATACATTTTCATTGCATAAAAACCTCCTCTCGTTATTGCTGAGTATAGTTTCATTTTAATTTTCCATATGCAGAGTTCATAATGTAAATAACCCCAGGATATAAAGCCTTTCTCACCCAATTAATTTCTTTTTGTTACATCATTTGACAATGTTCGATGGCGTGGTAAATTTTAAATGAGTGCCATAGAGAAATTTTGAGTGTTGAGACTGACTTCTTAAATACACATTCAAGGAAATCACGTTGTTTTGAGCTCTTTTCGTAAGATCTTACATAGCAAGATAATTTCAATGCATTCCTCTCTCAATTTATCTCGGAGGCCTACGTGTTTCACAAAGACATCAACCTTGGCGTCTTCGACCGCTGGGATGGGATTCCACAGCTGAAGGAAGGATTGCAGGAATTGGCCTCGGGATTCATGGTCATAATTTGACCAGAGGTCTTGCAGCGGTGAGATCCTCTCCAGGGCGAGAAGAACGACCCGGCACAATTCCGCCTCCTTCCCTTCAGGTGACCGCGAAGAGATAGGGGAGTGATATTTGTGTGTAGTGAGTGCTCTGCGAGTGGAAAAGTTAGTGAATCGTGATTTGAAGTGTGTGCAGTTTTCGGTGGTCAGTGTGTGTAGTATTCGGTTTTATACGCGAACTCATGCAATGATTATTGGAAGGTAAGTTAATATTCTTACTTTACATCCTCATATTATTAGGTGATAGGCATCAGAGGTCATTCCAGAAGCAGTGGTAGGTTCTAAGACGTCCCTGCAATGTTTGACTATGGTATCCCATACACCTCTTTATGCAATACTCGAATACCTGCCCCGCGGTCTTGAGCTCAACTAATTTTTCTTTTCCTTGTTTAACACCCGGTGCAAGGGTTGGATTTGAAATTTTAAAGGGGGAAGGGGGCTATTCCTCATCATGCTACATTTTTCCTGTGAAACAACGCGATTGGAGCGAATAGTGTTTTTATGATCACCCTAAGAAAGCTAAAGGCATTCAATTTAGCTGATGATTATTTCCGATTACCTTACCGAAAGTAGATTTGCTTCGCCGATAAAAAATCACGGAGGATTCACATAATTTACATGTCCTACTCTTAACACATCCGTAAGAGATGTTAGAATCATAGATTAAAACAATTTGAATTGTTCTAATAAAAAAACCTTTTATTCATAATGAATGCCTTATATATGAATCGTGGATGAACGATGCCTCTGCTACATTCTGAGTTCATAGGGTATTGCCGCGCTATCACATAGGCGTTTTCGGTGACTAACATCATAAATCAAGGTATCAAAGTTAACACCTGCAATAATTTCGTATAATTATGGTCGAGTAAGTCTCGATTAGTATGTTATTTATCAAATTTTCCATACTGATGGCAACCATCAGACTATTTAAATATTTCCTGTGGTGAAGTATGCTATACGAAAAACTGTGACTTAGCCAGTGCGTGGAAGGTGATACAGAAATATTAGATTACCCAAATTGAAATTAGCAAGAACTACTCCACTGTTGCCAAATTCTTGATCTCCATAGAAATTTTATAGATAGTTCAATAAGTCTCAATATAAATCCGTGGCGAGCGTAAGCCTAGCAAAGAGATCAACCCGTAAAAAAGATAGTTAATTTCTCATCACAACGAGTATCGAGGGGCATTTCAGCTTGGCTGCCATAAACTACCGAATTAAAATCTATTTCTCGATTTGTTTATTCATAAACAGGAACATAACGAATACATAAGTTCCCATTGTAACTTTTCTGTTGGATGTATTGCGAATAGCTTTCCGAAGAGCCTTGGCTCCGACCGTGCCCGGAAGTCAAATCAATACTTGTTATATTTTATATTATTTGGGAACAGCCAATGGACTATATCATTGATCTTATTTTAATGTAACTCGATTTTACAACGCAATACTTTCGATCGTAACACTTGATTAAAAAGTTATGAAAATAGATTTCCGCCAAACTTTGACTCTAGTAGTACCTGGCTGTCAAAACAAAAACTATTTTCATTAAATTTTTAATGACTTCTGTTGGAATAATTAACTATTTCAAAAATCATATTTTGAATTATGTCGCTGTATAAATACAATGCTTTCGTTTAAATAATTAGCATTCAATATTGTGAATGTCATACTATAGACGTCAATGCTGTGCTCCCGTTATCGCTGCTCCAATGTTTGAATACAAATAATTACATGATAAAATACGAATAAGAAGGATGTGTGTGAATTAGTGCATGATCGTTTTTATTCTAGTGCCAATATATGCACCACTTTCATACTTTCGATTACTTAGAATCAATTAATTAGTACTCAAAGCGCAGATAGTAGTTTACTATACGCTCAGTCATCAACAGTTGTAGTGTTAATAATTGTCTTTTAATTGTAATTGAAAATACATTGTGTAGTTTTAAATTTATAAAATCACTTGCAAAAAAACATTTAAAATGATACAAGTAAATAAAAAATATTTGCTCCAATTTTTTGTGTATTCAATTCATTCCTGGAAAAGGAGTAGCTTCTGACATTATTATTATCTCCAGGGATTTGAACTTTGTAGTCTAAATTAGACGTAGAATATTTTACATTGCTCTCAAGTTTGACTTGGAGAAATATTTCAAAATATTGTAATAGAAGTTTCAGCTTTGCATTTGAATCTGAAATAAATTATGTTAAATTTTTCATTTGTATAAATTGCTTAATAAATACTTTATTAAGATAATTAATTCGCATGAATTCAATTGCATTCGGGAAAAACTATTAAACTTAATTATTGCCTTATCCTAGCTGAATTTAAAAAAAAATAAGCTTCATCTCAATTAAACGCAAAGAGATCATAAATTTTGCCTGACATTGATTCAGTATGTAGCGATGTGAATTCTACCGTTTCAAATAAGAAAAAAGGAAGTAAATACTCGTGTGTATTCTATTGAGATTCATACGGTATCACTGTACACTGCGCAATCAGAACGCTAACAGTGCAATGTTCAATGATTGTAGAAAATTAACTTTCGTGTTTACCGGTAAGAAACACACTTATCGCTACTCTACTGTCTCTGTACACTGACAAGGAGACTACACACCGTCGGACGCGATTTAAGTGGTAAGACTCGGTAATTTAATAGATATCGAGTCAAGATTTACGAATCACCCCCAAAGTTGGGTTTTGTGAGCGGTAGTTTTCACGGAAAATGAACTTAAAGTTTACGAAAAATTGTCAGGTAGGCTTTTATAGCTAAGCGTAGCGACCTTCGTCATTCGTCATTTCCCTGGAAAGGCAACACAGCCTAAAGCAGGGGAACTTCTCAATGTAATGTATAATGACCAAAAGACCAATAAACCCTTTTCAAAACAACAACTTCGTCATTCGAACGTTTGGCGCAGTGGTATGTTATCCGCTTCCAAAGTCCTTTTGGTCGGGTTCGAGCCCTCATGCGGGAAAATTTCTTTTCTCTTTATTTCTTTTACGTACTCTATCATAATCTTAATCTATATCTGTTTTCTTACGAATGACGAAGGTCGCTACGCTTAGCTTTATAGCCTACCTGACAATTTTTCGTAAACTTTAAGTTCATTTTCCGTGAAAACTATCGCTCATAAAACCCAACTTTGGGGGTGATTCGTCAATCTTGACTCGATATCTATCAAATTACCGAGTCTTACCACTTAAATCGCGTCCGACGGTGTGTAATCTCCTTGTGAGAATTTCACGGCGCGTTTTATGTCAGAATCTCATGTCTGTTGCTCGACTTCGGTATACTCCTCTTTACAATGGAAATATTTTTTCTTCGAAGAATGATTTTTTATTTACATCAGAATCAAACGTCCTACCAGTTCTAAGAAATGATATCGAGGAGTAACATCAAAAATTAAGGGAAACGTTTCATTATAGAGGTAAATTTCCTACGCCTTTTTAATATCTTGTCACTTGTTCGATATGTTTATGCCCATTTTGGCCAACAGAATAAATGCAATTCCGCTGTTTAACGTTACAAATGATCTTTTTAACGCAATCTTTCAAATTGTTGAAGGCTGTCTATCGCTTTCGAATGTTTTGAAATGCTAGATGTGTTCTGTCAAACGAGAAAGCGATTATGTATAAACTTTGAAACTTTTGATTTCGTAGAGAAAACTTCCGATAGATTTTACATGTGGATTTAATCTTTAAGCGCATGTTTACTCCAGTAAATTTATTCTGGTTTTAAAATCGGCGTGATAGATGTGATTGACCTAGTTTTTTCACTCGATCAAATCCTGTCAATCAATGTATAGTTAACTATAGTTTGGATTTATTTTATAAAAAGTAATTTATACTTAATTACTCGTTATTAAAGTGAAAGTAAATGATATTTTTGCAGGGTATCTATGTGGAAAGGTAGCTGTTATTTATGCCACTGGTGGTTGATTCTTCGCCGAACTTGATGTTTTCTTCTTTGTCAAACCTTTCCCTTCATGTCATCGTTAGTAATTTGGGGTTCAACATTAAGTTGTACTAGAGGATGAAATCTCATGAGTCGTGAGAGCATCATGCTAATCAAAACTTGCATCTGCAAGTAGGAGAACATAGTGATGTGGCGAATGAGTGGTGTGATATGCAAGCAGTGTTGTTATATCATCTGGAGGACTTTATGCAGTATGCTAAGAGGTGTTCAGTTCCTCGCTGCTTTTGAGTAAACAATCATGGAAGTATGTTGTAACTTTCTTTCTTCATTTCATATTCTTGTCATGAAGCCAGGCTCTAAATTCTTCTGAAATGTATAATGCTAGTTGCAGTTAGGTTCTCCCTTCTTGTGTTTTGATTTATAGCTTATCTTCCCTTGGTTTCTCAAAGGCATCATTTCTTTACAAAAGGCTAGTGCAGTCTTTGGATAGGTTTTGCATGTTGCAAATAATTATATATGTTGCAATTAATCGTGTATTCATTGTTATTCAGAAATTGTTGTGGTTATCTGTTGTTTATTCTTTCATTTAAGAAGTGTTTGCAAATATCTATAGCCATAATATCTTACATTTCAACTTCTTCAAGTAAGACATTCCAATCTGCTGATCCAGTATATTGGATAGGGTATTGGCCTAGATTTTAAATTTTCTTTGTCAGATTGATTCTTATAGTTCATTCAGAAGTTGGCAGTTAGTTCTCTTGTTAATGGATTGCTTGAGTTTCTGATTCAAGACTAGCGTCGACTTATTCTTTCATCCTCTAATGACAATTATTTCATAATTTCATGCATTTAAACTTTTTTACATTGTGAATATTCCTAACAAGGTTCATTAATTACCAGTGAGTTGTATTTCCAAATATTTTGACTTTGGATAGATATCTGAATATGTTGTCATAGTCTTTATTTATCGATTCAGTTTCCATTATGTCAAGTTAAATCATACTTTGATCATAAATGACATTCATAGTTAAAATTGGGTATTCTTTTCAAAGCAACAACTTATGGAAGTATATCCTTAGCAATTAATTTAATTTTTTCATTTTTATATCATATTTCAATCAATATCCTGGATTAGCATAATAAAAAGTTATTTTAAATAAATAACAGACTAAGTTTCAACATAGAGGTTAAACATACACAAAATTCTGCCTGACTTCTTACTTTTCAAAACAAAATATGATACATTTCAAGGAAATAAAGTAGCTTAAAAAAATAAAATAAATAATGTAGTTGGAATTTCAGCAAAACATGACCATGAGAATTAGCTAAGGCTTTTCATGCAGATGATTCATATTCCATGGATTCTTCTTTACTCATAATCTTTGATTGCAGTATTTCTTAAAATCAGGTAAATTTTCTATTAATACCTTGCTTTGGTATTGATTTTTTATTTTGGTCCCATCTTTTCATGAGCCAACCCTCGTATTATACACAATTTTCCTTTGCTGGTGGAATTTTAGTGGAGAAGGTGCTGTTTGAGCCGTTTCTGGTGCGCAAAGATAGGATAGCCTTGGTCTGCCTGATTCTTGGTCCCTTGCTGCCAATTGAACGACAGATATACTGAGGTTCTGTAGGAGTTTCTTGGAGTCCATCAGATTACAACCCTTTGGTTCAGTTTTTGGAATCCTACAGACAGAAGTGTGATGCTGCAGCATATTTCATCTACGGTCATCTTCCAGAGGGTCGCACGTTGTGGACACCAAATCACTTGTGTGCATTAAGTGACTTTTGACGTGTGGCAAGTTCAGATACATTTGCAGAGCATTTACTTGAACTATTGTCTCTTCCACCAGTGAAGCCAGACTTTAACTTAACGTGCTGAAGTGCTTATTAACCCATGTTCTCGTAAAGAGCTGACCGCATTTTTAAGCCTGTACTATTCATACTTCATGGAGCAATTAATCTACGTTGTGGCCTATGGTGCTATACCTAATCGAAGTTCAGGAGAAGTGAGTGATGAATAATACAATAGGTTACCAGATCCAGTGAAGAACTTAATTTTACCAAGTTTTCTATTCACGTAAATGTTTTATCAAATACTTTAATTATTACCTGTTCTCTATATATGTACAAATATTTTTGTCTACTTTTGGTATCTTGTCAGCATTCAGCTTGCATTGCCAGATAATGTATTTACATTACGCTTTGATGGAATCAAACATTGTTTTTCGTTATTGTAAAAGTATCTGAGGAATCGCTTGCAGTTAAATAATTCGTTTGTAAATCACTGAGTTTGAGATGTTTTGCTGATTAACTCCTGTGGTTTTGGCTGCCTTTGGGAGGTTTTTTACGGAGGGGTTTTCCTTCCAGCTTTGGGCGAATGCCAGGCAGACTTGTTCTTCCCCTCCGGTCTTCCTTGTGATGTCTGGTTTACTGTTGTTTTGTAATTTGGTTAGTTTTTTCTGATGTAATCACAGGGAGATTTAAGTGAAATAAAGGTTGATATTGAGAATTGTCTGTTCTAATTCTTAGTGGCATTTTGTTCCTACAACCTAACTAAAAGGAAAAGCAACCATGTATTTTCACAGTTCAATCTAAAATTAACTACTCCTTATAAGGACGGTAATGCCTACTATCCTTCGATATGAAAGGGAAAAATGCTTCAGCTTGGGTGTATTAAAAGGCCCTTGTAATTTGTTTTTAATAGTTTTATTTAGAGGCGAGGGAGCCTCCAGAATAGAGAGAGAGGAAATAATGATGGACATTGTCTGCTATGCATGTCTACGTTCAGCATTTGGAAGGAATTGTTTTCGTTATTGTTATTAAAATCACTTAATTGCTTCGATTTTCAATGGCATTTCATGGCAGAGTAATATTATAGCCAATCGGAGGTCGGAATGGATTATTTGGTGGTTTAAAAGTTGTTTCTTTGATATAGTTTTACTTTAAATTTTTGCATGTAGCATTGCAATGGTGAACATATTCTAAGCTGAAAATTTCAAAAAAGACATGTTCTGCAGTTTGTGATCGCGAGTCGCTGAAAGCTGGCGTTATAACAAGAATTCTTTCACGATTTCTGAGTTAAATCCAAGATATTTTCTTAAATGTATTGGAAAGATAGTCATACCTTTACAAGTTAAATATAAACCGAGCAGAGGCATTCTGGGCACGTTGCGTTTTGCTAGCTAGTTCTTGCGATAAATCATGGATTGAATTTACCAATTGCATTTTAACATAAGGCGTTAGGAAACTTCCTAAGTATCTGAGGATATGGACTAATTAATGGAATTACTGGACTTCAGTGAAAACTTCGATTCTGTTGATGCGGATATATAGTAAAAACTACATTAAATTCTGTAAACATCATTTATACGCTGATGACTTGTAGATATATCTCCATTCTACAGCTGCCTGCTTCCCTGAATGTGTTCAGTATGCGAATCATGACTTCGGGCAAAGTAACAAATGTAGCAAGCACAATTTTTTGAAGATAAATCTATTAAAATTACAAGCCATTGTCATCGGATGTCCAAAGTTATTAAATGGATTATTGGAAATATTAATGCAAACCTTTTGAACAATTTTGAGATTCCATTCTGCAACGCTCTTAATAATATCGGCGTTTGCATAAACATCTGAGGGGATGGATGGAAGAATAAACGTTTTCACAAATTTTCACAACCGTGCTCCAAAGCCGTACCGAACATTTCAGGGAAAAATGGAGTAGGTAGTGAAAGACGGGAAAGGACTCTCCTCCTCCCCCACATTTGGGTAACAAAATAGGAATAAAGTAGAGGGCTGTTTATGACCTCCAGAAATTTTCGAACTCTGTTTCATTTTTCTTGTATGAAATTCTCTGGTAGAATTGCTCACATATCATTCTGACCACAGCCAGAAGGAGACACTGCGAGCCGGGGGTTGACCTGGGCAACGATGACGAGGGGGCAAGGTACGGAAAGTAAGTAGAATTTTTAGGGGAATGTGGCAAGCTTTGAGATTCTATATATCTATATATATATATATATATATATATATATATATATATATATATATATATATATATATATATAAACAAACCCGTTAAAAAGGCACTTGCGAATATAATCAGCTGTATAAACGAGTCCCAGGATAACGCAGACATCCATATGTATATAATAATTTAAAATTTCATTGCTAATGATATGTTGTAGAGTAACAGAAAATTATATTTTTAAGGATTTTTCCGGTAAACATATTTAAAGTGAAAATCTTGCATCAATTATGATTAGAGCACTTATTGAATCAGTAAAAATAATGCTTGCCACTTCAGTGCAAATGCAATATATTTCATTAGATTTTAATACCATATTCATATGAGTAATGAGTTATTATAACGATTATAACTTGTTACATGTTATATGGATTGAAAAGGAAGTTTGCAAAGGTTATTCTTCGAAAATTAAAAATAAAAATCCGAGCAGGGGTGCACAAAGAAAAGTATTCAATCCGTGTATTGTAAGGAGGGTATTAGAAAATGATCGCGGATAGAATAAAGAGCTACACAGAAGCTAAGCGATAAGGAAGAACTCCGCAGTGTCCTATACCTTCGGTCACACCGTAAGAAGAGGCATGTATGAGTAATCTATATCTATGAGTAAAAGAATGAGAAATCGACATATAATAGTTTGGTATACAAAGAAGATATATTTTTAACATTGACATTTTCCAGCCTAACTTTGTGGAATGGTGCCATCATGCAAAGACCATCCAAAACCAGTCTTGAACAACCCCAAGATTGATTTAAGCTCTTGTAGACCAGTCAAGTTGTAGCCAGGTATAGAGTCCATTTTCGTGCAACTAACACAAAAATACTTAAGTTGGGACTTGCTGGAGAGGGATTGAATAACAGACCGCAACAGTCCAGAGCCTGCCAAAGTATTGTGTACACAAAGTACACAGCAACAGCAATTGATAATGTCTCCATCAGTTAAATCAGCACCACAAGTAATGCAAACCTCAACACTTATTACTGACATCGTGGAGGATAATTGTATTACGTACCACAAGTTATTAGTATGATACAATTAGTAAATAATTCAATAATACATAGGAACTCAAGTAAGACATGACTGCACCATAGGCAAATGACTCACAAAATCCAAAAGTAAGTATTGTATTAAAAAAGTAGGTAATAGTAAATAATATATATATATATATATATATATATATATATATATATATATATATATATATATATATATATATATATTGTATTGGAATAATTTAATTATGATGGAAGATTAATCATTTCTGTCTTCGAAATAAAATAATTAATGATGAATGAAATAATTATTGTAACCATATAGATATAATACGATATAGATACATTACGATAGATATTACCAAATCTATATGGTATTAATAACTGGAATAATTCCTTTGGACCTTTGTCCTTTGTGCATTGCATTTTTATGCACAAGGCTGATACCAAAAATCATTGGGAAGCAGTGCTAATGTCAGCCTCAGGCATGCCAGTGTTAGGCCTACAGAGGACGTGACAAAAACCCAGAACATACTGGATGTAAGAACAAGGTGGATTGTAATCCCTAACAGTCCCTTAGAAAGGAAACAATACATTGAAAAGTACGCCTTTTCCATGCTATAGGCAATTCATTTATTTTCATCCCCTTGGGTCATTAGAATATAAATATTCATTCTCTATATAACAAATTTATTCAAAGGAAAGTAAATGATTATCACTGGCAGCACAGTCCTCAGCATTAAAATAAAGAAAATTGTATCATATGACAGTAAAAAACACTAATATGAAGAAAAACAAAATAGTACCTGCTATAAAATAAAAATAAATAACCTGTTACATAAAGTGATAAATGAAATAGATAAAAGTAATGGAAATGGGCCCTGTATAGTAATGATAAAAAAATATCTCAACTTTATGACAAAAGAGAGACTGCTTCAAAATAAAAATTAAGAAATGGCTTCTGCTTTATAGTAATAAATAATTTTATATAAAAAACATGCTTCTTTAAAGATAATAGCAATAAAAAAAATCAATCATAGAATATCCAAATAAAAGATACATATGTAAACTTATTTCCTTAGGTTCCTTAATCTGAAAAGTTCATACAAAATAGTACAAAAAATTGTACCTTATGTCCAATGTATGGTACGACAACTAAGATCATGAATTTAAAGCTAACGTATGTAAGGGGTATGTAGAGGAATAGTATGTTTGTATGTATACAATTTTTATTGTAAGTATGCGTGTATTTTATATCCACGTATTATTTTGTATGTATGACCTTCCAGAGTATATGTCTGTCCCAGTACATGCAGGAATGGCTATAGTGGTAAATAAAAACAGAATGGAATTGAACAATGTTATTTATAAATTTCCTTTCCTTCTCAGCCTTCGATTATGTTCTACTATCCTTAGATATTATCATATCATTGCAAACAAAGTACACTTCCAATTTATTTTCTCCAACACGTAAGTTAACATGAAGGTTCATCTCCAAACTTCATATAGTAAAATTTATAAAACCTTATCAAAACTCATCTTTAAGGAATTGCTGCCTTCGAGTCAGCTGAAGTAATAAAGCATAGAATGAAATTCCATTTTAGTGCAGCAATTAACCTTTTTGTGTAGACCTTTTACAAGGTGGCGGAGTAGCAAAAGATGGATCCTGCATCACACAAAGTGCTGCACTCTCACAAGAACTGGACACAATATGAGATGTAGAAACAATCACTTCTCTTTGCTGGCCAGGTACTCTCGTGCTAAGGGCTTTTAAATGCAATATTACAAGTTATTAATAATGTCCAAATGTCCTTGGAATGTTTTGATCAAGCCATTGATAAATACCTCAACAATTTAGTGATCATTTTCAATGATACAATATGATTTAAAATGAGTATATAGGTTGGGATTCTTCAAAGTGTAAACGAACAAAACCGTGTAAAATATTACCACATTTCTGTCTCAAATGCTCAAAACTGCAGGAGAGTACTTCACAAAAATTACTGTTTACTGGAAAGCTGTTTTCTCTGCTCACTCGTCTCTTAGGAACATGTGATTGCTTATGATGTTTCTTCATTTCTCGAATGGGATGAGGAGTGACTTCATACCCAAGACGGCCTTCTTGACTTGACTATGAAATCTATAACCCACACTCACTGGATCCCTGTGGATATTTATAGGCAATTACATTTCCCTGTTCCGCATATCTTAGTCTGAAATAAAGAATGTAGGAAAATTCAGCATCTCTTATAAAATTTTAGGCTGTATAACTGCTTAACTGAAAAGTTTCAAAGAAAAGTTTTAGGTGGCTATTTTGGGGAAACCCAAATGATTCCACTTGGAGGGAATATGAAATTGATACAATCATTATTTCCAAGATCTTCATCCAATAATCCTTATAATTTTCAACGTAATGTAGAAAGATTGTTAAAATTTTAACTCGCCGATCCTTATTGATAATACATTGAGAAGAGTAAATTCGTCAAAGTTCATTCATTAGCGGCCTACTCAAACACACTGTAGTTGTAGTAGTGCTATTGTGGAAAATGCTTCGACAGCTGAGGTCACGTGAGATCCCACCGGGAATCGAACCCGGACCGCTTTCATTGAAGTCGAACTCGCTGCCCACACAGCTATCCGGAAGTCCCATAAACACTCTGTAAATTCATTGATTGAAGAATCGGAGAAGTTAAGATAATGAACATTACTTATATATCGCATAAAAAAGTCTTTTATGAAAACACAATAAACAATATGCATTCAAATAATTAAACCGTATCCTTACACTCCCAGATATATTTGTCCACGCTTCTCCATGATAGAACAAGAGAAATCATATACCGCCCTTCTCCAGTATGAATTCGTAGCGATGGTATGAGTGTTCAGGAAGTCAATTTTGGCGGAATCGGTGCGGTCACTTTTGTGCAGTTGACTCATAAAAGTCGGAGCATTTGAACGGAGCGAACCTGTCTGTGCTGGAGTGTCTCAAAGTTGGACTCCTTGGCAATGTAAGAACTTTTGAGAAGTCTATACATCTAGTTTTTCAATATTTATCGGTGTTATATCTTACGGATGACTCTTCGCGATTGCAACGAACTTCCGATTCGATGATTTTATATTACTCCTAGGACTTATTCCCATTCTAGTGTCCTGATAACTTCGTCTCTGAGCGGCAGTTTGCACTGTGCTATTCGCCCGCGCTAAATAATAATTCTTCACTATGCTGCAAGGCAAAGTCGCCGGACGTTGAGGTTTTAGGAGGCTGTCAGCGCTCTCCTTCTCGGAAGATGGGTACGTACTTTACAGTTTGCCTCTTGTAGTGTAAGAATATCCTAAACGTTATAATATCTTCTCGATGAAATCATGGTATTGAAATCTCGTTGGAGAGACTGCCGTCTAAATATGTGTAAGAGAAACTGAAGTTCCTACTCCAGAGTAGTTGATTCTCCCGGGGGCAAAAGATGTAGGTAGTTAGTTTTAAAAATAATTTAAAGAAGTACATGAAGCATCTCTCACGTTCCCTTAATTCTATGAGAGAAATCATCAGACTGTGAGGAATTTCCCTCTGATTCGAACTTGGCTCAAGGTATTCTGGTTAATGTTTTCCTTTCAATTTTCCGACAGAATAATTCTTTCAAAGAGTTTAAATGAACTTAATATGCATATTTTCGGCACTCTTTGCCTCATCTGCGGTCGGTTCTTAGATTAAATATATGCATTATGGAAAGCGAGACGTTGAATTTCAATAAAGTGCAAGGACTTATATTAATCTTTTTCTTTTTACCCTACAATCAAAGCTGCTTTACATCAATGAATAATTGATAAAATCCACGAATGTGGAAATATACGAATTTCTTTTTCTTTCAAATTAGCATGTCGTTCCACAAAAGCATTAAAATTATATGATTGAGGCCTTTTAGAAACTTCATGAGCGGCTTTTGATTAACTTAGAAAATGGAAATGATTATGCTTGTGCATATCTCGTAATACATTTTCATTGCATAAAAACCTCCTCTCGTTATTGCTGAGTATAGTTTCATTTTAATTTTCCATATGCAGAGTTCATAATGTAAATAACCCCAGGATATAAAGCCTTTCTCACCCAATTAATTTCTTTTTGTTACATCATTTGACAATGTTCGATGGCGTGGTAAATTTTAAATGAGTGCCATAGAGAAATTTTGAGTGTTGAGACTGACTTCTTAAATACACATTCAAGGAAATCACGTTGTTTTGAGCTCTTTTCGTAAGATCTTACATAGCAAGATAATTTCAATGCATTCCTCTCTCAATTTATCTCGGAGGCCTACGTGTTTCACAAAGACATCAACCTTGGCGTCTTCGACCGCTGGGATGGGATTCCACAGCTGAAGGAAGGATTGCAGGAATTGGCCTCGGGATTCATGGTCATAATTTGACCAGAGGTCTTGCAGCGGTGAGATCCTCTCCAGGGCGAGAAGAACGACCCGGCACAATTCCGCCTCCTTCCCTTCAGGTGACCGCGAAGAGATAGGGGAGTGATATTTGTGTGTAGTGAGTGCTCTGCGAGTGGAAAAGTTAGTGAATCGTGATTTGAAGTGTGTGCAGTTTTCGGTGGTCAGTGTGTGTAGTATTCGGTTTTATACGCGAACTCATGCAATGATTATTGGAAGGTAAGTTAATATTCTTACTTTACATCCTCATATTATTAGGTGATAGGCATCAGAGGTCATTCCAGAAGCAGTGGTAGGTTCTAAGACGTCCCTGCAATGTTTGACTATGGTATCCCATACACCTCTTTATGCAATACTCGAATACCTGCCCCGCGGTCTTGAGCTCAACTAATTTTTCTTTTCCTTGTTTAACACCCGGTGCAAGGGTTGGATTTGAAATTTTAAAGGGGGAAGGGGGCTATTCCTCATCATGCTACATTTTTCCTGTGAAACAACGCGATTGGAGCGAATAGTGTTTTTATGATCACCCTAAGAAAGCTAAAGGCATTCAATTTAGCTGATGATTATTTCCGATTACCTTACCGAAAGTAGATTTGCTTCGCCGATAAAAAATCACGGAGGATTCACATAATTTACATGTCCTACTCTTAACACATCCGTAAGAGATGTTAGAATCATAGATTAAAACAATTTGAATTGTTCTAATAAAAAAACCTTTTATTCATAATGAATGCCTTATATATGAATCGTGGATGAACGATGCCTCTGCTACATTCTGAGTTCATAGGGTATTGCCGCGCTATCACATAGGCGTTTTCGGTGACTAACATCATAAATCAAGGTATCAAAGTTAACACCTGCAATAATTTCGTATAATTATGGTCGAGTAAGTCTCGATTAGTATGTTATTTATCAAATTTTCCATACTGATGGCAACCATCAGACTATTTAAATATTTCCTGTGGTGAAGTATGCTATACGAAAAACTGTGACTTAGCCAGTGCGTGGAAGGTGATACAGAAATATTAGATTACCCAAATTGAAATTAGCAAGAACTACTCCACTGTTGCCAAATTCTTGATCTCCATAGAAATTTTATAGATAGTTCAATAAGTCTCAATATAAATCCGTGGCGAGCGTAAGCCTAGCAAAGAGATCAACCCGTAAAAAAGATAGTTAATTTCTCATCACAACGAGTATCGAGGGGCATTTCAGCTTGGCTGCCATAAACTACCGAATTAAAATCTATTTCTCGATTTGTTTATTCATAAACAGGA
Source organism: Pachydiplax longipennis (assembly GCA_036926295.1). Taxonomy (NCBI): domain Eukaryota; kingdom Metazoa; phylum Arthropoda; class Insecta; order Odonata; family Libellulidae; genus Pachydiplax; species Pachydiplax longipennis. The sequence continues at coordinate 2,821,484 of JAVFKF010000004.1, forward strand.
ACATAACGAATACATAAGTTCCCATTGTAACTTTTCTGTTGGATGTATTGCGAATAGCTTTCCGAAGAGCCTTGGCTCCGACCGTGCCCGGAAGTCAAATCAATACTTGTTATATTTTATATTATTTGGGAACAGCCAATGGACTATATCATTGATCTTATTTTAATGTAACTCGATTTTACAACGCAATACTTTCGATCGTAACACTTGATTAAAAAGTTATGAAAATAGATTTCCGCCAAACTTTGACTCTAGTAGTACCTGGCTGTCAAAACAAAAACTATTTTCATTAAATTTTTAATGACTTCTGTTGGAATAATTAACTATTTCAAAAATCATATTTTGAATTATGTCGCTGTATAAATACAATGCTTTCGTTTAAATAATTAGCATTCAATATTGTGAATGTCATACTATAGACGTCAATGCTGTGCTCCCGTTATCGCTGCTCCAATGTTTGAATACAAATAATTACATGATAAAATACGAATAAGAAGGATGTGTGTGAATTAGTGCATGATCGTTTTTATTCTAGTGCCAATATATGCACCACTTTCATACTTTCGATTACTTAGAATCAATTAATTAGTACTCAAAGCGCAGATAGTAGTTTACTATACGCTCAGTCATCAACAGTTGTAGTGTTAATAATTGTCTTTTAATTGTAATTGAAAATACATTGTGTAGTTTTAAATTTATAAAATCACTTGCAAAAAAACATTTAAAATGATACAAGTAAATAAAAAATATTTGCTCCAATTTTTTGTGTATTCAATTCATTCCTGGAAAAGGAGTAGCTTCTGACATTATTATTATCTCCAGGGATTTGAACTTTGTAGTCTAAATTAGACGTAGAATATTTTACATTGCTCTCAAGTTTGACTTGGAGAAATATTTCAAAATATTGTAATAGAAGTTTCAGCTTTGCATTTGAATCTGAAATAAATTATGTTAAATTTTTTATTTGTATAAATTGCTTAATAAATACTTTATTAAGATAATTAATTCGCATGAATTCAATTGCATTCGGGAAAAACTATTAAACTTAATTATTGCCTTATCCTAGCTGAATTTAAAAAAAAAAATAAGCTTCATCTCAATTAAACGCAAAGAGATCATAAATTTTGCCTGACATTGATTCAGTATGTAGCGATGTGAATTCTACCGTTTCAAATAAGAAAAAAGGAAGTAAATACTCGTGTGTATTCTATTGAGATTCATACGGTATCACTGTACACTGCGCAATCAGAACGCTAACAGTGCAATGTTCAATGATTGTAGAAAATTAACTTTCGTGTTTACCGGTAAGAAACACACTTATCGCTACTCTACTGTCTCTGTACACTGACAAGGAGACTACACACCGTCGGACGCGATTTAAGTGGTAAGACTCGGTAATTTAATAGATATCGAGTCAAGATTTACGAATCACCCCCAAAGCTGGGTTTTGTGAGCGGTAGTTTTCACGGAAAATGAACTTAAAGTTTACGAAAAATTGTCAGGTAGGCTTTTATAGCTAAGCGTAGCGACCTTCGTCATTCGTCATTTCCCTGGAAAGGCAACACAGCCTAAAGCAGGGGAACTTCTCAATGTAATGTATAATGACCAAAAGACCAATAAACGCTTTTCAAAACAACAACTTCGTCATTCGAACGTTTGGCGCAGTGGTATGGTATCCGCTTCCAAAGTCCTTTTGGTCGGGTTCGAGCCCTCATGCGGGAAAATTTCTTTTCTCTTTATTTCTTTTACGTACTCTGTCATAATCTTAATCTATATCTGTTTTCTTCTTTTGGTGGATTTTGAACTTATTTTCCAAAAGTTAGAGTATTTTTCCGCTGTGAGTCACCCGTTTCTTCAAATTATGCGCAAATACTTATGTCCGCATTTATTATCTGAAAACTACAATACTAGAGAGGTAACGCAGAGGACTATTTCAAATCTCTCCTACATCCAGCTGCTCGCTCTAACGGCAACTTTTATTGCAATACCCGACTTACATTTACCAATTCTGAACTCTGAACACATTGGTTTAAATATAGAAGCCGACAACTGTTTGAGTAAAGTAAAGATTTTTATTTCGCGCATTCAGAATTCATTCCTTAATAAAGAAGAAAACAGATATAAGTTAAGATTATGACAGAGTACGTAAAGGAAATAAAGAGAAAAGAAATTTTCCCTCATGAGGGCTCGAACCCGACCAAAAGGACTTTGGAAGCGGATACCATACCTCTGCGCCAAACGTTCGAATGACGAAGTTGTTGTTTTGAAAAGCGTTTATTGGTCTTTTGGTCATTATACATTACATTGAGAAGTTCCCCTGCTTTAGGCTGTGTTGCCTTTCCAGGGAAATGACGAATGACGAAGGTCGCTACGCTTAGCTTTATAGCCTACCTGACAATTTTTCGTAAACTTTAAGTTCATTTTCCGTGAAAACTATCGCTCATAAAACCCAACTTTGGGGGTGATTCGTCAATCTTGACTCGATATCTATCAAATTACCGAGTCTTACCACTTAAATCGCGTCCGACGGTGTGTAGTCTCCTTGTGAGAATTTCACGGCGCGTTTTATGTCAGAATCTCATGTCTGTTGCTCGACTTCGGTATACTCCTCTTTACAATGGAAATATTTTTTCTTCGAAGAATGATTTTTTATTTACATCAGAATCAAACGTCCTACCAGTTCTAAGAAATGATATCGAGGAGTAACATCAAAAATTAAGGGAAACGTTTCATTATAGAGGTAAATTTCCTACGCCTTTTTAATATCTTGTCACTTTTTCGATATGTTTATGCCCATTTTGGCCAACAGAATAAATGCAATTCCGCTGTTTAACGTTACAAATGATCTTTTTAACGCAATCTTTCAAATTGTTGAAGGCTGTCTATCGCTTTCGAATGTTTTGAAATGCTAGATGTGTTCTGTCAAACGAGAAAGCGATTATGTATAAACTTTGAAACTTTTGATTTCGTAGAGAAAACTTCCGATAGATTTTACATGTGGATTTAATCTTTAAGCGCATGTTTACTCCAGTAAATTTATTCTGGTTTTAAAATCGGCGTGATAGATGTGATTGACCTAGTTTTTTCACTCGATCAAATCCTGTCAATCAATGTATAGTTAACTATAGTTTGGATTTATTTTATAAAAAGTAATTTATACTTAATTACTCGTTATTAAAGTGAAAGTAAATGATATTTTTGCAGGGTATCTATATGGAAAGGTAGCTGTTATTTATGCCACTGGTGGTTGATTCTTCGCCGAACTTGATGTTTTCTTCTTTGTCAAACCTTTCCCTTCATGTCATCGTTAGTAATTTGGGGTTCAACATTAAGTTGTACTAGAGGATGAAATCTCATGAGTCGTGAGAGCATCATGCTAATCAAAACTTGCATCTGCAAGTAGGAGAACATAGTGATGTGGCGAATGAGTGGTGTGATATGCAAGCAGTGTTGTTATATCATCTGGAGGACTTTGTGCAGTATGCTAAGAGGTGTTCAGTTCCTCACTGCTTTTGAGTAAACAATCATGGAAGTATGTTGTAACTTTCTTTCTTCATTTCATATTCTTGTCATGAAGCCAGGCTCTAAATTCTTCTGAAATGTATAATGCTAGTTGCAGTTAGGTTCTCCCTTCTTGTGTTTTGATTTATAGCTTATCTTCCCTTGGTTTCTCAAAGGCATCATTTCTTTACAAAAGGCTAGTGCAGTCTTTGGATAGGTTTTGCATGTTGCAAATAATTATATATGTTGCAATTAATCGTGTATTCATTGTTATTCAGAAATTGTTGTGGTTATCTGTTGTTTATTCTTTCATTTAAGAAGTGTTTGCAAATATCTATAGCCATAATCTCTTACATTTCAACTTCTTCAAGTAAGACATTCCAATCTGCTGATCCAGTATATTGGATAGGGTATTGGCCTAGATTTTAAATTTTCTTTGTCAGATTGATTCTTATAGTTCATTCAGAAGTTGGCAGTTAGTTCTCTTGTTAATGGATTGCTTGAGTTTCTGATTCAAGACTAGCGTCGACTTATTCTTTCATCCTCTAATGACAATTATTTCATAATTTCATGCATTTAAACTTTTTTACATTGTGAATATTCCTAACAAGGTTCATTAATTACCAGTGAGTTGTATTTCCAAATATTTTGACTTTGGATAGATATCTGAATATGTTGTCATAGTCTTTATTTATCGATTCAGTTTCCATTATGTCAAGTTAAATCATACTTTGATCATAAATGACATTCATAGTTAAAATTGGGTATTCTTTTCAAAGCAACAACTTATGGAAGTATATCCTTAGCAATTAATTTAATTTTTTCATTTTTATATCATATTTCAATCAATATCCTGGATTAGCATAATAAAAAGTTATTTTAAATAAATAACAGACTAAGTTTCAACATAGAGGTTAAACATACACAAAATTCTGCCTGACTTCTTACTTTTCAAAACAAAATATGATACATTTCAAGGAAATAAAGTAGCTTAAAAAAATAAAATAAATAATGTAGTTGGAATTTCAGCAAAACATGACCATGAGAATTAGCTAAGGCTTTTCATGCAGATGATTCATATTCCATGGATTCTTCTTTACTCATAATCTTTGATTGCAGTATTTCTTAAAATCAGGTAAATTTTCTATTAATACCTTGCTTTGGTATTGATTTTTTATTTTGGTCCCATCTTTTCATGAGCCAACCCTCGTATTATACACAATTTTCCTTTGCTGGTGGAATTTTAGTGGAGAAGGTGCTGTTTGAGCCGTTTCTGGTGCGCAAAGATAGGATAGCCTTGGTCTGCCTGATTCTTGGTCCCTTGCTGCCAATTGAACGACAGATATGCTGAGGTTCTGTAGGAGTTTCTTGGAGTCCATCAGATTACAACCCTTTGGTTCAGTTTTTGGAATCCTACAGACAGAAGTGTGATGCTGCAGCATATTTCATCTACGGTCATCTTCCAGAGGGTCGCACGTTGTGGACACCAAATCACTTGTGTGCATTAAGTGACTTTTGACGTGTGGCAAGTTCAGATACATTTGCAGAGCATTTACTTGAACTATTGTCTCTTCCACCAGTGAAGCCAGACTTTAACTTAACGTGCTGAAGTGCTTATTAACCCATGTTCTCGTAAAGAGCTGACCGCATTTTTAAGCCTGTACTATTCATACTTCATGGAGCAATTAATCTACGTTGTGGCCTATGGTGCTATACCTAATCGAAGTTCAGGAGAAGTGAGTGATGAATAATACAATAGGTTACCAGATCCAGTGAAGAACTTAATTTTACCAAGTTTTCTATTCACGTAAATGTTTTATCAAATACTTTAATTATTACCTGTTCTCTATATATGTACAAATATTTTTGTCTACTTTTGGTATCTTGTCAGCATTCAGCTTGCATTGCCAGATAATGTATTTACATTACGCTTTGATGGAATCAAACATTGTTTTTCGTTATTGTAAAAGTATCTGAGGAATCGCTTGCAGTTAAATAATTCGTTTGTAAATCACTGAGTTTGAGATGTTTTGCTGATTAACTCCTGTGGTTTTGGCTGCCTTTGGGAGGTTTTTTACGGAGGGGTTTTCCTTCCAGCTTTGGGCGAATGCCAGGCAGACTTGTTCTTCCCCTCCGGTCTTCCTTGTGATGTCTGGTTTACTGTTGTTTTGTAATTTGGTTAGTTTTTTCTGATGTAATCACAGGGAGATTTAAGTGAAATAAAGGTTGATATTGAGAATTGTCTGTTCTAATTCTTAGTGGCATTTTGTTCCTACAACCTAACTAAAAGGAAAAGCAACCATGTATTTTCACAGTTCAATCTAAAATTAACTACTCCTTATAAGGACGGTAATGCCTACTATCCTTCGATATGAAAGGGAAAAATGCTTCAGCTTGGGTGTATTAAAAGGCCCTTGAAATTTGTTTTTAATAGTTTTATTTAGAGGCGAGGGAGCCTCCAGAATAGAGAGAGAGGAAATAATGATGGACATTGTCTGCTATGCATGTCTACGTTCAGCATTTGGAAGGAATTGTTTTCGTTATTGTTATTAAAATCACTTAATTGCTTCGATTTTCAATGGCATTTCATGGCAGAGTAATATTATAGCCAATCGGAGGTCGGAATGGATTATTTGGTGGTTTAAAAGTTGTTTCTTTGATATAGTTTTACTTTAAATTTTTGCATGTAGCATTGCAATGGTGAACATATTCTAAGCTGAAAATTTCAAAAAAGACATGTTCTGCAGTTTGTGATCGCGAGTCGCTGAAAGCTGGCGTTATAACAAGAATTCTTTCACGATTTCTGAGTTAAATCCAAGATATTTTCTTAAATGTATTGGAAAGATAGTCATACCTTTACAAGTTAAATATAAACCGAGCAGAGGCATTCTGGGCACGTTGCGTTTTGCTAGCTAGTTCTTGCGATAAATCATGGATTGAATTTACCAATTGCATTTTAACATAAGGCGTTAGGAAACTTCCTAAGTATCTGAGGATATGGACTAATTAATGGAATTACTGGACTTCAGTGAAAACTTCGATTCTGTTGATGCGGATATATAGTAAAAACTACATTAAATTCTGTAAACATCATTTATACGCTGATGACTTGTAGATATATCTCCATTCTACAGCTGCTTGCTTCCCTGAATGTGTTCAGTATGCGAATCATGACTTCGGGCAAAGTAACAAATGTAGCAAGCACAATTTTTTGAAGATAAATCTATTAAAATTACAAGCCATTGTCATCGGATGTCCAAAGTTATTATTTCTTGTATGAAATTCTCTGGTAGAATTGCTCACATATCATTCTGACCACAGCCAGAAGGAGACACTGCAAGCCGGGGGTTGACCTGGGCAACGATGACGAGGGGGCAAGGTACGGAAAGTAAGTAGAATTTTTAGGGGAATGTGGCAAGCTTTGAGATTCTATATATATATATATATATATATATATATATATATATATATATATATATATATATATATATATATATATATATATATAAACAAACCCGTTAAAAAGGCACTTGCGAATATAATCAGCTGTATAAACAAGTCCCAGGATAACGCAGACATCCATATGTATATAATAATTTAAAATTTCATTGCTAATGATATGTTGTAGAGTAACAGAAAATTATATTTTTAAGGATTTTTCCGGTAAACATATTTAAAGTGAAAATCTTGCATCAATTATGATTAGAGCACTTATTGAATCAGTAAAAATAATGCTTGCCACTTCAGTGCAAATGCAATATATTTCATTAGATTTTAATACCATATTCATATGAGTAATGAGTTATTATAACGATTATAACTTGTTACATGTTATATGGATTGAAAAGGAAGTTTGCTTCCTTTTCAATCCAGTGAAGTGATTTAGCCTTTTTGTTTTTGCGATTGGTTTTTACGAATTTAGTTATTATTCATGAACTAATACCAAATTTTCTTATTGGATGTCAGTAAGGCTATTGAGGGTTTTGGTATGTCTTTTCTCGTTATGTTATTACTGATGATTTTATTTTCATTAAGTGTTACATGTTGTTATAATTTGTCTTGTTTTTTCTTATTCTGAGAATTTGAGTATCATATGTTGCATTAAATTTCTAATATTTTCTATGGTATTCCATATGGTTAATTTTCCCTTTTTTACAGGAAGTCTTCAACATTTTAAGGAATTTCTTTGGATTCGTGATTTCTCATTATCTGTAATTACTGATGAGATGTATTTTTCTTGAAATTTTACTGGCTGTGTTTTAAGGTGAATCGTTCCTTTCCTTTCCGTATGTGTTCGCATATCAATGTTTGCATTAAATATCTTATCTTTTTTCCAGTCTTTGCATATGACTATTTTTGTTTTTGAAAGGTCTGTTTGGTGTATTTTCTGTTCCGTGTAATTTGCTCAGAATTTCCAGGTCCAGCCTCGTATTTAGCCACAATTTTCATTTGCTGATGGAATTTTAGTGGAGAAGGTGCTGTTTGAGACATTTTAGGTGCCCAAAGATAGGATAGCCTTAGTCTGCCTGATTCTTGGTCTCATGCTGCCAATTGAACAACAGATATGCTGAGGTTCTGAAGGAGATTCCTCGAGTCCATCATATTACAACCCTTTGGTTCAGTTTTAGGAATCCTACAGACAGAAGTGTGATGCTGCAGCATACTTCATCCACGGTCATCTTCCAGAGGGGTGCTCGTAATGTACACCAAATCACTTGTGTGTATTGTTAAGTGACTTTTGACGTGTGGCAAGTTCAGATACATTTGCAGAGCATTTACTTGAACTATAGTCTCTTCCACCAGTGAAGCCACACTTTAACTTAACATGCTGAAGTGCTTATTAATACATGTTCTTGTTAAGAGCTGACCGCATTTTTAACTGTTGTTTTAATCCTGTACTATTCATTCTTCATGGAGCAATTAATCTATTTTGTGGTCTATGGTGCTATACCTAATTGAAGTTCAGGAGAAGTGAGTGATGAATAATACAATAGGTTACCAGATCCAGTGAAGAACTTAATTTTACCAATTTTTCTATTCATGTAAATATTTTATCACATACTTTAGTTATTACGTGTTCTCTATGTATATACAAATATTTTTGCCTACTTTTGGAATCTTGTCAGCTTTCAGCTTGCATTGCCAGATAATGTATATACATTACTCTTTGATGGAATCAAACATGGTTTTTCGTTATTGTAAAAGTATCTGAGGAATCGCTTGTAGTTAAATAATTCGTTTATAAATCCCTGAATTTGAGATGTTTTGCTGATTAACTTCTGTGGTTTTGGCTGCCTTTGGGAGGTTTTTTACCGAGGGGTTTTCCTTCCAACTTCTGGCGAATGCCAGGCAGACTTGTTCTTCCCCTCCAGTCTTCCTTGTGATGTCTGTTTTACTGTTGTTTTGCTATTTGGTTAGTTTTGTCTGATGTAATCACAGGGAGATTTAAGTGAAATAAAAGTTAATATTGAGAATTGCCTGTTCTGATTCTTAGTGGCATTTTGTTCCTACAACCTAACTAAAAGGAAAAGCGACCATGTATTTTCATAGTTAAATCTAAAATTAACTACTGCTTTCAAGGACTATATAGCCTACTATCCTGCGATATGAAAGGCAAAAATGCTTGGGGCCTTAGAATTAGTTTTAATAGTTTTACTGTACATATAAATGCGTATCTGAGAAAGTAGAAAAAGCCGCGATCAATTCGAAGATTGCAGGTTTCCCACCTCTGTCATAGAATTTTTCGATTCGGGGATGAGCTTTGCGGAATTATCGATTTAGGATTTCAGACTTCCGTTTGAGAATGTACGAGAGAACTATTGTTATCGCCTACAGAACTTTGGTCATTATTAAAAGGACTTAATCATTGCTGATGTTGCGGATGTTCAGTTTGGTCTCTTTGGTATTCAACAAAGCCGTATAAGCCTATAGCCACTAACTCCCAAGCGATAGCTTTCACAATCTGGTGGGGTCACTTGTTGGATATACGTTCTCAATTATTTAATTGTTATTATTACTGTATTTTATACGTCCTGAATGCAATTTCTGTTTTTCTCTTGTTTTTCTCAAATAAAGTTGTTTTCGTTTGTTGGGTTTGTTGCTTCTTCCAGAAGTCACAATCGGACGGGTTCTCAAATGGAGTGGTTGTGTTAAGTTTTTGTCCCGCCACTGGTATCCTTGTTTATGGAGTGAATCCTGACACTTGTATCTAAATAATTTTATTGTAAAGCTTTTATAAGAATAATAATTACGGGACGTTTTCAACTTTCGCAGATTAATAGGATGTTTAAATTTAAACTAGTATTTTAGTACCATATATTTTCATAGAATACTCAATTCTGCCATTCATGATTTAATTCGTAATTTATCACAACTTTCACATATTTATAATTTGCGTTAAAGAAGCTAAAACTGCATAAATCTATATCATCAAATTAACAATTGCTATTACAATGGTGATAGTGAAATAGCAGGGTCCTTAATAAGAAGCCTAGTTAAAACTTCTCAGAAGTATTTTCTCTTAGACAGTCATCTTGAATACATGGTCCCGCTACTATACTATATATTCATAAATTGAATACTTCTTGCCTTTTGGTACACGGATAGACCTTAGTAGTTTTTATACGCTGAAAATAATTTAATAAAGAATAGCACGCTGAATAACGCAAATTTGTAGATTACGCCGTCAAATCGAAGTCGAGGAGTTTGCTTACAGTCTGAATTACTTCCTCTATTCTTCGGATGTACAGTCACTTACAAAAAAAGTTATCACTTCCAGGGGCAACTCGTCCAGCAGACACCACATTTTGGGCGAGCGAGCCTCCAGAATAGAGAAAGAGAAAATAAAGATGAGGGACATTGTCTGCTATGCAGGTCTACGTTCAGCGTTTAGAAGGATTTGTTTTCATTATTGTTATTAAAATCACTTAATTATTTCGATTTTTAATGGCATTAACATGGCAGAATAATATTATAGCGAAACGGAGGTCGGAATGCATTAATTTGGTGGTTTAAAAGTTGTTTCTTTGATATAGTTTTACTTTAGATTTTTTGCATGTAGTATTGCAATGGTGAACATATTCTAAGCTAAAAATTTCAGAAAAGAGATATTCCACAGTTTGTGCTTGCAAGACCCTGAAACCTGGTGTTACAACATGAATTCTTTGACGATGTTCTAGTTTAATCCAAGATATTTTCTTAAACGTATCAGAAGTATAGTCATACTTTTTCAAGTTAAATATAAACCAAACAGACGCATTCTGGGAATGTTGCATATTAGTAGCTAGTTCTTGTGATAAATCATGGATTGAATTTACCAATTGCATTTTAATAAAAGGCGTTAAGAAACTTCCTAAGCACTGAGGATATGGACTAATTAATGGAATTAATGAACTATAGTGAAACCTTCGATTCTGTTGATACAGATATATATTAAAAATTAAATTATATTAAATGCTGTAAATATCATTTTCAACTAAAATATCATTACTAAATATTACTAAGCAATAGGTATAGGTAAAATTGGTGGGAAACACAATTCTCAATAGTGTGAGCTGTTATGATCTAGTTTTTGCAAAGGACTGGCAACAAGAATGACATTTCACCTGAAGGAATCCTTTATTGATTTTTCTGCGCTGGTCAATATCTAGAAGCTAGAATTAAACCATAATATAATTTTTGATTACGATTCGTTTTTATTTTAATCAAACAATCAAAATAAAATGGAAGATATTAGTTGCATACTTAATATTCATAGCATTACCAGAAGCAATTGTTCAAAGAGCATTCCTTCTTAAAATTATGGTTGAGGTGATTCCTTTGACAAGATCTGAAAGAAGCATCAAAGAAATTGATGATCTACTTTAATAGTAAAAAATTGATAAAGTGACGATCAAAAGTCCGAAAAAGATGAGAGCTGGTTGAACTGTTATATCGACGAAATTTATCACAGTCTTTGTCAAGTGACAGAGATGTATTCATACTTCAACAGCAGCAGTCGAGGCAAACCTAAATGTTGATGAATCGGTTATCAATCATCTATCTCTTGAATCAGTCATCTATTTGTCGCTGCCAGGAGAGAGACTGTGGGGAGAATATGTTGCATTTGCAATGACAAAACTTGATAAAGTTAACATACACTGGGGGGAAAATGTTTCCTTTTTTGTGAACAAAGAAGTTGTAGATGACAGCCAGAGTATCTCTATTTGTAGGAGAGCTAAACATCCTGGAATAAAATTGTAATATATAATATAAATTCCTCAAATATGATGATGCGACTTGGCATTTTGAGATTTTTAATTTCTGACATGTACCGATTTTTTAGCTGTGCCATTCAATTGTGATTGGCATTAACATCCTACTAGGAAAATGTGGTAGGAAATGTGAACAAGTAATATTAATATCTTGCTTATGCTAATTATTTTAACTTCTGACTTACAGAAGATTTTTTAACAAACATATAAAAGTTACTGAATTTAGTGCTCTTCGCCGGTGTTATCATTAAATTAAACAAGATATTACCTCTGACTGACTCAGCTTTACTCTGCAAAATATCCAAGTGTTTTAGTCAATTGTTTATAGATTACTACAATTCAATCTGAAATTGTAAGCATATTGAATGAAGCAGAAAGAAGTACATTGGGTGGTTGTGCATAATCTTGAAGATACCACTGCCATTAAGCATTTCTCATTTTTCCCCGAGTGTCCATCTGGAAAAAAACTGCCGAGAGAAAGAGGGCTTAAATGAGGTAATAAGGAAGCTCTCTGTCCAAAAGGCTGATAATTCTTTCAAAAAAATGAAGAGAAGGCAAAAACACAGAAATAATTTCAAATAAAAGGGAAAGGGCTGTTGATGATATGCAATGAGCCTCAGAATGCCAAATATTTATTTTTGATTTGTATTTAAATTTCATTTAGAATTTTTAAGACTAAGAAATTATAAAAATTATATTCACTGCATTGTATCAAATTATACATACTGGTCTCTTTAATTACATGTAACTTATTATGAAATATATAAATAAATAAATAAAAAAGCTAGCTGTTTATTTCCATCACAAAAAATAGATTTCACAAACCCAAAAATTATTGCTATCTTATATAAAACTTTGCTTCTTTCTAGATTGGAAAACTGTGTTATAGTGTGGTTTTCTTAATATGAGGTATACATGAATAGGCTTGAGAAATTACCACAGAAAGTTTTCAGAATGGTCGGATATAAGTTACTCAAACTTGGATGATCATATTAGATTCTCATTCAGCATACCTTATTTAGAACAATGGAGACAGTTTCTTTGCCTTAAATTCCTCAAAAAGTTAATTGACTATACAATTGACTCTCATTACTTGTTCAGCTTATTTCTTATCATAATCCAGAAAACGATCAGCATTACCCAAAACTCTGATGTACTATATGATAGAATTAACTACTTTCTTCATAATCCCTTTACCACATAATGCTTAACTAACTGTAATTAAGATATGTTTCAGCAGATTCCTTATAAATAAATTGCATTTATTTTATATTTATGCTTCTTTTATATGTATGCTATAACGTAATTTAATTAGGATATTAAAAAAAACTATTATCCAGTAAAATCCAGCTAAAAGAAAGAAAGTAAAATTTAAAGATAAAGTCGGGATCTATAATGTTAAAATAATTAATTAGGGTAATGCTAAATAAAGTGTTTCAAAGAGAAAAGAAAATTGTCAAATACTTTATCAAGTCTTAACTGAAGTCAGTGATTTTGGTCTTTAAGTGAATTAAGTCTTTAATTACATAAAACGTGTATGCGTGCGTTTTTATTTCAATTCAAATCTCCCTCCTCGACCTTCCCCTACCTCAGCGCTGCTATGAATTCTGGGAACTCAGAGACGACGGGAGGGAAAAGCTGTCCATCAGTCGGCCGATATGAGTTAGAAGAAGAGGTTGTAGAGTGCAACGTCTCTGTTGAGGAGTGTGAAAGATTTCAAGATTACCAACCAACGTTATCTTCGTGGGAGCTACCGTTTTCAGGCTGGTGAGTACATCTCTCATTGTTTTTTCGTCCATTGGAACTTTCTTCCTTAACTTTACAACGTCTGTTGCTTTTTCGCGTGACACGGCTCATGAGGCCACTCGCGCCTAAATTTTTCGTTGCCGTAACTCGGGAATTTCGAGAATATTCTATTTCCTTCTCGTTGGTCCCTTTCGATGATTCAATTGAGCCATGGCCGAAGGAGGAGGGACAAAAAGTAAGGAAGTGGTGAAAAGGGAACAATTTGACTCGTTACGGCGTTTGAAACGCATTCAGTTACGAGGCACATTTGTACTAAATTTTCAATTGCTGAGGATGTTTTCGGTTATGAAAAGTCAGACCCGTTTGAGACGCTATCCCGCTTACAACAAGGTTTTATTCTGGCCCTTTAATCACGTGGTAAAAATACCACTTATGACGCTCTGCTTCCCGCTTAAGACGCCTATATTTCACGTCCTGAATTGCCTTTGGACCCGCTTTAGCCAATCGTCTCATTCGATAGACTTAAATATTTTTGTATCAGAAGTGACTTTTTCTTACGCTTCGTCTTATTTCTAGAATGTTTCATCGATGGTTCTAGAAAGTCGCTAGTATGTGCTCGGGACGGTATTACGCGGGAAAATATTGCGCGAACTTCACACTCAAGCGTATAATATTCGAAATAATGCTACTTTATTAAGTCAGAGGGATATTTGTTATATTAAAATTTATTTTTCCTCAAAAAGAAAATGAAATGGCTACACTGTATTAATGAAGAGCCGGGAAGTATGAACGGTGGATTCAATCTTGTGATGACAAAGGTAAAACAGGCGATCCTACTTTTACTTCCACCTGACAAGCGTAAGGTTATACGAAATTTTAATCAAAACGAAATTCGAAGGTGCGCACTAATTTTCGTGAAACAATTCCTACTGAAGAGCGCCAGAAAAATACTTTGACGTAGGAAACTATATATAAGAAACTAAAATTGTTACTTTATTAATTAATGTTCATATTTTCTCCCAATGAAATCTCCAAGACAAAAAGGCGATCATTAAAAATCTCGGGGAAAGTACGAATTTTGTATTTACATTAAGATAGGGAGTAGGCACCCTAAGTTTCTTAATAACATCGAAATAATTAACTTTAAAATATAGTGTGTTATACCTATATGTAAAGTTTGCTGCGTCACATCATATTTTGGAAGTAGGCTCTGCTTCTCGTACAAAGAGAACGTCTCAAACTTCGTTCAACGTCCTGAAGAAATAAATCTTACGGCCCCATGTATGACTTACTGGGGAATGGGGTTACGACATGTGCATAGGAAAATAATATTGGCGATCATTGAATTTGAAGAAATTTAGCGTAGAAGAAAATTGACTTTTTATTTAATAGTTCGAATAGCACGCGCCATTCTTTCGTAAGGAATACACGGTGCCACGAGATTGGCGTAATCCTCCTTCTGACATTGGACGAAGTACGAGGGTGGTCTGAAAAGTTTCCGACCCCAGATTTTTCAGAAAACTTCAGAAAATTTTCTAATTTTCAGAAAACATGTCCAGAAATGGTAAAATGTCGGAAACTTGTCAGACCACCCATGTATAGTTACTTAATTTGGGTATTTTTTCATTCTAGGGTAAAGCAGATTTTACCAGATAGACGTTAAGGGAAAATTACGTTCATTTTTTACAGCAGTGGTGAGAGTGGATAAGAGATCATCACGATCTCAACAAAACCATACTCAACAGTCCACAAAACACCGCACTCCTTTTCTGGTTTATTCGGTATGTTTTTGAACTTGAAATTGCGGCGAAAGGAAACACCGAAAAGCGAAATTTTAGTCTAACGTGCTGCCCTGAGAGAAAGGATAAGCTCGCTATCTCTTCTGTCCTATTTCGCGAAAAAAAAATTATGATTCTGATAAAGTAGTAGTTTCGAGAGCTCTCCGTAACAATCCCCGAATTTGGGATTCGAATACCGAGAGAAAATTCTAGGGTTTTCCGTTTCTTCTCCGTAAATGAACCCCTTTCATAAAATATTCACACTATCCTAACATGTTGGTGCAGATAAGTTGCTCATATAGTCGACTCGTTTTGAAGAAATCTCTAATGATTCCTACCGTCGCTCAACTTTCAAATTTCGTTGAGAAACGGATCAAAGCTTTATACTAAAGCATAAGTAAGTAAGCAAGCATCGTTAGGCTTAATCTGAGAGCCTTTATCTGAATATTGAGCGAAGGCTAACTTAGATGATAATTCCTGGCAGAATTAATTGCATAGTTCAATTGAGTCGAGGTGAGAGGATTTGCATTTATTATTCTTTTGAGAATTTTCTTTTCTTCTGTTCGACGCAAATCCTCAACTTATCCAGGTACATTGATGCCTGTGTGTGGAGATTAATATTTTCCCTGAGATTGTTAGCCTCGAAAAGTAGTAGTCAGATGAACTTACCGTAATCATTCCCAGGATTTTAAAACCCTGGGAAAAGTGTAAATCGGCATAACTTAGTAAACATAAAATGATTGGAAGATGGTCAGGGGAAAGTGGATTAAAAACGTTGGCATACGCGAGAAGAGTTAATGAAAATTGTACTTTTTGTTCGGGTGTCCAGTGATGAGGTGAACCAGCCATTTTCGACTCGTAAAATAAAATTATTTTCGTACAAATTAATTTAAAAGCTTTGACCGCTGGGTTAAGTATGAGATACCCCCCAATCCCGGTCAATGACGTGGAGGTCGAATTTGAGCATGGTAGCTATGGTGTTATCTGAAAATATTTTCAATATCTGGAATAAATCCTTCCATGGGTGGTTTTACAATGGGATTTAATTATTTCTACCCCGTATTTCAATCGCTGAATTCTCGGCGTCGTGTAGATTTTGAAAATTCGTTTAAATAAAAATTCGGAATTGAAGTATCCACAATAATAGCAATCCTTCACCTGAAGGCGGTCCTGAAATATGGTAGGCCTTCATCTCGAAGCTTTTAGTTCGGTCAAATGTCTCCCAGGAGAGTTCTTATTCCGTTTTTACATAGAATGTCTTCGGTACCTGCTTTTGTATAGCGTTGGCATTCCATTCGTGTGCTTTTAAGACCGCAAGGGACATCTAAAAGGTGATGTGATGAATTTGTAAAGACGAACGCAAATTCGTAAGACAGAAAATTTGAAATTATTACATTTAATATCCATTTAAACCCGCAGTCATCATTGAGATGCATTGATTCGTTCGAAATGCATAATATTTAATGCTTTGAAAGATCCTCGCTTACTATATTTGACATTTTGTGTTCTGGGAGAAACGGCTGCGGTTGGATATCCGCTCTGCGAGTTAGTTATTTCGGTCGACCGCTCCTGTGTGTTAACTTAACAGTTTTTCTTTCGCTTCACTCTTTCAATGCAATGTACCTAATGGTGAAATCAAATTTGATAATAACCTTACCCCTGTAATTGGCTATTTTACACCTCTGACAATGGGTACACATATCTGCGTCGGATTATAATTTCTCGCATTCATTTCAGCAATTTTTTTTCTACATTTCACTCATCGAGGCAATATGAGACAAGCCTTATCCGATAGCCTGGCAGCGATGGCACAGTAAAAGGTCCTTGGTACGATTTGATTCTCTCTGTTGGGACTTTAAAGCCGCAAACGTAACTAATGGTTTAAAAGCTTATGCCCGGAATGTTATCGAGCTCTACCGAGGAAATAAGAATCCTAAAGCAGACTGTTTGAATATCTTTTTGGGTCGCGACGTTTTTAATCGGGAGAATATGTTCGCGGAGATGCCTTGATCGTCAAGCGACTCGACAATGTCTTCCGTTCGGATATCGAAAGTTTCCCTTTTTATCATCCACTGGATTGGGAAATTAGAATTAGGGGTTTTTAATGGTTTGACCTTCCACAGGTAATATACACAAAACCGCATTTTTTAAAATTGATTCCTTCACGACAGACATCTAGCTCTTATCCCAATTGAGCCAGCCAGTATCAAGGATGCGCTCCTCCCACTATTAGTAAAAATCTCATGGAAATGAGAAACAAGGGCAGTGGATCCAAGCTGTACAGAAAACCCTCTCTGGGAGCCAATTATACCTAAAGAAATAATCCAATTGGGATTACTCAAGACAGCGTTAACGCAAGAGACTAAAGGGTGGCCATGGGTCGAAAGCGGCCAGAAGGTCCTCTCCATGAATCCAAATGAGAGACTAAGAGGTATTCGGCAGACCCCCTCCTGGTGGCAACGGAGAGCTGTCCCGAGAGCACGAGGCGGAGGTTGTCGCACCACTCCCAACCCCGTCTGAAAGGGGCGGAAGGGAGTCGTGTCCTCAGATGCACACTCTCAACCGGGAACCGTCCAATGGGTATAGGCCGGTATATCAGAGTCATCTAACACCCGTTGCCAAGTGAGACTAGCTCCAGTTTGCCGGAGGCGGGAACCAGTGAGAGCTCTTTTGCCATAAGGCATGAAAAGGGCGAGGCTGGCTATGGAAATGAATAACTGGCAGACAGTAGTTGTCAGTGGAAATAGGAAAAGGGGAGGTTCTTCCATACCGCCCTCACTTGTGGTCATCCTTAATCTCCCGATAACGCCGTTGATACTATTTAATTACCGTCGAGATCAGGTCACAGTAACTCCTGTTAAGAACATAGGAGAGAAAATGCCACTTTATTTATGTTTTCTGCATAGTTTGGTTCCACTTTTTAATAGTATGTCCTGGGTTTGCTAATCTAAGCCAGTGGCCGAACTGTCAGGCAGATAAGCAACTGTCAAGTGCAGCAATATTAATGCTTTTTTAGAGATGAAATAGGTTAATTGAAACCTAAATACATTTCTATGTGTACAGGCTGGCATCAGAAAAAGAGAAAGTAACGTATATCTTAAGCAATCTACCGGTCGACTTGCCTCCGGAAGACATTGCGGTTCGTTTGAAGAACAGGGCTTTCCCAACAGAATATCACTCAAATGAAACTAAGGCATATTTAGAAAAAGTAGAAATCGATTTAATCCAGGTGCTTCAGTCACGATCATTTAGTCGAAAGATTCACTGCTATTTAATACGTATGCGGCTTCAAGTTCTGATGGAGAAGTTTAAGTCAACTAAGGGATCTACCAATGCTACTGCTGCCAGTGTTCTTGGTATGTCTGTAATGTTTTCATATGCCTGCCGAATGAGTCAAGTGTAGTTGACCCCTTCCATGCGCCAGTGGCGGTTTGCAGGGTTTAAATATAAATGTAGTTTTACAGAGCGGAATCCACGAGCCTATTATCTTACGAGAAATTTCCTAGAATTACCGAAGAGGAGAGAGAATTTCTCTTATGAACATTCTTAAGGCCGTCGTGGAGAATGGACTGAGATTAAAAATCGGGGAGGTTGTTTCATGTTTCATAATTTGCAGATCGAGATAGATCCTTATTATCTTTTTCAATCGATGTCATTGATTGGACATACCCCCAAGGCAAGTGTAATTTCGGACATTTCTCTAGCGAAACCTTGAAGCCATACTTTGATGCGACCGTATGCATAAACTGTAGTCGTAACCATCCGTCGAATTAAAGGCTCTCTTTACCGGAAACTGAGAAGCAAATTTTAATAATTCAAGGATATACCCCTTTTGAAGCTGAAAGTCCGCTACTTTATAGAGCGACAATTCGGACCCAGTTATCTCGCAATGAAACTTCCAAGAATTACCGAATAGGAGAGAGAATTTCTCGTATGGACTCCAGGTTGTCGTAGAGAATTGTTGGGGATTAAAAATGGCAATCTAATCACTAAAAAATGTCACATTCCATAAAATGCTAATCATTTTTTCAAGTAACAACACTGAGGGGAAAGAATGCCCATTGTTGCAAGTCTGAGAATGGAAGGCCAACGAAATTTTAGAGTACCACGAGGATATTACCGATTTTTCTTTTTCAAAATAATCTGTGTTCGGCTCCTAGTTTAGACACACCTAATTTCCTTAATATCGTATCTAAGACATCCTTTAATTCTGGCGTATAGCTGAGAAACTTAAGGAAAAGAATGTTAGAAGTAGATCTGAAATAGCCGTAACTAATAATTTTCAATTTCCAGACATACATATTTCCCATACTATTTTTAATGTCAATGTAATATACTGTAAAACCCGCTCAAGTCACTCCCATGATTATCAATATTTAGTCACTTCTTCCGGGCGCCGGTCCCTATTAGAGAAACCTATGGTGAAGGATACCGTTTAAGAGGCCCCACTTTCCGATCAAGATGCAAATTTTCCTGTCCTTGATGCATCATGATGTAAAACGCTATCATTAATCAGTCGCCTCATTCAATAGACCTAAAAGTATTACATTGCCTATGTCTCAGTCCTCTCATCTCCTCTCTGATTGCTTCCTTGTTAGACTTCCTTGTCTTTAGAATAAGTTTTTCAGAGTAAAATAAAGGTATGGCGAAGTAGAGCAATCTATATAATCAATCAACGGTGCAGACACGAAATCTGAGATAGCGAGATCATCTAAACAGCTTTTTCTTAGGGTAGATCGTTTGGTTAAAAATTTGCTTGGCGATGTTTCCTTTCGAAGTAATTTGAAGAACATACTGAGTGAGCCAGAAAAGTAGTGCAGTGTTTCGTGTACTGTTGAGCATGGTTTTGTAGAGATCGTGCTCTCTTATGCCCTCTCACCACTGCCTTTCAAACGAAACTTTTGCCTGTATATCTGGTAGGATATGCTTTATCCTCGAGTGAAAAATGATCCTAATTATGTCACTAAGAGACACTATTTGTGCAAGAAGTGGACCATTCTTCAAAACTGTTATTAAATATGCTATTAACGTTATACTACCAGGTTAGACCGCTATCCCGTTTAAGACACGGTTTTCACTTGTTCCCGCGAAGAGCGCCTTAATCGACTGTAATTATCTAAGGTGCTCTCAAAGCGGTAAATATTCAAACGCGATAGAAATCTGGAAATATCTGACGATGCTCCATAGCAGTAATATAATTGTGGGGCTGCAAGAAGTCAGCTGGGAACAAATTGTGAAAAAGAATTTTCGAATCTGTTTTCCAAGTCTACTTTGCCGACAGCCAAAAATCAGCTCCAAAAAGGCACTATTCAGTAATGCCACGAAGGGTGAGAAACATAAACTTTAGCAAATTAAATGTTAAAGGTACATCCAAAAAATATCTCAAATAATTTACAAAGTGCAGACATCCAAATTTCTACGATAGTCCTCATTTCTTTACTATAAGAAGTAAAACCCATTTAGAAACAAGGGATTATCCCGATTAATTTTTTTCACACCGTCCATCAGACGAAACAAAATATTTCTATATAATCTTAAGACTTACGACGAGAGGACAACCAGTATTACACGGTGATATTTCGCGGACTATTTTTCCATCTGCAGCCATACCAAGCAAAGCAAATTAAAGATTCCGATGTCAAGATGCAATACATTTATTTCAGAATTACATAATATTCCCTTCTCTTTTTTTCAAATGTGAAAGTAATATGAATTTGTAATAATCATCGCTATCCCACATATGGCGCAATTTCCAACGGAACTCCTGAATGGCGTCTTAACCGGGTTTGATCGTAGCTAGCCCGAGACGGTGCGCAATCCTGAATGACATCTGGGCCAATATAGTTTTACTAAACTAAAGTTATTCGGCATTGAGGTGTCAATTTGCTGCTGAAACTATTGGTGCGATCCACCGCAGAATCGCTTTTTTTCTAAATTGGAAAAGAAGTATCCTCAGTCGGAAAGTTGGCCCTTTACAAGGATAAGGGACGAAGATAGAAAAAACTATTTTAATAGGATTCACCACTTTCGTCCCCATCACACCGCAAATACATTGCGATATAATCCCCAGCCTCACTGAGGGAGACACCGCACAAGCTGTTAACGGAATCCGCGGGTTTTCCATGTAGTGCCACCACTGCCCTCATCACTCCCACGCCTCCTCGGACACGTCTCTCTCGCCTCGGAGCGAATATATTTTTGCAGGTTTGCATCTTCTCTCCTTTGGAGGACAAAAAGAGCAACTTCATGATCAAAGGCCCTCAGCACCCTACACCAGGAGCCCACCGGCATCCCAGTCCAGAAGGTGCGGCGAGTGAGGAAGTACTGTAGAACTTCCATCCGGAAATTTTATGCGCCGCAGATTTGTCACTCATTGCTGCCTCCTCTCTCATTGAGGAATGCAACCTAACGATGGACGACACTCTAACTGCAGTGGCACCTACGGAGCGGACTGCCGCACCCACTCCTGCACCGCAACCAGCAGCCCGCAGCGTGTATCGGCGGCGAAGAATCCCACCAACAATGCCAAAAAGACGGCTTCCCTCTGTTTGGTTCCCTCGCAGGTGCAGAGGGCAATGGCACCAGTGAGTGTGGGTGTAGACATCCTCCGTCTTTGGAGGACTTGCGCCGGAGACTGTCATCCCGAGTGCCGACCAGCCTGCATCTCCACTTATGGATCGCCCTGAATGCCGCCCTTCCAACAGGCACAACTATCGGAATAATCTGCCTTTCCTGGAGTTTACTAAGTATTAATTTCTTTCAACGCTTGCGTTGAATTCCATCAAGTGAATGTTGATGATACTAATTTTATTTTAAATTCAAATACGATTTGAAATAGAAATTAGCAGCGTAAGTTCGACATCAATTCTCAGTAAATTAAATGTTTTATTATACGGTAATCGATCGGCAGCTGTTGTTAGTTGGCCGGACGTCGCAATTGTCGGAGGAATTAAATTAACAGGTGCATTGTGATAATAAATAGCACTACTAGCACTTACCTAATATTGCAAAATTGATAATCAAACCTCTTAAAAATAATAAAACCTTTTATTGCATAAATGTTATCCTTCTGAATAAAAACTGGAAAAAAGCCATCAATAACAATGCAGTTTTACATATTGTGAATGAATGACAATCGAGTTTATCTTCCTCTGAAAATTTGATCTATATTATGCATCGTAAAGTTAAAAAATATACAACTTCCGCAGAAATCGTTTATGTGGAAGTTTTTTGGTCATTGGCTTTTAAAAGAGTATCGCGTTTGTTATAATGTAACCTTAGGAATAATTTTGACGGCATGAGCTACCATGTATTTAAATTGGAAACGTTTGAAATATTCCTCAGTAAGTCGAATCTTAACCCACCCATCTATATTAAAGAAAGTTACGTTGTACGAAAAATATCTAGCTGATTGACAAATTCCAAAGTTAACTAATGAGATTCTTACATTATTCTTCAAACTCTCCTTCCTCTTACATTTTATGGGCCTATCATTCCTGCATGTTCTTGATATTCTACAATCGCATTTAGTCGTCAGGAAGTCTTGACGTTAGTTACAAAAATCTTAAGAAAATTTTCGTTTTTCCCATTTTCCGTGACTTCAAGCCCAAAAGAATCAATTCATACCTCAGACTTCTTTTCCCTTCTTCAAAACCGTTCTAGTACGGCAGTCTTCCTACAATCTTTATTGTTCTTAGGGGATATATCTGATCGAATTTAGAAATAACATCCATGAGAATCAAAATATTTCTGTTTTTATACTTAGTTTCCGTCAAGGGGCCGTAATATGTCCACGGCATACAATTGCAGAGGTTCTTCAGGGAAAATATTTTCCTTTAAAATTACGGTTCGAGAATTTCACCCGCTGGCACAGGTCACAAAACCTATGAAGAACTTTCACCTCCCTTCTCATATTTTTCCAATAGTAAACATGCCGAAGCCAATAAATAGTTTTGAATTCCCCAGAGAGTCCGTTACTCGTATACGCGAACCAAATTAAATCCTCGCGTACAACTCGGTACCCATAACTTCCAATGATCCTTCCCTTTGCCATCTTGAACGAATCATTATCTTATATTTACTTATGTTTTTCGAAATCATTTTGAATTCGGGGTCACTTTTAGGCAACAAATTGAATCTTTTCTCCATAGTCGGATCTTTCCTTTGCAGTTTTCCGGTAGAGCTAATTGGGTAGTCGGCTATTTTAAAGTTGGCCAATGTCACTATGAATTCATTATTTTTCAGTCTCGTTTCTCCCGCTCAACCGGAAGGATTACTACTCAACCAATCGGCTATCTGATTTTTAGTTGTTCGTTTTTCTTATCCGTTTCCCGGGAATCGCCCTAGACGGTTGCCGCTTGGAGAACCTTTGTCTCTTAGTTCATTGAACGCCGAGTTCCTTTTTTTTCTTCAAAGTATGTCGTAATTAATTAGCAGAGCCATGGTGTCTTTAAGTAGACCTAAAGCCGCATTGATGGAATATGACGGAAATTACAATGCCATCCTCAAATATTCATAATGTTCGTCAAGGGTCGTGAAAGCGATATTCTCCATGGAACTGGCATCAATCCCCGATTCCATCTTCAAGAGCGAGTAAAAGTTATTCTTGGTCAGCAAATGAATTCATCATCTATGAACGGTAATGGATGATTCTCTTTATCCGTAATCCGATTTAGGGCTCGGTAGTTTACGAAAATTCTTTTGATTCCCTTTTGAATGAATTAATATGTTTGCCAACGAAAGTTGCTGATAGGCGACAAAAACTTTAAATCGGCAGTTTAATTCGGTCGGCAAACGAGCGTTTGCGATTCCCTTTCATATAAGTGATAAGGCGAATGATATTCAAAACATCTCGTGAACGAGAACAGAAAATATTACATATCAGTGGGAAAGAGATTGATAGAACATCCCAGTAAGAAAAACATGATCATGAGCTATATTCTCGAGTCTGAAGTCAACCTTAACTATAGAGGGGGCAGTTGAGAAGTGTGCCTATATTGCATCTATGTTATCACTTAACTTTGGGCAGATTTATCCAGTTCTTCATTCGTAAAGACATTCCTACGATGCGAAATTGAAAATACTTTCTCCACCGTGGTATCGTAACTTTGTTATCGCAGGAATATTTCATCGAACCAACCTTTGTTAAAAATAGATTTCGGAAGATGGTGAAAGCAACGTTTACCTTCTCACAAATATATTCTGTGCTCAAAACGAATGTATTATCCTTGTCGCCAGTTCTTTAGAGTTAAATGAAGAGGGTTCGTTTGTTTAGTGAGGCGATATAGGAACAAAGGGAAATGAAATGTGTCAACCGGTGTCCCGCGTTCTGGCGAGAGGAATCGGCGTCGATTTGCGTGCAATTATATCTTTCCGCGTAATAATTATCTTCCCCCGCCAATTTCGATTTCGTGCCTCGCGCCGGTGTGTGCACACGAGAGTGGTTAATTATGAATTTCTTCATTGGAATGAGATCTTGGGACTCCGGTGTCGAGTGATTTAACGGCGATCGATAGAGCGCTTAAATCGCAGCCTCGTCTCTTCCAGCGAGATTCTTAGGTGACGAGAGATTATTTTCTGATTCTAAAATGACCGTTTTTCACCGTTCATCATCGCGTCGCCGAAGTTATCGCTTGTAAGTATTTCATCAGAGGTGTGATCTCGTCGTCTCACGATGAACGAAATTAATAAGGAACCAGCAGCTTCTCCTCCATCGTTGGATAGAGACATCATGGCCAGTATCAACATCGTCGTTGACTTGATCAACAGTGCTAAGGAACTTCTCACCCAGCAGCAATGGACAAAAGTCAAGGCACAGAAGACAGCCTCCTAAACCATCACCGGTGAGTGCGATTGGCAATCTACATTCCCTACTTGATCCTAATAAAATAGACCTGAATTTAAGTTAGTTACAAGCATTCTACAAGTGGGTTTATCCCTGTTTACCGCCCCAATCATGTACCCAATCCCTACGTCATACTACTTTTCTATCTTCGAAACACCCCCAGTACCCCAGTCCATCCCAAGCTTATCGAATGGTAATACCATTATACCTGAAATCCCTTCGATTAAAGTGAAATTATTTTCGGATTCGTCAATACAATTCAATGTCTAAAGAAATCAACTCAGTATCCTCCGGTTTGCTGCTTAATTGCGTTTGACATGGTCATAATTAAATGTACTTCAATTCCTAACTTTCGAATTGCCGTGGATTTGCTCAAATAGAAAATATTAAGTTTTTCACTTATCAGTTACCTCGTAAGCGTAATGTTAAATTTATCATTGAGACACTTGCCAATTAAAGTCGACTTGAATGATATCGAGGAAGAATAAAAATCCTTGCTGATGTACATAGCTTTTATCATACCGATGCTCTCTAATAAGCCAACTACAGATGTTTTAGCTGAACGGAACTGAGCTCTTGGTGAAGGAAGACGGACCAGGAACCTCAATCTTATCCCAATTAATAATTGAAAATTTTTCAAAAATCACCAATCTTGCTGCTAGAAATTAAATCTTACATTAAAGCTTTGGAGCTCATTCAATGTTATAGATGATTGAAATATGGTCACATCAAAAATTTTCGTAATGTTCAACCAAAGTGTAGTTTATGCTGCGGTGATCACATGATCAAGAATTTCCCAACTCAAATTTCCACTTGTCTTTCGTGTTTAAATTGTAATGGCCCCACTTTGTTAATAATAATAATATTTATTAACTCCGTCTGGTCACAAAATACATGAAATGACATTATGACATACAAAAGTCAGTGTATAAGAATTACGAAAGCAGAACATGTTGCTTGAAAACATATGTACACAAATGAAGATACTTTATGAAAGCTTATCAATTAGATTTAGAGAATCAAATACAAAAAATTATCATACACATAAAGTACAAATGCAAAATATATAAATAATTATAGAAAAATATGTATACAGTACATGTTATGCCTGCAAAGGGTATCCATTATATTAAGAAGTATGCAGACCTATTATTGAAAATGCCAAAGACGCCAGGGCTATACCTGAACTTACTTCTGACCTCAACTTCCAACAAACCTATCCCAACCTTCCTCATCACCAATTCTCCTCCATTTTAGCTACCCAACCTTCCATTCTGAAAACCATTTTAAATGCCGTTAATAAAATCATAGCATAACCAACTTTGAGGATAATAATCTTCAGCTTTTTCACATAAACTTTTAGAATTATTAATGGATTTACTAATTAATATTGCATCTGGTAAGGCCAACAGTTTATAAAACAAGTTTCTCGAATTCCTTAGCTTATATAATAATAATGAAATCCACATGGCATGCATCCAAGAGACGAGATTAAATACTGTGCAGCAATTTAAAACCCCTCTTATAATATCGTTTGATTAGACATTTTCTTTCTTTCATATGGTCTCCCTATCCTGGCTCATTTTTCTAATTTCCCGATCTTGAAACTTAAAAGAATTAATCTTCGTTGCATTCAAGTTACTGTCATTGATCAAACTTTGCTCCGTGTTGGGACTGATCGTTTAACTGGTTCTAACCTTCAATTTCTCTGTTCAAGTAATGATGCTAAAATTTGTATCGGCGACTTTAACAGAAAACATTCAATTAGGGGCTTATTAAAACAAAATAGTAGTGGACTAATTTTATATAAATTATTGCTTGATAATCGTTTGACTATTCTTTCATCTTTTTGTAATACTTTCTCTAAAGCCAGTTCTTCTAATTCATTAGACTTTGCCTTTACTCATTATTTTTCTAATATGTCAGATATCATTGCTTAAAAGAGCTATCATGTGTGTTTTAATTTCCTACTCTGTCCAAGACAATCTTTCTTGCCCTGAAACTGATCATTTTTGAAAAACCCTGATTTTCTCTATTTTTCGTTGTTTGATCTGTTATTCTTCAACTAATGCAGTCCACATCAAACCTATAGTTGAGCCTTTTGACCCTGAGAATCTCGATATGCAAATTGACCTGCATAATGACTTGTTAGTCTTAACTAAAGAGAGGGAGACTGCCATCGAATCTGTTAAAGCATTTAATAAAATAATTCCTCCCCTCATATACAAGCAATTATCAAATCAAGAAACAATATTCGGCGCATATATTCCCGCTCTACAGATCCCAAAGATAGAGATCTCTGTAATTATTAAATTTAAAGCTGCACAGTAGAGATATCTTATTAATACACTTTTTTTCTGTGGCAACCATTTTGAAATATGCTTAATCTTGAACCAACAAATAAATCACTTTTCAATAAGCCTCTTCTTATAGATGATAAATAATATTTCGAACAGATTGTCAAGTCAGTCATACTCTCAATTCTCATATCTCAAATGATACATCACTTCCAGATGAAGATATTTCTATTAATACTACTTGTGATATTTCTCAAAATACTTCTCCCATAGATACCCCGATTTTTCCTTGAAGCATTGAAATAACTGATTTTTTTTAGTCTTTTAAGTCTCATGTAGCGTCCGTTCCAGCCTTATTTCCAAACAAAATTTTAAAGTCTCTTTCTACTTATAAACACTTAATCCTTCTTCTGCACAATTTCTTTAATGATTGTTTTTCTATGTATCATTTCACCCCTATTTGGGAACTAGGATTGGTGTTTTTATAACCAAAACATCAAATTAATCCAACCATCAGCAGTAAATACCGAACAATCACCCTCCTATAAGCTCCATCCAAAGTTTTCGAAGAACGTATTGAATGGAAAATCAATGAATATGTAATCAACAAAAATTTGACAATCCGCGAGCAAATGGGATTTACCGAGGACCTATCTACCACTGATCAAGTGCTATCATCGATTGAATTTATATCTCAATTCTTGGTAATTGTATACGTAAAGTTCCCATAATTCGCCCAAAGTGTAGTTTCGGACACTTCTCTTGAGAGTGTGCGCAAACTGAAATGGTAGCCATCAATCGAATCACAGACCCTTTTTACCAAAAACAATAAATTATGAATTTTAAATGGGATGATAGCCCGTTAAAATCAGCAAATTTACAGAGCGGAAACCCCTAGCCAATTTTCTCGCAATAAAATCTCCCAGAATCATTGAATAGGAGAGATATTTCTCGTATTAACATCATCCAGGTAAGGAGAATAGATAAATAGATATTTATTACAGTAACAATTGTACGTTTCTTTTACAGAAGAAATTGAAAGTAAAATAAACATTTCCATATGTATAGCAAAAAGGTAAATATCTTTTCTGTCTCTACAAGATTTAAATGTTGTGTATGTGACATGTTATTACTAATATCATCAGAGTTTAATCGAATTAGATAAAAATACAAAATAATATAATATAAAACTGTACAATATAAAATGATATAATATAAAATGATATAATATAAAATAATTCAGTATAAAATTATGACAATGGGCTTCCTCCCGCACCCAGAAGAGAACAAAAAATTAAGAAAGGTAACGCAAATAAGACTCGAGGAATTGGCGAGAAGAGCATGACAGGTCTCTCCTCCACACGACCTCCTCCACTTTCTCCCTCACCTCTCCAATCTCTTCCTCCTGCATTTCAGGCCGAATGTCAAGGGGGACGAAGAAAAGGAAAGCAAAATTCGGCGCCCGCGACATGTTACATCACTCCCCTCCTGTAAAAAAAGAGTTAAAGTAATACAAATTTTCTCAAAGCGGCCGTCGATTTCAATGGACGATCTTATAGTCTTTGACGTGCCATCGTCCTGCAGGCCACCCTCTCAACATATTAATATCATGTACAGCTAGTTCCAAAAAAAACTTACCACCTAAGCCGCAACCCGCATAACAGGCAGTGAATTTCCTCCCTGCGAGCCTTAAGAAGTGAGAGAGAGAGAGAGAGAGGGAAAACATGGCGGAGATGGTCTGCTTGAGTCATAACCCCGCCTGCAGAGTTGAAATGGATTTATTTGCTTTATTAATATTGCAAAGATTTATTAGTATCCTGAGTTTGGTGGCATTGGCCTAGCAGAATAGTATTATAACAATACGGATGTCGTAATGCAAGAATTCAGTTATTATAAAATGGTTATAACGAATCAGTATATATTCTAGCATTGCTTCTCGCACAGAGGCAAACGTCGCACACGAGGTCCCGTTATTCCGAGGCAAACCCCCTTCCCCTCATAAAATTTGAGTCTGGGGGCGAAAGGCACGAGCAAGTCGAAGGAAATTTTCGCAAAATCTGCCTCTGAGCCGCTCTGAGCTTATGTTTAGGGCTGAGATGGGAGATTTCCGCGCAGTTTGAATCGGTGTCGGACCAAAAATGTATAGACCTCGAATTCGACGCCTTCGCTTGCAAAACTCTGCGGTTATAATGGGTGGTAATATATAATATAATAGTAGCTAATATTATGCATCGTTCAAGAGAGTAGTTATTAGCCTTTAAAATTATATACCAAAGGAGTCTACATTGATCACCAGTTTTATCATAGCCTGTGTGAATGCAATCTACACAAGTAAAGTAAGGCACACTCATGGCCATATCTAGGCTATTACATTAATATACTACATTAAAAAACAATAAGTAAATATATTGTATGAAGTCTCGAGGCATTCTCTGCGTATTTTAGATAAATATTGTTTCATTTGATAAGCATCGAAATTAAAATTCGATCGGTAAAAAATCAGTAAATTTTATCATCTATGCAGTTGGAATTTTTACTATACCGTCCAAATCAATTGAGAGAAAATGTGCTAGGATCGATTTTCCTTAATGAATAAAGATGACGGATACGAGACTACCATCTTTCACATTAATTTTGAATTAATTAATTTTTTTCGGTGTCATTGAAGTGTGAATCGAATAAACTTCATTTCTTCTGTGAATTCCTCTTGAAATGGTTGCAGTCACAAACCATTACGTTCTTAAACATTCTTCTCGCTATATTTATCACCTTTAAAAGTTCTAAAATACACAATAAGATAGTGCGAATGAGGTTTGGTCATAATGCTCATTGAATGCTACTGTTACCTATGAATGTAAAAATTTCAATTGATTTTGAATGTATACAAAACTACCTACATTATTTAATATTTCAATTGTTTATTATAACGTTTACAATTATTATTATGTAGAAAACGTTAAAAATACGCAAAATAATAGGGACTTGGTGAAATAGTTTTTCCCAGGGCCTTTTTACCTGTAATTCCAACCCTGTAATATCACATGGGGAAGCGCATATGAGGCTCATGTTGAAATTTTGCTCCCCTCGGTTGATAACTCTCATATTTTTCGACAGAATTTTAATGATTGAGATGAATGGGTGGTGGTTTGGTATGGCTAGTCTATCTACATATTTATCGCTTGGTGATATTGAAAATATTCCTTCGTATTTAAAATGTATTGGCTATGAGAAACTTTTAATCTCTCCACATTCCATGACAAATTTGAAAAGCAAGATATAGGAGTGATTGGAAGAAGTGAATTAAGCAATAAATTCACCAGGACTTCAAGAGGGGGACTGTTTTGATAGGGATAGGGAAGTGAGAAGTGACGGAAACAGTAATAAATACACATGAATTTAACAACCGAAAGTGTAAGAGGTATGTTAATTCCAGATTTTTGGATGAATCACAATAGGTAGGCGCATTTCTTGCTTTCCTAGTCGACCAATTGTTTACTTTGAGTAGGAGGAACGACCTCTTTTAAAAGTATAACCCACTCACTCACCCTCTCAATTTTCTCATCCAACATATATTTTTTCCGTTTATGACTGCCTCCAGAGAAACTACTCATTTATCCAATTTAAGTAATATCTTAGTCAAAAAAGTTAACATTCAAATATACAAGATACAACGTCGATGGCTCATCATACTTTCAGAAATTTCCTTCTCATGCATCAGTTTATTCCTAGGATCTGCGAAATTGAATACAATAGCATTGTTCACTAATTTAAAGCAACCTTCTTTAATTCCATAAGAAAGTTCGAATGGTTATTTTGTATCATAGATATAAGAGAAGTTGAACAATTTGGTTCTCGTAAGCGTAGAGGATAAAATGTTCGACAACATTACTCCAGTTCATTGTTCGTTTCTCAAGTTATTTCAAACTATGAAATTTATAACTGCGTCTAGAAACAAATGAGGCATAGAAAACAATACTTATAAAGAAAGCAAACAATTATTGACGAGGAGCTCGATCAGTATAAATTGACGATAGTTAGCATTACCTATTTTTTAATTTTTGTTGTTGAATGAGTTATTTATTATAAGCTAACACATTTAATGTAGTTAACTTCAAAAGCGGAGTATAGATATAGAACGTCTTATAAGATTTACCAAAACATTATGAACTTCATATTATCATTCAAATTTTCCGAAGGTCCAAATCCAACAAAATAGATCTTTCTTGCATTACTATGTTAAGAAATAATTCGAAATATCCTCACAAAGTTTGTAGAGAATTGTGATGCCTCTAGGATGAAGGACGCTAATCTTGTCCTTGGTGTAATGGAGTTGGAGTAATGGATTACATATAGAACTAGGAATATTTTAACAGTTAAAGTATGAATCATGAGAATTAGAGGAATATTCTCATGTAAAGCTAGTTATCATCCGTTGGTTTCTCATTTTGAAGTATTCTTCTATCACTCGTTTTACCCATCATTCAGAATTATTGATTGTGATTTTTCTTTTAATTATTATACATATTATGCACCATTCAAACAATTCAGGTTATATAGTTCACTTGAGGCATTCAGAAACCGAAGCAGCGATCATTAATCATTAGTCTCACTTTCACCTAGCGCATAGTTCTGAAAATCATTTCAGTATAACAATGGAAATCGTGTTGTTGGTGTTTTCACACCCCCTGACATACGTCATACGGCGGCTCGCCGGGTATAAATGAAAATGTAAATAAACCAGGTGTTAACATGTAAACCTGCAATATGCAAGTATAGAAAACCTGGAATATATACGCAATATGCAAATCAGTCTTAAGGCTCTGATTTTCCATACTAACTGTTGTATCTTAACCATCTTAAACTGAATTCCTTGCAAGAAGTCCTGAAAGGTCGTCTACCTCAAAAATAGAGTTGAATATCTTCATTCCCTAAGGGAATACCCGCGGCGAAGATTACAAATCGAGGATCCACCACTTCCCACCTTACGTTTGTCGGTCACCGCCGCTATACCCTAACCTTAGATACCTGCTCAGCAGGGGTGCGGTCGGGAATCCTCGTTATCGCTTTCAAACATTCGCTACCTCGGAAAGATATGACCGACCACAACATGCCGAAAAAGGGGTTTTTCCTCTCAGTGCAGAGTTCACCTGCACCCATCGTCAGTTCTATGGTTCCTTTGAGAAATCAGACAATATCTAGCGATATTCAAAACAAAGGAAAAAGAAATACCGAAAGGAATGAATAGGGAATACTCCTAGGGCCAGGGTGAAAGGGAAAGTTCTCCCTTCCCTCTGGAAGAATCAGGAAAAACCCAGATGCGAATTTGTCAGAAACAGCGCCAAATCTCACTCTCATTGCCAGTCGGCTCCTACTATTTGTGATTAGAACAAGTGTAAGTGAAGAACAGACATGCCTCAGTTATCACCCCGGAAAAGATACCGAGCTGTGGGATTGCTTATGGCAGAAGTATCAGCGAGAAACATTGCGCGGGAGTTAAATGTCTCCCATGTTACAATTTTAAATTTGAAGAAGAAATGGGAGGAAGAGGAGAATGCAGAGAGAAAAATTGGTAGTGGAAGACGTAAGGCCACGACTTGTGAGGAGGACCGGCGTATCGTGGAGTACGTCCGGGAGCATCCTTTCTCGTATGCGAAAGAGACGAGAAACGCAGTTGCCGTAGATGTGAGTCCGCAAACGATTCGCCGGCGGCTACGTTTAGCAGGGCTAGAAGCCAGACGGGCAGCCGTCAAAGAAATTCTGACGGATGCCCATAGAGCAGCACGTCTTGATTTCGCGAGGCGTTACGTGAACGAGGACGCGGCATTCTGGAGGAGAGTTGTCTTCACCGACGAAAAAACATTCTCCTCTTCATTCAATGGACCTGTGACCGTTTACAGGCCAAAGAATGCAAGATTTCATCCCCAGTATGTAATGCAGAGAGGAAGAAGTGGCCGATTTTCCGTCCATACTTGGGGATGGATCTGTGGAGAGGGTCCAGGAGCATTATGGAGAATTGAGGGGAATTTGGATGGAACCCAGTATGTTAATATACTGGAGAACATAATGCTCCCGTCGGTGAAAATATTGTTTCCCGAAAATTTCTTGTTTCAACAGGTAAGAATATTGTTGTGTAATTATTCCTCTATACGAAAGATTTCTTCTTTTTTCCCATTTTATCTGTCGTCCTTCTACGCGCATTTAAAACTGAAGTGTTTCAAAATCTTATCATCTCACTAAAGTATTATGTAAGTATTTATTTCCCAAATAATTCTGTTATTTCGTATAAATTATTCAAACCATAAATAGGACAACTCGCGCATTCATACATGTAAGCAGGCAAAGACGTGGTTCTTTGAGAACAACGTCCATCAGCTTGCGTGGCCTGCAAGAAGTCCGGATATAAATCCGATTGAAAATATCTGGGGCTGTATGGTACGCGATCTCCGCGGAATTAATCGTCCATTAAATAGAGACGGCCTGTGGGACGCAGTTGAGGCGGCATGGGATGATGTTGGAGCATCTTTGTGCCGCCGAGTAGTGGATTCTATGCCAGAACGTTTGCGGATGGTCATAGGAAACGATGGAGGATGGATTAATTATTAAGGTATTAGCGATATTGTAGTGTTTCAATCACGCAAGTCCCTTAACGATTATATAACATGTGAGGAACAGCGTATTAATTTATTGTGTTTTTTAATATTGTGCATGAGGATCATAGGAATATCGTACTTGCAAAAATTTCCGAATCTGTGAACTAAAAGACATTTCTTTTTAAGGGAGATTTTAACAAGAGGGATATTAAATGTATTAGAAATACATTTTACCACGGCATTTAAGAAATTTAAAAGGTTAGTATATGAGAGTTATAATTAACTTAAAAGTTTTAATGTTTATTGGCTTGAACTTTTCCTAAACGTTGGTTCTATTATTTCAATTATTGAAGATTTATGGGAAGGACAAAATTGCTTTCAGTGATTGCTGCCATCCATTGAGATGTATTGTGTTCATAGGCTGTTATCTCCGACTAGATGTAATGATTAAAATTGGTAAGAAATCAATGAACAATTTTCTAATTTTCAAATTTCAAAAGCATGTTTAAATGCAAATGCGTGTGTTTTGGCATAAATTAATTCATTACTTGTTAAAACCTTTGCTTTGATTATTAATCTTAGGCCGAAACTATTATATTTACCCCAACTATATCGGATTCGATGCGCATGCTGGTCACGTGCTGAAAATCATACTGATTCATCTGATAGTGTCATTATGAATGCCTGGTGAAAGTAAGAACAGAATTGCATGTTGATACATATATCCTGAAATATCTAATGCTCCGTTCAAATTTGATAATTCTCTCTGCTACAGATTCAACTACGAAGAAATCCAGACAAAGGTTGCAGTAAGGAGCAAGAGAGAGTTTTAGCATCAGATAAAGATTTGGATAAGATAATTTTGCAAGGAACATGAACTTGATTTCATTAAAGTGATAGTTTTTCATTTAAGTGATAGTTTAGGGACTGGCAATGAACAAAATTTTCGGAAAAGTTTTACTGGTGTGTTGGTGTTATTTTCTTCGTAAATTAATAATTACTACGATACGCGAACAATCTTTTTGAAGCCCTCAGCATCTAAAATGAAATTAATTAATGTGATATCATTGTAATAATTACGTTATTTTCTAAAATATTAAATAGCGATTTGAATTTTAAACAATTACCTTAGATATTAGCGAGATAGCACATCACTTAATATTTTACTTTATTTAATTTATGATTTGTTAGTGTTTCAAATGTTTATACAATGTTGTGTTATTATCTGATGTCGTTGATTGTAATTTACTCGTTTTACTTTCTGTATTATTTTTTGGATGTAATTTTTCGAGTTCTTTTCCAGGTTAACTTAGAAAGATTCTTTTTCAGTGTACTCTTCCAGATAACGTCTCTTTTCATCTTAGCCTTTCTTGGTAGGTTTCGCAGTTTTTTCATGCTCCCCTTCTCGAGAGCATTTTTCTGCAAAATAAATTAATTGAAATACATTTCATTGTGTTCTTATTCCTAATTATTATTTATCTCCTTCGTATGTTGCAGAACTTTCGTTCATATTTCTATTTGAGTCATAGTAGGTCGTTTCCTTTAAATAACTTTAAAAGTTCGTCCTGTGGACATCAAGAGCGTAAAAAACGTAATTACATAATTATTTTCAATCTCGATATACTATAATTTTTATTGGGGGAAAATTGAAGCAGCTAAAGTAAGTTTACCCGATACCTCCAGAAAAGAGTGAACTACGCATAAATTTTAGGCCGAAATAATGAAATCCAATTTTCATTCCTTTTTTAATACTATACTGCTAATATAGTAAAAAGCGACACTAAATTTTAACTATAATTCGTGTTAATAATAGCGATACAAAAGCGTTCAACGCGTTTCCCAAGGGTTTAAAAAGGCGCCATCATAGTGCTCCTCCTTCCAAGAGCCAATAGAATGCGTGGAAAACTCTAGACTCGCTCTCATAGAGCTTCACGTCTGTTATGCGGGTTGCGGCTTAGGTGGTAAGTTTTTTTTGGAACTAGCTGTACAAATTTATAATGGGCCCCGGAAATAACAAACGGCCCTACAAATTTTGGCCCCAACTAAGCCGCGATGTAATCTCTTGCTGAAGAGCGCGGATAATTCCTTTTCCACCCGAGCGTTCCTTCCTTAAAGCTGACACCGCAAATTATAGCAGACGGACTGCCTCGATGAAGGCATTTGCTGCGCGCCTTCCGATACACTTCGCCTTAAGGCCGTGGCTCCACACGCCGCATTTTGCCGTCGATAGCCGCGTTTGTACGACGGCTTCAAGGTCATGCCGCGCACCATGGATTAGGGTTTTTAATTTTCACAGTGCTGTACAGCGCCCGCCGGCAATCTTCTGCTCCTAGGGACAGTAATTTACTGTCGCGTGGAGCCACCCCCGAGCAGCAGATTTTCGACAGCGAAACACGCCTAGGCGCGGCAATTCGCTGCCCGTGGAGCCACGGCCTAAGAGGCTTTTAGTTTTTCTGGTGGCTCAAATACTTCAAATACACTCACGTCGCTGCTCATATATATAAGTCCTTCCTAAGCTTTCGCCCGAAGTTTATAATTGTTGGGGAATTTCCGGTCGTCTCGGACACTGAGGACCGCAACGCGAACATTAAGTCTGACAGATTTTCGTCCCATTCACGACGATCACTATCGCAGAAGATCGACAGCATGGTTTTTAATGTTTCGTTTTTCCGTTCACAAACGTTGTCCTGCGGATGGTAAGGAGCAGAGTGGCTGAATTGCGCAGACTCCTCTTAGTTCACGACCTATGTATTGGGGTATCTCCGGGGAACCCCAATGATTAATGATGCTCACGCGCAAGTGTTCAGCGACATGCTTGCACTTCACGGCGCGTAAGGTCAACGGGTACAAACGTCAACAAATATGTATTTGTTTCCCTTCCCTTTGCGGGTTAAAATAACACGTTTCGCCCACTGTACGGTCGGCTTACTCAGTTGAAGTAAATCCTTCGGTGGCCCTCTTTTTATCTGTTTCTGCCTTTCACTCTTTGTTTTTAAAATCCGTTTCCATGTAGTGGAGAGGGGGTAACGGTCCTCTCGATTGAAGTTATCCGGTCTTTTCGCTATCTCCACGGATTCCCGTATTATTCGCGGAAAATAATGGGGCTCCTTGGCAAGAACTCGTGTTTTCTCCAAATCCACGTCGTATCCCGGTTCCGAGCATGCATGTTCCGCGACCGCCGATTTACTTTCCCTGTTAATTATCGCCCTCTCACGTTCTTTTATACGGCACTTTATTGAGCGTCCCGATTGTCCAACATAGGACTTACCACATATGACCTTAATTTCATACACTCCTTCGGAAAGATATACATTCGCCGGTTTTCCGCACGGTTTTTAATATATTTTCAATGTATTGTAGTATACTGTAAATCTTGCTAAGGGGCAACTCCGATTATGATGCATTTTTTATGTTCCCTTTCAAAGAACGCGCATCGTATAGATACCACTTAAGAGCGTAAGATATTGATGAAAATTTACAGATGCAGTAAGATATTTCCCGTCCCCAAATGCATTGTATATATATATATATATATATATATATATATATATATATATATATATATATATACATACATATATGTATATATATACATATATATGTATATATAATATATACACGAGTGAAAGTTGCTTGCATATTGCAAGCTAATTGGTAAAAATTTACAATAAGTTACCCTTACGGGTATCATTTTCGTAGCTTATCCAGCAAAATTCTTAAAAATTGCTGCAATGCATTTCCTACGTGAGAAATTTTCATCCATCTGGCATCGAACTCACGGTCAAATATAACATTCCTTCCACTGGTTCTATAGAAAACTACTTCAAACGCAAACGCTGTGATTTTGAATAGTCTCCTGCAAAGAGAAAGGACTCAAAACAATTTTTTAAAATTTGCATAAATGACCGCCTGGCGTCGAACACAGGACCCGTTCGTGAAGACAATGGCATGGGAATGTAAGGTAAGTGCCACTCTGACGTGTTTCAAAGTTTCAATTCAGTATCTTATCGGGAAGGTCCTAAAATAAGATTCCGTTATTCCCGTTTGAAATGCATGGTAGAATCGGAATGACACTCTTGCATCGAACCAAGGACCACTAGAGAAACATTGGACGTCATGAAAGAATGCTCTCAAACGCCTCTGTCACCATTCCGGGTTTTATCTTTCTAGCTTATCGGGAAGGCATTTAAAAAAATCGTCCAAGATTTCATCAATGCATTTCTTACGGAAGCATTTCGAACCCACCTGGCGTCGAACACACGGTCATTGGGTAACGTTTCTTCCTTTGGTACTATGGAAGACCATCTCATCTGCAAACACCGTTATTTTCATTCCTCTATCGCATCGACAACGGTCTCAAAACAAATATATATATATATATATATATATATACGAGTAAAAGTTGCTTGCATACTGCAAGCTATCCGTTGAATACAGTATCATACCAAGTACTGCCTCAGTTCAAATTTAAAACTTCGAGCCAAAGACCGCCGGGCGACGAACTAAGAACCCGATCGTGAGAGAAGACAGCAAAATAATATTAGATAAGTGCCATCCTTACTTGTTCCAAAGTTTTGATTCAATATCTTATCGGGAAGGTCCCACGCCTCTGTCACCATTCCGGGTTTTATCTTTCCAGCTTATCGGGAGGCATTTAAAAAGATTTCCGCAATGCATTTCTTATGGAAGAATTTTGCATCCACCTGGCGTCGAACTCACTGTCATTTGGCTACATTTTTTCCATGAGAAGCATAGAAGACTACCTCAACTTCAACCTCCGAAATTTTGGTTACTCTATCTTAACGATAAGTGCCTCAAAATAATTTTCAAAAATCCGCGCAATGCATTCTTATGGGAAAATTGCGATTTTTGGGAATTTCTGGCATCGAACCCATGATAGCTAGCGTCGAAGTCTGCATTATTCTGGCATTTAGAGTGTAGGGCCAGTACGTCGAAAAAATCTGACGTCGATGGCGCTTGTGGAACATGGTCAGAATTCGTATCCCCTATATCTATATATATATATATATATAGGTATATCCGGAGAGTTAGCTATATATAATAGATATATATAATGCAAGTCGGCACTCAGTCTTTTGGATATATATATATATATATCAAAACAGATATATATATATATATACGAGTAAAAGTTGCTTGCATACTGCAAGCTATCCGTTGAATACAGTATCATACCAAGTACTGCCTCAGTTCAAATTTAAAACTTCGCGCCAAAGACCGCCTGGCGACGAACTAAGAACCCGATCGTGAGAGAAGACAGCAAAATAATATTAGATAAGTGCCATCCTTACTTGTTCCAAAGTTTCGATTCAATATCTTATCGGGAAGGTCCCACGCCTCTGTCACCATTCCGGGTTTTATCTTTCCAGCTTATCGCGAGGCATTTAAAAAGATTTCCGCAATGCATTTCTTATGGAAGAATTTTGCATCCACCTGGCGTCGAACTCACTGTCATTTGGCTACATTTTTTCCATGAGAAGCATAGAAGACTACCTCAACTTCAACCTCCGAAATTTTGGTTCCTCTATCTTAGCGATAAGTGCCTCAAAATAATTTTCAAAAATCCGCGCAATGCATTCTTATGGGAAAATTGCGATTTTTGGGAATTTCTGGCATCGAACCCATGATAGCTAGCGTCGAAGTCTGCATTATTCTGGCATCTAGAGTGTAGGGCCAGTACGTCGAAAAAATCTGACGTCGATGGCGCTTGTGGAACATGGTCAGAATTCGTATCCCCTATATATATATATCTATATATATAGGTATATCCGGAGAGTTAGCTATATATAATAGATATAATATAATAGATATATATCCAAAAGACTGAGTGCCGACTTGCATTTCCGCTCCGCCTTTCGGACAATATCCCTTGCTCCCGAGAACTTCGCACCCCCAGCCGCGTACGCCGAAGCGCTCAAAATCCGCACTGGTACTGAGCAGCCTGCACCCGCCACCGCTCCTCGCCATGAATTTTTAAGGGGCCATCACAACCCAATTATCGGAATTGTCTCTTATAATTTAGAGACTCGCCGCGAATAATCAGAGAGGTATATTGGAACGCCTCACCCTCATTATCCTTTCCTAGAATTCATTAGGGGCCGGAGGGCCTCTTCAAGGGGGCAGTGAGTTTGCTAATGTTTGTCCAGGGGGGACCCATATATGTGGTATGACGTTTGGCAGGGCCCGGTTACCGCGTCCTTCGTCCAACTACCCTTCTCTGAAGGTAGGCAAGATGAGGAGGGACTGCATTTGTTATCTCTCACAATCTCTTAGTCCTCCTGGAGAATCTTTTTGGATGAGGGGTCCAGGAAATACTGACAGAGTGAAGCACGATTTAAAAAGTTATAAACAATTAAAATGATCAACAATTTATTATCTTCGTCGTCTCACTCTCAAAAGAGATCTATAATCTCCTACAAAGAGATGTACAATAGTCTTTTGATCGACGTTCTACGATGAAAATTAAGATTTTTCGTCACAAATGAGGTCGGCCTTTTAAAATTGGAAAAAAGAGAGTGTCGTCTATCTTTATCTATTATTATGACTATCATTAAATAAAAAATGGAGAAGATTAAAGTTGAACTGAAACTGAATTTCAATTTAAATTAAGATTTGCCATGCCTTACGGAGGGGTTTACCAAACGTGAATTTTGCATTCGAGTTTATTTCGTTAATATGCAAAGTTTACGCAAAATTGCATCTTCCTCAAAAGCTGGTGAGACGTGGTGTTCGGTGCGGTAAGCGATGTATCATGTTAAAGCCCATTGGAAATGTGTTTCTTGGATGAATGCAACGGATGGAGCGGACCATCGTAGCAAACCGACTCATCCCCGATTTCCAAGCGGGCATTCCACATGGGCTCACTCATCAGGTGGTCAAGATCGCCGAGGATATAACAAGGGGGTCACTACTCGGTCGCTTGCTTCCTGAACTTCCAATTGGCATTAGACAAGGCACAATGGCCTAATTTATAAATGATTTTAGAGGGTTTTAAAACTCCTGTCGTAAAAATTTTGTCTCGTTTTTTAAATTTAAAATATCTTCCAAATTAAGCCGAAATTTGCTCCAAAAACAGCTTATTAAGCAAGATATTAGAAAAATATTCCAAATTAAGCCGACATTTGCTCCGAAAACAACCTCTTTAGAAAGATATTTTAAAAATCTTCCAATTTTAGGCAAAATTTGCTCCGAAAACGGCTCATTTAATCAAGATAATTTGAAAAATCTTCCAAAATAGGCCGAAATTTCCTCATAAAACGGCTTCTTAAGAAAGATATTTGAAAAATCTTCCAAATTAAGCCGAAATTTGCTCCAAAAACGGCTTCTTTTGCAAAATATTTGAAAAATCTTCCAAATCAAGACGTATTTTGCTAAAAAAAACGGCTTCTTGAGTAAGACATTTGGATAATCTTCCAAATTATGTCAAAATTTGCTATAAAAACGGCTGCATTAGGAAAATATTTGAAAAGTCTTACAAATTAAGTCGAAATTTGCTCTAAAAACGGATGCTTTAGCAAGATATTTGAAATATCTTCCAAATTAAATCAAAGTTTTCTTTATAAACGGCTGTATTAGCAAGATATTTGAAGAATCTTCCATATTATGCCGAAAGTTGCCCAATATTCAGCTGTATTAGCAAAATATTTAGGATATCAGTCATAATATGCCGAAATTTGATCAAAAAACGGCTTCTTTAGCAACATTTCCGAGAAAACATTCAAATAACATGAAAATTTTCTCAAAATACAGCTTATTTTGCAGGATAATTGAAAAATCTTCCAAATTAAATCGAAATTTCCTCAGAAAACGCCTTCTTTAGCAAGATATTTGAGACATCTTCCATGTTAAGCCGAAATTTGCACCATAAACGGCTATATTAGGAAGATTATGGAAAAATCTTTCAATATAAGCCGACATTTGCTCCAAAAACGGCTTCTTTAGACAGTCCAAATTAGACCGAAGGTTGCTGAAAATGTGTCTACTTTTGCAATATTGATCTTCCAAATAAAGCCGAAAATTGATCTAAAAACGGCTTCTTTAGTAAGATTTTGAAATTTGAAAGATTTTGAAAAAATCTTTCAAATTAGGCCGTAATTTCCTCAAAATACGGCTTCTTTAGCAATATATTTGAGAAATCTTCCATGTTAAGCCGAAATTTGCACCATGAACGGCCATATTAGGAAGGTTTTGAAAAAAGCTTTCAATATAAGCCGAATTTGATCCAAAAACTGCTTCATTAGCAAGATTTTTGAAAAATCATTCAAATTTAGTGGAAATATTCTCAAAAAACAGCTTTTTTAGCAAGATATTTGAAAAAAAACTTCCAAATTTAGCGTGAATTTTCTAAATATACGGCATATTTTGCAAGGTATTTGAAAAATCTTCCAAATTAAGTCGAAATTGCTCAAAAAACGGCTTATTAAGCAAGATCTTTTCAAAAATTTCCAAAATAAG
This sequence comes from Pachydiplax longipennis, assembly GCA_036926295.1. Classification (NCBI taxonomy): domain Eukaryota; kingdom Metazoa; phylum Arthropoda; class Insecta; order Odonata; family Libellulidae; genus Pachydiplax; species Pachydiplax longipennis. The sequence continues at coordinate 2,863,967 of JAVFKF010000004.1, forward strand.
CCGAAATAAGTTCATAAAACGACTTATTCAGTAGGATTTTTGCAAAATCTTCTTAAATAAGCCGTTTTTGGAGGAAATTTCGGCTAATTTTTGAAGAATTGCAAAAATCTTGCTGAAAAAGCCATTTCCAGAGCAAATTTTGGCATACTTTGGAAGATTTTGCAAATGTCTTGTTGAATAAGCCGTTTTTGGAGTACATTTTGGTTTATTTTGAAAGATCATGAAATATCTTGCTAATTTGCCGTTTTCTCAGTGAAATTCGGCTTATTCTGGAAGATTATTCAAATATCATCCTAAATCATGGTTTTTCTGAAAATATTTCGGCTTAATTTGGAAGATTATTCAAATATCTTGATTAATAAACCGTTTTCAGAGCAGATTTCGTCTTATTTTGAAAGATTTTGCAAAAATCTTCCTGAATCAGCCGTTTTCGGAGGATATACAGGCTAATTATAAAAGATTTTTCAAAAATCATGCTGTTATGGCCGTTTTTGGAGAAAATTTTGGCTTATTTTCGAAGATTTTTCAAATACCATGATAAATACGGTATTATCTGAGGACGTTTGTGCTAAATGTGGAAGATTTTTCAAATATCTTGCTAAATAAACCGTTTTCAGAGCAAATTTCGTATTATTTTTGAAGATTTGCAAAACTCTTACTGAGTATGCTTCTTCTGGAAAAAAGTTTAGCTTATTTTGGAAGATTTTGCAAAAATCTTACTAAATAAGCCGTTTTAGGAGAATATTTCGGCCTATTTCGGAAGATTTTGCAAATATATTGCTGAAAACGTTGTTTCCAGAGAATATTTTGGCATTTTTTTGAAGATTCTACAAATATCGTGCAGAATAGTGCGTTTTCTGAGGAAATTTCGGCTTAGTTTGGAAGATTTTTCAATTATCTTGATAAACAAATCGTTTTCAGCGCAGATTTCGTCTTATTTTGAAAGATTTTCCTAAAATCTTCCAGAATAAGCTGTTTCTGGAAATAAGTTCGGCTTATTTTGGAAGATTTTTCAAATATCTTGCTAAATAAACCGTTTTCAAAGCAAATTTCGGCTTATTTTGGTATATTTTGCAAACATCTTGCTTAATAAGCGGTTTTCGGAGAAATGTTTGGCTTAGTTTGAAAGATTTTGCTAAAATCTTGCTGAGTAAACCGTTTTCGGAGCAATTTTCGACTTATTTTCGAAGATTTTTCAAATATCATCCTAGAAAAGCCGTCTACAGTGAAAATTTTCAAATATTTTGGAGGATTTAGTAATAGATTTGTTGAATAAAGCGTAATCGGAGTAAGTTTCGGCTTATTTTGGAGGATTTTGCAAAAATTGCTTAATAAGCCGTTTTTCTAGATAATTTTGGCTAATCATGAAAGATTTTGAAAAAATCTTGCTGTTAAAGCCGTTTTTGGAGGAATTTGGCTTATTTTGGAAGATTTTTCAAATATCTTGCTAAATAAACCGTAATCAGGGCAAATTACGGCAGATTAATTTACGGCAGCAAATTAAATCAGGGTAAATTATTTTATTCCAAATAAAAATATTTTGGAATAATTTGCATAAATCTTACTGAGTATGCTGTTTCTGGAAATAGTTCGGCTTAATTCGGAAGATTTTGAAAATATATTGCTGAAAAAGTTGTTTCCAGAGCAAATTTTGGCATATTTTGGAAGATTTTAAAAATATCATGAAAAATCATGCGTTTCCTGCGGAAATTTCGGCTTAATTTGAAATATTTTGCAAATATATTGCTCAATATGCCATTTACGGAGCACACACTTGCGTTTTGGGAAGGTTTTAGAAATAAACTTGCTAAACTGTCCATTTTTGTAGCAAATTCCGGCTTTGAAAGATTTTGCAAAGATCCTCCAAATAATTCTCCCGTTTTCTTAGAAAATTTTGGTATATTTTGTACGATTTTTCGAAACTCCTGCAAATTGAGCCGTTTTCGGAGGAGATTTCCGCATATTTTTTAAATATCTTACCAGGAGAGCCGTTTTCAGAGCAAATTTAGGCTTATTTAGAAAGTTTTTTCGTAAACCTTAGCAATGAGCTGATTTCGGAGCAAATTTTGGCTTATTATGGAAGATTTTTCGTAAATCATACTAAATAAGTCGTTTTCGGAGGAAATTTCGGCTTAATTTGGAAGATTATTCAAAAATCTAGCCGAATGAGCCGTTTTCGGAGCAAATTTCGTCATATTTTGGAAGATTTTTCGAAAAACATGCTAAGTGAGCCCTTTTTGGAGCAAATTTTGTCTTATTTGGAAGATTTCTTCGAAAATCTTACTAAATAAGACCTTTTACGAGCAAATTTTGGCATCTTTTGGATGATTTCTCGAAAATCGTTCTTTATAAGCCGTTTTTGGAGAATGTTTCCTCATATTTTGGAAAATTTTTCAAAAATCTTGCCAAGTAAGCAGTTTTTGGAGCAAATTCCGGCTTATATTTCAAGATTTTTCGAAAAACATTCCCAAGTAAGCCGTTCTCGGAGGAAATTTCTACTTAGTTTGGAAGATTTTTCAAAACTCATACCTAGAGAATAGTTTTCGGAGCGAATTTCGGAATAGTTGGAAAGTTTTCTCAAAAATCTTGGCAAATGAGCTCATTTCGGAGTATATTTTGGCTTATGTTAGAAGGTTTTTCGAAAATTTTCCCAAATAAGCCGCTTTCGGAGAAATTCCGGCTTAATTTGGAACATTATTCGAAAATCTAGCCAAATAAGCCGTTCTCGGAGCACATTTTGGCTTAACTTCGAAGATTTTTCGAAAATTTCCCCAAATAAGCCGTTTTCGGAGCAAATTTCCACTTCATTTGAAAGATTTTTCGAAAATCGTCCTGAATGAGCCGTTTTCGGAGCAAATTTCGGCTAAATCTGGATGATTGTTCAAAATCTTGGTAAATGAGCCCTTTTCGGAGCAAATATTGGCTTAATTTGGAAGATTGATCGAAAATCTAGGTAAATGAGCCGTTCTCGGAGCATATTTGGCATATTTTGGACGTTTTTTTAAAAAGCTTGCCTAATAAGCCGTTTTTGGAGCAAATTTCGTCTTAATTTGGAAGATTTTTCGAAAATCTTACTAAATAAGACGTTTTAAGAGCTAATTTTGGCATATTTAAGATGATTTTTCCAAAATCGTTCTTTATAAGCCGTTTTTGGAGCAGATTTCGTCATATTTTGGAAGATTTTTCAGAAATCTTGCCAAGTAAGCCGTTTTTGGAGCAAATTCCGGTTTATATTTCAAGATTTTTGAAAAATCTTCCCAAGTAAGCCGTATTCGGAGCAAATTCCTGCTTAGTTTGGAAGATTTTTCGAAAATCTCTCCATATAAGCCGTTTTCAAAGCGAATATCTGCTGAATTTGGAAGATTTTTCGAAAATCTCCCTAAATCAGTCGTTTTAAGAGAAAGATTTGGCATAATAATTTGACGATTTTTCGAAAACCTTGCCTAATAAGCCGTTTTCGGAGCAAATTTCGTTTTAATTTGGAAGATTTCTTCGAAAATCATGCCACAGAAGCCGTTTTCAAAGCGAAATTCGGCCTAATTTGGAAAATTATTCGAAAATCGACCCAAACGTGCCGTTTTCAGAACACATTTCGTCATATTTCGGAATATTTTTCAAAAATCTTGACAAGTAAGCTGTTTTTGGAGCAAATTCCGGCTTATATTTCAAGATTTTTGAAAACTCTTCCCAAGTAAGCCGTTTTCGGAGCAAAGTTCTGCTTAGTTTGGAAGATTTTTCGAAAATCTTGCCATATAAGCCGTTTTCGGAGCAAATTTTGCCGTAATTTCGAAGATTATTCGGAAATCGACTCCAAATGTGCCGTTCTCGGATCAAATTTCGTCATATTTTGGAAGCTTTTTCGAAAATCTTGCCAAAGAAGTCGTTTTCAATGCCAATTTTGGCTTAATTTGGAAGATTATTAGTAAATCTAGGCAAGTAAGCCATTTTCGAGGCAATTTTCGGCTTAATTTCGAAGATTTTTCGAAAATCGTCCCAAATAAGCCGTTTTTGGAGCATATTTCGGCTTAATTTGGAAGATTTTTTGGAAATCTAGCCAAATGAGCCGTTTTCAGAACACATTTCGTCATGTTTTGGATGATTTTTCGAAAACCATGCTAAATGAGCCCTTTTTGGAGCAAATTTCGGCTTAATTTGGAAGATTTCTTCAAAAATCTTACTTATTAAACCGTTTTCGCAGCAAATTTCGTCCTAATTTGGAAGATTTCTTCCAAAATATTACTAAATAAGAGCAAATTTTGGCATATTTTGGGCGATTATTCGATCATCGTGCTTCATAAGCCGTTTTTGGAGCATATTTCGTCATATATTGGAAGATTTTTCAAAAATCCTGCCAGGTAAGCCATTTTTGAAGCAAATTCCGGCTTATATTTCAAGATTTTTGAAAAATCTTCCCAAGTAAGCCGTTTTCGGAGCAAATTTCGTCCTAATTTGGAAGATTTCTTCGAAAATCTTACTAAATAAGACGTTTTAAGAGCAAAATTTGGCATATTTTGGACGACTTTTTGAAAACCGTTCTTTATAAGCCGTTTTTGGAGTATATTTCGTCATATTTCGGAAGATTTTTCAAAAATCTTGCCAAGTAAGCCGTTTTTGGAGCAAATTCCGGCTTATATTTCAAGATTTTTGAAAACCTTTCCCAAGTAAGCCGTTTTCGGAGGAAATTTCTTCTTAGTTTCGAAGATTTTTCGAAGATCTTGCCATATAATCCGTTTCCGGAGCAAATTTCGGCTTCTATTTCGAGATTTTAGAAAATCTTCCCACGTAATCCGTTTTCTGAGTAAATTTCTGCTTAGATTGGATGATTTTTCTAAAATCTTGCTGAATGAGCCGTTTTCCGAGCAAATTTCTGTTTAATTTGGAAGATTTTTCGGAAATCTCCCTAAATTAGATGTTTTAAGAGCAAATTTCGTCTTAATTTGGAAGATTTCTTCGAAAATCGTACTAAATAAGCCGTTTTCGGAGGAATCCTTTGCTTAATTTGAAAGATTTTTCGAAAATCTTGTTAAATGAGACGTTTTCGGAGCAAATGTTGGCATATTTCTGAAGATTTTTCGAAAACCTTGCCTAATAAGCCGTTTTCGGAGCAAATTTCGTCTTAATTTCGAAGATTTCTTCGAAAATCTTACTAAATAAGACGTTTTAAGAGCAAAATTTGGCATATTTTGGACGACTTCTCGAAAATCCTTCTTTATGAGCTGTTTTTGGAGCATATTTTGTCATATTTCGGAAGATTTTTCAAAAATCTTCCCAAATAGGCCGTTTTCGGAGCAAATTTCTGCTTAGTTTGGAAGATTTTTCGAAAATCTTGCCATATAAGCCGTTTTCCGAGTAAATTTCGGCTTAATTTCGAAGATTTTTCGAAAATCGTCCCAAATAAGCCGTTCTCAGAGTATATTTCGGCTTAATTTGGAAGATTTTTCGAAAACCATGCTAAATGAGCCCATTTTGGAGCAAATTTCGGCTTAATTTCGAAGATTTCTTCGAAAATATTACTTAATAAGCCGTTTTTGCAGCAAATTTCGTCTTAATTTGGAAGATTTCTTCGAAAATCTTACTAAATAAGCCGTTTTCGGAGCAAATTACGGCTTAATTTGGAAGATTTTTCGAAAATCCTCCCAAATAAGCCGCTTTCACAGCGAATTTCGGCTTAATTTGGAAGATTTTTCGGTCATCTCCCTAATTTAGATGTTTTAAGTGCAAATTTCGTCTTAATTTGGAAGATTTCTTCGAAAATCTTACTAAATAAGCCGTTTTCGGAGGAATTTTTTGCTTAATTTGAATGATTTTTCGAAAATCTTATTAACTGAGACGTTTTCGGAGCAAATGTTGGCATATTTTGGAAGAATTTTCGAGAATCTTGCCTAATAAGCCGTTTTCGTAGCAAATTTCGTCTTAATTTGGAAGATTTCTTCGAAATTCTTACTAAAGAAGACGTTTTAAGAGCAAAATTTGGCATATTTTGGACGAATTTTCGAAAATCGTTCTTTATAAGCTGTTTTTGGAGGATATTTCGTCATATTTCGGAAGATTTTTCAAAAATCTTACCAAGTAAGCCGTCTTTGGAGCAAATTCCGGCTTATATTTCAAGATTTTTGAAAACCTTTCCCAAGTAAGCCGTTTTCGGAGGAAATTTCTTCTTAGTTTCGAAGATTTTTCGAAGATCTTGCCATATAATCCGTTTCCGGAGCAAATTTCGGCTTCTATTTCAAGATTTTAGAAAATCTTCCCACGTAATCCGTTTTCTGAGTAAATTTCTGCTTAGATTGGATGATTTTTCTAAAATCTTGCTGAATGAGCCGTTTTCCGAGCAAATTTCTGTTTAATTTGGAAGATTTTTCGGAAATCTCCCTAAATTAGATGTTTTAAGAGCAAATTTCGTCTTAATTTGGAAGATTTCTTCGAAAATCTTCCTAAATAAGCCGTTTTCGGAGGAATCCTTTGCTTAATTTGAAAGATTTTTCGAAAATCTTGTTAAATGAGACGTTTTCGGAGCAAATGTTGGCATATTTCTGAAGATTTTTGAAAAATCTTCCCACGTAAGCCGTTTTCGGAGCAAATTTCTTCTTAGTTTCGAAGATTTTTCGAAAATCCTGCCATATAAGCCGTTTCCGAAGCAAATTTCGGCTTAATTTTTAAGATTTCTCGAAAATCTAGCCAAATTCGCCATTTTCGGAGCAATTTTCGTCTTAATTTGGAAGATTTTTCGTAAATCTCCCTAAATCAGTCGTTTTAAGAGCAAATTTTGGCATATTTTGGACGATTTTTCGAAAATCTTGCGTAATAAGCCGTTTTCGGAGCAAATTTCGTTTTAATATTGAAATTTCTTCGAAAATCTTACTAAGTAAGCCTTTTTCGGAGCAAATTACGCCTTAATTTGGAAGATTTTTCAAAAATCTAGCCAAATTCGCCATTTTCGGAGCAATTTTCATCGTAATTTGTAAGATTTTTCGAAAATCGTCCCAAATAAGCCGATTTCGGAAGAAATTCCGGCTAAATTTGGATGATTTCTTCGAAAATCTGACAAAAAAAGCCGTTTTCGGAGCAAATTTCGGCTTAAATTTCAAGATTTTTGAAAAATCTTCCCACGTAATACGTTTTCTGAGCAAATTACTGCTTAGATTGTATGATTTTTCTAAAATCTTGCTGAATGAGACGTTTTCCGAGCAAATTTCTGTTTATTTTGGAAGATTTTTCGGAAATCTCCCTAAATTAGATGTTTTAAGAGCAAATTTCGTCTTAATTTGGAAGATTTCTTCGAAAATCGTACTAAATAAGCCGTTTTCGGAGGAATCCTTTGCTTAATTTGAAAGATTTTTCGAAAATCTTGTTAAATGAGACGTTTTCGGAGCAAATGTTGGCATATTTCTGAAGATTTTTCGAAAACCTTGCCTAATAAGCCGTTTTCGGAGCAAATTTCGTCTTAATTTCGAAGATTTCTTCGAAAATCTTACTAAATAAGACGTTTTAAGAGCAAAATTTGGCATATTTTGGACGACTTCTCGAAAATCCTTCTTTATGAGCTGTTTTTGGAGCATATTTTGTCATATTTCGGAAGATTTTTCAAAAATCTTCCCAAATAGGCCGTTTTCGGAGCAAATTTCTGCTTAGTTTGGAAGATTTTTCGAAAATCTTGCCATATAAGCCGTTTTCCGAGTAAACTTCGGCTTAATTTCGAAGATTTTTCGAAAATCGTCCCAAATAAGCCGTTCTCAGAGCATATTTCGGCTTAATTTGGAAGATTTTTCGAAAACCATGCTAAATGAGCCCATTTTGGAGCAAATTTCGGCTTAATTTCGAAGATTTCTTCGAAAATATTACTTAATAAGCCGTTTTTGCAGCAAATTTCGTCTTAATTTGGAAGATTTCTTCGAAAATCTTACTAAATAAGCCGTTTTCGGAGCAAATTACGGCTTAATTTGGAAGATTTTTCGAAAATCCTCCCAAATAAGCCGCTTTCACAGCGAATTTCGGCTTAATTTGGAAGATTTTTCGGTCATCTCTCTAATTTAGATGTTTTAAGTGCAAATTTCGTCTTAATTTGGAAGATTTCTTCGAAAATCTTACTAAATAAGCCGTTTTCGGAGGAATTTTTTGCTTAATTTGAATGATTTTTCGAAAATCTTATTAACTGAGACGTTTTCGGAGCAAATGTTGGCATATTTTGGAAGAATTTTCGAGAATCTTGCCTAATAAGCCGTTTTCGTAGCAAATTTCGTCTTAATTTGGAAGATTTCTTCGAAATTCTTACTAAAGAAGACGTTTTAAGAGCAAAATTTGGCATATTTTGGACGAATTTTCGAAAATCGTTCTTTATAAGCTGTTTTTGGAGGATATTTCGTCATATTTCGGAAGATTTTTCAAAAATCTTACCAAGTAAGCCGTCTTTGGAGCAAATTCCGGCTTATATTTCAAGATTTTTGAAAACTTTTCCCAAGTAAGCCGTTTTCGGAGCAAATTTCTTCTTAGTTTCGAAGATTTTTCGAAAATCTTGCCATATATGCCGTTTCCGAAGCGAATTTCGGCTTCTATTTCAAGATTTTAGAAAAATCTTCCCACGTAATCCGTTTTCTGAGTAAATTTCTGCTTAGATTGGATGATTTTTCTAAAATCTTGCTGAATGAGCCGTTTTCCGAGCAAATTTCTGTTTAATTTGGAAGATTTTTCGGAAATCTCCCTAAATTAGATGTTTTAAGAGCAAATTTCGTCTTAATTTGGAAGATTTCTTCGAAAATCTTCCTAAATAAGCCGTTTTCGGAGGAATCCTTTGCTTAATTTGAAAGATTTTTCGAAAATCTTGTTAAATGAGACGTTTTTGGAGCAAATGTTGGCATATTTCTGAAGATTTTTCGAAAATCTTGCCTAATAAGCCGTTTTCGGAGCAAATTTCGTCTTAATTTGGAAGATTTCTTCGAAAATCTTACTAAATAAGACGTTTTAAGAGCAAAATTTGGCATATTTTGGACGACTTTTTGAAAATCGTTCTTTATAAGCCGTTTTTGGAGTATATTTCGTCATATTTCGGAAGATTTTTCAAAAATCTTGCCAAGTAAGCCGTTTTTGGAGCAAATTCCGGCTTATATTTCAAGATTTTTGAAAACCTTTCCCAAGTAAGCCGTTTTCGGAGGAAATTTTCTTCTTAGTTTCGAAGATTTTTCGAAGATCTTGCCATATAATCCGTTTCCGGAGCAAATTTCGGCTTCTATTTCAAGATTTTAGAAAATCTTCCCACGTAATCCGTTTTCTGAGTAAATTTCTGCTTAGATTGGATGATTTTTCTAAAATCTTGCTGAATGAGCCGTTTTCCGAGCAAATTTCTGTTTAATTTGGAAGATTTTTCGGAAATCTCCCTAAATTAGATGTTTTAAGAGCAAATTTCGTCTTAATTTGGAAGATTTCTTCGAAAATCTTCCTAAATAAGCCGTTTTCGGAGGAATCCTTTGCTTAATTTGAAAGATTTTTCGAAAATCTTGTTAAATGAGACGTTTTTGGAGCAAATGTTGGCATATTTCTGAAGATTTTTCGAAAATCTTGCCTAATAAGCCGTTTTCGGAGCAAATTTCGTCTTAATTTGGAAGATTTCTTCGAAAATCTTACTAAATAAGACGTTTTAAGAGCAAAATTTGGCATATTTTGGACGACTTTTTGAAAATCGTTCTTTATAAGCCGTTTTTGGAGTATATTTCGTCATATTTCGGAAGATTTTTCAAAAATCTTGCCAAGTAAGCCGTTTTTGGAGCAAATTCCGGCTTATATTTCAAGATTTTTGAAAACCTTTCCCAAGTAAGCCGTTTTCGGAGGAAATTTTCTTCTTAGTTTCGAAGATTTTTCGAAGATCTTGCCATATAATCCGTTTCCGGAGCAAATTTCGGCTTCTATTTCAAGATTTTAGAAAATCTTCCCACGTAATCCGTTTTCTGAGTAAATTTCTGCTTAGATTGGATGATTTTTCTAAAATCTTGCTGAATGAGCCGTTTTCCGAGCAAATTTCTGTTTAATTTGGAAGATTTTTCGGAAATCTCCCTAAATTAGATGTTTTAAGAGCAAATTTCGTCTTAATTTGGAAGATTTCTTCGAAAATCTTCCTAAATAAGCCGTTTTCGGAGGAATCCTTTGCTTAATTTGAAAGATTTTTCGAAAATCTTGTTAAATGAGACGTTTTCGGAGCAAATGTTGGCATATTTCTGAAGATTTTTGAAAAATCTTCCCATGTAAGCCGTTTTCGGAGCAAATTTCTTCTTAGTTTCGAAGATTTTTCGAAAATCCTGCCATATAAGCCGTTTCCGAAGCAAATTTCGGCTTAATTTTTAAGATTTCTCGAAAATCTAGCCAAATTCGCCATTTTCGGAGCAATTTTCGTCTTAATTTGGAAGATTTTTCGTAAATCTCCCTAAATCAGTCGTTTTAAGAGCAAATTTTGGCATATTTTGGACGATTTTTCGAAAATCTTGCGTAGTAAGCCGTTTTCGGAGCAAATTTCGTTTTAATATTGAAATTTCTTCGAAAATCTTACTAAGTAAGCCTTTTTCGGAGCAAATTACGCCTTAATTTGGGAGATTTTTCAAAAATCTAGCCAAATTCGCCATTTTCGGAGCAATTTTCATCGTAATTTGTAAGATTTTTCGAAAATCGTCCCAAATAAGCCGATTTCGGAAGAAATTCCGGCTAAATTTGGATGGTTTCTTCGAAAATCTGACAAAAAAAGCCGTTTTCGGAGCAAATTTCGGCTTAAATTTCAAGATTTTTGAAAAATCTTCCCACGTAATACGTTTTCTGAGCAAATTACTGCTTAGATTGTATGATTTTTCTAAAATCTTGCCGAATGAGACGTTTTCCGAGCAAATTTCTGTTTATTTTGGAAGATTTTTCGGAAATCTCCCTAAATTAGATGTTTTAAGAGCAAATTTCGTCTTAATTTGGAAGATTTCTTCGAAAATCTGACAAAATAAGCCTTTTTCTGAGGAATCCTTTGCTTAAACTGAAAGATTTTTCTAAAATCTTGCTGAATGAGCCGTATTCCGAGCAAATTTCTGTTTAATTTGGAAGATTTTTCGGAAATCTCCCTAAATTAGATGTTTTAAGAGCAAATTTCGTCTTAATTTGGAAGATTTCTTCGAAAATCGTACTAAATAAGCCGTTTTCGGAGGAATCCTTTGCTTAATTTGAAAGATTTTTCGAAAATCTTGTTAAATGAGACGTTTTCGGAGCAAATGTTGGCATATTTCTGAAGATTTTTCGAAAACCTTGCCTAATAAGCCGTTTTCGGAGCAAATTTCGTCTTAATTTGGAAGATTTCTTCGAAAATCTTACTAAATAAGACGTTTTAAGAGCAAAATTTGGCATATTTTGGACGACTTCTCGAAAATCCTTCTTTATGAGCTGTTTTTGGAGCATATTTTGTCATATTTCGGAAGATTTTTCAAAAATCTTCCCAAATAGGCCGTTTTCGGAGCAAATTTCTGCTTAGTTTGGAAGATTTTTCGAAAATCTTGCCATATAAGCCGTTTTCCGAGTAAACTTCGGCTTAATTTCGAAGATTTTTCGAAAATCGTCCCAAATAAGCCGTTCTCAGAGCATATTTCGGCTTAATTTGGAAGATTTTTCGAAAACCATGCTAAATGAGCCCATTTTGGAGCAAATTTCGGCTTAATTTCGAAGATTTCTTCGAAAATATTACTTAATAAGCCGTTTTTGCAGCAAATTTCGTCTTAATTTGGAAGATTTCTTCGAAAATCTTACTAAATAAGCCGTTTTCGGAGCAAATTACGGCTTAATTTGGAAGATTTTTCGAAAATCCTCCCAAATAAGCCGCTTTCACAGCGAATTTCGGCTTAATTTGGAAGATTTTTCGGTCATCTCTCTAATTTAGATGTTTTAAGTGCAAATTTCGTCTTAATTTGGAAGATTTCTTCGAAAATCTTACTAAATAAGCCGTTTTCGGAGGAATTTTTTGCTTAATTTGAATGATTTTTCGAAAATCTTATTAACTGAGACGTTTTCGGAGCAAATGTTGGCATATTTTGGAAGAATTTTCGAGAATCTTGCCTAATAAGCCGTTTTCGTAGCAAATTTCGTCTTAATTTGGAAGATTTCTTCGAAATTCTTACTAAAGAAGACGTTTTAAGAGCAAAATTTGGCATATTTTGGACGAATTTTCGAAAATCGTTCTTTATAAGCTGTTTTTGGAGGATATTTCGTCATATTTCGGAAGATTTTTCAAAAATCTTACCAAGTAAGCCGTCTTTGGAGCAAATTCCGGCTTATATTTCAAGATTTTTGAAAACTTTTCCCAAGTAAGCCGTTTTCGGAGCAAATTTCTTCTTAGTTTCGAAGATTTTTCGAAAATCTTGCCATATATGCCGTTTCCGAAGCGAATTTCGGCTTCTATTTCAAGATTTTAGAAAAATCTTCCCACGTAATCCGTTTTCTGAGTAAATTTCTGCTTAGATTGGATGATTTTTCTAAAATCTTGCTGAATGAGCCGTTTTCCGAGCAAATTTCTGTTTAATTTGGAAGATTTTTCGGAAATCTCCCTAAATTAGATGTTTTAAGAGCAAATTTCGTCTTAATTTGGAAGATTTCTTCGAAAATCTTCCTAAATAAGCCGTTTTCGGAGGAATCCTTTGCTTAATTTGAAAGATTTTTCGAAAATCTTGTTAAATGAGACGTTTTTGGAGCAAATGTTGGCATATTTCTGAAGATTTTTCGAAAATCTTGCCTAATAAGCCGTTTTCGGAGCAAATTTCGTCTTAATTTGGAAGATTTCTTCGAAAATCTTACTAAATAAGACGTTTTAAGAGCAAAATTTGGCATATTTTGGACGACTTTTTGAAAATCGTTCTTTATAAGCCGTTTTTGGAGTATATTTCGTCATATTTCGGAAGATTTTTCAAAAATCTTGCCAAGTAAGCCGTTTTTGGAGCAAATTCCGGCTTATATTTCAAGATTTTTGAAAACCTTTCCCAAGTAAGCCGTTTTCGGAGGAAATTTTCTTCTTAGTTTCGAAGATTTTTCGAAGATCTTGCCATATAATCCGTTTCCGGAGCAAATTTCGGCTTCTATTTCAAGATTTTAGAAAATCTTCCCACGTAATCCGTTTTCTGAGTAAATTTCTGCTTAGATTGGATGATTTTTCTAAAATCTTGCTGAATGAGCCGTTTTCCGAGCAAATTTCTGTTTAATTTGGAAGATTTTTCGGAAATCTCCCTAAATTAGATGTTTTAAGAGCAAATTTCGTCTTAATTTGGAAGATTTCTTCGAAAATCTTCCTAAATAAGCCGTTTTCGGAGGAATCCTTTGCTTAATTTGAAAGATTTTTCGAAAATCTTGTTAAATGAGACGTTTTCGGAGCAAATGTTGGCATATTTCTGAAGATTTTTGAAAAATCTTCCCATGTAAGCCGTTTTCGGAGCAAATTTCATCTTAGTTTCGAAGATTTTTCGAAAATCCTGCCATATAAGCCGTTTCCGAAGCAAATTTCGGCTTAATTTTTAAGATTTCTCGAAAATCTAGCCAAATTCGCCATTTTCGGAGCAATTTTCGTCTTAATTTGGAAGATTTTTCGTAAATCTCCCTAAATCAGTCGTTTTAAGAGCAAATTTTGGCATATTTTGGACGATTTTTCGAAAATCTTGCGTAGTAAGCCGTTTTCGGAGCAAATTTCGTTTTAATATTGAAATTTCTTCGAAAATCTTACTAAGTAAGCCTTTTTCGGAGCAAATTACGCCTTAATTTGGGAGATTTTTCAAAAATCTAGCCAAATTCGCCATTTTCGGAGCAATTTTCATCGTAATTTGTAAGATTTTTCGAAAATCGTCCCAAATAAGCCGATTTCGGAAGAAATTCCGGCTAAATTTGGATGGTTTCTTCGAAAATCTGACAAAAAAAGCCGTTTTCGGAGCAAATTTCGGCTTAAATTTCAAGATTTTTGAAAAATCTTCCCACGTAATACGTTTTCTGAGCAAATTACTGCTTAGATTGTATGATTTTTCTAAAATCTTGCCGAATGAGACGTTTTCCGAGCAAATTTCTGTTTATTTTGGAAGATTTTTCGGAAATCTCCCTAAATTAGATGTTTTAAGAGCAAATTTCGTCTTAATTTGGAAGATTTCTTCGAAAATCTGACAAAATAAGCCTTTTTCTGAGGAATCCTTTGCTTAAACTGAAAGATTTTTCTAAAATCTTGCTGAATGAGCCGTATTCCGAGCAAATTTCTGTTTAATTTGGAAGATTTTTCGGAAATCTCCCTAAATTAGATGTTTTAAGAGCAAATTTCGTCTTAATTTGGAAGATTTCTTCGAAAATCGTACTAAATAAGCCGTTTTCGGAGGAATCCTTTGCTTAATTTGAAAGATTTTTCGAAAATCTTGTTAAATGAGACGTTTTCGGAGCAAATGTTGGCATATTTCTGAAGATTTTTCGAAAACCTTGCCTAATAAGCCGTTTTCGGAGCAAATTTCGTCTTAATTTCGAAGATTTCTTCGAAAATCTTACTAAATAAGACGTTTTAAGAGCAAAATTTGGCATATTTTGGACGACTTCTCGAAAATCCTTCTTTATGAGCTGTTTTTGGAGCATATTTTGTCATATTTCGGAAGATTTTTCAAAAATCTTCCCAAATAGGCCGTTTTCGGAGCAAATTTCTGCTTAGTTTGGAAGATTTTTCGAAAATCTTGCCATATAAGCCGTTTTCCGAGTAAATTTCGGCTTAATTTCGAAGATTTTTCGAAAATCGTCCCAAATAAGCCGTTCTCAGAGCATATTTCGGCTTAATTTGGAAGATTTTTCGAAAACCATGCTAAATGAGCCCATTTTGGAGCAAATTTCGGCTTAATTTCGAAGATTTCTTCGAAAATATTACTTAATAAGCCGTTTTTGCAGCAAATTTCGTCTTAATTTGGAAGATTTCTTCGAAAATCTTACTAAATAAGCCGTTTTCGGAGCAAATTACGGCTTAATTTGGAAGATTTTTCGAAAATCCTCCCAAATAAGCCGCTTTCACAGCGAATTTCGGCTTAATTTGGAAGATTTTTCGGTCATCTCCCTAATTTAGATGTTTTAAGTGCAAATTTCGTCTTAATTTGGAAGATTTCTTCGAAAATCTTACTAAATAAGCCGTTTTCGGAGGAATTTTTTGCTTAATTTGAATGATTTTTCGAAAATCTTATTAACTGAGACGTTTTCGGAGCAAATGTTGGCATATTTTGGAAGAATTTTCGAGAATCTTGCCTAATAAGCCGTTTTCGTAGCAAATTTCGTCTTAATTTGGAAGATTTCTTCGAAATTCTTACTAAAGAAGACGTTTTAAGAGCAAAATTTGGCATATTTTGGACGAATTTTCGAAAATCGTTCTTTATAAGCTGTTTTTGGAGGATATTTCGTCATATTTCGGAAGATTTTTCAAAAATCTTACCAAGTAAGCCGTCTTTGGAGCAAATTCCGGCTTATATTTCAAGATTTTTGAAAACTTTTCCCAAGTAAGCCGTTTTCGGAGCAAATTTCTTCTTAGTTTCGAAGATTTTTCGAAAATCTTGCCATATATGCCGTTTCCGAAGCGAATTTCGGCTTCTATTTCAAGATTTTAGAAAAATCTTCCCACGTAATCCGTTTTCTGAGTAAATTTCTGCTTAGATTGGATGATTTTTCTAAAATCTTGCTGAATGAGCCGTTTTCCGAGCAAATTTCTGTTTAATTTGGAAGATTTTTCGGAAATCTCCCTAAATTAGATGTTTTAAGAGCAAATTTCGTCTTAATTTGGAAGATTTCTTCGAAAATCTGACAAAATAAGCCGTTTTCGGAGGAATCCTTTGCTTAATTTGAAAGATTTTTCGAAAATCTTGTTAAATGAGACGTTTTTGGAGCAAATGTTGGCATATTTCTGAAGATTTTTCGAAAATCTTGCCTAATAAGCCGTTTTCGGAGCAAATTTCGTCTTAATTTGGAAGATTTCTTCGAAAATCTTACTAAATAAGACGTTTTAAGAGCAAAATTTGGCATATTTCGGACGACTTTTCGAAAATCGTTTTTTTTTTTGCCGTTTTTGGTGCATATTTCGTCATGTTTCGGAAGATTTTTCAAAAATCTTGCCAAGTAAGCCGTTTTTGGAGCGAATTCCGGCTTATATTTCAAGATTTTTGAAAACTTTTCCCAAGTAAGCCGTTTCCGGAGCAAATTTCGGCCTAATTTGGAAGATTTTTTGGAAATCTTCCCAAATAAGCCGTTTTTAAAGCGAATTTTGGCTTAATTTGGAAGATTTTTCGGAAATCTCCCTAAATCAGACGTTTTAAGAGCAAATTTTGGCATATTTTGGACGATTTTTCGAAAACCTTGCCTAATAAGCCGTTTTCGGAGCAAATTTTGTCTTAATTTGGAAGATTTCTTCGAAAATCTTACTAAATTAGACGTTCTAAGAGCAAAATTTGGCATATTTTGGACGACTTTTCGAAAATCGTTCTTTATAAGCCGTTTTTGGAGCATATTTCGTCTTATATTTTGGAAGATTTTTCAGGAATCTTGCCAAGTAAGCCGTTTTCGGAGCAAATTCCGGCTTATCTTTCAAGATTTTTGAAAAATCTACCCATGTAAGCCGTTTCCGGAGCAAATTTCGGCCTTATTTGGAAGATTTTTCGGAAATCTTCCCAAATAAGCCGTTTTCAAAGCGAATTTCGTCATATTTCGGAAGATTTTTCAAAAATCTTGCCAAGTAAGCCGTTTTTGGAGCAAATTCCGGCTTATATTTCAAGATTTTTGAAAACGTTTCCCAAGTAAGCCGTTTTCGGAGCAAATTTCTTCTTAGTTTCGAAGATTCTTCGAAAATCTTGCCATATAAGCCGTTTCCGGAGCAAATTTCGGCCTTATTTGGAAGATTTTTCGGAAATCTTCCCAAATAAGCCGTTTTCAAAGCGAATTTCGGCTTAATTTGGAAGATTTTTCGGAAATCTCCCTAAATCAGTCGTTTTAAGAGAAAAATTTAGCATATTTTGGACGATTTTTCAAAAAACTTGCCTAATAAGCCGTTTTCGGAGCAAATTTCGTCTTAATTGGAAGATTTCTTCGAAACTCTTACTAAATAAGACGTTTTAGAGAAAATTTTGGCATATTTTGGACGACTTTTAGAAAATCGTTCTTTATAAGCCGTTTTTGGAGCATATTTTGTCATATTTCGGAAGATTTTTCAAAAATCTTGCTATATAAGCCGTTTTCCGAGTAAACTTCGGCTTAATTTCGAAGATTTTTCGATAATCGTCCCAAATAAGCCGTTCTCAGAGCATATTTCGGCTTAATTTCGAAGATTTCTTCGAAAATATTACTTAATAAGCCGTTTTTGCAGCAAATTTCGTCTTAATTTGGAAGATTTTTCGAAAATCCTCCCAAATAAGCCGCTTTCAAAACGAATTTCGGCTTAATTTGGAAGATTTTTGGGTCATCTCCCTAGATTAGATGTTTTAAGTGAAAATTTCGTCTTAATTTGGAAGATTTTTTCGAAAATCTTACTAAATAAGACGTTTTAAGAGCAAAATTTGGCATATTTTGGACGAATTTTCGAAAATCGTTCTTTATAAGCTGTTTTTGGAGGATATTTCGTCATATTTCGAATGATTTTTCAAAAATCTTGCCAAGTAAGCCGTTTTTGGAGCAAATTCCGGCTTATATTTCAAGATTTTTGAAAACGTTTCCCATGTAAGCCGTTTTCGGAGCAAATTTCTTATTAGTTTCGAAGATTTTTCGAAAATCTTGCCATATAAGCCGTTTCCGGAGCAAATTTCGGCCTAATTTGGAAGATTTTTCGGAAATCTTCCCAAATAAGCCGGTTTCAAAGCGAATTTTGGCTTAATTTGGAAGATTTTTCGGAAATCATCCTAAATCAGTCGTTTTAAGAGCAAATTTTGGCATATTTTGGACGATTTTTCGAAAACCTTGCCTAATAAGCCGTTATCGGAACAAATTTCGTTTTAATATTGAAATTTCTTCGAAAATCTTACTAAATAAGCCTTTTTCGGAGCAAATTACGCCTTAATTTGGAAGATTTTTCAAAAATCTAGCCAAATTCGCCATTTTCGGAGCAATTTTCGGCGTAATTTGGAAGATTTTTCGAATATCGTCCCAAATAACCCGTTTTCGGAAGAAATTCCGGCTAAATGTGGATGATATCTTCGATAATCTTGCCGTTTACGGAGCAAATTTCGGCTTAAATTTCAAGATTTTGGAAAAATCTTCCCAAGTAATCCGTTTTCTGAGCAAATTTCTGCTTAGATTGGATACTTTTTCTAAAATCATGCTGAATGAGCCGTTTTCCAGGCAAATTTCTGTTTAATTTGGAAGATTTTTCGGAAATCTCCCTAAATTAGATGTTTTAAGAGCAAATTTCGTCTTAATTTGGAAGATTTCTTCGAAAATCTGACAAAATAAGCCGTTTTCGGAGGAATCCTTTGCTTAATTTGAAAGATTTTTCGAAAATCTTGTTAAATGAGACGTTTTTGGAGCAAATGTTGGCATATTTCTGAAGATTTTTCGAAAATCTTGCCTAATAAGCCGTTTTCGGAGCAAATTTCGTCTTAATTTGGAAGATTTCTTCGAAAATCTTACTAAATAAGACGTTTTAAGAGCAAAATTTGGCATATTTCGGACGACTTTTCGAAAATCGTTTTTTTTTTGCCGTTTTTGGTGCATATTTCGTCATGTTTCGGAAGATTTTTCAAAAATCTTGCCAAGTAAGCCGTTTTTGGAGCGAATTCCGGCTTATATTTCAAGATTTTTGAAAACTTTTCCCAAGTAAGCCGTTTCCGGAGCAAATTTCGGCCTAATTTGGAAGATTTTTTGGAAATCTTCCCAAATAAGCCGTTTTTAAAGCGAATTTTGGCTTAATTTGGAAGATTTTTCGGAAATCTCCCTAAATCAGACGTTTTAAGAGCAAATTTTGGCATATTTTGGACGATTTTTCGAAAACCTTGCCTAATAAGCCGTTTTCGGAGCAAATTTTGTCTTAATTTGGAAGATTTCTTCGAAAATCTTACTAAATTAGACGTTCTAAGAGCAAAATTTGGCATATTTTGGACGACTTTTCGAAAATCGTTCTTTATAAGCCGTTTTTGGAGCATATTTCGTCTTATATTTTGGAAGATTTTTCAGGAATCTTGCCAAGTAAGCCGTTTTCGGAGCAAATTCCGGCTTATCTTTCAAGATTTTTGAAAAATCTACCCATGTAAGCCGTTTTCGGAGCAAATTTCTTCTTAGTTTCTATGATTTTTCGAAAATCTTGCCATATAAGCCGTTTCCGGAGCAAATTTCGGCCTTATTTGGAAGATTTTTCGGAAATCTTCCCAAATAAGCCGTTTTCAAAGCGAATTTCGTCATATTTCGGAAGATTTTTCAAAAATCTTGCCAAGTAAGCCGTTTTTGGAGCAAATTCCGGCTTATATTTCAAGATTTTTGAAAACGTTTCCCAAGTAAGCCGTTTTCGGAGCAAATTTCTTCTTAGTTTCGAAGATTCTTCGAAAATCTTGCCATATAAGCCGTTTCCGGAGCAAATTTCGGCCTTATTTGGAAGATTTTTCGGAAATCTTCCCAAATAAGCCGTTTTCAAAGCGAATTTCGGCTTAATTTGGAAGATTTTTCGGAAATCTCCCTAAATCAGTCGTTTTAAGAGAAAAATTTAGCATATTTTGGACGATTTTTCAAAAAACTTGCCTAATAAGCCGTTTTCGGAGCAAATTTCGTCTTAATTGGAAGATTTCTTCGAAACTCTTACTAAATAAGACGTTTTAGAGCAAATTTTGGCATATTTTGGACGACTTTTAGAAAATCGTTCTTTATAAGCCGTTTTTGGAGCATATTTTGTCATATTTCGGAAGATTTTTCAAAAATCTTGCTATATAAGCCGTTTTCCGAGTAAACTTCGGCTTAATTTCGAAGATTTTTCGATAATCGTCCCAAATAAGCCGTTCTCAGAGCATATTTCGGCTTAATTTCGAAAATTTCTTCGAAAATATTACTTAATAAGCCGTTTTTGCAGCAAATTTCGTCTTAATTTGGAAGATTTCTTCGAAAATCTTACTAAATAAGTCGTTTTCGGAGCAAATTACGGCTTAATTTGGAAGATTTTTCGAAAATCCTCCCAAATAAGCCGCTTTCAAAACGAATTTCGGCTTAATTTGGAAGATTTTTGGGTCATCTCCCTAGATTAGATGTTTTAAGTGAAAATTTCGTCTTAATTTGGAAGATTTTTTCGAAAATCTTACTAAATAAGACGTTTTAAGAGCAAAATTTGGCATATTTTGGACGAATTTTCGAAAATCGTTCTTTATAAGCTGTTTTTGGAGGATATTTCGTCATATTTCGAATGATTTTTCAAAAATCTTGCCAAGTAAGCCGTTTTTGGAGCAAATTCCGGCTTATATTTCAAGATTTTTGAAAACGTTTCCCATGTAAGCCGTTTTCGGAGCAAATTTCTTCTTAGTTTCGAAGATTTTTCGAAAATCTTGCCATATAAGCCGTTTCCGGAGCAAATTTCGGCCTAATTTGGAAGATTTTTCGGAAATCTTCCCAAATAAGCCGGTTTCAAAGCGAATTTTGGCTTAATTTGGAAGATTTTTCGGAAATCATCCTAAATCAGTCGTTTTAAGAGCAAATTTTGGCATATTTTGGACGATTTTTCGAAAACCTTGCCTAATAAGCCGTTATCGGAACAAATTTCGTTTTAATATTGAAATTTCTTCGAAAATCTTACTAAATAAGCCTTTTTCGGAGCAAATTACGCCTTAATTTGGAAGATTTTTCAAAAATCTAGCCAAATTCGCCATTTTCGGAGCAATTTTCGGCGTAATTTGGAAGATTTTTCGAATATCGTCCCAAATAACCCGTTTTCGGAAGAAATTCCGGCTAAATGTGGATGATATCTTCGATAATCTTGCCGTTTACGGAGCAAATTTCGGCTTAAATTTCAAGATTTTGGAAAAATCTTCCCAAGTAATCCGTTTTCTGAGCAAATTTCTGCTTAGATTGGATACTTTTTCTAAAATCATGCTGAATGAGCCGTTTTCCAGGCAAATTTCTGTTTAAATTGGAAGATTTTTCGGAAATCTCCCTAAATTAGATGTTTTAAGAGCAAATTTCGTCTTAATTTGGAAGATTTCTTCGAAAATCTTCCTAAATAAGCCGTTTTCGGAGGAATCCTTTGCTTAATTTGAAAGATTTTTCGAAAATCTTGTTAAATGAGACGATTTTGGAGCAAATGTTGGCATATTTCTGAAGATTTTTCGAAAACCTTGCCTAATAAGCCGTTTTCGGAGCAAATTTCGTCTTAATTTGGAAGATTTCTTCGAAAATCTTACTAAATAAGACGTTTTAAGAGCAAAATTTGGCATATTTTGGACGACTTTTTGAAAATCGTTCTTTATAAGCCGTTTTTGGAGTATATTTCGTCATATTTCGGAAGATTTTTCAAAAATCTTGCCAAGTAAGCCGTTTTTGGAGCAAATTCCGGCTTATATTTCAAGATTTTTGAAAACCTTTCCCAAGTAAGCCGTTTTCGGAGCAAATTTCTTCTTAGTTTCGAAGATTTTTCGAAGATCTTGCCATATAATCCGTTTCCGGAGCAAATTTCGGCTTCTATTTCAAGATTTTAGAAAATCTTCCCATGTAATCCGTTTTCTGAGTAAATTTCTGCTTAGATTGGATGATTTTTCTAAAATCTTGCTGAATGAGCCGTTTTCCGAGCAAATTTCTGTTTAATTTGGAAGATTTTTCGGAAATCTCCCTAAATTAGATGTTTTAAGAGCAAATTTCGTCTTAATTTGGAAGATTTCTTCGAAAATCTTCCTAAATAAGCCGTTTTCGGAGGAATCCTTTGCTTAATTTGAAAGATTTTTCGAAAATCTTGTTAAATGAGACGTTTTCGGAGCAAATGTTGGCATATTTCTGAAGATTTTTGAAAAATCTTCCCATGTAAGCCGTTTTCGGAGCAAATTTCTTCTTTTTTCGAAGATTTTTCGAAAATCCTGCCATATAAGCCGTTTCCGAAGCAAATTTCGGCTTAATTTTTAAGATTTCTCGAAAATCTAGCCAAATTCGCCATTTTCGGAGCAATTTTCGTCTTAATTTGGAAGATTTTTCGTAAATCTCCCTAAATCAGTCGTTTTAAGAGCAAATTTTGGCATATTTTGGACGATTTTTCGAAAATCTTGCGTAATAAGCCGTTTTCGGAGCAAATTTCGTTTTAATATTGAAATTTCTTCGAAAATCTTACTAAGTAAGCCTTTTTCGGAGCAAATTACGCCTTAATTTGGAAGATTTTTCAAAAATCTAGCGAAATTCGCCATTTTCGGAGCAATTTTCATCGTAATTTGTAAGATTTTTCGAAAATCGTCCCAAATAAGCCGATTTCGGAAGAAATTCCGGCTAAATTTGGATGATTTCTTCGAAAATCTGACAAAAAAAGCCATTTACGGAGCAAATTTCGGCTTAAATTTCAAGATTTTGGAAAAATCTTCCCAAGTAATCCGTTTTCTGAGCAAATTACTGCTTAGATTGTATGATTTTTCTAAAATCTTGCTGAATGAGACGTTTTCCGAGCAAATTTCTGTTTATTTTGGAAGATTTTTCGGAAATCTCCCTAAATTAGATGTTTTAAGAGCAAATTTCGTCTTAATTTGGAAGATTTCTTCGAAAATCGTACTAAATAAGCCGTTTTCGGAGGAATCCTTTGCTTAATTTGAAAGATTTTTCGAAAATCTTGTTAAATGAGACGTTTTCGGAGCAAATGTTGGCATATTTCTGAAGATTTTTCGAAAACCTTGCCTAATAAGCCGTTTTCGGAGCAAATTTGGTCTTAATTTCGAAGATTTCTTCGAAAATCTTAGTAAATAAGACGTTTTAAGAGCAAAATTTGGCATATTTTGGACGACTTCTCGAAAATCCTTCTTTATGAGCTGTTTTTGGAGCATATTTTGTCATATTTCGGAAGATTTTTCAAAAATCTTCCCAAATAGGCCGTTTTCGGAGCAAATTTCTGCTTAGTTTGGAAGATTTTTCGAAAATCTTGCCATATAAGCCGTTTTCCGAGCATATTTCGGCTTAATTTGGAAGATTTTTCGAAAACCATGCTAAATGAGCCCATTTTGGAGCAAATTTCGGCTTAATTTCGAAGATTTCTTCGAAAATATTACTTAATAAGCCGTTTTTGCAGCAAATTTCGTCTTAATTTGGAAGATTTCTTCGAAAATCTTACTAAATAAGCCGTTTTCGGAGCAAATTACGGCTTAATTTGGAAGATTTTTCGGTCATCTCCCTAATTTAGATGTTTTAAGTGCAAATTTCGTCTTAATTTGGAAGATTTCTTCGAAAATCTTACTAAATAAGCCGTTTTCGGAGGAATTTTTTGCTTAATTTGAATGATTTTTCGAAAATCTTATTAACTGAGACGTTTTCGGAGCAAATGTTGGCATATTTTGGAAGAATTTTCGAGAATCTTGCCTAATAAGCCGTTTTCGTAGCAAATTTCGTCTTAATTTGGAAGATTTCTTCGAAATTCTTACTAAAGAAGACGTTTTAAGAGCAAAATTTGGCATATTTTGGACGAATTTTCGAAAATCGTTCTTTATAAGCTGTTTTTGGAGGATATTTCGTCATATTTCGGAAGATTTTTCAAAAATCTTACCAAGTAAGCCGTCTTTGGAGCAAATTCCGGCTTATATTTCAAGATTTTTGAAAACTTTTCCCAAGTAAGCCGTTTTCGGAGCAAATTTCTTCTTAGTTTCGAAGATTTTTCGAAAATCTTGCCATATATGCCGTTTCCGAAGCGAATTTCGGCTTCTATTTCAAGATTTTAGAAAAATCTTCCCACGTAATCCGTTTTCTGAGTAAATTTCTGCTTAGATTGGATGATTTTTCTAAAATCTTGCTGAATGAGCCGTTTTCCGAGCAAATTTCTGTTTAATTTGGAAGATTTTTCGGAAATCTCCCTAAATTAGATGTTTTAAGAGCAAATTTCGTCTTAATTTGGAAGATTTCTTCGAAAATCTTCCTAAATAAGCCGTTTTCGGAGGAATCCTTTGCTTAATTTGAAAGATTTTTCGAAAATCTTGTTAAATGAGACGTTTTTGGAGCAAATGTTGGCATATTTCTGAAGATTTTTCGAAAACCTTGCCTAATAAGCCGTTTTCGGAGCAAATTTCGTCTTAATTTGGAAGATTTCTTCGAAAATCTTACTAAATAAGACGTTTTAAGAGCAAAATTTGGCATATTTTGGACGACTTTTTGAAAATCGTTCTTTATAAGCCGTTTTTGGAGTATATTTCGTCATATTTCGGAAGATTTTTCAAAAATCTTGCCAAGTAAGCCGTTTTTGGAGCAAATTCCGGCTTATATTTCAAGATTTTTGAAAACCTTTCCCAAGTAAGCCGTTTTCGGAGGAAATTTCTTCTTAGTTTCGAAGATTTTTCGAAGATCTTGCCATATAATCCGTTTCCGGAGCAAATTTCGGCTTCTATTTCAAGATTTTAGAAAATCTTCCCACGTAATCCGTTTTCTGAGTAAATTTCTGCTTAGATTGGATGATTTTTCTAAAATCTTGCTGAATGAGCCGTTTTCCGAGCAAATTTCTGTTTAATTTGGAAGATTTTTCGGAAATCTCCCTAAATTAGATGTTTTAAGAGCAAATTTCGTCTTAATTTGGAAGATTTCTTCGAAAATCTTCCTAAATAAGCCGTTTTCGGAGGAATCCTTTGCTTAATTTGAAAGATTTTTCGAAAATCTTGTTAAATGAGACGTTTTCGGAGCAAATGTTGGCATATTTCTGAAGATTTTTGAAAAATCTTCCCACGTAAGCCGTTTTCGGAGCAAATTTCTTCTTAGTTTCGAAGATTTTTCGAAAATCCTGCCATATAAGCCGTTTCCGAAGCAAATTTCGGCTTAATTTTTAAGATTTCTCGAAAATCTAGCCAAATTCGCCATTTTCGGAGCAATTTTCGTCTTAATTTGGAAGATTTTTCGTAAATCTCCCTAAATCAGTCGTTTTAAGAGCAAATTTTGGCATATTTTGGACGATTTTTCGAAAATCTTGCGTAATAAGCCGTTTTCGGAGCAAATTTCGTTTTAATATTGAAATTTCTTCGAAAATCTTACTAAGTAAGCCTTTTTCGGAGCAAATTACGCCTTAATTTGGGAGATTTTTCAAAAATCTAGCCAAATTCGCCATTTTCGGAGCAATTTTCATCGTAATTTGTAAGATTTTTCGAAAATCGTCCCAAATAAGCCGATTTCGGAAGAAATTCCGGCTAGATTTGGATGGTTTCTTCGAAAATCTGACAAAAAAAGCCGTTTTCGGAGCAAATTTCGGCTTAAATTTCAAGATTTTTGAAAAATCTTCCCACGTAATACGTTTTCTGAGCAAATTACTGCTTAGATTGTATGATTTTTCTAAAATCTTGCTGAATGAGACGTTTTCCGAGCAAATTTCTGTTTATTTTGGAAGATTTTTCGGAAATCTCCCTAAATTAGATGTTTTAAGAGCAAATTTCGTCTTAATTTGGAAGATTTCTTCGAAAATCTGACAAAATAAGCCTTTTTCTGAGGAATCCTTTGCTTAAACTGAAAGATTTTTCTAAAATCTTGCTTAATGAGCCGTATTCCGAGCAAATTTCTGTTTAATTTGGAAGATTTTTCGGAAATCTCCCTAAATTAGATGTTTTAAGAGCAAATTTCGTCTTAATTTGGAAGATTTCTTCGAAAATCGTACTAAATAAGCCGTTTTCGGAGGAATCCTTTGCTTAATTTGAAAGATTTTTCGAAAATCTTGTTAAATGAGACGTTTTCGGAGCAAATGTTGGCATATTTCTGAAGATTTTTCGAAAACCTTGCCTAATAAGCCGTTTTCGGAGCAAATTTCGTCTTAATTTCGAAGATTTCTTCGAAAATCTTACTAAATAAGACGTTTTAAGAGCAAAATTTGGCATATTTTGGACGACTTCTCGAAAATCCTTCTTTATGAGCTGTTTTTGGAGCATATTTTGTCATATTTCGGAAGATTTTTCAAAAATCTTCCCAAATAGGCCGTTTTCGGAGCAAATTTCTGCTTAGTTTGGAAGATTTTTCGAAAATCTTGCCATATAAGCCGTTTTCCGAGTAAATTTCGGCTTAATTTCGAAGATTTTTCGAAAATCGTCCCAAATAAGCCGTTCTCAGAGCATATTTCGGCTTAATTTGGAAGATTTTTCGAAAACCATGCTAAATGAGCCCATTTTGGAGCAAATTTCGGCTTAATTTCGAAGATTTCTTCGAAAATATTACTTAATAAGCCGTTTTTGCAGCAAATTTCGTCTTAATTTGGAAGATTTCTTCGAAAATCTTACTAAATAAGCCGTTTTCGGAGCAAATTACGGCTTAATTTGGAAGATTTTTCGAAAATCCTCCCAAATAAGCCGCTTTCACAGCGAATTTCGGCTTAATTTGGAAGATTTTTCGGTCATCTCCCTAATTTAGATGTTTTAAGTGCAAATTTCGTCTTAATTTGGAAGATTTCTTCGAAAATCTTACTAAATAAGCCGTTTTCGGAGGAATTTTTTCCTTAATTTGAATGATTTTTCGAAAATCTTATTAACTGAGACGTTTTCGGAGCAAATGTTGGCATATTTTGGAAGAATTTTCGAGAATCTTGCCTAATAAGCCGTTTTCGTAGCAAATTTCGTCTTAATTTGGAAGATTTCTTCGAAATTCTTACTAAAGAAGACGTTTTAAGAGCAAAATTTGGCATATTTTGGACGAATTTTCGAAAATCGTTCTTTATAAGCTGTTTTTGGAGGATATTTCGTCATATTTCGGAAGATTTTTCAAAAATCTTACCAAGTAAGCCGTCTTTGGAGCAAATTCCGGCTTATATTTCAAGATTTTTGAAAACTTTTCCCAAGTAAGCCGTTTTCGGAGCAAATTTCTTCTTAGTTTCGAAGATTTTTCGAAAATCTTGCCATATATGCCGTTTCCGAAGCGAATTTCGGCTTCTATTTCAAGATTTTAGAAAAATCTTCCCACGTAATCCGTTTTCTGAGTAAATTTCTGCTTAGATTGGATGATTTTTCTAAAATCTTGCTGAATGAGCCGTTTTCCGAGCAAATTTCTGTTTAATTTGGAAGATTTTTCGGAAATCTCCCTAAATTAGATGTTTTAAGAGCAAATTTCGTCTTAATTTGGAAGATTTCTTCGAAAATCTGACAAAATAAGCCGTTTTCGGAGGAATCCTTTGCTTAATTTGAAAGATTTTTCGAAAATCTTGTTAAATGAGACGTTTTTGGAGCAAATGTTGGCATATTTCTGAAGATTTTTCGAAAATCTTGCCTAATAAGCCGTTTTCGGAGCAAATTTCGTCTTAATTTGGAAGATTTCTTCGAAAATCTTACTAAATAAGACGTTTTAAGAGCAAAATTTGGCATATTTCGGCGAATTTGGCGAATTCCGGCTTATATTTCAAGATTTTTGAAAACTTTTCCCAAGTAAGCCGTTTCCGGAGCAAATTTCGGCCCTATTTGGAAGATTTTTTGGAAATCTTCCCAAATAAGCCGTTTTTAAAGCGAATTTTGGCTTAATTTGGAAGATTTTTCGGAATCTCCCTAAATCAGACGTTTTAAGAGCAAATTTTGGCATATTTTGGACGATTTTTCGAAAACCTTGCCTAATAAGCCGTTTTCGGAGCAAATTTTGTCTTAATTTGGAAGATTTCTTCGAAAATCTTACTAAATTAGACGTTCTAAGAGCAAAATTTGGCATATTTTGGACGACTTTTCGAAAATCGTTCTTTATAAGCTGTTTTTGGAGGATATTTCGTCATATTTCGAATGATTTTTCAATAATCTTGCCAAGTAAGCCGTTTTTGGAGCAAATTCCGGCTTATATTTCAAGATTTTTGAAAACGTTTCCCATGTAAGCCGTTTTCGGAGCAAATTTCTTATTAGTTTCGAAGATTTTTCGAAAATCTTGCTATATAAGCCGTTTTCCGAGTAAACTTCGGCTTAATTTCGAAGATTTTTCGATAATCGTCCCAAATAAGCCGTTTTTGGAGCATATTTCGTCTTATATTTTGGAAGATTTTTCAGGAATCTTGCCAAGTAAGCCGTTTTCGGAGCAAATTCCGGCTTATCTTTCAAGATTTTTGAAAAATCTACCCATGTAAGCCGTTTTCGGAGCAAATTTCTTCTTAGTTTCTATGATTTTTCGAAAATCTTGCCATATAAGCCGTTTCCGGAGCAAATTTCGGCCTTATTTGGAAGATTTTTCGGAAATCTTCCCAAATAAGCCGTTTTCAAAGCGAATTTCGTCATATTTCGGAAGATTTTTCAAAAATCTTGCCAAGTAAGCCGTTTTTGGAGCAAATTCCGGCTTATATTTCAAGATTTTTGAAAACGTTTCCCAAGTAAGCCGTTTTCGGAGCAAATTTCTTCTTAGTTTCGAAGATTCTTCGAAAATCTTGCCATATAAGCCGTTTCCGGAGCAAATTTCGGCCTTATTTGGAAGATTTTTCGGAAATCTTCCCAAATAAGCCGTTTTCAAAGCGAATTTCGGCTTAATTTGGAAGATTTTTCGGAAATCTCCCTAAATCAGTCGTTTTAAGAGAAAAATTTAGCATATTTTGGACGATTTTTCAAAAAACTTGCCTAATAAGCCGTTTTCGGAGCAAATTTCGTCTTAATTGGAAGATTTCTTCGAAACTCTTACTAAATAAGACGTTTTAGAGCAAATTTTGGCATATTTTGGACGACTTTTAGAAAATCGTTCTTTATAAGCCGTTTTTGGAGCATATTTTGTCATATTTCGGAAGATTTTTCAAAAATCTTGCTATATAAGCCGTTTTCCGAGTAAACTTCGGCTTAATTTCGAAGATTTTTCGATAATCGTCCCAAATAAGCCGTTCTCAGAGCATATTTCGGCTTAATTTCGAAGATTTCTTCGAAAATATTACTTAATAAGCCGTTTTTGCAGCAAATTTCGTCTTAATTTGGAAGATTTCTTCGAAAATCTTACTAAATAAGTCGTTTTCGGAGCAAATTACGGCTTAATTTGGAAGATTTTTCGAAAATCCTCCCAAATAAGCCGCTTTCAAAACGAATTTCGGCTTAATTTGGAAGATTTTTGGGTCATCTCCCTAGATTAGATGTTTTAAGTGAAAATTTCGTCTTAATTTGGAAGATTTTTTCGAAAATCTTACTAAATAAGACGTTTTAAGAGCAAAATTTGGCATATTTTGGACGAATTTTCGAAAATCGTTCTTTATAAGCTGTTTTTGGAGGATATTTCGTCATATTTCGAATGATTTTTCAAAAATCTTGCCAAGTAAGCCGTTTTTGGAGCAAATTCCGGCTTATATTTCAAGATTTTTGAAAACGTTTCCCATGTAAGCCGTTTTCGGAGCAAATTTCTTATTAGTTTCGAAGATTTTTCGAAAATCTTGCCATATAAGCCGTTTCCGGAGCAAATTTCGGCCTAATTTGGAAGATTTTTCGGAAATCTTCCCAAATAAGCCGGTTTCAAAGCGAATTTTGGCTTAATTTGGAAGATTTTTCGGAAATCATCCTAAATCAGTCGTTTTAAGAGCAAATTTTGGCATATTTTGGACGATTTTTCGAAAACCTTGCCTAATAAGCCGTTATCGGAACAAATTTCGTTTTAATATTGAAATTTCTTCGAAAATCTTACTAAATAAGCCTTTTTCGGAGCAAATTACGCCTTAATTTGGAAGATTTTTCAAAAATCTAGCCAAATTCGCCATTTTCGGAGCAATTTTCGGCGTAATTTGGAAGATTTTTCGAATATCGTCCCAAATAACCCGTTTTCGGAAGAAATTCCGGCTAAATGTGGATGATATCTTCGATAATCTTGCCGTTTACGGAGCAAATTTCGGCTTAAATTTCAAGATTTTGGAAAAATCTTCCCAAGTAATCCGTTTTCTGAGCAAATTTCTGCTTAGATTGGATACTTTTTCTAAAATCATGCTGAATGAGCCGTTTTCCAGGCAAATTTCTGTTTAAATTGGAAGATTTTTCGGAAATCTCCCTAAATTAGATGTTTTAAGAGCAAATTTCGTCTTAATTTGGAAGATTTCTTCGAAAATCTTGTTAAATGAGCCGTTTTCGGAGCAATTGATGGCATATTTTGGAAGAATTTTCGAGAATCTTGCCTAATAAGCCGTTTTCGTAGCAAATTTCGTCTTAATTTGGAAGATTTCTTCGAAAATCTTACTAAAGAAGACGTTTTAAGAGCAAAATTTGGCATATTTTGGACGAATTTTCGAAAATCGTTCTTTATAAGCTGTTTTTGGAGGATATTTCGTCATATTTCGGAAGATTTTTCAAAAATCTTACCAAGTAAGCCGTCTTTGGAGCAAATTCCGGCTTATATTTCAAGATTTTTGAAAACTTTTCCCAAGTAAGCCGTTTTCGGAGCAAATTTCTTCTTAGTTTCGAAGATTTTTCGAAAATCTTGCCATATATGCCGTTTCCGAAGCGAATTTCGGCTTCTATTTCAAGATTTTAGAAAAATCTTCCCACGTAATCCGTTTTCTGAGTAAATTTCTGCTTAGATTGGATGATTTTTCTAAAATCTTGCTGAATGAGCCGTTTTCCGAGCAAATTTCTGTTTAATTTGGAAGATTTTTCGGAAATCTCCCTAAATTAGATGTTTTAAGAGCAAATTTCGTCTTAATTTGGAAGATTTCTTCGAAAATCTGACAAAATAAGCCGTTTTCGGAGGAATCCTTTGCTTAATTTGAAAGATTTTTCGAAAATCTTGTTAAATGAGACGTTTTTGGAGCAAATGTTGGCATATTTCTGAAGATTTTTCGAAAATCTTGCCTAATAAGCCGTTTTCGGAGCAAATTTCGTCTTAATTTGGAAGATTTCTTCGAAAATCTTACTAAATAAGACGTTTTAAGAGCAAAATTTGGCGTATTTCGGACGACTTTTCGAAAATCGTTTTTTTTTTGCCGTTTTTGGTGCATATTTCGTCATGTTTCGGAAGATTTTTCAAAAATCTTGCCAAGTAAGCCGTTTTTGGAGCGAATTCCGGCTTATATTTCAAGATTTTTGAAAACTTTTCCCAAGTAAGCCGTTTCCGGAGCAAATTTCGGCCTAATTTGGAAGATTTTTTGGAAATCTTCCCAAATAAGCCGTTTTTAAAGCGAATTTTGGCTTAATTTGGAAGATTTTTCGGAAATCTCCCTAAATCAGACGTTTTAAGAGCAAATTTTGGCATATTTTGGACGATTTTTCGAAAACCTTGCCTAATAAGCCGTTTTCGGAGCAAATTTTGTCTTAATTTGGAAGATTTCTTCGAAAATCTTACTAAATTAGACGTTCTAAGAGCAAAATTTGGCATATTTTGGACGACTTTTCGAAAATCGTTCTTTATAAGCCGTTTTTGGAGCATATTTCGTCATATTTCGGAAGATTTTTCAAAAATCTTGCCAAGTAAGCCGTTTTTGGAGCAAATTCCGGCTTATATTTCAAGATTTTTGAAAACGTTTCCCAAGTAAGCCGTTTGCGGAGCAAATTTCTTCTTAGTTTCGAAGATTCTTCGAAAATCTTGCCATATAAGCCGTTTCCGGAGCAAATTTCGGCCTTATTTGGAAGATTTTTCGGAAATCTTCCCAAATAAGCCGTTTTCAAAGCGAATTTCGGCTTAATTTGGAAGATTTTTCGGAAATCTCCCTAAATCAGTCATTTTAAGAGAAAAATTTAGTATATATTTTGGACGATTTTTCAAAAAACTTGCCTAATAAGCCGTTTTCGGAGCAAATTTCGTCTTAGTTTGGAAGATTTCTTCGAAACTCTTACTAAATAAGACGTTTTAGAGCAAATTTTGGCATATTTTGGACGACTTTTAGAAAATCGTTCTTTATAAGCCGTTTTTGGAGCATATTTTGTCATATTTCGGAAGATTTTTCAAAAATCTTGCTATATAAGCCGTTTTCCGAGTAAACTTCGGCTTAATTTCGAAGATTTTTCGAAAATCGTCCCAAATAAGCCGTTCTCAGAGCATATTTCGGCTTAATTTGGAAGATTTTTCGAAAACCATGCTAAATGAGCCCATTTTGGAGCAAATTTCGGCTTAATTTCCAAGATTTCTTCGAAAATATTACTTAATAAGCCGTTTTTGCAGCAAATTTCGTCTTAATTTCGAAGATTTCTTCGAAAATCTTACTAAATAAGCCGTTTTCGGAGCAAATTACGGCTTAATTTGGAAGATTTTTCGAAAATCCTCCCAAATAAGCCGCTTTCAAAACGAATTTCGGCTTAATTTGGAAAATTTTTGGGTCATCTCCCTAGATTAGATGTTTTAAGTCCAAATTTCGTCTTAATTTGGAAGATTTCTTCGAAAATCTTACTAAATAAGCCGTTTTCGGAGGAATTTTTTGCTTAATCTGAAAGATATTTCGAAAATCTTGTTAAATGAGACGTTTTCGGAGCAAATGTTGGCATATTTTGGAAGAATTTTCGAGAATCTTGCCTAATAAGCCGTTTTTGTAGCAAATTTCGTCATAATTTGGAAGATTTCTTCGAAAATCTTACTAAATAAGAAGTTTTAAGAGCAAAATTTGGCATATTTTGGACGACTTCTCGAAAATCCTTCTTTATGAGCTGTTTTTGGAGCATATTTTGTCATATTTCGGAAGATTTTTCAAAAATCTTCCCAAATAGGCCGTTTTCGGAGCAAATTTCTGCTTAGTTTGGAAGATTTTTCGAAAATCTTGCCATATAAGCCGTTTTCCGAGTAAACTTCGGCTTAATTTCGAAGATTTTTCGAAAATCGTCCCAAATAAGCCGTTCTCAGAGCATATTTCGGCTTAATTTGGAAGATTTTTCGAAAACCATGCTAAATGAGCCCATTTTGGAGCAAATTTCGGCTTAATTTCGAAGATTTCTTCGAAAATATTACTTAATAAGCCGTTTTTGCAGCAAATTTCGTCTTAATTTGGAAGATTTCTTCGAAAATCTTACTAAATAAGCCGTTTTCGGAGCAAATTACGGCTTAATTTGGAAGATTTTTCGAAAATCCTCCCAAATAAGCCGCTTTCACAGCGAATTTCGGCTTAATTTGGAAGATTTTTCGGTCATCTCCCTAATTTAGATGTTTTAAGTGCAAATTTCGTCTTAATTTGGAAGATTTCTTCGAAAATCTTACTAAATAAGCCGTTTTCGGAGGAATTTTTTCCTTAATTTGAATGATTTTTCGAAAATCTTATTAACTGAGACGTTTTCGGAGCAAATGTTGGCATATTTTGGAAGAATTTTCGAGAATCTTGCCTAATAAGCCGTTTTCGTAGCAAATTTCGTCTTAATTTGGAAGATTTCTTCGAAATTCTTACTAAAGAAGACGTTTTAAGAGCAAAATTTGGCATATTTTGGACGAATTTTCGAAAATCGTTCTTTATAAGCTGTTTTTGGAGGATATTTCGTCATATTTCGGAAGATTTTTCAAAAATCTTACCAAGTAAGCCGTCTTTGGAGCAAATTCCGGCTTATATTTCAAGATTTTTGAAAACTTTTCCCAAGTAAGCCGTTTTCGGAGCAAATTTCTTCTTAGTTTCGAAGATTTTTCGAAAATCTTGCCATATATGCCGTTTCCGAAGCGAATTTCGGCTTCTATTTCAAGATTTTAGAAAAATCTTCCCACGTAATCCGTTTTCTGAGTAAATTTCTGCTTAGATTGGATGATTTTTCTAAAATCTTGCTGAATGAGCCGTTTTCCGAGCAAATTTCTGTTTAATTTGGAAGATTTTTCGGAAATCTCCCTAAATTAGATGTTTTAAGAGCAAATTTCGTCTTAATTTGGAAGATTTCTTCGAAAATCTGACAAAATAAGCCGTTTTCGGAGGAATCCTTTGCTTAATTTGAAAGATTTTTCGAAAATCTTGTTAAATGAGACGTTTTTGGAGCAAATGTTGGCATATTTCTGAAGATTTTTCGAAAATCTTGCCTAATAAGCCGTTTTCGGAGCAAATTTCGTCTTAATTTGGAAGATTTCTTCGAAAATCTTACTAAATAAGACGTTTTAAGAGCAAAATTTGGCATATTTCGGCGAATTTGGCGAATTCCGGCTTATATTTCAAGATTTTTGAAAACTTTTCCCAAGTAAGCCGTTTCCGGAGCAAATTTCGGCCCTATTTGGAAGATTTTTTGGAAATCTTCCCAAATAAGCCGTTTTTAAAGCGAATTTTGGCTTAATTTGGAAGATTTTTCGGAATCTCCCTAAATCAGACGTTTTAAGAGCAAATTTTGGCATATTTTGGACGATTTTTCGAAAACCTTGCCTAATAAGCCGTTTTCGGAGCAAATTTTGTCTTAATTTGGAAGATTTCTTCGAAAATCTTACTAAATTAGACGTTCTAAGAGCAAAATTTGGCATATTTTGGACGACTTTTCGAAAATCGTTCTTTATAAGCTGTTTTTGGAGGATATTTCGTCATATTTCGAATGATTTTTCAATAATCTTGCCAAGTAAGCCGTTTTTGGAGCAAATTCCGGCTTATATTTCAAGATTTTTGAAAACGTTTCCCATGTAAGCCGTTTTCGGAGCAAATTTCTTATTAGTTTCGAAGATTTTTCGAAAATCTTGCTATATAAGCCGTTTTCCGAGTAAACTTCGGCTTAATTTCGAAGATTTTTCGATAATCGTCCCAAATAAGCCGTTTTTGGAGCATATTTCGTCTTATATTTTGGAAGATTTTTCAGGAATCTTGCCAAGTAAGCCGTTTTCGGAGCAAATTCCGGCTTATCTTTCAAGATTTTTGAAAAATCTACCCATGTAAGCCGTTTTCGGAGCAAATTTCTTCTTAGTTTCTATGATTTTTCGAAAATCTTGCCATATAAGCCGTTTCCGGAGCAAATTTCGGCCTTATTTGGAAGATTTTTCGGAAATCTTCCCAAATAAGCCGTTTTCAAAGCGAATTTCGTCATATTTCGGAAGATTTTTCAAAAATCTTGCCAAGTAAGCCGTTTTTGGAGCAAATTCCGGCTTATATTTCAAGATTTTTGAAAACGTTTCCCAAGTAAGCCGTTTTCGGAGCAAATTTCTTCTTAGTTTCGAAGATTCTTCGAAAATCTTGCCATATAAGCCGTTTCCGGAGCAAATTTCGGCCTTATTTGGAAGATTTTTCGGAAATCTTCCCAAATAAGCCGTTTTCAAAGCGAATTTCGGCTTAATTTGGAAGATTTTTCGGAAATCTCCCTAAATCAGTCGTTTTAAGAGAAAAATTTAGCATATTTTGGACGATTTTTCAAAAAACTTGCCTAATAAGCCGTTTTCGGAGCAAATTTCGTCTTAATTGGAAGATTTCTTCGAAACTCTTACTAAATAAGACGTTTTAGAGCAAATTTTGGCATATTTTGGACGACTTTTAGAAAATCGTTCTTTATAAGCCGTTTTTGGAGCATATTTTGTCATATTTCGGAAGATTTTTCAAAAATCTTGCTATATAAGCCGTTTTCCGAGTAAACTTCGGCTTAATTTCGAAGATTTTTCGATAATCGTCCCAAATAAGCCGTTCTCAGAGCATATTTCGGCTTAATTTCGAAGATTTCTTCGAAAATATTACTTAATAAGCCGTTTTTGCAGCAAATTTCGTCTTAATTTGGAAGATTTCTTCGAAAATCTTACTAAATAAGTCGTTTTCGGAGCAAATTACGGCTTAATTTGGAAGATTTTTCGAAAATCCTCCCAAATAAGCCGCTTTCAAAACGAATTTCGGCTTAATTTGGAAGATTTTTGGGTCATCTCCCTAGATTAGATGTTTTAAGTGAAAATTTCGTCTTAATTTGGAAGATTTTTTCGAAAATCTTACTAAATAAGACGTTTTAAGAGCAAAATTTGGCATATTTTGGACGAATTTTCGAAAATCGTTCTTTATAAGCTGTTTTTGGAGGATATTTCGTCATATTTCGAATGATTTTTCAAAAATCTTGCCAAGTAAGCCGTTTTTGGAGCAAATTCCGGCTTATATTTCAAGATTTTTGAAAACGTTTCCCATGTAAGCCGTTTTCGGAGCAAATTTCTTATTAGTTTCGAAGATTTTTCGAAAATCTTGCCATATAAGCCGTTTCCGGAGCAAATTTCGGCCTAATTTGGAAGATTTTTCGGAAATCTTCCCAAATAAGCCGGTTTCAAAGCGAATTTTGGCTTAATTTGGAAGATTTTTCGGAAATCATCCTAAATCAGTCGTTTTAAGAGCAAATTTTGGCATATTTTGGACGATTTTTCGAAAACCTTGCCTAATAAGCCGTTATCGGAACAAATTTCGTTTTAATATTGAAATTTCGAAAATCTTACTAAATAAGCCTTTTTCGGAGCAAATTACGCCTTAATTTGGAAGATTTTTCAAAAATCTAGCCAAATTCGCCATTTTCGGAGCAATTTTCGGCGTAATTTGGAAGATTTTTCGAATATCGTCCCAAATAACCCGTTTTCGGAAGAAATTCCGGCTAAATGTGGATGATATCTTCGATAATCTTGCCGTTTACGGAGCAAATTTCGGCTTAAATTTCAAGATTTTGGAAAAATCTTCCCAAGTAATCCGTTTTCTGAGCAAATTTCTGCTTAGATTGGATACTTTTTCTAAAATCATGCTGAATGAGCCGTTTTCCAGGCAAATTTCTGTTTAAATTGGAAGATTTTTCGGAAATCTCCCTAAATTAGATGTTTTAAGAGCAAATTTCGTCTTAATTTGGAAGATTTCTTCGAAAATCTTCCTAAATAAGCCGTTTTCGGAGGAATCCTTTGCTTAATTTGAAAGATTTTTCGAAAATCTTGTTTAATGAGACGATTTTGGAGCAAATGTTGGCATATTTCTGAAGATTTTTCGAAAACCTTGCCTAATAAGCCGTTTTCGGAGCAAATTTCGTCTTAATTTGGAAGATTTCTTCGAAAATCTTACTAAATAAGACGTTTTAAGAGCAAAATTTGGCATATTTTGGACGACTTTTTGAAAATCGTTCTTTATAAGCCGTTTTTGGAGTATATTTCGTCATATTTCGGAAGATTTTTCAAAAATCTTGCCAAGTAAGCCGTTTTTGGAGCAAATTCCGGCTTATATTTCAAGATTTTTGAAAACCTTTCCCAAGTAAGCCGTTTTCGGAGCAAATTTCTTCTTAGTTTCGAAGATTTTTCGAAGATCTTGCCATATAATCCGTTTCCGGAGCAAATTTCGGCTTCTATTTCAAGATTTTAGAAAATCTTCCCATGTAATCCGTTTTCTGAGTAAATTTCTGCTTAGATTGGATGATTTTTCTAAAATCTTGCTGAATGAGCCGTTTTCCGAGCAAATTTCTGTTTAATTTGGAAGATTTTTCGGAAATCTCCCTAAATTAGATGTTTTAAGAGCAAATTTCGTCTTAATTTGGAAGATTTCTTCGAAAATCTTCCTAAATAAGCCGTTTTCGGAGGAATCCTTTGCTTAATTTGAAAGATTTTTCGAAAATCTTGTTAAATGAGACGTTTTCGGAGCAAATGTTGGCATATTTCTGAAGATTTTTGAAAAATCTTCCCATGTAAGCCGTTTTCGGAGCAAATTTCTTCTTTTTTCGAAGATTTTTCGAAAATCCTGCCATATAAGCCGTTTCCGAAGCAAATTTCGGCTTAATTTTTAAGATTTCTCGAAAATCTAGCCAAATTCGCCATTTTCGGAGCAATTTTCGTCTTAATTTGGAAGATTTTTCGTAAATCTCCCTAAATCAGTCGTTTTAAGAGCAAATTTTGGCATATTTTGGACGATTTTTCGAAAATCTTGCGTAATAAGCCGTTTTCGGAGCAAATTTCGTTTTAATATTGAAATTTCTTCGAAAATCTTACTAAGTAAGCCTTTTTCGGAGCAAATTACGCCTTAATTTGGAAGATTTTTCAAAAATCTAGCGAAATTCGCCATTTTCGGAGCAATTTTCATCGTAATTTGTAAGATTTTTCGAAAATCGTCCCAAATAAGCCGATTTCGGAAGAAATTCCGGCTAAATTTGGATGATTTCTTCGAAAATCTGACAAAAAAAGCCATTTACGGAGCAAATTTCGGCTTAAATTTCAAGATTTTGGAAAAATCTTCCCAAGTAATCCGTTTTCTGAGCAAATTACTGCTTAGATTGTATGATTTTTCTAAAATCTTGCTGAATGAGACGTTTTCCGAGCAAATTTCTGTTTATTTTGGAAGATTTTTCGGAAATCTCCCTATATTAGATGTTTTAAGAGCAAATTTCGTCTTAATTTGGAAGATTTCTTCGAAAATCGTACTAAATAAGCCGTTTTCGGAGGAATCCTTTGCTTAATTTGAAAGATTTTTCGAAAATCTTGTTAAATGAGACGTTTTCGGAGCAAATGTTGGCATATTTCTGAAGATTTTTCGAAAACCTTGCCTAATAAGCCGTTTTCGGAGCAAATTTGGTCTTAATTTCGAAGATTTCTTCGAAAATCTTACTAAATAAGACGTTTTAAGAGCAAAATTTGGCATATTTTGGACGACTTCTCGAAAATCCTTCTTTATGAGCTGTTTTTGGAGCATATTTTGTCATATTTCGGAAGATTTTTCAAAAATCTTCCCAAATAGGCCGTTTTCGGAGCAAATTTCTGCTTAGTTTGGAAGATTTTTCGAAAATCTTGCCATATAAGCCGTTTTCCGAGCATATTTCGGCTTAATTTGGAAGATTTTTCGAAAACCATGCTAAATGAGCCCATTTTGGAGCAAATTTCGGCTTAATTTCGAAGATTTCTTCGAAAATATTACTTAATAAGCCGTTTTTGCAGCAAATTTCGTCTTAATTTGGAAGATTTCTTCGAAAATCTTACTAAATAAGCCGTTTTCGGAGCAAATTACGGCTTAATTTGGAAGATTTTTCGGTCATCTCCCTAATTTAGATGTTTTAAGTGCAAATTTCGTCTTAATTTGGAAGATTTCTTCGAAAATCTTACTAAATAAGCCGTTTTCGGAGGAATTTTTTGCTTAATTTGAATGATTTTTCGAAAATCTTATTAACTGAGACGTTTTCGGAGCAAATGTTGGCATATTTTGGAAGAATTTTCGAGAATCTTGCCTAATAAGCCGTTTTCGTAGCAAATTTCGTCTTAATTTGGAAGATTTCTTCGAAATTCTTACTAAAGAAGACGTTTTAAGAGCAAAATTTGGCATATTTTGGACGAATTTTCGAAAATCGTTCTTTATAAGCTGTTTTTGGAGGATATTTCGTCATATTTCGGAAGATTTTTCAAAAATCTTACCAAGTAAGCCGTCTTTGGAGCAAATTCCGGCTTATATTTCAAGATTTTTGAAAACTTTTCCCAAGTAAGCCGTTTTCGGAGCAAATTTCTTCTTAGTTTCGAAGATTTTTCGAAAATCTTGCCATATATGCCGTTTCCGAAGCGAATTTCGGCTTCTATTTCAAGATTTTAGAAAAATCTTCCCACGTAATCCGTTTTCTGAGTAAATTTCTGCTTAGATTGGATGATTTTTCTAAAATCTTGCTGAATGAGCCGTTTTCCGAGCAAATTTCTGTTTAATTTGGAAGATTTTTCGGAAATCTCCCTAAATTAGATGTTTTAAGAGCAAATTTCGTCTTAATTTGGAAGATTTCTTCGAAAATCTTCCTAAATAAGCCGTTTTCGGAGGAATCCTTTGCTTAATTTGAAAGATTTTTCGAAAATCTTGTTAAATGAGACGTTTTCGGAGCAAATGTTGGCATATTTCTGAAGATTTTTGAAAAATCTTCCCACGTAAGCCGTTTTCGGAGCAAATTTCTTCTTAGTTTCGAAGATTTTTC
This sequence comes from Pachydiplax longipennis, assembly GCA_036926295.1. Classification (NCBI taxonomy): domain Eukaryota; kingdom Metazoa; phylum Arthropoda; class Insecta; order Odonata; family Libellulidae; genus Pachydiplax; species Pachydiplax longipennis. The sequence goes on from JAVFKF010000004.1 coordinate 2,903,755, forward strand.
GAAAATCCTGCCATATAAGCCGTTTCCGAAGCAAATTTCGGCTTAATTTTTAAGATTTCTCGAAAATCTAGCCAAATTCGCCATTTTCGGAGCAATTTTCGTCTTAATTTGGAAGATTTTTCGTAAATCTCCCTAAATCAGTCGTTTTAAGAGCAAATTTTGGCATATTTTGGACGATTTTTCGAAAATCTTGCGTAATAAGCCGTTTTCGGAGCAAATTTCGTTTTAATATTGAAATTTCTTCGAAAATCTTACTAAGTAAGCCTTTTTCGGAGCAAATTACGCCTTAATTTGGGAGATTTTTCAAAAATCTAGCCAAATTCGCCATTTTCGGAGCAATTTTCATCGTAATTTGTAAGATTTTTCGAAAATCGTCCCAAATAAGCCGATTTCGGAAGAAATTCCGGCTAGATTTGGATGGTTTCTTCGAAAATCTGACAAAAAAAGCCGTTTTCGGAGCAAATTTCGGCTTAAATTTCAAGATTTTTGAAAAATCTTCCCACGTAATACGTTTTCTGAGCAAATTACTGCTTAGATTGTATGATTTTTCTAAAATCTTGCTGAATGAGACGTTTTCCGAGCAAATTTCTGTTTATTTTGGAAGATTTTTCGGAAATCTCCCTAAATTAGATGTTTTAAGAGCAAATTTCGTCTTAATTTGGAAGATTTCTTCGAAAATCTGACAAAATAAGCCTTTTTCTGAGGAATCCTTTGCTTAAACTGAAAGATTTTTCTAAAATCTTGCTTAATGAGCCGTATTCCGAGCAAATTTCTGTTTAATTTGGAAGATTTTTCGGAAATCTCCCTAAATTAGATGTTTTAAGAGCAAATTTCGTCTTAATTTGGAAGATTTCTTCGAAAATCGTACTAAATAAGCCGTTTTCGGAGGAATCCTTTGCTTAATTTGAAAGATTTTTCGAAAATCTTGTTAAATGAGACGTTTTCGGAGCAAATGTTGGCATATTTCTGAAGATTTTTCGAAAACCTTGCCTAATAAGCCGTTTTCGGAGCAAATTTCGTCTTAATTTCGAAGATTTCTTCGAAAATCTTACTAAATAAGACGTTTTAAGAGCAAAATTTGGCATATTTTGGACGACTTCTCGAAAATCCTTCTTTATGAGCTGTTTTTGGAGCATATTTTGTCATATTTCGGAAGATTTTTCAAAAATCTTCCCAAATAGGCCGTTTTCGGAGCAAATTTCTGCTTAGTTTGGAAGATTTTTCGAAAATCTTGCCATATAAGCCGTTTTCCGAGTAAATTTCGGCTTAATTTCGAAGATTTTTCGAAAATCGTCCCAAATAAGCCGTTCTCAGAGCATATTTCGGCTTAATTTGGAAGATTTTTCGAAAACCATGCTAAATGAGCCCATTTTGGAGCAAATTTCGCCTTAATTTCGAAGATTTCTTCGAAAATATTACTTAATAAGCCGTTTTTGCAGCAAATTTCGTCTTAATTTGGAAGATTTCTTCGAAAATCTTACTAAATAAGCCGTTTTCGGAGCAAATTACGGCTTAATTTGGAAGATTTTTCGAAAATCCTCCCAAATAAGCCGCTTTCACAGCGAATTTCGGCTTAATTTGGAAGATTTTTCGGTCATCTCCCTAATTTAGATGTTTTAAGTGCAAATTTCGTCTTAATTTGGAAGATTTCTTCGAAAATCTTACTAAATAAGCCGTTTTCGGAGGAATTTTTTGCTTAATTTGAATGATTTTTCGAAAATCTTATTAACTGAGACGTTTTCGGAGCAAATGTTGGCATATTTTGGAAGAATTTTCGAGAATCTTGCCTAATAAGCCGTTTTCGTAGCAAATTTCGTCTTAATTTGGAAGATTTCTTCGAAATTCTTACTAAAGAAGACGTTTTAAGAGCAAAATTTGGCATATTTTGGACGAATTTTCGAAAATCGTTCTTTATAAGCTGTTTTTGGAGGATATTTCGTCATATTTCGGAAGATTTTTCAAAAATCTTACCAAGTAAGCCGTCTTTGGAGCAAATTCCGGCTTATATTTCAAGATTTTTGAAAACTTTTCCCAAGTAAGCCGTTTTCGGAGCAAATTTCTTCTTAGTTTCGAAGATTTTTCGAAAATCTTGCCATATATGCCGTTTCCGAAGCGAATTTCGGCTTCTATTTCAAGATTTTAGAAAAATCTTCCCACGTAATCCGTTTTCTGAGTAAATTTCTGCTTAGATTGGATGATTTTTCTAAAATCTTGCTGAATGAGCCGTTTTCCGAGCAAATTTCTGTTTAATTTGGAAGATTTTTCGGAAATCTCCCTAAATTAGATGTTTTAAGAGCAAATTTCGTCTTAATTTGGAAGATTTCTTCGAAAATCTGACAAAATAAGCCGTTTTCGGAGGAATCCTTTGCTTAATTTGAAAGATTTTTCGAAAATCTTGTTAAATGAGACGTTTTTGGAGCAAATGTTGGCATATTTCTGAAGATTTTTCGAAAATCTTGCCTAATAAGCCGTTTTCGGAGCAAATTTCGTCTTAATTTGGAAGATTTCTTCGAAAATCTTACTAAATAAGACGTTTTAAGAGCAAAATTTGGCATATTTCGGCGAATTTGGCGAATTCCGGCTTATATTTCAAGATTTTTGAAAACTTTTCCCAAGTAAGCCGTTTCCGGAGCAAATTTCGGCCCTATTTGGAAGATTTTTTGGAAATCTTCCCAAATAAGCCGTTTTTAAAGCGAATTTTGGCTTAATTTGGAAGATTTTTCGGAATCTCCCTAAATCAGACGTTTTAAGAGCAAATTTTGGCATATTTTGGACGATTTTTCGAAAACCTTGCCTAATAAGCCGTTTTCGGAGCAAATTTTGTCTTAATTTGGAAGATTTCTTCGAAAATCTTACTAAATTAGACGTTCTAAGAGCAAAATTTGGCATATTTTGGACGACTTTTCGAAAATCGTTCTTTATAAGCTGTTTTTGGAGGATATTTCGTCATATTTCGAATGATTTTTCAATAATCTTGCCAAGTAAGCCGTTTTTGGAGCAAATTCCGGCTTATATTTCAAGATTTTTGAAAACGTTTCCCATGTAAGCCGTTTTCGGAGCAAATTTCTTATTAGTTTCGAAGATTTTTCGAAAATCTTGCTATATAAGCCGTTTTCCGAGTAAACTTCGGCTTAATTTCGAAGATTTTTCGATAATCGTCCCAAATAAGCCGTTTTTGGAGCATATTTCGTCTTATATTTTGGAAGATTTTTCAGGAATCTTGCCAAGTAAGCCGTTTTCGGAGCAAATTCCGGCTTATCTTTCAAGATTTTTGAAAAATCTACCCATGTAAGCCGTTTTCGGAGCAAATTTCTTCTTAGTTTCTATGATTTTTCGAAAATCTTGCCATATAAGCCGTTTCCGGAGCAAATTTCGGCCTTATTTGGAAGATTTTTCGGAAATCTTCCCAAATAAGCCGTTTTCAAAGCGAATTTCGTCATATTTCGGAAGATTTTTCAAAAATCTTGCCAAGTAAGCCGTTTTTGGAGCAAATTCCGGCTTATATTTCAAGATTTTTGAAAACGTTTCCCAAGTAAGCCGTTTTCGGAGCAAATTTCTTCTTAGTTTCGAAGATTCTTCGAAAATCTTGCCATATAAGCCGTTTCCGGAGCAAATTTCGGCCTTATTTGGAAGATTTTTCGGAAATCTTCCCAAATAAGCCGTTTTCAAAGCGAATTTCGGCTTAATTTGGAAGATTTTTCGGAAATCTCCCTAAATCAGTCGTTTTAAGAGAAAAATTTAGCATATTTTGGACGATTTTTCAAAAAACTTGCCTAATAAGCCGTTTTCGGAGCAAATTTCGTCTTAATTGGAAGATTTCTTCGAAACTCTTACTAAATAAGACGTTTTAGAGCAAATTTTGGCATATTTTGGACGACTTTTAGAAAATCGTTCTTTATAAGCCGTTTTTGGAGCATATTTTGTCATATTTCGGAAGATTTTTCAAAAATCTTGCTATATAAGCCGTTTTCCGAGTAAACTTCGGCTTAATTTCGAAGATTTTTCGATAATCGTCCCAAATAAGCCGTTCTCAGAGCATATTTCGGCTTAATTTCGAAGATTTCTTCGAAAATATTACTTAATAAGCCGTTTTTGCAGCAAATTTCGTCTTAATTTGGAAGATTTCTTCGAAAATCTTACTAAATAAGCCGTTTTCGGAGCAAATTACGGCTTAATTTGGAAGATTTTTCGAAAATCCTCCCAAATAAGCCGCTTTCAAAACGAATTTCGGCTTAATTTGGAAGATTTTTGGGTCATCTCCCTAGATTAGATGTTTTAAGTGAAAATTTCGTCTTAATTTGGAAGATTTTTTCGAAAATCTTACTAAATAAGACGTTTTAAGAGCAAAATTTGGCATATTTTGGACGAATTTTCGAAAATCGTTCTTTATAAGCTGTTTTTGGAGGATATTTCGTCATATTTCGAATGATTTTTCAAAAATCTTGCCAAGTAAGCCGTTTTTGGAGCAAATTCCGGCTTATATTTCAAGATTTTTGAAAACGTTTCCCATGTAAGCCGTTTTCGGAGCAAATTTCTTATTAGTTTCGAAGATTTTTCGAAAATCTTGCCATATAAGCCGTTTCCGGAGCAAATTTCGGCCTAATTTGGAAGATTTTTCGGAAATCTTCCCAAATAAGCCGGTTTCAAAGCGAATTTTGGCTTAATTTCGAAGATTTTTCGGAAATCATCCTAAATCAGTCGTTTTAAGAGCAAATTTTGGCATATTTTGGACGATTTTTCGAAAACCTTGCCTAATAAGCCGTTATCGGAACAAATTTCGTTTTAATATTGAAATTTCTTCGAAAATCTTACTAAATAAGCCTTTTTCGGAGCAAATTACGCCTTAATTTGGAAGATTTTTCAAAAATCTAGCCAAATTCGCCATTTTCGGAGCAATTTTCGGCGTAATTTGGAAGATTTTTCGAATATCGTCCCAAATAACCCGTTTTCGGAAGAAATTCCGGCTAAATGTGGATGATATCTTCGATAATCTTGCCGTTTACGGAGCAAATTTCGGCTTAAATTTCAAGATTTTGGAAAAATCTTCCCAAGTAATCCGTTTTCTGAGCAAATTTCTGCTTAGATTGGATACTTTTTCTAAAATCATGCTGAATGAGCCGTTTTCCAGGCAAATTTCTGTTTAAATTGGAAGATTTTTCGGAAATCTCCCTAAATTAGATGTTTTAAGAGCAAATTTCGTCTTAATTTGGAAGATTTCTTCGAAAATCTTGTTAAATGAGCCGTTTTCGGAGCAATTGATGGCATATTTTGGAAGAATTTTCGAGAATCTTGCCTAATAAGCCGTTTTCGTAGCAAATTTCGTCTTAATTTGGAAGATTTCTTCGAAAATCTTACTAAAGAAGACGTTTTAAGAGCAAAATTTGGCATATTTTGGACGAATTTTCGAAAATCGTTCTTTATAAGCTGTTTTTGGAGGATATTTCGTCATATTTCGGAAGATTTTTCAAAAATCTTACCAAGTAAGCCGTCTTTGGAGCAAATTCCGGCTTATATTTCAAGATTTTTGAAAACTTTTCCCAAGTAAGCCGTTTTCGGAGCAAATTTCTTCTTAGTTTCGAAGATTTTTCGAAAATCTTGCCATATATGCCGTTTCCGAAGCGAATTTCGGCTTCTATTTCAAGATTTTAGAAAAATCTTCCCACGTAATCCGTTTTCTGAGTAAATTTCTGCTTAGATTGGATGATTTTTCTAAAATCTTGCTGAATGAGCCGTTTTCCGAGCAAATTTCTGTTTAATTTGGAAGATTTTTCGGAAATCTCCCTAAATTAGATGTTTTAAGAGCAAATTTCGTCTTAATTTGGAAGATTTCTTCGAAAATCTGACAAAATAAGCCGTTTTCGGAGGAATCCTTTGCTTAATTTGAAAGATTTTTCGAAAATCTTGTTAAATGAGACGTTTTTGGAGCAAATGTTGGCATATTTCTGAAGATTTTTCGAAAATCTTGCCTAATAAGCCGTTTTCGGAGCAAATTTCGTCTTAATTTGGAAGATTTCTTCGAAAATCTTACTAAATAAGACGTTTTAAGAGCAAAATTTGGCGTATTTCGGACGACTTTTCGAAAATCGTTTTTTATTTGCCGTTTTTGGTGCATATTTCGTCATGTTTCGGAAGATTTTTCAAAAATCTTGCCAAGTAAGCCGTTTTTGGAGCGAATTCCGGCTTATATTTCAAGATTTTTGAAAACTTTTCCCAAGTAAGCCGTTTCCGGAGCAAATTTCGGCCTAATTTGGAAGATTTTTTGGAAATCTTCCCAAATAAGCCGTTTTTAAAGCGAATTTTGGCTTAATTTGGAAGATTTTTCGGAAATCTCCCTAAATCAGACGTTTTAAGAGCAAATTTTGGCATATTTTGGACGATTTTTCGAAAACCTTGCCTAATAAGCCGTTTTCGGAGCAAATTTTGTCTTAATTTGGAAGATTTCTTCGAAAATCTTACTAAATTAGACGTTCTAAGAGCAAAATTTGGCATATTTTGGACGACTTTTCGAAAATCGTTCTTTATAAGCCGTTTTTGGAGCATATTTCGTCATATTTCGGAAGATTTTTCAAAAATCTTGCCAAGTAAGCCGTTTTTGGAGCAAATTCCGGCTTATATTTCAAGATTTTTGAAAACGTTTCCCAAGTAAGCCGTTTGCGGAGCAAATTTCTTCTTAGTTTCGAAGATTCTTCGAAAATCTTGCCATATAAGCCGTTTCCGGAGCAAATTTCGGCCTTATTTGGAAGATTTTTCGGAAATCTTCCCAAATAAGCCGTTTTCAAAGCGAATTTCGGCTTAATTTGGAAGATTTTTCGGAAATCTCCCTAAATCAGTCATTTTAAGAGAAAAATTTAGTATATATTTTGGACGATTTTTCAAAAAACTTGCCTAATAAGCCGTTTTCGGAGCAAATTTCGTCTTAGTTTGGAAGATTTCTTCGAAACTCTTACTAAATAAGACGTTTTAGAGCAAATTTTGGCATATTTTGGACGACTTTTAGAAAATCGTTCTTTATAAGCCGTTTTTGGAGCATATTTTGTCATATTTCGGAAGATTTTTCAAAAATCTTGCTATATAAGCCGTTTTCCGAGTAAACTTCGGCTTAATTTCGAAGATTTTTCGAAAATCGTCCCAAATAAGCCGTTCTCAGAGCATATTTCGGCTTAATTTGGAAGATTTTTCGAAAACCATGCTAAATGAGCCCATTTTGGAGCAAATTTCGGCTTAATTTCCAAGATTTCTTCGAAAATATTACTTAATAAGCCGTTTTTGCAGCAAATTTCGTCTTAATTTCGAAGATTTCTTCGAAAATCTTACTAAATAAGCCGTTTTCGGAGCAAATTACGGCTTAATTTGGAAGATTTTTCGAAAATCCTCCCAAATAAGCCGCTTTCAAAACGAATTTCGGCTTAATTTGGAAAATTTTTGGGTCATCTCCCTAGATTAGATGTTTTAAGTCCAAATTTCGTCTTAATTTGGAAGATTTCTTCGAAAATCTTACTAAATAAGCCGTTTTCGGAGGAATTTTTTGCTTAATCTGAAAGATATTTCGAAAATCTTGTTAAATGAGACGTTTTCGGAGCAAATGTTGGCATATTTTGGAAGAATTTTCGAGAATCTTGCCTAATAAGCCGTTTTTGTAGCAAATTTCGTCATAATTTGGAAGATTTCTTCGAAAATCTTACTAAATAAGAAGTTTTAAGAGCAAAATTTGGCATATTTTGGACGACTTCTCGAAAATCCTTCTTTATGAGCTGTTTTTGGAGCATATTTTGTCATATTTCGGAAGATTTTTCAAAAATCTTCCCAAATAGGCCGTTTTCGGAGCAAATTTCTGCTTAGTTTGGAAGATTTTTCGAAAATCTTGCCATATAAGCCGTTTTCCGAGTAAACTTCGGCTTAATTTCGAAGATTTTTCGAAAATCGTCCCAAATAAGCCGTTCTCAGAGCATATTTCGGCTTAATTTGGAAGATTTTTCGAAAACCATGCTAAATGAGCCCATTTTGGAGCAAATTTCGGCTTAATTTCGAAGATTTCTTCGAAAATATTACTTAATAAGCCGTTTTTGCAGCAAATTTCGTCTTAATTTGGAAGATTTCTTCGAAAATCTTACTAAATAAGCCGTTTTCGGAGCAAATTACGGCTTAATTTGGAAGATTTTTCGAAAATCCTCCCAAATAAGCCGCTTTCACAGCGAATTTCGGCTTAATTTGGAAGATTTTTCGGTCATCTCCCTAATTTAGATGTTTTAAGTGCAAATTTCGTCTTAATTTGGAAGATTTCTTCGAAAATCTTACTAAATAAGCCGTTTTCGGAGGAATTTTTTGCTTAATTTGAATGATTTTTCGAAAATCTTATTAACTGAGACGTTTTCGGAGCAAATGTTGGCATATTTTGGAAGAATTTTCGAGAATCTTGCCTAATAAGCCGTTTTCGTAGCAAATTTCGTCTTAATTTGGAAGATTTCTTCGAAATTCTTACTAAAGAAGACGTTTTAAGAGCAAAATTTGGCATATTTTGGACGAATTTTCGAAAATCGTTCTTTATAAGCTGTTTTTGGAGGATATTTCGTCATATTTCGGAAGATTTTTCAAAAATCTTACCAAGTAAGCCGTCTTTGGAGCAAATTCCGGCTTATATTTCAAGATTTTTGAAAACTTTTCCCAAGTAAGCCGTTTTCGGAGCAAATTTCTTCTTAGTTTCGAAGATTTTTCGAAAATCTTGCCATATATGCCGTTTCCGAAGCGAATTTCGGCTTCTATTTCAAGATTTTAGAAAAATCTTCCCACGTAATCCGTTTTCTGAGTAAATTTCTGCTTAGATTGGATGATTTTTCTAAAATCTTGCTGAATGAGCCGTTTTCCGAGCAAATTTCTGTTTAATTTGGAAGATTTTTCGGAAATCTCCCTAAATTAGATGTTTTAAGAGCAAATTTCGTCTTAATTTGGAAGATTTCTTCGAAAATCTTCCTAAATAAGCCGTTTTCGGAGGAATCCTTTGCTTAATTTGAAAGATTTTTCGAAAATCTTGTTAAATGAGACGTTTTTGGAGCAAATGTTGGCATATTTCTGAAGATTTTTCGAAAACCTTGCCTAATAAGCCGTTTTCGGAGCAAATTTCGTCTTAATTTGGAAGATTTCTTCGAAAATCTTACTAAATAAGACGTTTTAAGAGCAAAATTTGGCATATTTTGGACGACTTTTTGAAAATCGTTCTTTATAAGCCGTTTTTGGAGTATATTTCGTCATATTTCGGAAGATTTTTCAAAAATCTTGCCAAGTAAGCCGTTTTTGGAGCAAATTCCGGCTTATATTTCAAGATTTTTGAAAACCTTTCCCAAGTAAGCCGTTTTCGGAGGAAATTTCTTCTTAGTTTCGAAGATTTTTCGAAGATCTTGCCATATAATCCGTTTCCGGAGCAAATTTCGGCTTCTATTTCAAGATTTTAGAAAATCTTCCCACGTAATCCGTTTTCTGAGTAAATTTCTGCTTAGATTGGATGATTTTTCTAAAATCTTGCTGAATGAGCCGTTTTCCGAGCAAATTTCTGTTTAATTTGGAAGATTTTTCGGAAATCTCCCTAAATTAGATGTTTTAAGAGCAAATTTCGTCTTAATTTGGAAGATTTCTTCGAAAATCTTCCTAAATAAGCCGTTTTCGGAGGAATCCTTTGCTTAATTTGAAAGATTTTTCGAAAATCTTGTTAAATGAGACGTTTTCGGAGCAAATGTTGGCATATTTCTGAAGATTTTTGAAAAATCTTCCCACGTAAGCCGTTTTCGGAGCAAATTTCTTCTTAGTTTCGAAGATTTTTCGAAAATCCTGCCATATAAGCCGTTTCCGAAGCAAATTTCGGCTTAATTTTTAAGATTTCTCGAAAATCTAGCCAAATTCGCCATTTTCGGAGCAATTTTCGTCTTAATTTGGAAGATTTTTCGTAAATCTCCCTAAATCAGTCGTTTTAAGAGCAAATTTTGGCATATTTTGGACGATTTTTCGAAAATCTTGCGTAATAAGCCGTTTTCGGAGCAAATTTCGTTTTAATATTGAAATTTCTTCGAAAATCTTACTAAGTAAGCCTTTTTCGGAGCAAATTACGCCTTAATTTGGGAGATTTTTCAAAAATCTAGCCAAATTCGCCATTTTCGGAGCAATTTTCATCGTAATTTGTAAGATTTTTCGAAAATCGTCCCAAATAAGCCGATTTCGGAAGAAATTCCGGCTAGATTTGGATGGTTTCTTCGAAAATCTGACAAAAAAAGCCGTTTTCGGAGCAAATTTCGGCTTAAATTTCAAGATTTTTGAAAAATCTTCCCACGTAATACGTTTTCTGAGCAAATTACTGCTTAGATTGTATGATTTTTCTAAAATCTTGCTGAATGAGACGTTTTCCGAGCAAATTTCTGTTTATTTTGGAAGATTTTTCGGAAATCTCCCTAAATTAGATGTTTTAAGAGCAAATTTCGTCTTAATTTGGAAGATTTCTTCGAAAATCGTACTAAATAAGCCGTTTTCGGAGGAATCCTTTGCTTAATTTGAAAGATTTTTCGAAAATCTTGTTAAATGAGACGTTTTCGGAGCAAATGTTGGCATATTTCTGAAGATTTTTCGAAAACCTTGCCTAATAAGCCGTTTTCGGAGCAAATTTCGTCTTAATTTCGAAGATTTCTTCGAAAATCTTACTAAATAAGACGTTTTAAGAGCAAAATTTGGCATATTTTGGACGACTTCTCGAAAATCCTTCTTTATGAGCTGTTTTTGGAGCATATTTTGTCATATTTCGGAAGATTTTTCAAAAATCTTCCCAAATAGGCCGTTTTCGGAGCAAATTTCTGCTTAGTTTGGAAGATTTTTCGAAAATCTTGCCATATAAGCCGTTTTCCGAGTAAACTTCGGCTTAATTTCGAAGATTTTTCGAAAATCGTCCCAAATAAGCCGTTCTCAGAGCATATTTCGGCTTAATTTGGAAGATTTTTCGAAAACCATGCTAAATGAGCCCATTTTGGAGCAAATTTCGGCTTAATTTCGAAGATTTCTTCGAAAATATTACTTAATAAGCCGTTTTTGCAGCAAATTTCGTCTTAATTTGGAAGATTTCTTCGAAAATCTTACTAAATAAGCCGTTTTCGGAGCAAATTACGGCTTAATTTGGAAGATTTTTCGAAAATCCTCCCAAATAAGCCGCTTTCACAGCGAATTTCGGCTTAATTTGGAAGATTTTTCGGTCATCTCCCTAATTTAGATGTTTTAAGTGCAAATTTCGTCTTAATTTGGAAGATTTCTTCGAAAATCTTACTAAATAAGCCGTTTTCGGAGGAATTTTTTGCTTAATTTGAATGATTTTTCGAAAATCTTATTAACTGAGACGTTTTCGGAGCAAATGTTGGCATATTTTGGAAGAATTTTCGAGAATCTTGCCTAATAAGCCGTTTTCGTAGCAAATTTCGTCTTAATTTGGAAGATTTCTTCGAAATTCTTACTAAAGAAGACGTTTTAAGAGCAAAATTTGGCATATTTTGGACGAATTTTCGAAAATCGTTCTTTATAAGCTGTTTTTGGAGGATATTTCGTCATATTTCGGAAGATTTTTCAAAAATCTTACCAAGTAAGCCGTCTTTGGAGCAAATTCCGGCTTATATTTCAAGATTTTTGAAAACTTTTCCCAAGTAAGCCGTTTTCGGAGCAAATTTCTTCTTAGTTTCGAAGATTTTTCGAAAATCTTGCCATATATGCCGTTTCCGAAGCGAATTTCGGCTTCTATTTCAAGATTTTAGAAAAATCTTCCCACGTAATCCGTTTTCTGAGTAAATTTCTGCTTAGATTGGATGATTTTTCTAAAATCTTGCTGAATGAGCCGTTTTCCGAGCAAATTTCTGTTTAATTTGGAAGATTTTTCGGAAATCTCCCTAAATTAGATGTTTTAAGAGCAAATTTCGTCTTAATTTGGAAGATTTCTTCGAAAATCTTCCTAAATAAGCCGTTTTCGGAGGAATCCTTTGCTTAATTTGAAAGATTTTTCGAAAATCTTGTTAAATGAGACGTTTTTGGAGCAAATGTTGGCATATTTCTGAAGATTTTTCGAAAACCTTGCCTAATAAGCCGTTTTCGGAGCAAATTTCGTCTTAATTTGGAAGATTTCTTCGAAAATCTTACTAAATAAGACGTTTTAAGAGCAAAATTTGGCATATTTTGGACGACTTTTTGAAAATCGTTCTTTATAAGCCGTTTTTGGAGTATATTTCGTCATATTTCGGAAGATTTTTCAAAAATCTTGCCAAGTAAGCCGTTTTTGGAGCAAATTCCGGCTTATATTTCAAGATTTTTGAAAACCTTTCCCAAGTAAGCCGTTTTCGGAGGAAATTTCTTCTTAGTTTCGAAGATTTTTCGAAGATCTTGCCATATAATCCGTTTCCGGAGCAAATTTCGGCTTCTATTTCAAGATTTTAGAAAATCTTCCCACGTAATCCGTTTTCTGAGTAAATTTCTGCTTAGATTGGATGATTTTTCTAAAATCTTGCTGAATGAGCCGTTTTCCGAGCAAATTTCTGTTTAATTTGGAAGATTTTTCGGAAATCTCCCTAAATTAGATGTTTTAAGAGCAAATTTCGTCTTAATTTGGAAGATTTCTTCGAAAATCTTCCTAAATAAGCCGTTTTCGGAGGAATCCTTTGCTTAATTTGAAAGATTTTTCGAAAATCTTGTTAAATGAGACGTTTTCGGAGCAAATGTTGGCATATTTCTGAAGATTTTTGAAAAATCTTCCCACGTAAGCCGTTTTCGGAGCAAATTTCTTCTTAGTTTCGAAGATTTTTCGAAAATCCTGCCATATAAGCCGTTTCCGAAGCAAATTTCGGCTTAATTTTTAAGATTTCTCGAAAATCTAGCCAAATTCGCCATTTTCGGAGCAATTTTCGTCTTAATTTGGAAGATTTTTCGTAAATCTCCCTAAATCAGTCGTTTTAAGAGCAAATTTTGGCATATTTTGGACGATTTTTCGAAAATCTTGCGTAATAAGCCGTTTTCGGAGCAAATTTCGTTTTAATATTGAAATTTCTTCGAAAATCTTACTAAGTAAGCCTTTTTCGGAGCAAATTACGCCTTAATTTGGGAGATTTTTCAAAAATCTAGCCAAATTCGCCATTTTCGGAGCAATTTTCATCGTAATTTGTAAGATTTTTCGAAAATCGTCCCAAATAAGCCGATTTCGGAAGAAATTCCGGCTAGATTTGGATGGTTTCTTCGAAAATCTGACAAAAAAAGCCGTTTTCGGAGCAAATTTCGGCTTAAATTTCAAGATTTTTGAAAAATCTTCCCACGTAATACGTTTTCTGAGCAAATTACTGCTTAGATTGTATGATTTTTCTAAAATCTTGCTGAATGAGACGTTTTCCGAGCAAATTTCTGTTTATTTTGGAAGATTTTTCGGAAATCTCCCTAAATTAGATGTTTTAAGAGCAAATTTCGTCTTAATTTGGAAGATTTCTTCGAAAATCTGACAAAATAAGCCTTTTTCTGAGGAATCCTTTGCTTAAACTGAAAGATTTTTCTAAAATCTTGCTTAATGAGCCGTATTCCGAGCAAATTTCTGTTTAATTTGGAAGATTTTTCGGAAATCTCCCTAAATTAGATGTTTTAAGAGCAAATTTCGTCTTAATTTGGAAGATTTCTTCGAAAATCGTACTAAATAAGCCGTTTTCGGAGGAATCCTTTGCTTAATTTGAAAGATTTTTCGAAAATCTTGTTAAATGAGACGTTTTCGGAGCAAATGTTGGCATATTTCTGAAGATTTTTCGAAAACCTTGCCTAATAAGCCGTTTTCGGAGCAAATTTCGTCTTAATTTCGAAGATTTCTTCGAAAATCTTACTAAATAAGACGTTTTAAGAGCAAAATTTGGCATATTTTGGACGACTTCTCGAAAATCCTTCTTTATGAGCTGTTTTTGGAGCATATTTTGTCATATTTCGGAAGATTTTTCAAAAATCTTCCCAAATAGGCCGTTTTCGGAGCAAATTTCTGCTTAGTTTGGAAGATTTTTCGAAAATCTTGCCATATAAGCCGTTTTCCGAGTAAATTTCGGCTTAATTTCGAAGATTTTTCGAAAATCGTCCCAAATAAGCCGTTCTCAGAGCATATTTCGGCTTAATTTGGAAGATTTTTCGAAAACCATGCTAAATGAGCCCATTTTGGAGCAAATTTCGGCTTAATTTCGAAGATTTCTTCGAAAATATTACTTAATAAGCCGTTTTTGCAGCAAATTTCGTCTTAATTTGGAAGATTTCTTCGAAAATCTTACTAAATAAGCCGTTTTCGGAGCAAATTACGGCTTAATTTGGAAGATTTTTCGAAAATCCTCCCAAATAAGCCGCTTTCACAGCGAATTTCGGCTTAATTTGGAAGATTTTTCGGTCATCTCCCTAATTTAGATGTTTTAAGTGCAAATTTCGTCTTAATTTGGAAGATTTCTTCGAAAATCTTACTAAATAAGCCGTTTTCGGAGGAATTTTTTCCTTAATTTGAATGATTTTTCGAAAATCTTATTAACTGAGACGTTTTCGGAGCAAATGTTGGCATATTTTGGAAGAATTTTCGAGAATCTTGCCTAATAAGCCGTTTTCGTAGCAAATTTCGTCTTAATTTGGAAGATTTCTTCGAAATTCTTACTAAAGAAGACGTTTTAAGAGCAAAATTTGGCATATTTTGGACGAATTTTCGAAAATCGTTCTTTATAAGCTGTTTTTGGAGGATATTTCGTCATATTTCGGAAGATTTTTCAAAAATCTTACCAAGTAAGCCGTCTTTGGAGCAAATTCCGGCTTATATTTCAAGATTTTTGAAAACTTTTCCCAAGTAAGCCGTTTTCGGAGCAAATTTCTTCTTAGTTTCGAAGATTTTTCGAAAATCTTGCCATATATGCCGTTTCCGAAGCGAATTTCGGCTTCTATTTCAAGATTTTAGAAAAATCTTCCCACGTAATCCGTTTTCTGAGTAAATTTCTGCTTAGATTGGATGATTTTTCTAAAATCTTGCTGAATGAGCCGTTTTCCGAGCAAATTTCTGTTTAATTTGGAAGATTTTTCGGAAATCTCCCTAAATTAGATGTTTTAAGAGCAAATTTCGTCTTAATTTGGAAGATTTCTTCGAAAATCTGACAAAATAAGCCGTTTTCGGAGGAATCCTTTGCTTAATTTGAAAGATTTTTCGAAAATCTTGCTAAATGAGACGTTTTTGGAGCAAATGTTGGCATATTTCTGAAGATTTTTCGAAAATCTTGCCTAATAAGCCGTTTTCGGAGCAAATTTCGTCTTAATTTGGAAGATTTCTTCGAAAATCTTACTAAATAAGACGTTTTAAGAGCAAAATTTGGCATATTTCGGCGAATTTGGCGAATTCCGGCTTATATTTCAAGATTTTTGAAAACTTTTCCCAAGTAAGCCGTTTCCGGAGCAAATTTCGGCCTAATTTGGAAGATTTTTTGGAAATCTTCCCAAATAAGCCGTTTTTAAAGCGAATTTTGGCTTAATTTGGAAGATTTTTCGGAATCTCCCTAAATCAGACGTTTTAAGAGCAAATTTTGGCATATTTTGGACGATTTTTCGAAAACCTTGCCTAATAAGCCGTTTTCGGAGCAAATTTTGTCTTAATTTGGAAGATTTCTTCGAAAATCTTACTAAATTAGACGTTCTAAGAGCAAAATTTGGCATATTTTGGACGACTTTTCGAAAATCGTTCTTTATAAGCTGTTTTTGGAGGATATTTCGTCATATTTCGAATGATTTTTCAAAAATCTTGCCAAGTAAGCCGTTTTTGGAGCAAATTCCGGCTTATATTTCAAGATTTTTGAAAACGTTTCCCATGTAAGCCGTTTTCGGAGCAAATTTCTTATTAGTTTCGAAGATTTTTCGAAAATCTTGCTATATAAGCCGTTTTCCGAGTAAACTTCGGCTTAATTTCGAAGATTTTTCGATAATCGTCCCAAATAAGCCGTTTTTGGAGCATATTTCGTCTTATATTTTGGAAGATTTTTCAGGAATCTTGCCAAGTAAGCCGTTTTCGGAGCAAATTCCGGCTTATCTTTCAAGATTTTTGAAAAATCTACCCATGTAAGCCGTTTTCGGAGCAAATTTCTTCTTAGTTTCTATGATTTTTCGAAAATCTTGCCATATAAGCCGTTTCCGGAGCAAATTTCGGCCTTATTTGGAAGATTTTTCGGAAATCTTCCCAAATAAGCCGTTTTCAAAGCGAATTTCGTCATATTTCGGAAGATTTTTCAAAAATCTTGCCAAGTAAGCCGTTTTTGGAGCAAATTCCGGCTTATATTTCAAGATTTTTGAAAACGTTTCCCAAGTAAGCCGTTTTCGGAGCAAATTTCTTCTTAGTTTCGAAGATTCTTCGAAAATCTTGCCATATAAGCCGTTTCCGGAGCAAATTTCGGCCTTATTTGGAAGATTTTTCGGAAATCTTCCCAAATAAGCCGTTTTCAAAGCGAATTTCGGCTTAATTTGGAAGATTTTTCGGAAATCTCCCTAAATCAGTCGTTTTAAGAGAAAAATTTAGCATATTTTGGACGATTTTTCAAAAAACTTGCCTAATAAGCCGTTTTCGGAGCAAATTTCGTCTTAATTGGAAGATTTCTTCGAAACTCTTACTAAATAAGACGTTTTAGAGCAAATTTTGGCATATTTTGGACGACTTTTAGAAAATCGTTCTTTATAAGCCGTTTTTGGAGCATATTTTGTCATATTTCGGAAGATTTTTCAAAAATCTTGCTATATAAGCCGTTTTCCGAGTAAACTTCGGCTTAATTTCGAAGATTTTTCGATAATCGTCCCAAATAAGCCGTTCTCAGAGCATATTTCGGCTTAATTTCGAAGATTTCTTCGAAAATATTACTTAATAAGCCGTTTTTGCAGCAAATTTCGTCTTAATTTGGAAGATTTCTTCGAAAATCTTACTAAATAAGCCGTTTTCGGAGCAAATTACGGCTTAATTTGGAAGATTTTTCGAAAATCCTCCCAAATAAGCCGCTTTCAAAACGAATTTCGGCTTAATTTGGAAGATTTTTGGGTCATCTCCCTAGATTAGATGTTTTAAGTGAAAATTTCGTCTTAATTTGGAAGATTTTTTCGAAAATCTTACTAAATAAGACGTTTTAAGAGCAAAATTTGGCATATTTTGGACGAATTTTCGAAAATCGTTCTTTATAAGCTGTTTTTGGAGGATATTACGTCATATTTCGAATGATTTTTCAAAAATCTTGCCAAGTAAGCCGTTTTTGGAGCAAATTCCGGCTTATATTTCAAGATTTTTGAAAACGTTTCCCATGTAAGCCGTTTTCGGAGCAAATTTCTTATTAGTTTCGAAGATTTTTCGAAAATCTTGCCATATAAGCCGTTTCCGGAGCAAATTTCGGCCTAATTTGGAAGATTTTTCGGAAATCTTCCCAAATAAGCCGGTTTCAAAGCGAATTTTGGCTTAATTTGGAAGATTTTTCGGAAATCATCCTAAATCAGTCGTTTTAAGAGCAAATTTTGGCATATTTTGGACGATTTTTCGAAAACCTTGCCTAATAAGCCGTTATCGGAACAAATTTCGTTTTAATATTGAAATTTCTTCGAAAATCTTACTAAATAAGCCTTTTTCGGAGCAAATTACGCCTTAATTTGGAAGATTTTTCAAAAATCTAGCCAAATTCGCCATTTTCGGAGCAATTTTCGGCGTAATTTGGAAGATTTTTCGACTATCGTCCCAAATAACCCGTTTTCGGAAGAAATTCCGGCTAAATGTGGATGATATCTTCGATAATCTTGCCGTTTACGGAGCAAATTTCGGCTTAAATTTCAAGATTTTGGAAAAATCTTCCCAAGTAATCCGTTTTCTGAGCAAATTTCTGCTTAGATTGGATACTTTTTCTAAAATCATGCTGAATGAGCCGTTTTCCAGGCAAATTTCTGTTTAAATTGGAAGATTTTTCGGAAATCTCCCTAAATTAGATGTTTTAAGAGCAAATTTCGTCTTAATTTGGAAGATTTCTTCGAAAATCTTGTTAAATGAGCCGTTTTCGGAGCAATTGATGGCATATTTTGGAAGAATTTTCGAGAATCTTGCCTAATAAGCCGTTTTCGTAGCAAATTTCGTCTTAATTTGGAAGATTTCTTCGAAAATCTTACTAAAGAAGACGTTTTAAGAGCAAAATTTGGAATATTTTGGACGAATTTTCGAAAATCGTTCTTTATAAGCTGTTTTTGGAGGATATTTCGTCATATTTCGGAAGATTTTTCAAAAATCTTACCAAGTAAGCCGTCTTTGGAGCAAATTCCGGCTTATATTTCAAGATTTTTGAAAACTTTTCCCAAGTAAGCCGTTTTCGGAGCAAATTTCTTCTTAGTTTCGAAGATTTTTCGAAAATCTTGCCATATATGCCGTTTCCGAAGCGAATTTCGGCTTCTATTTCAAGATTTTAGAAAAATCTTCCCACGTAATCCGTTTTCTGAGTAAATTTCTGCATAGATTGGATGATTTTTCTAAAATCTTGCTGAATGAGCCGTTTTCCGAGCAAATTTCTGTTTAATTTGGAAGATTTTTCGGAAATCTCCCTAAATTAGATGTTTTAAGAGCAAATTTCGTCTTAATTTGGAAGATTTCTTCGAAAATCTGACAAAATAAGCCGTTTTCGGAGGAATCCTTTGCTTAATTTGAAAGATTTTTCGAAAATCTTGTTAAATGAGACGTTTTTGGAGCAAATGTTGGCATATTTCTGAAGATTTTTCGAAAATCTTGCCTAATAAGCCGTTTTCGGAGCAAATTTCGTCTTAATTTGGAAGATTTCTTCGAAAATCTTACTAAATAAGACGTTTTAAGAGCAAAATTTGGCGTATTTCGGACGACTTTTCGAAAATCGTTTTTTTTTTGCCGTTTTTGGTGCATATTTCGTCATGTTTCGGAAGATTTTTCAAAAATCTTGCCAAGTAAGCCGTTTTTGGAGCGAATTCCGGCTTATATTTCAAGATTTTTGAAAACTTTTCCCAAGTAAGCCGTTTCCGGAGCAAATTTCGGCCTAATTTGGAAGATTTTTTGGAAATCTTCCCAAATAAGCCGTTTTTAAAGCGAATTTTGGCTTAATTTGGAAGATTTTTCGGAAATCTCCCTAAATCAGACGTTTTAAGAGCAAATTTTGGCATATTTTGGACGATTTTTCGAAAACCTTGCCTAATAAGCCGTTTTCGGAGCAAATTTTGTCTTAATTTGGAAGATTTCTTCGAAAATCTTACTAAATTAGACGTTCTAAGAGCAAAATTTGGCATATTTTGGACGACTTTTCGAAAATCGTTCTTTATAAGCCGTTTTTGGAGCATATTTCGTCATATTTCGGAAGATTTTTCAAAAATCTTGCCAAGTAAGCCGTTTTTGGAGCAAATTCCGGCTTATATTTCAAGATTTTTGAAAACGTTTCCCAAGTAAGCCGTTTGCGGAGCAAATTTCTTCTTAGTTTCGAAGATTCTTCGAAAATCTTGCCATATAAGCCGTTTCCGGAGCAAATTTCGGCCTTATTTGGAAGATTTTTCGGAAATCTTCCCAAATAAGCCGTTTTCAAAGCGAATTTCGGCTTAATTTGGAAGATTTTTCGGAAATCTCCCTAAATCAGTCGTTTTAAGAGAAAAATTTAGTATATATTTTGGACGATTTTTCAAAAAACTTGCCTAATAAGCCGTTTTCGGAGCAAATTTCGTCTTAGTTTGGAAGATTTCTTCGAAACTCTTACTAAATAAGACGTTTTAGAGCAAATTTTGGCATATTTTGGACGACTTTTAGAAAATCGTTCTTTATAAGCCGTTTTTGGAGCATATTTTGTCATATTTCGGAAGATTTTTCAAAAATCTTGCTATATAAGCCGTTTTCCGAGTAAACTTCGGCTTAATTTCGAAGATTTTTCGAAAATCGTCCCAAATAAGCCGTTCTCAGAGCATATTTCGGCTTAATTTGGAAGATTTTTCGAAAACCATGCTAAATGAGCCCATTTTGGAGCAAATTTCGGCTTAATTTCCAAGATTTCTTCGAAAATATTACTTAATAAGCCGTTTTTGCAGCAAATTTCGTCTTAATTTCGAAGATTTCTTCGAAAATCTTACTAAATAAGCCGTTTTCGGAGCAAATTACGGCTTAATTTGGAAGATTTTTCGAAAATCCTCCCAAATAAGCCGCTTTCAAAACGAATTTCGGCTTAATTTGGAAAATTTTTGGGTCATCTCCCTAGATTAGATGTTTTAAGTCCAAATTTTGTCTTAATTTGGAAGATTTCTTCGAAAATCTTACTAAATAAGCCGTTTTCGGAGGAATTTTTTGCTTAATCTGAAAGATATTTCGAAAATCTTGTTAAATGAGACGTTTTCGGAGCAAATGTTGGCATATTTTGGAAGAATTTTCGAGAATCTTGCCTAATAAGCCGTTTTCGTAGCAAATTTCGTCATAATTTGGAAGATTTCTTCGAAAATCTTACTAAATAAGAAGTTTTAAGAGCAAAATTTGGCATATTTTGGACGAATTTTCGAAAATCGTTCTTTATAAGCTGTTTTTGGAGGATATTTCGTCATATTTCGAAAGATTTTTCAAAAATCTTGCCAAGTAAGCCGTCTTTGGAGCAAATTCCGGCTCATATTTCAAGATTTTTGAAAACTTTTCCCAAGTAAGCCGTTTTCGGAGCAAATTTCTTCTTAGTTTCGAAGATTTTTCGAAAATCTTGCCATATAAGCCGTTTCCGGAGCAAATTTCGGCCTAATTTGGAAGATTTTTTGGAAATCTTCCCAAATAAGCCGTTTTTAAAGCGAATTTTGGCTTAATTTGGGAGATTTTTCGGAAATCTCCCTAAATCAGTCGTTTTAAGAGCAAATTTTGGCATATTTTGGACGATTTTTCGAAAACCTTTCCTAATAAGCCGTTTTCGGAACAAATTTTTTTTAATATTGAAATTTCTTCGAAAATCTTACTAAATAAACCTTTTTCGGAGCAAATTACGGGTTGATTTGGAAGATTTTTCGAAAATCTAGCCAAATTCGCCATTTTCGGAGCAATTTTCGGCGTAATTTGGAAGATTTTTCGAAAATCGTCCCAAATAAGCCGTTTTCTGAAGAAATTCCGGCTAAATTTGGATGATATCTTCGAAAATCTTGCCAAAGAAGTCGTTTTCAAAGCCAATTTTGGCTTAATTTGGAAGATTATTAGTAAATCTAGTCAAGTAAGCCATTTTCGAGGCAATGTTCGGCCTAATTTCGAAGATTTTTCGAAAATCGTCCCAAATAAGCCGTTTTCGGAGCACATTTCGGCTTAATTTGGAAGATTTTTCGGAAATCTAGCCAAATGAGCCGTTTTCAGAACACATTTCGTCATGTTTTGGATGATTTTTCGAAAACCATGCTAAATGAGCCCTTTTTGGAGCAAATTTCGTCTTAATTTGGAAGATTTCATCAAAAATCTTACTTAATAAGCCGTTTACGCAGCAAATTTCGTCCTAATTTGGAAGATTTCTTCCAAAATATTACTAAATAAGAGCAAATTTTGGCATATTTTGGACGATTATTCGATCATCGTGCTTCATAAGCCGTTTTTGGAGCATATTTCGTCATATATTGGAAGATTTTTCAAAAATCTTGCCAGGTAAGCCGTTTTTGAAGCAAATTCCGGCTTATATTTCAAGATTTTTGAAAAATCTTCCCAAGTAAGCCGTTTTCGGAGCAAATTTCGTCTTAATTTGGAAGATTTCTTCGAAAATCTTACTAAATAAGACGTTTTAAGAGCAAAATTTGGCATATTTTGGACGACTTTTTGAAAATCGTTCTTTATAAGCCGTTTTTGGAGTATATTTCGTCATATTTCGGAAGATTTTTCAAAAATCTTGCCAAGTAAGCCGTTTTTGGAGCAAATTCCGACTTATATTTCAAGATTTTTGAAAACGTTTCCCAAGTAAGCCGTTTTCGGAGGAAATTTCTTCTTAGTTTCGAATATTTTTCGAAGATCTTGCCATATAATCCGTTTCCGGAGGAAATTTCGGCTTCTATTTCAAGATTTTAGAAAATCTTCCCACGTAATCCGTTTTCTGAGTAAATTTCTGCTTAGATTGGATGATTTTTCTAAAATCTTGCTGAATGAGCCGTATTCCGAGCAAATTTCTGTTTAATTTGGAAGATTTTTCGGAAATCTTCCTAAATTAGATGTTTAAAGAGCAAATTTCGTCTTAATTTGGAAGATTTCTTCGAAAATCTGACAAAATAAGCCGTTTTCGGAGGAATCCTTTGCTTAATTCGAAAGATTTTTCGAAAATCTTGTTAAATGAGACGTTTTCGGAGCAAATGTTGGCATATTTCTGAAGATTTTTCGAAAATCTTGCCTAATAAGCCGTTTTCGGAGCAAATTTCGTCTTAATTTGGAAGATTTCTTCGAAAATCTTACTAAATAAGACGTTTTAAGAGCAAAATTTGGCATATTTCGGACGACTTTTCGAAAATCGTTTTTTATAAGCCGTTTTTGGTGCATATTTCGTCATGTTTCGGAAGATTTTTCAAAAATCTTCCCAAGTAGGCCGTCTTCGGAGCAAATTTCTGCATAGTTTGGAAGATTTTTCGAAAATCTTGCCATATAAGCCGTTTTCGGAGCAAATTTCGGCCTAATTAGGAAGATTATTCGGAAATCGACCCAAATCTGCCGTTCTTGGATCAAATTTCCTCATATTTTGGAAGCTTTTTTGAAAATCTTGCCAAATAAGTCGTTTTCGGAGCCAATTTCGGCTTAATTTGGAAGGTTATTAGTAAATCTAGGCAAATGAGCCATTTTCGAGGCAATTTTCGGCTTAATTTCGAAGGTTTTTCGAAAATCGTCCCAAATAAGCCGTTTTCGGAGCATATTTCGGCTTAATTTGGAATATTTTTCGAAAACCATGCTAAATGAGCCCTATTTGGAGCAAATTTCGGCTTAATTTGGAAGATTTATTCGAAAATCTTACTTAATAAGCCGTTTTCGCAGCAAATTTCGTCTTAATTTGAAAGATTTTTCGAAAATCTTTTTAAATGAGACGTTTTCGGAGCAAATGTTGGCATATTTTGGACGACTTTTCGAAAATCGTTCTTTATAAGCTGTATTTGGAGGATATTTCGTCATATTTCGGAAGATTCTTCAAAAATCTTGCCAAGTAAGCCGTTTTTGGAGCAAATTCCGGCTAATATTTCAAGATTTTTGAAAACTTTTCCCATGTAAGCCGTTTTCGTGGCAAATTTCGGCCTAATTTGGAAGATTTTTCGGAAACCTTCCCAAATAAGCCGTTTTCAAAGCGAATTTTGGCTTAATTTCGAAGATATTTCGGAAATCATCCTAAATCAGTCGTTTTAAGAGCAAATTTTGGCATATTTTGGACGATTTTTCGAAAACCTTGCCTAATAAGCCGTTTTCGGAACAAATTTCGTTTTAATATTGAAATTTCTTCGAAAATCTTACTAAATAAGCCTTTTTCGGAGCAAATTACGCCTTAATTTGGAAGATTTCTTCAAAAATCTTACTAAATAAGACGTTTTAAGAGCAAATTTTGGCATATTTTGGACGACTTTTTGAAAATCGTTCTTTATAAGCCGTTTTTGGAGCATATATCTTCATATTTCGGAAGATTTTTCAAAAATCTTCCCAAGTAAGCCGTTTTCGGAGCAAATTTCTGCATAGATTGGAAGATTTTTCGAAAATCTTGCCATATAAGCCGTTTTCGGAGCAAATTTCGCCCTAATTAGGAAGATGATTCGGAAATCGACCAAAATCTGCCGTTCTTGGATCAAATTTCCTCATATTTTGGAAGCTTTTTAGAAAATCTTGCCAAATAAGTCGTTTTCGGAGCCAATTTCGGCTTAATTTGGAAGGTTATTAGTAAATCTAGGCAAATGAGCCATTTTCGAGGCAATTTTCGGCTTAATTTCGAAGGTTTTTCGAAAATCGTCCCAAATAAGCCGTTTTCGGAGCATATTTCGGCTTAATTTGGAATATTTTTCGAAAACCATGCTAAATGAGCCCTATTTGGAGCAAATTTCGGCTTAATTTGGAAGATTTATTCGAAAATCTTACTTAATAAGCCGTTTTCGCAGCAAATTTCGTCTTAATTTGAAAGATTTTTCGAAAATCATTTTAAATGAGACGTTTTCGGAGCAAATGTTGGCATATTTTGGACGACTTTTCGAAAATCGTTCTTTATAAGCTGTTTTTGGAGGATATTTCGTCATATTTCGGAAGATTTTTCAAAAAACTTGCCAAGTAAGCCGTTTTTGGAGCAAATTCCGGCTTATATTTCAAGATTTTTGAAAACGTTTCCCATGTAAGCCGTTTTCGGAGCAAATTTCTTATTAGTTTCGAAGATTTTTCGAAAATCTTGCCATATAAGCCGTTTCCGGAGCAAATTTCGGCCTAATTTGGAAGATTTTTCGGAAATCTTCCCAAATAAGCCGGTTTCAAAGCGAATTTTGGCTTAATTTGGAAGATTTTTCGGAAATCATCCTAAATCAGTCGTTTTAAGAGCAAATTTAGGCATATTTTGGACGATTTTTCGAAAACCTTGCCTAATAAGCCGTTATCGGAACAAATTTCGTTTTAATATTGAAATTTCTTCGAAAATCTTACTAAATAAGCCTTTTTCGGAGCAAATTACGCCTTAATTTGGAAGATTTTTCAAAAATCTAGCCAAATTCGCCATTTTCGGAGCAATTTTCGGCGTAATTTGGAAGATTTTTCGAAAATCGTCCCAAATAACCCGTTTTCGGAAGAAATTCCGGCTAAATGTGGATGATATCTTCGATAATCTTGCCGTTTACGGAGCAAATTTCGGCTTAAATTTAAGGATTTTGGAAAAATCTTCCCAAGTAATCCGTTTTCTGAGCAAATTTCTGCTTAGATTGGATACTTTTTCTAAAATCATGCTGAATGAGCCGTTTTCCAGGCAAATTTCTGTTTAAATTGGAAGATTTTTCGGAAATCTCCCTAAATTAGATGTTTTTAGAGCAAATTTCGTCTTAATTTGGAAGATTTCTTCGAAAATCTTGTTAAATGAGCCGTTTTCGGAGCAATTGATGGCATATTTTGCAAGATTTTTCGAAAATCTTGCCTAATAAGCCGTTTTCGGAGCAAATTTCGTCTTAATTTGGAAGATTTCTTCGAAAATCTTCCCAAATAAGCCGTTTTGAAAGCGAATTTCGGCTTAATTTGGAAGATTTTTCGGAAATCATCCTAAATCAGTCGTTTTAAGAGCAAATTTAGGCATATTTTGGACGATTTTTCGAAAACCTTGCCTAATAAGCCGTTTTCGGAACAAATTTCGTTTTAATATTGAAATTTCTTCGAAAATCTTACTAAATAATCCTTTTTCGGAGCAAATTACGCCTTAATTTGGAAGATTTTTCAAAAATCTAGCCAAATTCGCCATTTTCGGAGCAATTTTCGGCGTAATTTGGAAGATTTTTCGAAAATCGTCCCAAATAACCCGTTTTCGGAAGAAATTCCGGCTAAATGTGGATGATATCTTCGATAATCTTGCCGTTTACGGAGCAAATTTCGGCTTAAATTTCAAGATTTTGGAAAAATCTTCCAAAGTAATCCGTTTTCTGAGCAAATTTCACCTTAGATTGGATGATTTTTCTAAAATCTTGCTGAATGAGCCGTTTTCCGAGCAAATTTCTGTTTAATTTGGAAGATTTTTCGGAAATCTCCCTAATTTAGATGTTTTAAGAGCAAATTTCGTCTTAATTTGGAAGATTTCTTCGAAAATCTGACAAAATAAGCCGTTTTCTGAGGAATCCTTTGCTTAAATTGAAAGAATTTTCGAAAATCTTGTTAAATGATCCGTTTTCGGAGCAAATGTCGGCATATTTTGGAAGATTTTTCGAAAATCTTGCCTAATTAGCCGTTTTCGGAGCAAATTTCGTCTTAATTAGGAAGATTTCTTCGAAGATCTTACTAAATTAGACGTTTTAAGAGCAAATTTTGGCATATTTTGGACGACTTTTTGAAAATCGTTCTTTATAAGCCGTTTTTGGAGCATATATCTTCATATTTCGGAAGATTTTTCAAAAATCTTCCCAAGTAAGCTGTTTTCGGAGCAAATTTCTGCATAGTTTGGAAGATTTTTCGAAAATCTTGCCATATAAGCCGTTTTCGGAGCAAATTTCGCCCTAATTAGGAAGATTATTCGGAAATCGACCCAAATCTGCCGTTCTTGGATCAAATTTCCTCATATTTTGGAAGCTTTTTAGAAAATCTTGCCAAATAAGTCGTTTTCGGAGCCAATTTCGGCTTAATTTGGAAGGTTATTAGTAAATCTAGGCAAATGAGCCATTTTCGAGGCAATTTTCGGCTTAATTTCGAAGGTTTTTCGAAAATCGTCCCAAATAAGCCGTTTTCGGAGCATATTTCGGCTTAATTTGGAATATTTTTCGAAAACCATGCTAAATGAGCCCTATTTGCAGCAAATTTCGGCTTAATTTGGAAGATTTATTCGAAAATCTTACTTAATAAGCCGTTTTCGCAGCAAATTTCGTCTTAATTTGAAAGATTTTTCGAAAATCTTTTTAAATGAGACGTTTTCGGAGCAAATGTTGGCATATTTTGGACGACTTTTCGAAAATCGTTCTTTATAAGCTGTATTTGGAGGATATTTCGTCATATTTCGGAAGATTCTTCAAAAATCTTGCCAAGTAAGCCGTTTTTGGAGCAAATTCCGGCTAATATTTCAAGATTTTTGAAAACTTTTCCCATGTAAGCCGTTTTCGTGGCAAATTTCGGCCTAATTTGGAAGATTTTTCGGAAATCTTCCCAAATAAGCCGGTTTCAAAGCGAATTTTGGCTTAATTTGGAAGATTTTTCGGAAATCATCCTAAATCAGTCGTTTTAAGAGCAAATTTTGGCATATTTTGGACGATTTTTCGAAAACCTTGCCTAATAAGCCGTTATCGGAACAAATTTCGTTTTAATATTGAAATTTCTTCGAAAATCTTACTAAATAAGCCTTTTTCGGAGCAAATTACGCCTTAATTTGGAAGATTTTTCAAAAATCTAGCCAAATTTGCCATTTTCGGAGCAATTTTCGGCGTAATTTGGAAGATTTTTCGAAAATCGTCCCAAATAACCCGTTTTCCGAAGAAATTCCGGCTAAATTTGGATGATATCCTCGATAATCTTGCCAAAAAAGTCGTTTTCGGAGCAAATTTCGGCTTAAATTTCAAGATTTTGGAAAAATCTTCCCAAGTAATCCGTTTTCTGAGCAAATTTCTGCTTAGATTGGATACTTTTTCTAAAATCATGCTGAATGAGCCGTTTTCCAGGCAAATTGCTGTTTAATTTGGAAGATTTTTCGGAAATCTCCCTAAATTAGATGTTTTAAGAGCAAATTTCGTCTTAATTTGGAAGATTTCTTCGAAAATCTTGTTAAATGAGCCGTTTTCGGAGCAATTGTTGGCATATTTTGCAAGATTTTTCGAAAATCTTGCCTAATAAGCCGTTTTCGGAGCAAATTTCGTCTTAATTTGGAAGATTTCTTCGAAAATCTTACTAAATAAGACGTTTAATAGCAAAATTTGGCATATTTTGGACGGCTTTTCGAAAATCGTTCTTTATAAGCCGTTTTCGGAGCAAATTTCTTCTTAGTTTCGAAGATTTTTCGAAGATCTTGCCATATAATCCGTTTCCGGAGCAAATTTCGGCTTCTATTTCAAGATTTTAGAAAATCTTCCCACGTAATCCGTTTTCTGAGTAAATTTCTGCTTAGATTGGATGATTTTTCTAAAATCTTGCTGAATGAGCCGTTTTCCGAGCAAATTTCTGTTTTATTTTGAAGATTTTTCGGAAATCTCCCTAAATTAGATGTTTTAAGAGCAAATTTCGTCTTAATTTGGAAGATTTCTTAGAAAATCTTACAAAATAAGACGTTTTAAGAGCAAAATTTGGCATATTTTGGACGACTTTTCGAAAATCGTTCTTTACAAGCCGTTTTTGAAGCATATTTCGTCATATTTCGGAAGATTTTTCAAAAATCTTGCCAAGTAAGCCGTTTTTTGAGCAAATTTCTTCTTAGTTTCGAAGATTCTTCAAAAATCTTGCCATATAAGCCGTTTCCGGAGCAAATTTCGGCCTAATTTGGAAGATTTGTCGGAAATCTTCCCAAATAAGACGTTTTCAATGCGAATTTTGGCTTAATTTGGAAGATTTTTCGGAAATCTCCCTAAATCAGTCGTTTTAAGAGCAAATTATGGCATATTTTGGACGATTTTTCGAAAATCTTGCCTAATAAGCCGTTTTCGGAGCAAATTTCTTCTTAATTTGGAAGATTTCTTCGAAAATCATACTAAATAAGATGTTTTAAGAGCAAAATATGGCATATTTCGGACGACTTTTCGAAAATCGTTCTTTATAAGCAGTTTTTGGAGCATATTTCGTCATATTTCGGAAGATTTTACAAAAATCTTGCAGAGTAAGCCGTTTTTGGAGCAAATTCCGGCTTATATTTCAAGATTTTTGAAAAATCTTCCCATGTAAGCCGTTTTCGGAGCAGATTTCTTCTTAGTTTCGAAGATTTTTCGAAAATCTTGCCATATAAGCCGTTTCCGGAGCATATTTCGGCCTAATTTGGATGATTTTTCGAAAATCTCCCTAAATCAGTCGTTTTAAAAGAAAAATTTGGCATATTTTGGACGATTTTTCGAAAATCTTACTAAATAAGCCGTTTTCGGAGCAAATAACGGCTAATTTTGGAAGATTTTTCGAATATCTAGCCAAATTCGCCATTTTCGGAGCAATTTTCGTCTTAATTTGGAAGATTTCTTAGAAAATCTTACTAAATAAGACGTTTTAAGAGCAAAATTTGGCATATTTTGGACGACTTTTCGAAAATCGATCTTTATAAGCCGTTTTTGGAGCATATTTCGTCATATTTCGGAAGATTTTTCAGAAATCTTGCCAAGTAAGCCGTTTTTGGAGCAAATTCCGGTTTATATTTCAAAATTTTTGAAAAATCTTCCCAAGTAAGCCGTTTTCGGTGCAAATTCCAGCTTATATTTCATGATTTTTGAAAAATCTAACCATGTAAGCCGTTTTCGGAGCAAATTTCTTCTTCGTTTCTAAGATTTTTCGAAAATCTTGCCATATAAGCCGTTTTCAAAGCGAATTTCGGCTTAATTTGGAAGATTTTTCGGAAATCTCCCTAAATCAGTCGTTTTAAGAGAAAAATTTGGCATATTTTGGACGATTTTTCGAAAATCTTGCCTAATTAGCCGTTTTCGGAGCAAATTACGTCTTAATTAGGAAGATTTCTTTGAAAATCTTACTAAATGAGACGTTTTAAGAGCAAAATTTGGCATATTTTGGACGACTTTTCGAAAATCGTTCTTTACAAGCCGTTTTTGGAGCATATTTCGTCATATTTCGGAAGATTTTTCAAAAATCTTGCCAAGTAAGCCGTTTTTGGAGCAAATTTCTTCTTAGTTTCGAAGATTCTTCAAAAATCTTGCCATATAAGCCGTTTCCGGAGCAAATTTCGGCCTAATTTGGAGGATTTTTCGGAAATCTCCCCAAATCAGTCGTTTTAAGAGAAAAGTTAGGCAATTTTGGACGATTTTTCGAAAACCTTGTCTAATAAGCCGTTTTCGGAGCAAATTTCGTCTTAATTTGGAAGATTTCTACGAAAATCTTACTAAATAAGAAGTTTTAAGAGCAAAATTTGGCATATTTGGGACGACTTCTCGAAAATCGTTCTTTATAAGCCGTTTTTGGAGCATATTTTGTCATATTTCGGAAGATTTTCAAAAATCTTGCCAAGTAAGCCGTTTTCGGAGCAAATTTCTTCTTAGCATCGAAGATCTTTCGAAAATCTTGCCAAATAAGCCGCTTCCGGAGCAAATTTCGGCCTAATTTGGAAGATTTTTCGGAAATCTTACTTAACAAGCCGTTTTCGCAGCAAATTACGGCTTAATTTGGAAGATTTTTCGAAAATCGTCCCAAATAAGTCGCTTTCAAAGCGAATTTCGGCTTAATTTTCAAAATTTTTCGGAAATCTCCCTAAATCAGTCGTTTTAAGAGAAAATTTTGGCATATTTTGGACGATTTTTCGAAAACCTTGCCTAATAAGCCGTTTTCGGAGCAATTTTCAGCGTAATTTGGAAGATTTTTCGAAAATCGTCCCAAATAAGCCGTTTTCGGAGCGAATTACTTTTTAGTTTCGAAGATTTTTCAAAAATCTTGCCATATAAGCCGTTTTCGGAGCAAATTTCGGCCTAATTTGGAAGATTATTCGGAAATCGACCCAAATGTGCCGTTCTTGGATCAAATTGCGTCATATTTTGGAAGCTTTTTTGAAAATCTGTCCAAATAAGTCGTTTTCGGAGCCAATTTCGGCTTAATTTGGAAGATTATTAGTAAATCTAGGCAAATGAGCCATTTTCGAGGCAATTTTCAATTACTAAATAAGACGTTTTTAGAGCAAAATTTGGCATATTTTGGACGACTTTTCGAAAACCGTTCTTTATAAGCCGTTTTCGGAACAAATTCCGGCTAAATTTGGATGATTTCTTCTATAATCTTGCCAAAAAAGACGTTTTCGGAGCAAATTTCGGCTTTAATTTCAAGATTTTTGAAAAGTCTTCCCAAGTAATCCGTTTTCTGAGCAAATTTCTGCATAGATTGGATGATTTTTCTAAAATCTTGCTGCAGGAGCCGTTTTCCGAGCATATTTCTGTTTAATTTGAAGGATTTTTCGGAAATCTCCCTAAATTAGATGTTTTAAGAGCAAATTTCGTCTTAATTTGGAAGATTTCTTCGAATATCTTACTAAATAAGCCGTTTTCGGAGCAATCCTTTCCTTAATTTGAAAGATTTTTCGAAAATCTTACTAAATAAGCCGTTTTCGGAGCAAATTACGGCTTAATTTGGAAGATTTTTCGAAAACCTTGCCCAATAAGCTGTTTTCGGAGTAAATTTCTTCCTAATTTGGAAGATTTCTTCGAAAATCTTACTTTATAAGACGTTTCAAGAGCAAATTTTGGCATATTTTGGACAACTTTTCGAAAATCGTTCTTTATAAGCCGTTCTTGGAGCATATTTCGTCATTTTTCGGAAGATTTTTCAAAAATCTTGCCACGTAAGCCGTTTTCGGAGCAAATTTCTCCTTAGTTTGGAAGATTTTTTGAAAATCTTGCCATATAAGCCGTTTTCGGGGCAAATATCTTCTTAGTTTCGAAGATTTTTCGAAAATATTGCCATATAAGCCGTTTTCAAAGCGAATTTCTGCTTAATTTGGAAGATTTTTCGGAAATCTTCCCAAATAAGCCGTTTTTAAAGCGAATTTCGGCTTAATTTGGAAGATTTTTCGGAAATCTCCCTATATCAGTCGTTTTAAGAGCAAATTTTGGCATATTTTAGACAATTTTTCGAATACCTGGCCTAAGAAGCCGTTTTCGGAGCAAATTTCAGTTTAAACTGGAAGATTTCTTCGATAATCTTACTAAATAAGCCGTTTTCGGAGCAAATTACGGCATATTTTAGAAGAATTTTCGAAAATCTAGCCAAATTCGCCATTTTCGGAGCAATTTTCGGCTTAATTTGGAAGATTTTTCGAAAATCGTCCAAAAAAAGCCGTTTTCGGAACAAATTCCGGCTAAATTTGGATGATTCCTTCGATAATCTTACCAAATAAGCCGTTCTAGGAGCAAATTTCGGTTTAATTTGAAAGGTTTTTCCAAAATCTTACCAAATAAGCCGTTTTCGGAGCAATTTTCGGCTTAATTTGGAAGATTTTTCGGAAATCTCCCTCAATAGGCCGTTTTCGGAGTAAATTTCGGCTTAAATTGGAAGATAATTCGGAAATCTCCCTAAATAGGACGTTTTAAGAGCAAATTTGGCATATTTTGGATGATTTTCAAAAATCCTACCAAGTAAGCCGTTTTTGGAGCAAATTTCGGCTTAAATTTCAAGATTATTCGAATATCTTCCCATATACGCCGTTTTCAAAGCATATTTCCGCTTAATTTGGAAGATTTTTCGGTAATCTTCCTAAATCAGACGTTTAAGAGCAAATTTTCGCATATTTTGGTCGATTTTTAGAAAATCATGCCTAATAAGCCGTTTTCGGAAAAATTTCGTCTAAATTTGGAAGATATCTTCGAAAATCTTAATAAATCAGCCGTTATCGGAGCAAATTTCGACTAAATTTAGAAGATTTTTCAATAATCTTGCCAACTAAGCCGTTTTCGGAGCAAATTATGACGAAATTTCAAGATTATTCGAAAATCTAGGCAAATGAGCCGTTTTAGGAGCACGTTTCGTCATATTTTGGAAGATTTTTCAAAAATCTTGCCAAAAAAGCCGTTTTCAGAGGAAATTTCGGCTTCAGTGAAAGATTTTTCGAAAATCTCCCTAAATCAGACATTTTAAGGGCACATTTTGGTATATTACGGACGATTTTTCGAAAAACCTGCCTGATAAGCCGTTTTCGGAAAAATTTCGTCTTCATTTGGAAGATATCTTCGAAAATCTTACTAAAGCAGTCGTTATCGGAACAAATTTCGACTTAATTTGAAAGATTTCTTCGAAAATCTTACTAAATAAGCCGTTTTCGTAGAAATATTTTTGCTTAATTTGAAAGATTTTTCGAAAATCTTGTTAATCGATTTTTATAAGCTGTTTTTGGAGCATATTTCGTCATATTTCGGAAGATTTTTCAAAAATTTGCCAAGTATGCCGTTTTTGGAGCAAATTCCGGCTTATATTTCAAGATTTTTGAAGAATCTTCCCAAGTAAGCCGTTTTCGGAGCAAATTTCTTCTTAGTTTCGAAGATTTTTCGAAAATCTTCCCAAATAAGCCGTTTTCAAAGCGAATTTTGGCTTAATTTGGAAGATTTTTCGGAAATCTCCCTAAATCAGTCGTTTTAAGAGCAAATTTTGGCATATTTTGGACGATTTTTCGAAAACCTTGCCTAATAAGCCTTTTTCGGAGCAAATTACGGCTTAATTTGTAAGATTTTTCGAAAATCCTCCCAAATAAGCCGTTTTCAAAGCTAATTTCGGCATAATTTGGAAGATTTTTCGGAAATCTCCCTAAATTAGATGTTTTAAGAGCAAATTTCGTCTTAATTTGGAAGATTTCTTCGAAAATCTTACTAAATAAGCCGTTTTCGGAAGAATTTTTTGCTTAATTTGAAAGATTTTTCGAAAATCTTGCTAAAAAAGACGTTTTAAGAGATAATTTTGGCATATTTTGGACGATTTTTCGAAAATCTTCCCAAATAAGCCGTTTTCAAAGCGAATTTTGGCTTAATTTGGAAGATTTTTCGGAAATCTCCCTAAATCAGTCGTTTTAAGAGCAAATTTTGGCATATTTTGGACGATTTTTCGAAAACCTTGCCTAATAAGCCTTTTTCGGAGCAAATTACGGCTTAATTTGTAAGATTTTTCGAAAATCCTCCCAAATAAGCCGTTTTCAAAGCTAATTTCGGCATAATTTGGAAGATTTTTCGGAAATCTCCCTAAATTAGATGTTTTAAGAGCAAATTTCGTCTTAATTTGGAAGATTTCTTCGAAAATCTTACTAAATAAGCCGTTTTCGGAAGAATTTTTTGCTTAATTTGAAAGATTTTTCGAAAATCTTGCTAAAAAAGACGTTTTAAGAGATAATTTTGGCATATTTTGGACGACTTTTCGAAAATCGTTCTTTATAAGCCGTTTTTTGAGCAAATTCCGGCTTATATTTCAAGATTTTTGAAAAATCTTCCCAAATAAGCCGTTTTCGGAGCAAATTTCGGCCTAAATTTCAAGATTTTGAAAAATCTTCCCAAATGTGCCGTTTTTGGATCAAATTTCGGCTTCAGTGGAAGATTTTTCGAAAATCTCCCTAAATTAGAAGTTTTAAGAGCAAATTTCGTCTTAATTTGGAAGATTTCTTCGAAAATCTTACTAAATAAGACGTTTTAAGAGCAAAATTTGGCATATTTTGGACGACTTTTCGAAAATCGTTCTTTATAAGCTGTTTTTGGAGCATATTTCGTCATATTTCGGAAGGTTTTTCAAAAATCTTGGTAATTGAGCCGTTTTCGGAGCAAATTTCGCCTTAATTTGGATGATTTCTTCGAAAATATTACTAAATAAGACGTTTTAAGAGTAAATTTTCGCATATTTTGGAAGATTTTTCAAAAATATTGCCAAGTAAGCCGTTTTCGGAGCAAAGGTCTCCTTAGTTTGGAAGATTCTTAAAAATAATGCCATATAATCCGTTTTCGGGGCAAATTGCGGCCTAATTTGGAAGATATTCGAAAATCGACCTAAATGTGCCGTTATCGAAACAAATTTCGTCATATTTTGGAAGCTTATTGGAAAATCTTACCAAAAAAGTCGTCTCCGTAGCAACTTTCGGCTTACTCTGGAAGAGTACTCGAAAATCTAGGCAAATGAGCCGTTTTAGGAGCACGTTTCGTCATATTTTGGAAGATTTTTCAAAAATCTTGAAAAAAAAGCCGTTTTCAGAGGAAATTTCGGCTTCAGTGAAAGATTTTTCGAAAATCTCCCTAAATCAGACATTTTAAGGGCACATTTTGGTATATTTCGGACGATTTTTCGAAAAACCTGCCTGATAAGCCGTTTTCGGAAAAATTTCGTCTTCATTTGGAAGATATCTTCGAAAATCTTACTAAAGCAGTCGTTATCGGAACAAAGTTCGACTTAATTTGAAAGATTTCTTCGAAAATCTTACTAAATAAGCCGTTTTCGTAGAAATATTTTTGCTTAATTTGAAAGATTTTTCGAAAATCTTGTTAAATGAGACGTTTTCGGAGCAAATGTTGGCATATTTTGGAAGATTCTTCGAGAATCTTTCCTAATAATCCATTTTCGTAGCAAATACGTCTTAATTCGGAAGATTTCTTCGAAAATCTTAATAAATAAGACGTTTTAAGAGCAAAATTTTGCATATTTTTGACGACTTTTCGAAAATCGATTTTTATAAGCTGTTTTTGGAGCATATTTCGTCATATTTCGGAAGATTTTTCAAAAATTTGCCAAGTATGCCGTTTTTGGAGCAAATTCCGGCTTATATTTCAAGATTTTTGAAGAATCTTCCCAAGTAAGCCGTTTTCGGAGCAAATTTCTTCTTAGTTTCGAAGATTTTTCGAAAATCTTCCCAAATAAGCCGTTTTCAAAGCGAATTTTGGCTTAATTTGGAAGATTTTTCGGAAATCTCCCTAAATCAGTCGTTTTAAGAGCAAATTTTGGCATATTTTGGACGATTTTTCGAAAACCTTGCCTAATAAGCCTTTTTCGGAGCAAATTACGGCTTAATTTGTAAGATTTTTCGAAAATCCTCCCAAATAAGCCGTTTTCAAAGCTAATTTCGGCATAATTTGGAAGATTTTTCGGAAATCTCCCTAAATTAGATGTTTTAAGAGCAAATTTCGTCTTAATTTGGAAGATTTCTTCGAAAATCTTACTAAATAAGCCGTTTTCGGAAGAATTTTTTGCTTAATTTGAAAGATTTTTCGAAAATCTTGCTAAAAAAGACGTTTTAAGAGATAATTTTGGCATATTTTGGACGACTTTTCGAAAATCGTTCTTTATAAGCCGTTTTTTGAGCAAATTCCGGCTTATATTTCAAGATTTTTGAAAAATCTTCCCAAATAAGCCGTTTTCGGAGCAAATTTCGGCCTAAATTTCAAGATTTTGAAAAATCTTCCCAAATGTGCCGTTTTTGGATCAAATTTCGTCATATTTTGGAAGCTTTTTCGAAAATCGTCCCAAATAAGACGTTTTCGGAGAATATTTCGGCTTCATTTGGAAAATTTTTCGTAAATCTAGCCAAATGAGCCGTTTTCAGAACACATTTCGTCATGTTTTGGAAGATTTTTCGAAAACCATGCTACATGAGCCCTTTTTGGAGCAAATTACGGCTTAATTTGGAAGATTTCTTCAAAAATCTTACTTAATAAGCCGTTTTCGCAGCAAATTTGTCTTAATTTGGAAGATTTCTTCGAAAATCTTACTAAATAAGACGTTTTAAGAGCAAATTTTGGCATATTTTGGACGATTTTTCGAACATCGTGCTTTATAAGCCGTCTTTGGAGCATATTTCGTCATATTTTGGAAGATTTTTCAAAAATCTTGCCAAATACGCCGTTTTTGGAGCAAATTCCGGCATATATTTCAAGATTTTTGAAGAATCTTCCCAAGTAAGCCGTTTTCGGAGTAAATTTCTTCTTAGTTTCAAAGATTTTTCGAAAATCTTGCCATATAAGCCGTTTTCGGAACAAATTCAGGCTAAATATTGAAGATTTCTTCGATAATCCTTCCAAATAAGCCGTTTTCGGAGCAAATTTCGGCTTAGATTGGATGATTTTTCGAAAATCTTGCTGTATGAGCCGTTTTCCGAGCAAATTTCGGTTTAATTTGGAAGATTTTTCCGAAATCTCCCTAAATTAGATATTTAAGAGGAAATTTTGGCATATTTGGACGAATTTTCGAAAACCATGCCTAATAAGCCGTTTTCGGAGCAAATTCCGTCTTATTTTGGAAGATTTCTTCGAAAAACTTACCTAATAAGCCGTTTTTGGAGCAAATTTGGGCTTCATTTGAAAGATTTTTCGAAAATCTTCTAAAATGAGCCGTTTTCGGAGCAAATGTTGGCATATTTTGGAAGATTTCTTCGAAAATCTTACTTAATAAGCCGTTTTCGGAGAAATTTCGTCCTTATTTGGAGGATTTCTTCGAAAAGCTTACTAAAATAGACGTTTTATGAGCAAGTTTTGGCATATTTTGGACGACTTTTCGAAAATCTTTCTTTATTAGCCGTTTTTGGAGCATATTTCGTCATATTTTGGAAGATTTTTTAAAAATCTTGCCAAGTAAGCCGTTCTTGGAGCAAATTCCGGCCTAATTTGGAAGATTTTTCGGAAATCCTCCCAAATAAGCCGTTTTCGGAGCAAATTACGACTTAATTTGGAAGATTTTTCGAAAATCTAGCCAAATTCGCCATTTTCGGAGCAATTTTCGTCTTAATTTTGAAGCTTTTCGAAAATTGTCCCAAATAAGCCATTTTCAAAGCGAATTTCGGCCTAATTTGGAAGATTTTTCGGAAATCTCCCTATATCAGCCGTTTTATGAGCAAATTTTCGCATATTTTGGACGATTTTTCGAAAATCTTGCCTAATAAGCCGTTTTCGGAAAAATTTCGTCTTAATTTGGAAGATATCTTCGAAAATCATAACAAATTAGCCCTTATCGGAGCAAATTTCGACTTAATTTAGAAGATTTTTCAATAATCTTGCCAACTAAGCCGTTTTCGGAGCAAATTTCGGCTTAAATTTTAAGATTATTCGAAAATCTAGGCAAATGAGCCGTTTTCGGAGAACATTTCGTCATATTTTGGAAGAATTTCCAAAAATCTTGCCAAAAAGCCGTTTTCAGAGGTAATCTCGGCTTAATTTGGAAGATTTTTCGGAAATATCCCTCAATAAGACGTCTTAAGAGCAAATTTTGGCATATTTTGGACGAATTCTTCAAAACTCTTGCCAAATAAGCCGTTTTCGGAGCAAATTTCGGCTTAAATTTCAAGATTTTAAAAACTCTTCCCAAGTAAGCCGTTTTCGGAGCTTATTTCTGCTTAGTTTGGAAGATTTTTGGAAAAGCTTACTAAATAAAACGTTTTTGGATGAAATTTCGCCATAATTTGGAAGATTTTTCGAAAATCTCCCTCAATAAGCCGTTTTTGGAGCAAATTTCGGCTTATTTGGAAGATTATTCGATAATCTAGGCAAATGAGCCGTTTTCGGAGCACATTACGTCATATTTCCGATGATTTTTGAAAGTAAGCCGTTTTAGGAGCAAATTCCGGCTTATATTTCAAGATTTTTGAAAAATCTTCCCAAGTAAGCCTTTTCGGAGCAAATTTCTACTTAGTTTGGAAGATTTTTCGAAATTCTTCTGAAATAGACGTTTTTTGATCAAATTTCGCCTTAATTTAGAAGATTTATCGAAAATCTCCCTCAATAAGACGTTTTAGGAGCAAATTTCGGCTTAATTTGGAAGATTTCTTCGAAAATCATGGTAAATGAGCCGTTTTCGGAGCAAATTTTGGCCTACATTGGACGATTTTTCAAAAATCTAGCCAAATGAGCCGTTTTTGGAGCAAATTTCGGCTTAATTTGGAAGCTTTTTTGAAAATCATGTTAAATAAGACGTTTTTGGAGCAAATTTCGGCTTATATTTCAAGATTTTTGAAAAATCTTCCCAAGTAAGCCTTTTCGGAGCAAATTTCTACTTAGTTTGGAAGATTTTTCGAAAATCTTGCCATATTAGCCGTTTTCGGAGCAAATTTTGTCATATTTTGGAAGCTTTTTCAAAAATCTTACCAAATGAGCCGTTTTCGTAGCAAATTTTCGCATATTTCGGAAGATTTTTCGAAAATCATGCTAAATGAGCCGTTTTCGGAGCAAATTTTCGCTTAGTTTGGAGGTTTTTCGAATATCTTGCTAAATAAGCCGTTTTCGGAGGAAATTTAGGCATATTTTGGAAGGTTTTTAAAAATTTGGCCAAACGTGCCGTTTTCGGAGCAAATTTTACCTTACCTTGGAACATTTTTCCAATATCTTATAAAATAAGTCATTTATGGAATAAATCTCATCATATTTTCGAAGAGTTTCAAAATCTTCCCTAAAAGCCGTTTTCGGAGCGAATTTCGGCTTAATTTGGAAGATTTTTCGAAAATCATGCTAAATGAGACGTTTTTGGAGCAAATTTCGTCATATTTTAGAAGATTATTCAAAAATCTTGCCAAATAAGCCGTTTTCGGGGCAAATTTCGGCTTAATTTGGAAGATTTTTCGAAAATCATGCTAAATGAGCCGTTTTCGAAGCAAATTTCGTCTAAATTTGGAAGATTTTTCGAAAATGTAACCAAATGAGCCGTTTTCGGTGCAAATATCGTCTTAATTAGGAAGATTTCTTCGAAAATCTCAATAAATAAGACGTTTTAAGAGCATATTTCGTCATATTTCGGAAGATTTTTCAAAAATCTTGCCAAATAAGTCGTTTTCGGGGCAAATTTCGGCTTAATTTGGATGATCTTACGAAAATCATGCTAAATGAGCCCTTTTCGGAGCAAATTTCGGTATGTTTTGCAGATTTTTTGGGAAAAATCCTAAATAAGACCTTTTTAACAGGAAATTTTGGCTTATTTAGAACGATTTTTCGAAAATCTTGCATAATAAGCCGTTTTCGGATAAAATTTCGGCTTAAATTTCAAGATTTTTGAAAAATCTTGCCAAGTAAGCCGTTTTCGGAAGCAATTTCGGCATATTTTGGAAGACGTTTCGAAAATCCTAATAAATAAGTAGTTTTTGGAGCAAATTTAGGCTTAATTTGGAAGATTATTCGTAAATGTAACCAAATGAGCCGTTTTCGAAGCAAATTATCGCTTAATTTGGAAGATTTTTCGAGAATTTCGCCAAATAAGTCGTTTTCGGAGCAAATATCGTCTTAATTTGGAAGATTTCTGCAAAAATCTCACTAAATAAGACGTTTTAAGAGCAAATTTTGGCATATTTTGGATGATTTTTCCGAAAATCGTGCTTTATAAGCCGTTTTTGGAGCAAATTCCGGCATAAATTTCAAGATTCTTGAAAAATCATGCCAAGTAAACCGTTTTTGAAGCAGAATCCGGCTTATTTTAGAAGATTTCTTCAATTATCTTGCCAAATAAGCCGTTCTCGGAGCAAATTTCGGCTTAAATTTCAAGATTTTTTAAAAATCTTCCCATGAAAGCCGTTTTCGGAGCAAATTTCTGCTTAGTTTGGAAGTGTTTCAAAAACTTGCTAAGTAAGCCGTTTTCGGAGGAATTTCCGCATATTTTGGAAAATGTTTGAAATATTTGGCCAAATGTGCCGTTTTCGGAAAAAATTTCGCCTTAATTTGGATCATTTTTGGAATATCTTACAAAATCAGCCATTTATGTGGTAAAACTCGTCATATTTTCAAAATTTTCCAAAATCTTACCCAAAAAGCCGTTTACAGAGCAAATTTCGGCTTAATTTGGAAGATTTTTGGAAAATCATGCTAAATTAGCCGTTTTCGGAGCAAATTTCCTAATATTTTAGAACATTATTCAAAAATCTTGCCAAATAAATCGTTTTCGGAACAAACTTCGGCTTAATTTGGAAGATTTTTCGAAATCTTCCCAAATAAGCCGTTTTCCGAGGAAATTTCGGCTTAATTTGGTAGATTCTTCGAAAATCATGATTAATGATCCGTTTTCGGAGCAAATGTCTTCATATTTTAGAAGATTATTCAAAAATCTTAACAAATAAGCCGTTTTCGGAGCAAAGATCAGCTTAATTTGGATGATTATTCGAAAATCTTGCCAAATGAGCCGTTTTTGCAGCAAATTTCGGCTTAAATTTCAAGATTTTTGAAAAATGATGCCAAGTAAGCCGTTTTTGCAGCAAATTTCGGCTTAATTTGGAAGATTTCTCAAAAATCATGCTAGATGAGCCGTTTTTTGAACAAATTACGGATTAATTTGGAAGATTTTTCGAAAATCTTCCCAAATAAGCCGTTTTCGGAGCAAAATTCGGCTTAAATTAAAAGATTTTTGAAAAATCTTCCCATGAAAGCCGTTTTCGGAGCAAATTACCGCTTAATTTGGAAGATTTTTCGAAACTCATGC
This sequence comes from Pachydiplax longipennis, assembly GCA_036926295.1. Classification (NCBI taxonomy): domain Eukaryota; kingdom Metazoa; phylum Arthropoda; class Insecta; order Odonata; family Libellulidae; genus Pachydiplax; species Pachydiplax longipennis. Next base: position 2,944,451 of record JAVFKF010000004.1, read on the forward strand.
CTTAAACGCCGTTTTCGGAACAAAGTTCGGCTTAATTTGGAAGCTTTTTCGAAAATCATGATAAATGAGCAGTTATCGGAGCAAATGTCTTCATAATTTAGAAGATTATTCAAAAATCTTGCCAAATAAGTCGTTTTCGAACCAAATTTCGGCTTAATTTGGATAATTATTCGAAAATCTTGCCAAATGAGCCGTTTTCGGAGGACATTTCGTCATCTTTAGGAAGATTTTTCAAAAATCTTGCCAAATAAGCCGTTGTCGGAGGAAATTTCGGCTTAATTTCGAAGATTTTTCGAAAATCATGGTAAATAGGTCGTTTTTGGAGCAAATTACGGCTTAATTTGGAAGATTTTTCGAAAATCTTCCCAAATAAGCCGTATCCGTAGCAAATTTCGGCTTAAATTTCAAGATTTTTGAAAAATCATGCCAAGCAAGCCGTTTTTGGAGCAAATTCCGGCTAGGTTTGGAGGTTTTTCGAAATTCTTCCTAAATAAGCCGTTTTCGGAGCAAATTTCGCCTTAATTTGGAACATTTTTCCAATATCTTTCAAAATCAGCCATTTATGGAGTAAATCTCGTCATATTTCCGAAAATTTTCCAAAATCTTGCCTAAAAAGCCGTTTTCGGAGCAAATTTCGGCTTAATTTGGACGATTTTTAGAAAATCATGCTAAATGAGTCGTTGTCGGAGCAAATTTTCTCATATTTTAGAACATTATTTAAAAATCTTACAAAATAAGCCGTTTTCGGAGCAAAGTTCGCCTTAATTTGGAAGATTTTTCAAAAATCATGCTAAATGAGCAGTTTTCGGAGCAAATGTCTTCATATTTTGGAAGATTTTTCAAAAATCATGCTAAATGAGCCGTTTTCGGAGCAAATTTCGGCTTAATTTGAAAGATTTTTCGAAAATCATGCTAAATGAGCCGTTTTCGGAGCAAATTTCGTCATATTTTAGAAGATTATTCAAAAATCTTGCCAATTAAGACGTTTTCGGAGCAAATTTTACCTTACCTTGGAACATTTTTCCAATATCTTATAAAATAAGTCATTTATGGAATAAATCTCATCATATTTTCGAAGAGTTTCAAAATCTTCCCTAAAAGCCGTTTTCGGAGCGAATTTCGGCTTAATTTGGAAGATTTTTCGAAAATCATGCTAAATGAGACGTTTTTGGAGCAAATTTCGTCATATTTTAGAAGATTATTCAAAAATCTTGCCAAATAAGCCGTTTTCGGGGCAAATTTCGGCTTAATTTGGAAGATTTTTCGAAAATCATGCTAAATGAGCCGTTTTCGAAGCAAATTTCGTCTAAATTTGGAAGATTTTTCGAAAATGTAACCAAATGAGCCGTTTTCGGTGCAAATATCGTCTTAATTAGGAAGATTTCTTCGAAAATCTCAATAAATAAGACGTTTTAAGAGCATATTTCGTCATATTTCGGAAGATTTTTCAAAAATCTTGCCAAATAAGTCGTTTTCGGGGCAAATTTCGGCTTAATTTGGATGATCTTACGAAAATCATGCTAAATGAGCCCTTTTCGGAGCAAATTTCGGTATGTTTTGCAGATTTTTTGGGAAAAATCCTAAATAAGACCTTTTTAACAGGAAATTTTGGCTTATTTAGAACGATTTTTCGAAAATCTTGCATAATAAGCCGTTTTCGGATAAAATTTCGGCTTAAATTTCAAGATTTTTGAAAAATCTTGCCAAGTAAGCCGTTTTCGGAAGCAATTTCGGCATATTTTGGAAGACGTTTCGAAAATCCTAATAAATAAGTAGTTTTTGGAGCAAATTTAGGCTTAATTTGGAAGATTATTCGTAAATGTAACCAAATGAGCCGTTTTCGAAGCAAATTATCGCTTAATTTGGAAGATTTTTCGAGAATTTCGCCAAATAAGTCGTTTTCGGAGCAAATATCGTCTTAATTTGGAAGATTTCTGCAAAAATCTCACTAAATAAGACGTTTTAAGAGCAAATTTTGGCATATTTTGGATGATTTTTCCGAAAATCGTGCTTTATAAGCCGTTTTTGGAGCAAATTCCGGCATAAATTTCAAGATTCTTGAAAAATCATGCCAAGTAAACCGTTTTTGAAGCAGAATCCGGCTTATTTTAGAAGATTTCTTCAATTATCTTGCCAAATAAGCCGTTCTCGGAGCAAATTTCGGCTTAAATTTCAAGATTTTTTAAAAATCTTCCCATGAAAGCCGTTTTCGGAGCAAATTTCTGCTTAGTTTGGAAGTGTTTCAAAAACTTGCTAAGTAAGCCGTTTTCGGAGGAAATTTCCGCATATTTTGGAAAATGTTTGAAATATTTGGCCAAATGTGCCGTTTTCGGAAAAAATTTCGCCTTAATTTGGATCATTTTTGGAATATCTTACAAAATCAGCCATTTATGTGGTAAAACTCGTCATATTTTCAAAATTTTCCAAAATCTTACCCAAAAAGCCGTTTACAGAGCAAATTTCGGCTTAATTTGGAAGATTTTTGGAAAATCATGCTAAATTAGCCGTTTTCGGAGCAAATTTCCTAATATTTTAGAACATTATTCAAAAATCTTGCCAAATAAATCGTTTTCGGAACAAACTTCGGCTTAATTTGGAAGATTTTTCGAAATCTTCCCAAATAAGCCGTTTTCCGAGGAAATTTCGGCTTAATTTGGTAGATTCTTCGAAAATCATGATTAATGATCCGTTTTCGGAGCAAATGTCTTCATATTTTAGAAGATTATTCAAAAATCTTAACAAATAAGCCGTTTTCGGAGCAAAGATCAGCTTAATTTGGATGATTATTCGAAAATCTTGCCAAATGAGCCGTTTTTGCAGCAAATTTCGGCTTAAATTTCAAGATTTTTGAAAAATGATGCCAAGTAAGCCGTTTTTGCAGCAAATTTCGGCTTAATTTGGAAGATTTCTCAAAAATCATGCTAGATGAGCCGTTTTTTGAACAAATTACGGATTAATTTGGAAGATTTTTCGAAAATCTTCCCAAATAAGCCGTTTTCGGAGCAAAATTCGGCTTAAATTAAAAGATTTTTGAAAAATCTTCCCATGAAAGCCGTTTTCGGAGCAAATTACCGCTTAATTTGGAAGATTTTTCGAAACTCATGCCTTAAACGCCGTTTTCGGAACAAAGTTCGGCTTAATTTGGAAGCTTTTTCGAAAATCATGATAAATGAGCAGTTATCGGAGCAAATGTCTTCATAATTTAGAAGATTATTCAAAAATCTTGCCAAATAAGTCGTTTTCGAACCAAATTTCGGCTTAATTTGGATAATTATTCGAAAATCTTGCCAAATGAGCCGTTTTCGGAGGACATTTCGTCATCTTTAGGAAGATTTTTCAAAAATCTTGCCAAATAAGCCGTTGTCGGAGGAAATTTCGGCTTAATTTCGAAGATTTTTCGAAAATCATGGTAAATAGGTCGTTTTTGGAGCAAATTACGGCTTAATTTGGAAGATTTTTCGAAAATCTTCCCAAATAAGCCGTATCCGTAGCAAATTTCGGCTTAAATTTCAAGATTTTTGAAAAATCATGCCAAGCAAGCCGTTTTTGGAGCAAATTCCGGCTAGGTTTGGAGGTTTTTCGAAATTCTTCCTAAATAAGCCGTTTTCGGAGCAAATTTCGCCTTAATTTGGAACATTTTTCCAATATCTTTCAAAATCAGCCATTTATGGAGTAAATCTCGTCATATTTCCGAAAATTTTCCAAAATCTTGCCTAAAAAGCCGTTTTCGGAGCAAATTTCGGCTTAATTTGGACGATTTTTAGAAAATCATGCTAAATGAGTCGTTGTCGGAGCAAATTTTCTCATATTTTAGAACATTGTTTAAAAATCTTACAAAATAAGCCGTTTTCGGAGCAAAGTTCGCCTTAATTTGGAAGATTTTTCAAAAATCATGCTAAATGAGCAGTTTTCGGAGCAAATGTCTTCATATTTTGGAAGATTTTTCAAAAATCATGCTAAATGAGCCGTTTTCGGAGCAAATTTCGGCTTAATTTGAAAGATTTTTCGAAAATCATGCTAAATGAGCCGTTTTCGGAGCAAATTTCGTCATATTTTAGAAGATTATTCAAAAATCTTGCCAATTAAGACGTTTTCGGGGCAAATTTCGGCTTATTTTGGAAGATTTTTCGAAAATCATGCTAAATGAGCCGTTTTCGGAGCAAATTTTCGCTTAGTTTGGAGGTTTTTCGAATATCTTGCTAAATAAGCCGTTTTCGGAGGAAATTTAGGCATATTTTGGAAGGTTTTTAAAAATTTGGCCAAACGTTCCGTTTTCGAAGCAAATTGCACCTTAATTTTGAACATTTTTCCAATATCTTATAAAGTCATCCATTTATGGTGTAAATCTTGTCATATTTTCGAAACTTTTCCAATGTCTTGCCTAAAAAGCCGTTTTCGGAGCAAATTTCGGCTAATTTGGAACATTTTTCCAATATCTTATAAAATCAGCCGTTTATGAAGTAAATCTCGTCCAATTTTGGAAATTTACCAATGTGTTGCCTAAAATGCCGTTTTCGGAGCAAATTTCGGCTAATTTGGAAAATTTTTCCAATATCTTATAAAATCAGCCAATTATGGAGTAAATCTCATCATATTTTCGAAGATGTTCCAAAATCTTGCCTAAAAAGCCGTTTTCGGAGCAAAGTTCGACTTAATTTGGAAGATTTTTCGAAAATCATGCTAAATGAGCCGTTTTCGGAGCAAATTTCTTTATATTTTAGAAGATTATTCAAAAATCTTGCCAAATAAGTCGTTTTCGGGACAAATTTCGGCTTAATTTGGATGATCTTACGAAAATCATGCTAAATGAGCCGTTTTCGGAGCAAAGTTCGCCTTCATTTGGAAGATTTTTCGAAAATCTTCCCAAATAAGCCGTTTTCGGTGCAAATTTCTTCATATTTTAGAAGATTATTCAAAAATCTTGCCAAATAAGTCGTTTTCGGGGCAAATTTCGGCTTAATTTGGATGATCTTACGAAAATCATCCTAAATGAGCCGTTTTCGGAGCAAAGTTCGCCTTAATTTGGAAGATTTTTCGAAAATCTTCCCAAATAAGCCGTTTTCGGTGCAAATTTCTTCATATTTTAGAAGATTATTCAAAAATCTTGCCAAATAAGTCGTTTTCGGGGCAAATTTCGGCTTAATTTGGATGATCTTACGAAAATCATGCTAAATGAGCCGTTTTCGGAACAAATTTCCGCTTAATTTGGAAGATTTTTCGAAAATCTTCCCAAATAAGCCGTTTTCGTAGAAAATTTCGGCATGTTTTGCAGATTTTTCGGGAAAAATCCTAAATAAGACCTTTTTAACAGGACATTTTGGCTTTTTTTGAACGATTTTTCGAAAATCTTGCATAATAAGCCGTTTTCGGATAAAATGTCGGCTTAAATTTCAAGATTTTTGAAAAATCTTGCCAAGTAAGCCGTTTTTGGAAGCAATTTCGGCATATTTTGGAAGACGTTTCGAAAATCCTAATAAATAAGTCGTTTTTGGAGCAAATTTAGGCTTTATATGGAAGATTATTTCAGAATCTCGCTAGAGAAGCATTTTTTTGAGCAGATTTTGGCATAATTGGGAATATTTTACAAATATCTTGCTAAAGAAGCCGTTTTTTGAGGGAATTTCGGATTAATTTGGAATATTTTTCCAAAACCTTGCTATGAAAGCCGTTTTTCAAGCAAATTTCGGCATATTTTGGAAGACGTTTCGAAAATCCTAATAAATAAGTCGTTTTTGGAGCAAATTTAGGCTTAATTTGGAAGATTATTCGTAAATGTAACCAAATGAGCCGTTTTCGAAGCAAATTATGGCTTAATTTGGAAGATTTTTCGAGAATTTCGCCAAATAAGTCGTTTTCGGAGCAAATATCGTCTTAATTTGGAAGATTTCTTCGAAAATCTCACTAAATAAGACGTTTTAAGAGCAAATTTTGGCATATTTTGGATGATTTTTCCGAAAATCGTGCTTTATAAGCCGTTTTCGGAGCAAATTCCGGCTTAATTTGGAAGTTTTCTTCGAAAATGTTTCCAAATCAGCCGTTTTCGGAGCAAATTTCGGCATAAATTTCTAGATTCTTGAAAAATCATGCCAAGTAAACCGTTTTTGGAGCAGAATCCGGCTTATTTTAGAAGATTTCTTCAATTATCTTGCCAAATAAGCCGTTTTCGGAGCAAATTTCTGCTTAGTTTGGAAGTTTTTCGATAATCTTGCTAAATGAGCCGTTTTCGGAGCAAATTTCGCCATACTTTGGAAAATTTTCCAATATCTTACAAAATCAGCCATTTATGGAGTAAATCTCGTCATATTTCCGAAAATCTTCCAAAATCTTGCCTAAAAAGCCGTTTTCGGAGCAAATTTCGGCTTAATTTGGACGATTTTTAGGAAATCATGCTAAATGAGCCGTTTTCGGAGCAAATATCTTCATATTTTAGAAGATTATTCAAAAATCATGCCATGTAAGCTGTTTTCGGAGCAAATTTCGGCTTAATTTGAAAGATTTTTCGAAAATGTCGCAAATAACCCGTTTTCGGAGCAAATTTCGGCTTAATTTGGAAGATTTTTCGAAAATCTTCCCTAATAAGCCGTTTTCGGAGCAAATTTCGGCTTAATTTGGAAGATTTTTCGAAAATCTTGGTAAATGAGCCGTTTTCGGAGCAAATTTTGGTATATTTTGAAGGTTTTGGGAAATCTTCCTAAATAAGACGTTTTTGGAGCAAATTTTTATATATTTTGGAAGATTTTTCGAAAATCTCCCTCAATAAGACGTTTTAGGAGCAAATTTCAACTAATTATGAAAGACTTTGCAAAAACCTTGCTGAATTAGCCGTTTTCGGAGGAAACTTCGGCTTATTTTGGAAGATTTTTCAAATATCATGTTAAATCAGGCGTTTTCGGAGCAAAATTCTGCTTATTTTGGAAGATTTTTCAAATATCTTGCTGGAAAAGCCGTTTCTGGAGGAAAATCGGCTTATTCTGGAAGATTTTTCAAATATTATGCTCAATCAGGCGTTTTCTGAGCAAATTTCTGCTTATAATTGAATATTTTGCAAATATCTTGCTAATTCTTCCGTTTTCGCCTAATATCGGAAGATTTTGGGTAAATATTACAGAATAAGCCGTTTTTTGAGCATTTTTCGGCTTGTTTTGGAAGATATTGCAAAAATCTTGCTTAATAAGCCGTTTTTGGATTAAATTCTGGAATATTTTAGAAGATCTTGCAAAATTCTTGCTGAAATACCCGTACCCAGAGCAAATTTTGGAATATTTTAGAAGCTTTTTCAAATATCTTGCTGAAAGAGCCGTTTCCAGGGCAAATATTGGAATATTTTAGAAGATTTTTCAACAGTCTTGTTGAATAAGCCGTTTTCGGATTAAATATCGCCTTAATTTGGAAGATTTTGCTACATGCTAATATCTTGCTACAATAGCCGTTTTTTGAGCTAATTCGGCTTCATTTGGAAGATTCTTTAAATATTTTGAAAAAGAAGCCGTTTTTGGAGCAAATTTATGCTTTATATGGAAGATTATTTCAGAATCTCGCTAGAGAAGCATTTTTTTGAGCAGATTTTGGCATAATTGGGAATATTTTACAAATATCTTGCTAAAGAAGCCGTTTTTTGAGGGAATTTCGGATTAATTTGGAATATTTTTCCAAAACCTTGCTATGAAAGCCGTTTTTCAAGCAAATTTCGGCTTAATTTGGGAGATTTTTCAAATATCTTGCAAAAGAAGCCGTTTTTCGAGCAAATTTCGTCTTCATTGGTAGATTTTACAAATATCATGATAAAGAAGCCGTTTTTTGAGCAAATTTTGGCTGAATTTCAAAGATTTATTTTAAATCTTGCTAAGAAACCGTTTTTTCTGCTAATTTCGGCTTAATGTGGAAGACTTCTCTTAAATCTTGCTTTAGAAACCGTTTTTCGAGTAAATTTCGGCTTTATTTGGAAGATTTTTCCAAAATTTTTTGAAGAAGCACATTTTTGTGCACATTTCGGCTTAATTAGGAAGATTTTTCCAAAGTCCTGCTAAAGAAGCCGTTTTTTCAGCAAATTTTGGCTTATTTTGAAAAATATTTTAGGTTTATTCTGATTTTTCCAAACTCTTGCTAAACCAGACGTTAAATTAGCAAATTTCGGCTTAATTTGGAAGATTTTGCAAATATCTTTCTACAGTTTATTCATCTAATTCAGCTTCAATTGTAAGATTTTCCAAATATTTCGCAAAAGAAGCCGTTTTTCGAGCAAATTTCAGCTTATTTTAATGATTATTTCAGAATCTTGCTAAAGAAGACGTTTTTCGAGCAAATTTCGGTTTTATTTGTAAGATTTTTCAAATATCTTGCTGAATAAGCCGTTTTTTCAGAAAATGTCAGCTATATTCGGAATAATTTGAAATATCTTACAAAATAAGCCGTTTTTAAAGCAAATTTCGGCTTTATTTGGAAGTTTTTTCAAATATCCTCTAAATAAGCCGTTTTTGGAGCAGATTTTGACAAAATTTGGAGGATTTTTCAAATATCTTGCTAAATAAGCAGTTTTTTTAGCAAATTCCGGCTTAATGTAATGTAATATTTGTTGAAAATATTCGTCAGCGACTGCAATTGCAATATTTCTTAACGGCATCTTTGCCTACTAAGGTATCAATGCAAGCCGTTTAATTTGAATCGCTTGCCTAAGCAGTCATAAATTCTAAAGCAGCTTTTAGGATTTTTCATTATGATCTTTCATAGTATGTGCTGTGATGGAAAATTCTTGCGAAATCGAAAATCTAGTACTCTCGAATACTCAACTAATTAGAAATTGTCATTAGCATGGCATCCAGAAAATGTTCAAATATTTTCTGGTTAATCTAATGAAGTTTAGAAATAAATTAATCTACTGGAACAACATTATTTCATGCAATTTCTTTCTTTCAGGAATTCAGGGATCGCAGATAGCCCAGAGGATATCTCATCGGACTTCGCAATTGGTTTTGGGTTTGGTTCCTCGTGGGAGCCCCCACAAGCATGATTTTCTGCTAAAGTTGTACATGCAATAATGAAATAAAATATTTCTATTGAAATGAAAATTGCTTTAGAATATTAGTCATTTCACAGTGGCCTTCCAGAAAATTGTCATAATTATGACAAATTGGTTACAGATTCTTTAAAAATTTAGTAAAACTTTAGAGTTCAATTTAGAGATATTCCTGAATTGATTTGGATGGTATGACCTCTATGAAAATCATGTACCTATCAAAAGTAAAACTGAAAAGCTATGAAAACTGTTAGTTTCATGAAATAGAACAATTAATAATGTTTTGAATGAACTTTGTTTAATTTCCTCAAAGCAAACTTCTGAAGATTTATTAAATAATTTCATTCAATGATGGAAGACTTGACAATAATTAGTTTGAGATTATTTCTTGAGGCAATAAAATATTTCTTTTCCTACAATCAAACATGTATTTCCTCAATGAATTCAAAAACAATCTACAAAAACTTTCATTTGCACATTTTGGACAAAATTTAGATTCTATCATGCTCTTTCTTGTCACTACATAGAGTGATCTTGCAATGTTTGAGCTAATTCAATATCCATTGGCTCCAAAATATTAGGTTCACAAAACATTCCTAATTTTCTGAACTCAAAGCCAATGACATTTTTAGACTGAAGGTCCTATTTGGTCGCACAGCCTGCCTTGCCTTAAATCCACCTCAGATTTAGCTATTACCATGTAACAAGCTTAAGCAATTATGGTGATCTCAGTTAAGCACAAAACTAAATATGCTATGAATGGATTAGAAATCAACGACTGAAACATTATTTTCTGAAAAATAATGCAAGTATTCAAGAGTAAGTTCTAAAATATTCTACATGTTCTCTTAAATATCATCGCCTCTGAAAGAGAGATGGAAATTGCATTAGCGCAATCTCCACTCTAGATATTAATTTTTCTACTACTCTCTGTAGACAAGTAATTCCTTTAGATAAGAATAGTATGTGAATATATATTTATACATACATACATATTAAGCACAAAATTCCTTTCAGAATGAGTGCATTGTGTGTTTCATTTATTCACAATGGTTTTACTCACTGAGAATATGTTTTCAGTTTCTCCAACACAAGAACATCTTTACTTAAGTTTCCTTTTTTTGTATTTATAACCTTTGATTCACCTTTATGCACATTGAAGTAACTAGAGCTTTATAATGCTGTGATGCCAATGAAATCTGAAGGAGCAGGCAGTGCTTGGGTTCAAAAATTTCATTAATAAAATCTTATTCCTATGTGGTATTCAATCACCCAATGCAGACATTAATACATTTTCCCTTACTTTTGTTAAAAACTTTGTTTACAATACTAAAATGAAAACCAAGAGTCCCATGATCCAAACTTGGAAGTAGAATTGTTGAAATTGAAACTAGGCACCTTGTTCTTTTTCAAGCACAAGATATCAAGTATTGCAACTTTAAAATTGTGATTGTGTAACAAACAAAAAGTGAAAAGAAAGTATATCCTTTAATTAAGAGCTGTCTAATATTAATGTAATTAATTAAGCCCTGTAAATACTTACTGGGATTAGTGTACGAGCAAATAAATCATCAATATTGCATTGGTAACAAGGGAGTTCAAAAAGCTAATAGGATGATGTGCACAGAGAAGGCCAACTAAGTTAAACCAACTCTGAGTTGAATATTTTTAAGTTAAACAAAAGTTATTGGTTATCAATATTTATTGATTTACGTCATAAGAAACAAGTTTAATAGGCAAAGAAAATAGTTTATATGCAAAAATGGCCAATATGGATAGGCATTGTGTGACCTACTTAAATAGTTCATTCACTTTAATTAGCTGATTGCCCCTGTATTGCTTGCAAACTAGCATAGCCTTCAAGTGGCCGTCTAATCCAATAGATAAAATAGTAATATACTACAGAGCATACAGGCCATTCAAAAAGTAGAAATTGGAAAGTTTGGAGAGCAGAGAGCAGTCAAGACGAACGTATCTACATATATAGGTTTATATAGTATAAACAACAACATCAAATGATGAATTTTTTGGAACAAACTGAGAGTCTGCATTATGAGACATTTCAGAAATAACGATAGCACATGATAAGTCATTCAAAGTTTCATTTAATTTGAAGGAGTAACTTATAATCATAGTCTTATAAGGCGGAATTATTGAATTCATATCATGAATAATGGCAAATGTATAGAAAAGCAACTGAGCAAACACAGCCAATGAGTTTAGAATAGACATCCTTCATTCCTGATTGATCATCATTAAAAAGAATACAAGGCATAGTAATGTAATGATAATTGTATAATTCTTTTTTTAACCAATAATGGATTGATCCTCTTATTTCTCTTTACTAAGATATCAATTTTTAAAGAATGAGAATATTAGACATGAATTATTTATTTCTCAACTGATTCCTATGTCTTACAGTTTTTGCATAAGTAATCAAAACATCAATGGAGTGAAGTTAATGAAGCAAACAAGAATTACATTGAAAGACCCACATTCATTTGCCTACCTTTGCAATTGATCGGTTAAATTTCATGGTCGCCATTATTGGTGCTCAGCTCGGTGATTTTATACATATTCTATATATAAATGCAAATTAGAATAGTCCTCTCAATTTGATAATAAGCAGAGAAAATATGCAGGAGATCCTTGATGTCTTATGATACCTTACTTCTATGGCATTTCATGGATGGCATATTACTATTCTTACTCAATGATGTTGCTGATAAAGATTTTGCATGGGAGAGCATCCCTTGAGCCAATTCATATTATTTGAATATGTTAATGAGAAAGGAGAATAGTTGTAAATAGAATGTTAAATCTATTTAAAAATAAAAACAGAATGTGAAACTATACAATGTTTTTTATTTTCACAAGAATTTAAATGATTAGGATGTGAATATTTTATGAGACGAAATTAATCTTTAAGCTCTACATGGTTTTCACTTTAGAGTTTCATTTTCTAGACAAACGCGCAAAACTTTCATAAAAAAGAGAGCTGATGAGGACATTACTGAGTCAATTACATTACTGAAATGAATATTTTCAAACAAAACTAAGGCAACATATTTTAAACTTTAATTATTTAGTTTCTGCTAATAAAATTCCTTCACTTCAGTTGAAACCATTCAATTTGAAATGCAATAAGGATGCTATCAATAGGCCATGTAGATGTAGGCAAAGAAAATTTGCACTGCTTAAGTTATGAACCAAAATATCCTCGCATCCCATTGGTATTTTCCCACACAGAGTAGTTAGGCTTACCGAAAACTTTCTTCGATACAACAGAGGATATTGACAAATTCTGACAAAACAATTGTCAGGTGGTGACTACAGAGGATTTTTCTCTTGAAGACAAGGTTCCACACACAACGCCAAAGCTAAATCATGCAACCATAACATTCACAGAGTAAAGCACACGAGATAAAAACATTTGTAAAAAATAATTTAATATTCCCCAAAATTCATAACCTGGTAGGCAACTATAAAACAAACAAGAATATCAATATACAGTGAAATAAAGGAAATTATACAACACAAAGTTGATGTAATTTTGCTCCATTGATTCAATTTTATTGGTGACTTATGACATTTTATTCTGATCAGGAGCTGGTTCTTAATACCATCGTTACAGGGGAGACAAATTTCTAGATTTGGGAAGGAACTCACCATGAATGCTCAAGCTTTACTGTTTTTCACCTTTTACATATAATTAACAGTGTGATTTTTACTAAATTAAATCACCAACCATAAAAGCAGTCACATAATGCTTCTTACTTGATTATAAGCAATTTTAATCATAAATAGAGGAAACCTCAGCCTCAGACAAATATTTGAAAGCATTACAAAAATAAGGCATAAGTGATTAACTTCCATCTAATGATTTACTTGCAATTGAATGTGAATTCTTTAATGTTAAAGAATTAAATCAACCTACTGAGGTGCCTAGGGAAATCAGGTTATGGAAAAATGTTCAGATGAAAGACCTTAGTAATTTCCTAAAGAACTGTGGTAGTATGATGGACAAAGATAAAATGAAGTATTTTGAAAGTGAAATTGATAAATCAAAATATGATATGAAACGGATGTGGAAAACTATAAAGTTTCTAGATGGAAATAGAGGCACAAAAACTGATAACTTAAAAGTACATATTGAAGGTGATGAGTCCTTGTCTGAGAATAATCGCTTGAATAATTTTTATGTTAATAGTGTCTCGGATATTGTTAATTCCATTCCAAAGATTTCTGAGATTGAAGAAGACACCATGAGGGAAATTTCCTTCATACCTGCTACCGAATGCTTGTTTGAATTCAAAATGATAGATTTACCTAAATTGTATGAAATTGTTTGTTCCATGAAAACTAAGAAAGGAGCACCTGATCACATAACTGCTAACTTAATAACTGAAACTTTCAATGAGTGTGGGCACTTACTGCTTAGGATAATAAATTTGTCAATTGAAGAAGGTACTTTTCCTGAGTCATGGAAAACATTTCTTGTAATACCTGTTCCTAAGATTAGTAATCCTTCTGATGCACATGACTTGAGACCAATCAACTGTCTACCTATTTATGAAAAAATTTTAGAAGTAGTACTTCATGAACAAATGATCAACTTTGTGGAGAGTAATGATGTATTGTGTACAAATCAATCTGGATTTAGGAAGACGTTTTCTTGTGAAACTGCTATTCAGCTTGTTTTAACTAAATGGTGCACAATGGCTAATGAGGGTAAAGTTACTATTGCTGTCATGCTAGACTTCAAAAGGGCTTTTGAGACTATAGATAGAAGTCTACTTCTAGAGAAATTAGCAAAATATGGTTTTGGAAATGGAGCAGTTAAACTCATAAAAAGCTACCTTAGTAACAGGAAACAGAAAACTAAGCTTAATAATACAACATCTGATGAAATTTATAATGAGTTTGGTATTCCTCAAGGGGCAATTATGGGGCCCTTACTTTTTATTTTGTATATAAATGATCTTGTTCTACATCTGAATAATGTATTTGTTAATCTTTTTGCTGATGATACATTGATATCTGCATCAGAAAACACGTATGAAGAGGCTTGTTGCAAAATAAATTCTGCTCTTGCTTGCTTGAACACCTGGTTGAAATATAATAAGTTTAAGTTAAACATGGACAAGTCTAAATGTATCCTAATAACACCATCACCACAAAAGAAGAAGATTATTCTTGATAACCATAGCAAACCTGCAATACAGATTTATGGATTTATTCTTGACTTCGTGGATGTAATAAAATATTTAGGAATTATGATTGACTCCCATTTAAATTTTAAAGGACATGTAGATTACATTGTCAGAAAAACTGGCAAGAAGATTGGTTACTTAGGAAGAATTAGCAGATATTTAAGTCCTCAGACAAAAATCCTAATTTACAAAACAATCATATCTCCTCATTTTGATTATTGTTCGTCAGTTCTATATGGGATCTGCAATCAAGAAATGAAAAAACTCCAAAAATTTCAAAATAGAGCAATGAGGGTAATCCTTAAATGTTGTAAATTTACACCTATTAAATCCATGTTAAAAGCTCTTCAGTGGACATCCATGGAAGAGAGAATTTCACTTCAAGTTTTAGATTTAGTCCATAAAATGGTTTACAAAAGAGTGCCATACTACCTATATCAGGAATTGAAATTTACCCACAGTCACCACCACTATAGTATGTACAAGACAAACTTTTGACTTAAAAATAAAAAGACATCATACGAAATTTTCTAGAAAATCAATACTGTGTGACGGTTTTAGTTTGTTCAACAGTCTCCCTGAATGGGTTCGAAAAATTGAAAATAGTAAAATATTCAGAAGGGAATGTATAAGGTTTGTGAAAGGAACAAGGGAATAGAAATTTAAATTGTGATAATAAATCGTGATTATAAAAAATTAATTTAAATTTATCTTGTAAGATGCATATGGTGTTTTTATTCCTTGAAAGTTGCATATGTGTATGTGATATTTTGATGTGCAATATTGTGTATTATTTGTAGATGAATTGTATGATTGTTGTTATTAGTTTGTAAGAATGATGTATATTTTTTTATGTTTTTTTATCACTTGTATTTATTAGAATGTTCTTCTAAATAAATTTCTACTACTACTACTACTACTACTACTACTAATTTTCCTCTTTCCTCTCAATCATAAGCATACTGCTAAAAATACTACTTTCAAAAAAAGACTTCAAGCAAGAATCAAACCATATCAGGAATATTGCAAATGAATGGATATGATCAAGACATTAGGAGAAAACACAAACAGAACATCAAATTAAACCAACCCACAACTCCAACTTCAATTCAAAAGTAAATAAAGTAATTCTTGTTTATTTATTTATTAACGAGCCAGGAGCCCACTTCAGAAGACAAAAGTTCAAAATACAGCCACAGAATACAAAGTGTCAAAATACAGCCACAAATATAATAAAGAATAAGTAATAAAAAATAAAAGTATCCAATCATAAAATATAAGAAATATTAAACATTATGTATGTTTACATTCCTTTTCAAGTTACAAGCAAATTGCTGCAATGATAAGGAATAGATATCCAATGAATTTGGGAGCTCATTGGCTCCTCTCATCATTCTTGCAATGGGCAAATTATAAAGATAATTATTATGATAAAAATTCACATTAAATAGATTAATTCTTCTAGTTTTACATGATGCAACATTGAAATTAACAGTTTGCAAAATGAATGAGCAGTCAATGATGGAATGTATTAATTTGTAAAGAAATAGTAGATCCTGAATGTTTCTTCGTTGTTGAAGAGTTAGAATACCTAAGTTGTACATTATATCAGTGTAGGGAACACACTCAGGAGGATAATGCATTCTAAATGAAACCATACGAATAAACTTTCTTTGTATGTTTTCAAGTTTAGTTTTATATGTTGCCTGATAGGGGGACCATATACATGATGCATATTCCAAGGAGGAGTGTACTAGTGAACAATACAGATGCTTTAAAGTATGAATGCTTTGGAAGTCACTAGTGCATCTACGAATAAAACCTAACATTTTAAGTGCCCTACGTATAACCAAATCAATATGTGGGGAGAAATTCAATTTGTGATCAAAATACACCCCTAGGTCTTTTATACCAGTTACTCTTTCTATTTTTTTTAGAATCAATATAATAATCAGCATACATAGGTTCAAGAATCCTATTAAATGTTAGGACTTTACATTTCACAATATTTAAATCCATCATATTATTGATACACCAATCATTGAGTCTATTAAGCTGAGCTTGAAGAAAGTGACAGTCTTCAATAGAATCAATTGTCTGAAATAATTTTAAATCATCAGCAAAAAGAAGGAAGTTATTAGGTTTAATAATATCAGCAATATCATTAATGAAAAACAAAAAGAGCAATGGACCCAGATGAGATCCTTGGGGAACTCCAGACAAGGCAGGATATTCAAAGGAAAAACATGATTTAATTTTCACAAGTTGTTTTCTGTTTGTCAAGTAGCTACGAAACCAATCTAAAAATACACCTCCAAAACCAATTGCTGCTAACTTAGTACACAGTAGTTCATGGTTAACCCTGTCAAATGCCTTGCTAAAATCAGTATAAATAACATCAATTTGTTTACCTTGCTGGAAAGCTCCATGACAAATGGAATGAAAGGATAATAAGTTAGTAACAATAGAGCGGCCTCTCATAAATCCATGCTGTTCAGGAATTATAACTGAGTTAAGTATGGGAGATATATAGTCATAAACTAGTGATTCGAGGATCTTAGCTAATGAAGATTGGATTACAATAGGTCTATAATTTTTTATATCAGATTTGTTGCCTGATTTATACACAGGAACAACATGGCTTGTTTTGAAACAATCAGGAAATACTCCTGTAGACAAGGACATGTTGAATAGAATGTAAAGAGGATAGGCCAGTAATATACTGCACTGTTTTATAATTAGAGTAGGTATACCATCAGGTCCAGGACCTTTGTTGACATCCAAACATTGAAGTTTTTTTAGAATTTTGTCATATGTAATCCCACAATGGGAGATTTGCATGGTAAGATGTCCAGATGATAGAAAATCAGTATTTGAGGGATTTGGACTATCGGTATATACAGAGGAAAAATGGTCAGCAAACATATTGGCAACATCCACAGGGTTATCAGCAAATATGCCATTATAGGAGAGAACGTCAGGTAAAGAATTTGTCTTCCTTAAGGAATTAACATAGTTCCAGAAGGTCTTAATGTTATTTGGTATAGACATTTCCACAGAATGCATATAATTTTTGTAACATTGCCTAGTTTTAACCTTACACATTGATCTTATTCTACTGTAGGCTTCATAGTCCATATCAGATAAAGAAGATTTAAACTTCTTGTGAAAGAGTTTCTTCTTGGTGATTAGACAATGCAGTTCAGGCGTAAACCATTTAGGATACTTAGAGTTTGAGTAGTATTTTATAGATGGGGTATAAAGATTAACTATATGTTTGAAAATATTGATGAATGTAGAAAAGGCTGTGTTAGTATCCATACTTTGTAAGGTTTCCCAATTGATTAAACTTAAGTCTGTATACACTCTTTCAATATCACACTTTTTATAGTCACAGAACTCGACAACAGATGAGAGATAATTGGCAACACGATGTACATTGACATTAAAACCAATTGGTGGATGATGATTATCAACTCTAAGAGGAGGATCATCAATGCGAAAGGTAGAATCTTCAGATGATGATGAGAAAACAAGATCTAAACATCTATTGTTTGAGTTGCAAACAGAATTGATTTGGGTTAGCCCAAGGAAATGAGCAGAGTTTATCGCATGCTGACCCTGCATTGAACAACCAGAGACAATACCTAAATTGGAAGACCAGCCAACATCAGGAAGGTTATAATCACCTAAAATAAAGACATTAGAGTAGTTTACATTCATATTCAGGATTCCCTCAATTGTTGAAAAGTGATCCTCATACACAATGAGAGGAGATGCTGGAGGGATATACACTACCGCAAATAATATCTTAGAGTGACCTATACTAATTGTTATAAAAACATGCTCAATATTTTGTTTATCAACCATGACTATGTAAGATTTGATGTCAGATCTTACAGCAATTAGAACGCCACCAAAACTTGATTTTGAACTAGTTAAATGATCTCGATCCTTCCGGAAGACTTTATAATTATGTAAGCCAAGTTCATTGTCAGTAAAGTCATCACACAAATTCGTCTCAGTCTCTCGTCGTAACATCGTACACAGAAGAACAAAAGTTCACTCTTAAATCATTTAATTTTGTCCTTAAACCACGAACATTCTGATAATACACTGAGAGACTTTGATTACGATAAGTTAATCTTAACTCACGTGGTTTTCCGTCTCTTTGTTTAGAACCATAGCCTAGTCATAATGACTTAGGTTTACTGATACCATGACTTGATCTAGTGGTAATTTTACCAGAGTCCAGGGGAACAGGGGGCAAGTTTGAGGAAATAGCGGTAGCGGTAGTGGATTTAGGGCAGTCTATTTGCTGTTGCATAGTAGAAGGACTAGTGCTAGACGAATCAATACTAGCAACAGGTATATCACTTATAACAGAGTCGGAAACCACAGGAACGACTTTATCAACAACTACTGCCGTTGAAATATGCACAGATCTCTTAGGGGGGAAAAATTTGCCTACTAAAACATTTGGAGGCCACACTGCACTGTCTAGGAGATTGTTGCGTAAAGAAAGTGGAATATTGACTTTGAAGGAACGATAGTACTTATTTGACCTGAAATCTTCGCATGTGAATACGTAGTTCGAGTTTTTGATTTCAGGAAACTCTCAATATCACTCTTGGAAGTATCAAGGGAGATACGACCAAGATAAATTGTTGCTCGTCGAGGAACACCAGACACTCCACACGATGGCTGGGAGCCATTTCCGACGATAATATTCGATCGAAGTCGTCGTTTTCGAGAGGAAACAACACGAAATCCATCACCACTAACTTCTTCATCCTGGGATAAGGGTTGACGGGTTAACGGATTTCTTATTTCTTGGTTTGGTACCTTATTCTCCGTTATTGAAGGAACCATGGCAGCGGGAAGTGAAGACTGAAGTGACGAACTCTCAGAGATCGTAGTAGGAGTTAATGACTGCGACGGAACGATAGGTGCCGAGTCATCGAGGGATATACACCCACTTGGCACTGATTTTTTAGGATTTATAGATTCTTTCAACTTAAACATTTCCGATTTTAGAAGTCCAATATCGTCTGCCATCTTGGCTAGTGAGATGACGGTAAGGCGGCAGGAAAAACATTTCCAAAATAGAAATTTACATCCAGTTAGGGCCTTAATATCTGGTTCATCCAAACCTGAGCACTTCGGATGAAAAATCTGGGTACAAAGACCGCAGGATATAAACTTCTCATTCTTATCAAGGAGAGATTCGCAGGAGCCACATTTCCACTGAACTGAGGAAGACGCCATCTTGACTGATAATCCTTGATGAAACTTTTTATCTATCAAGACCCAGGAGCTAATCAAACCTCTTCCTCCAAATTAGACCAAGCTCGTTTTTTTTCAATGGCAACAAACTATCAAATTTACTCCACAATCCCAAAGATAGCACTCCATCAATACACAAATAAGGAAACATAAAGCTTATGAGACCATCATCATGCTTGGTGGAATTTTAGTGGGTGAATGAGAGGAACTCAGACTATCACACCTCCTTAGTAGTATTTCAAGGACTGCATCATCTGATCAACATATTAGAGTGGCTGAAAAGAAATATTAGAGTGTACAAATAATAGCCAAGTGCTAGCATAAGTAATGCCATCCCAAATCCACTGAATATTTCATCCAGAACATTGAAAGATCTCTTCATAGAAAAAGAAGAGGAGGAGGAATTATTTATTTTAAGTTTTACATCATATTTGCATCGATGACCCATCATTACAGCCTTAGTCATCGTATTTATATGAATGTGGAAAAAGAAATTTGAAAGATTGGGGGGATATGCAGTCATAAATATTGAAACAAGTTTTTTAAACTGAGTGTAGAACAAACACAAAATATTCTCAGAGAATCTAGAGTGAGGAGTTTCACACACCTTTGATAATTTCACCTTCAATAATAATTTCAGAAGGACTGTAAATGCATGTGAAAACAAGATAAACGTATTAGAGGGGGTGAAAAGAAATATTAGTGTACACAAATAAGAATCAAGGAGCCCAATTGCTGAATACAGTGCTTCGGAAGAGTATTAAATGCAAAAATTATACTCATACAGTATGTTCTAAGTAAATACCATGCAAATAACTATATAGAGAATATTATGCTAAAATATGCCATTGTTGAAAGGAAAAATCTCAACAAACACATCATAACATATACTCTCCCAATGCTTCCATATCTGCAGCTGACATCACTTCATGTACCCAAGGAAAAGCATTTCTAATAAAATTCTCTGTTGTAGGCCTTCATTTTTCCATTTTTCTCTAAAGATATAGAGTTTCTATGCTCCTTTAAGTCATCAACATCTAGTATTTCATTGTGCAAAGGATTATTAGCACAATAACCACAAAAAGATGCATTGTTTTTCAATGTTAATTTATCATAAATATTTATAACCCTGGGGACATATAAAAATCAATAGATACATGATATATACTCTGGAACTCCAGTTCATTTATCTATATGATTTAGTTAATGATGTTTATGAAAGCTTATAATATATGAGACCACTTATGGCAAAAAATTATAATTATTAAGATAGTTAGACATTGAAAGAGAGCAAAAATTAGTAATATTCGATTTTGCTAACATGTTAATGAAGAGAATATCAAAGAGAAATATCAATTCCTTAATCCCTTTTGTTGGTCTGCTGGGATTTAGAGAACAGTTGTTGGAGGAATGATTATTTTTTAAACACTCCAATTATAGAAATATTTTTAAATCTGAGTACAATATCAGCATTCGTGCATTTTCTACAGATTCGTCAGATAAAAGTGTGAGATTCATATTGAGTAAATTTATTAAGAATCAAAGCATCATATTTGCATCAATGACTCATCATTACAGCCATAGTCATAGTATTATTTTACCGATAATTGCCTCAAGATAATTCTCAAAAATCCGTGCAATGCATTCTTATGGGAAAATTGCTATTTTTGGGACATTCTGGTATCAAACCCATGATAGCTAGCGTTGATGTCTGAATTGTTCTGGCATCTACAGGGTGGGGCCAGTACGTCGTAAAAATCTGACGTCGACAGCACTTGTGGAACATGGTCAGAATTCGTATCCCCTATAAATAGGTATATCCGGAGAGTTAGCTATATATAATAGATATACAGCGAATCAAAGCATCATATTTGCATCAATGACTCATCATTACAGCCTTAGTCATAGTATTTATATGAATGTGAAAAAGGAAATTGGAAAGGTTTTGAGGGATATGCAGTCAAAAATATTGAAACAAGTTTTTTAAACTGAATGTAGAACAACCACAAAATATTCTCAGAAAATCCAGAGTAAGGAATTTTGCACACCTTTAATTAGTTACAGAATAACCATCAGTTAAACCTTTTTATAATTAAAGGTGTTACCAAGGAATTAATGATCTCATAATATTGATAATCATGACTTCAGCCAGTTGCTGGCAGTAGAAGTGCATGTTGATGTAAAATACTTTCTGCTCCCCCTCTTCTTCTTATCTCACTAAATTATAAGTTTGTCCTCTTCATGAATTATGGTTACTAAGTAATATAAAATTAAACTTAGAACACTCTTCCTAGATGAGAAGAATAGGTGCCAATCGTAAAATAAATACATGTTATAGGTTGCAATGAAAAGGTCGCAGGTAACGCAAAGAAATATTCAAGAAGTAACTAGCTAAATTTTTATTGGAATCCTCAATCCTCTATATATTATTTTAAAACATACATTTTTTGTGACTGGGGCTTATCTCCCTGATTACTCCTTTAATACCTATAAATGAATCACCCTGTGAAAGTAAAATTTTTCAGATTCCTGCTAAAATAGTAAGACAAATGAAAAATCCACCATTTATTAAACAAATTGAATCAACATATTTGTTGTCATATTGCATCCTCGATGAATAGATACCCAGGTTGCTATATACAAAATTTAATCCTTACTTACAGTCATTTTTAAACAATTTTTAAAATCGGATAGAGATATTTACTCATGGTCTTAAGATGCTTAAAACAGCTTTGGCAAATAATATTATAGTCCCAATGAACAATCCACATAACAGTGGAGTGTTCATTGGTATAATGACTATCTTAATAACTGGCACAACCATTACTACAGGTAAGCAAATTACTGAAGTTCTAAAGATAGAATTCAATAAATCAATAGTTCTGACAAGGAGTCTACACACCGTCGGACGCGATTTAAGTGGTAAGACTCGGTAATTTGATAGATATCGAGTCAATATTGACGAATCACCCCCAAAGTTGGGTTTTATCTGTGATAGTTTTCACGGAAAATGAACTTAAAGTTTAAGCAAAATCGTCAGCTACTTTATAATGCTAAGGGTAGCGTGATTCGCCAGAGGAGCGCCTAGCGTAGTGGTATGGTGGCTGCTTTCGAAGTCATTTTTGTCGGGTTCGAGCCCATCTGCCGAAAAAAATTTTTTTCTTTTTTTCTTTAACGTATTCTTTCGTAATCTTAATCTATATCTGTTTTCTTCTTTTGGTGAATTTTAAACTTATTTTCCGGAAGTTATAGAATTTTTCCGCGGTGAGTCACCCGTTTCTTCAAATTAAGCGCAAATACTTCTGTCCGCATATATAAGCGTGCTTGTGAATCCTAATTCCTGAAATTTGAAAATTACAATACTAGAAAGGAAACGCAGAGGACTATTTTCAAATCTCTCCTACATCCAGCTGCTCGTTCTAACGGCAACTTTTATTGCACTACCTGACACTTACCATCTCCCTCTGAACGCACTGTAGAGAGCGATGTCTCTACATATTTAGTTTTATGCCGTCTTTCGGAAGTATCGGAGCTCTAGTATCGTCTGCTTTCCTTTCGTCTTGGACCTGAAGAAAAACTGTTTTGATCCATCGCATAACCGGTAAGTTTATTATTAAATCATATCCTTTCTTTGGGAAGTCAGTTATGTATTTAAATGATCGATAATAATTGAAATGTGCAAAATTTCAGTTCACTGGCATGGAATCACGTCCGGGAACATCTTCGGCACGACCCTTTTCGCCAAGTATTGATGCTGATTTGAAAAGACAGCTGTTTCATGATGCGTTTCATCATTGTGCCAAGCTCCTCCAAGATGGTGGATACATTTCAGAGGAAGTAAGTGCAATAATATCTGAAAACGCCTTTGCTGTCGGACGAGAAATGTTTGATAGAATCCTGTCAATGATGGACGAAATGATTTTCGACTCTGATGAAGAGCTTGTTGGAGAGAATGAGTTGGAGGCTACGGAAGCATCGTATTCGGAGGCATCGTCTACAACAGAGGAAGACGATGGTCAAGGCAAGACATCAAGTTCTAGCGGGGTCGAATATAGGCCTTCACCAATAAAAAAGGCGAGAATTTCTTTGGAAGTTAAAATTAAGGCAGTAACCATGGCGAAAATGCATCCGAACTGGACAATTAAATCACTTCGTGCCTGTGTAACGCGACGTTTGAAAAGAATTTCCAATCTTGCTGTGTGGGAGCTGGATATTAAATCTGGTGGAACTAAAAGAGACAAGTGGGAGTTGATTGAGAAGTGGACATACGATCGTTTCTGCGAGGCGCGAGCAAACAAGGAATTTGTATCGACTCGAATGATTCAACAATGGGCAATGGCTGGAGCTTTTCAATTTATTTCGGATACTTTTAATTTTCAAGCATCCGTATCGTGGGCAAATAAGTTTAAAAATAAGCACAGGATTCGGCAAAGGAAGGTGAACAGATACGTGAGTAAAAGTGATCGGTTTTCAGCAGAGGACATCCTGAAATCGGCGGTTTTATTTCAAGATCAGTGCAGGTATCTGATTCCGGAGTTCGACCCACATTTCATAATAAATACGGACCAAACCGGATGTCAGTATAGACTAGATATAAAACGTACTCTTACTCATGTTGGCGAGAAATTAACGGAGGTGGGTATGCGGCAATTAGGGAAACTGACGCATTCGTACACTGCGCAATATAGCATAACATGCTCCGGAGAGTTATTGCCAAAGGTTTTTCTTTGTCTCCAAGAAGTGTCGGGGGTTTTTGGCCCAAGAATATTTAAAGAAGTAGAAGAAGCAAGTAATCTCTACAAAAATATATATGTGACGTGCACCAAATCAGGGAAACTTCTAACAAGAACTTTTGAAATGTACCTGGAGGAAGTGTTGCGGCCCTTCGTTAATGAAAATAAGTTTTTACTTCTAGTTGATTCCTGGACTGGGCAGACGAATCAATCCCTGTACGATGAACGTTTTTATAATGAAAAAAACGAACCAACTTGCACGGTTAAAGTCATACCACCGAAGTGTACAGCTGTATGTCAACCGTGCGACGTTTACTTTTATAGACAAGTGAAGATCTTTATTTCCCGAATTCAGAATGCGACATTTTTACTACGAAATAAACGTGACTTTACCAACAGAATGGAAATTATTAAGATGCATTCCTTAATACAAAATCAGTTGTCTGCTCCAATATTTAAACCAATGTTAAAATATGCATGGTACGCTTCGAGACTCATCACTGAAAGGGAAGTATTCCTGAATGTCAGACAAACAATCTTCCCTGAGGAAATAGTGAAAACCATGTGCGAATGTGGAGAAATATCTTTTGCAAGGTGTTCATGGTGCAGGAAATTTTATTGCTTCCAATGTTATGTAGATTTCTACCATCCGAAGGAATGCAAACTCAATGAAAGTGAATGAACAAAGGATATTGTTAATTTTAGAATTTCTTAAATAATAAATACTTGAAAAGAATATTTTTTACTATAGACTCCTTGAATTCCTCTTTCCCTTACAGGAAGTTCAGATATTGTGTTCAGACTTCAGAATTGGTGTCAGGGAGTGCAATAAAAGTTGCCGTTAGAACGAGCAGCTGGATGTAGGAGAGGTTTGAAAATAGTCCTCTGCGTTTCCTTTCTAGTATTGTAATTTTCAAATTTCAGGAATTAGGATTTACAAGCACGCTTATATATGCGGACAGAAGTATTTGCGCTTAATTTGAAGGAACGGGTGACTCACCGCGGAAAAAATTCTATAACTTCCGGAAAATAAGTTTAAAATTCACCAAAAGAAGAAAACAGATATAGATTAAGATTACAAAAGACTACGTTAAAGAAAAAAAGAGAAAAAAATTTTTTCGGCAGATGGGCTCGAACCCGACAAAAATGTCATTTTCATTTCAAAAGTTCATTTTCCGTGAAAACTATCACAGATAAAACCCAACTTTGGGGGTGATTCGTCAATATTGACTCGATATCTATCAAATTACCGAGTCTTACCACTTAAATCGCGTCCGACGGTGTGTAGACTCCTTGTGAGTAGATGACATCATTGTTGAAGGATGACTGGAAAATTTTTCGATAAGACCATAATTTTGAGTGATTCAATAGCTGCTCTCAAATTTTTTTTATCATGACCTATCGTCTGCAAGGTTTACAGTCCACGTCTCCAAATTACTAGCAGCAGTAACATTGGGGGATCCCTTTCTTTAACCTATTTTTGTCACTGAAGGCGACCAGGAATTGGGGCCTCTGTTTTACCTACTTCATTCCTCTTTCTAAATCAGCTTCATTCTCACATTTCATTTGCGTGATATTGAAATTGGGGAAGCCACGTTCTTTAAGTGATCATGCAATGTCTTCCGGAGGTGAGACAATTGACAGCTTTGCCAATATTTATAAACTTTTTCTCTTTCCCCCATTCCAGCCAGTAAACATAAAATTTTTGCTAATGAATGAGATCTTCTTGCCCACAGACTAATTCTTAACTCTGCTGCACTTGACTATTGTTCATCTTCCTGACAGATGGAACACTGGTTTAGGTGATTTGACTCCAAATAACCTCTCATAAAGAAACACCCAATCATAATCATTACGTAAGTAAACCAATTGCATTTACTGCAGTTTACAGGCTACATCTCTAAAGCCAAGTCTCTTCCGCCCCTTTAGGGCGGGGCCAGGAGATGCACCGCAGACTCCACCTCACGCTCTTTGGGATAGCTTCTCCATTGCCAATGGGCGAAATGTCTGCAAGAGGCTCATTCATTCTTCTTTTATTTGCAGCTAAAACCGACAAGGACCATATAAGAACAAATTTTTTAAAAATCAATACCGAATACTTCTCTGCCCAGTAAAGTTCAATAAATATGCGGACACAGAGCAGTATTTAAGCAGTAGATACGTTTGCAGCTTCAAAACAGAAATATAGAAATTTAAACAATCCCTTGAGACTCACCAATGTCATTGCTGCTTTGGACATATACATAAGACTTGTCAAACGTTGCCCCAGTGAGAGAAATTTGAACCAATGCCCAGACACAAGCCAGTAACCAAAACCCAATGTGGCAATGCTTTTCATTATCATAAATAAGATAATAAAAAGTTCCAGATCTAGGGCTACCATCATTCCAGTAATGACTATGACTGCCCAGAGAGGGACTGCTATAATTGCAGATAGAGGTTTTACTCTCCAATGATTATTTTTGCCATTTTCCATTATCTACAAGCCACCCTGAACACAGCAATTGGACAAGGGGTGCAATGAATATAACCCGTTTAAAAAACCTGCTGAAAGAATAATTGCTATCTTCAAAAACCCTTCTTAAAACAATAAATAACATCCTCAGAGGCGACCTAAAAGGTCAAGATTGCTGGCCAGCCCAACAACGAAACCTTAAATAATAAATAGAATAATAGTTCTGATACATAAAAAGGGCAGCAAATGATTGATTAAGAATTACCGACCAATTAGTTTGATGGGTGTGGTTTGTAAAATGTTTGAGAGAATGGCGGCAGTCTACCTAAAAGATTACTGGGAGAAAGAGTGATGGCTTAACGAATACCAGCATGGTTTTAGAAAGGGGTGCTCGTATGAATCACAGATGCTAGGCCTACAGCAGGACTTAGTAAAGGCTCAGGACATTGGAGAACAGGTTGATGCAGTGGTGATAGATTTAGTGAAAGCGTTTGACGTTGTTGACCATGACATTTTGCTGCAGAAAGTAAACAGGATGGGTTTAGATCCTAGAATATTAAAATGGCTGGAGTCTTTCATTAAAGGTAGGAAGCAAAGAATAAAAATTGGGGATAAGTTATCCAAGGAGATTGCAGCATTGTCAAGCGTTGCCCAAGGAAGCATATTGGGGCCCTCATTATTTTTAAATTTCATTAATGATTTACCAGAGGGAATTAAGTCAAAAATTCATTTATTCGCAGACGATTGCATCATCTATAGGAACGTAAAAAGTGTGAATGAATGTAGGGATCTTCAAGAAGATTTGTATGAATGGGTATCGTCTAATAAATTGGAAATTCATGCGAGTAAAGGCAAAGTGATAAGTTTTAATAGAAATGAAAACCAATATACTTATCACCTAGGTGGGAAAGTTTTATCTAGTGAGGACACAGTGAAATACTTAGGAGTAATGTTCATCAGGGACTTAAAATGGAATGAGCATGTAGATTGTATAATTCTGAAAGCTAATAAAACCCTAAATTTTATAATGCGTACCCTAAGGCAATCGAATATGAAAGTTAAAGAGGCTGCATATAAATCTTATGTTAGGCCAATTTTATAATACGGGGAATGAGACCTGTATGATGTTCTAAAGTGGAAAATAGAAATGGTTCAGAGAAAGGCAGCAAGATTCGTTTTAGGAAGGTACGAAAGACTCGATAGTGTCACGAAAATGATAAAATAATTAAGTTGGGAAAGTTTAGAGGAGAGGAAGCAAAAAAAAGGTTAGGATTACTTTTCAAGATATACACAGGGATTGCGTTGTTTGAGGACTTAGCAGCAGAAATAAAGGGAGCAACATTTTTCTGTAGAAAAGACCATAGATATAAATTTCAATTGTTAAAACTACGAACAAATACAAGAAAATTCTCGTTTTTAAATCGAACTCATAGAATGGAATAATTTTCCTGCAGGAGTCTTTGAGCCCTTTCCCAAAAATTATAAAGTGCTTCTAAGAAATATTTCGCAGATAAAGGGAGCTTGCTAGTAAGGATCTGCAGGTGGAGTAGGGGATTGCCTGGTAGGGTGATGTACCGTGGGGACCTGTCCCCGGGACCGCTACAGTAGCTATGAAGGCCTACCAGGAACCCTGAAAAAACCTGTATGATTGAGGGTGAATGTTTGGGAGGGGGCAATGGTTAATTAACGTTGCTTGTGTATTGTTTCTGTGTTTTAACTTTTCAGAGAATAAGTGTTGTAGTAGTAGTAGAACATTTTTTGCAAGGGAATTAGTAATGGAGTTGGGAATTATGTTATATTGGAGGTTTTATCTTGTAAAGTAGTTATATTTAAGTGTTTAATCTTGTAAGGGTATTATGTACTTTGTTCTGAGGTGTTTAATTATGTTTGTGAAAATTAGTGTAGTTGTTTGTAACGTTGCCATCAGACTAGCAGTCTACCTACAGCAATGTACTTAATAATAATTGGGCTTGATCAGTATCTTGGAATGATCATGTGATATTTTCATAGTAAAATTGAAAGGGATTCAGTGGATTGTAAGCTTAGCCATTTCATTTATTAATTTCTTTCCAACTTACTTTAGGTAATAAAGGAGGAGAATAATTAACCAAGGGACCGTTTATTCGTTTAATAATAATTACTCTCACATTTCCTTTACATCGCATATCCAGACTTTATGATCATGATAGAAGGGCATCATTCTTCAAATAATTTGAACTTAATTAAAATGATCGCATGAAAAAATGACCATATGTATGGTAAGTTTATTTTCTCAAATTTCATTAGCAATATGTACTCAAGATAGCTATGAGACATAGCAACATCTTCCAAGCATCCAATGGTAAGATCAGAATTCCATCCTTCTATTAGAAGGCTGTCAGGACATGGGAAAAGACGAAGGCCTGAAAACTTCTTTTTCTGAGAGGCATCCAACGCGCTTAACTAGCTGAACTTGATTCTCAAGGGGAAATACAATTTGATATAAATACCGCACGAATCATGACCTACCGAACTATCAAAACATGGCTATAAATGGACATTGTAACAAATGAATCAAGGATACTACTACTTACCCTATAAAAACAAAGATAGTCCTTTTACCAATTTAAAATAACAAAAACTCCTCACTTCCCAATTAAGAGAACAATATGAGATATGTAGACTAATATTTCAAGCTGAGAATAGACTGAAATTCACTGAGCTTTGTCAAACAAAATTTCCTTTTTGCACATTACTCTTTCTAAAAACCAAGAGTTCCTGAAAAGTTCCCTTCATTTCCTGTCCTTGCACCATTGACCATCACAGAGAAAAGCATGACTGTGCAAAAATTGCAGCATAGTTGATCTTAAACTACTAAATAGTAAAACATTTATGGCAAGTTCTTATATTTGATACATTAATCTTTACCAATATCCAGGTGCTAAACACATTTATTTAGTATAAACCTCCAAATTTGGTAAAACCTACTTAAGTACCCGAGATGAGACCATTTTCAGTGTTTTCACATTCATTCCATGCATTGCTTTTTTACCTCAAGGGCCTTAACCTGGGGACCTTCAAAATCATTCACTTAGGACTCTGTATGACTATAGGCTTTGAATCTGATTCCAAACAATTCAACACCCATGGGTATTATTGAGCTCGATTTCAAAACAATTTTACAATTGTTTTCAACATCAACCCAGGATTAGGATCCAAGTAAATGCCAATATCACATTATACTGTCATAAGAAACATGTTTGGAAGACAGTGACTAAGGGATTGAAGTTCTCTTTGAGACAATTTTATAATTGTTTTCAAAATCATCCCAAAATAATTATCAAAATGCCAATATCAGATTATACTTTAAAGATAAATCTGGTTTAGATGGTTAGTGATCTAGTTTATCATTTTGTTCTCAAGGTGATTGGATAATTTTGTTTGAAAGATAATCAAAGAAGATGACTGGAATGCTCTTATTACTTTATAATTTAAGATAATACTGGGTTAGAAGACAGTCACCCAGTTATGAGCTTATTTTTGAGATTGTTTGATATTTGTCTTGGTATCAGTCCAAAAAAAAAATGAACTAAGAGACAAAGGTTCTCCAAGCGGCAACCATCTAGGGCAATTCCTGGGAAAAAGATAATCAGCCAGAAGGTCACTAGTTATTCAGAAATTGGGATTTATGAATAACTGGTGACCACCTGGGTGCTTCCGCTGTTGGCGCTTGGAGGACCTTCGTCTCTCAGTTCATTGAACGCAGAGTTCCTTTTTCTTTCTTTCACCAAAAACAATGATTGGAATCCTCTCATTGCATTAAGTTTAAGATACATCCAATTAAAATGATAGTACCACATTACTGTGCTTGGGTTTTGAATTTATTTAATAATGGTTTCTATATCAACCGAGACTGATGATTAAAAGCTGTTACCACATTTTGCTTGGACTCTAGGAGAGCCACATCCACACTTTTCACAGGCAGAATCATACAGAGTTGTCTCATTTCCCACAAACCTATTTCAGATCCACCACCACAATACTACCAATGCCATCGCAACCGTCCTGTAACAGGACTCAGACACTGGATTCTGAATGCCTGTGGCCAGCCAAGGAGCCAGGGGATATTCTACAGATAATGCACCTAAGAGCGACAGGGAGACTGAAATTTAAGTTTAATTCTGTTAAGAAGACAATGACTGTTTTTATATGATTTTAAAATTGTTTTCCATCAACATGAAACTAAGTAAAGCTTCTGTAAAAGAAAAGATATCTGCAACCAATCAAACTGAAATTTATGTACATTTCTTGTGAGAATATTTTTGAGTCTTCCAGAGTCGAAACGAGGATACTATTGATAGGAAAATCGATATTTGTTAGGTCATTGATCCTGTAATGAATCTTTAAATTTCTTATTTCTTTCTCGTCAGGAGTGCTTGAAGTTAATTTGCAAATATTTCTCCCATGTATTTCTTACAGGAGTTACTGATATTGGATAATTAAGAGTTATTGTCCCACTGTGTACAGTGGATTTGCAAGCTTGTGCCCCTCTTCAAAACATCTCACAGTTGACTGGGGAATATTGTTGTTTTACCTGAGAGTAGAAAGAGGGCTTTCCAGGAAATACCCATTCAAGGCCCAATTTTCCTAAACTCAGAAATGATTTGAGTATAAGGCATCAAGTGACTAAAGCTAACAATAGTTTTAGGGTATTTGATGTAAGAGGCCCATCATATATTGCATCTGTGCCACAACTGAACTTTGCCATTTTCATTTGTGCCTAATTACATGCACCGTGTTTCACTTGGAGTGAATCAGGAATTTTTTTCTATGGTTTAACACTATTTAAATCATTAGAGTGGTATAAGAAAGAAAGGTTAAACAAGTCGATAATATTTTGCTTGGAATTTTTCCACCCAGTCATATTAGCCAGGTACCACTATCATTGTTTGTCATGCTATGTGGAAAGCCATAGAATTTTGGAATTAGCTCTTGTGTAAGTCAATAGTCTGTGTAAATGACTTCCTGCCAAAAAGCAAAAATGGCTTCTCTTTGCGAGAGGACTCCAAAACCGTCAAGGTTTGAGATAAGGCAATGAAAATAAAGACTTACCTCGGGGTGGTAACCTCTGCTGCCATGGAAGGTCCAACGATGCAGGGGAAACCACGATATCTAGGTGCCAGATACGTATTTCGGAGACTAAGTCTCCATCTTCAGTAGCAGGGAGCTGGACTGAGTGTGTCCTGCGTGTGTGGGTGTATTTATGCTGGAGTGGCTGGTGAAAGTTGTTGTTTTCGAGGCGTCTCTTAACAATGAAAACAATGGGGAGCATGGAAAAAAACAAAGAATTCTTAAAACTCCCCTTTGCACCAGGTCTCACCAACCAATTACAACACACATTCTCTAAACACAAATTACAACCTGTTTTTGTCAACACTAACAGCCTACAAAATTTGCTTAAAAACCCCAAAGACACTATCCCTTCCCTACAAAAATCAGGCATATACCAAATAACATGTAAAGGCTGTGACAATGTTTACATTGGCCAAACAAAAAGGAAAATAGAAACTCTCTTCAAGGAACACATTGCACATTTCAAAAACAACAGACTAAACAAATCAAGCGTAGCCTTACACATCCAGGAGTGCAACAACCCCATACAGATAGAAGACTTAAAACTCGTTAAAACGGTCAACAAGGAATCCAAGTTAGACGCTTTTGAAAGCATTTTCATTCGCAAAAACAAACACATTATGAACAGTGACCGCGGTCCTATACCCTACTCCCCATTGTTTTCATTGTTAAGAGACGCCTCGAAAACAACAACTTTCACCAGCCACTCCAGCATAAATACACCCACACACGCAGGACACACTCAGTCCAGCTCCCTGCTACTGAAGATGGAGACTTAGTCTCCGAAATACGTATCTGGCACCTAGATATCGTGGTTTCCTCTGCATCGTTGGACCTTCCATGGCAGCAGAGGTTACCACCCCGAGGTAAGTCTTTATTTTCATTGCCTTATCTCAAACCTTGACAGTTTTGGAGTCCTCTCGCAAAGAGTTTTACTAACAACCGTGTCTCTCCTTTTCCTTCCAAAAATGGCTTGACAATGGGATACACTTGGTTGGTGCTTTACATATAATGCTGAGAGAACAAATTTCCACTGAGAATGGTATTTGAAATGCTTCAAGAATTTTTACAGAGGATTGGACCTCAGTATGGGCCAGAGCAACACAAATATAATGTCCTCCTACTTCTGCATTTGCCTGAGGCTGTGATGAGTTGGGGACTATTGTGAGCCTATTCTTGTTTTACCTAAGAAAAGGTTTTTAAGGTTGATTTATGGTACTCAGGAGATAGCTAAGCAATCAGTCAACTCAAACAGATTCATCATGGCATATGAAAAGTTGAAAGGGTACAGTAGTTGCAGTTCAGATGACTTTTGGATCAGGAGAGGGTATTCTAACCAATGCTTAGCAAGTCATGACATTCTCCCTTCTGCTGTACAAAAGTCAATTTCAAAGTACCTGGATGATCACCCTGAGAGCTAGTACATGAAATATACTCAAGGTTTCTTTGAAAACATTTGGCAACATAACATTTAAAATGTACAAAAGAGAGACAGATCCTTCTTTCAGTTTCCTTCATCCATAATGGCATGGATAAATATGGCCAGTTTTTATTCTATGAACATTTAGAAATATTTTGAGTTGCAAGGGTGCTAGAGGTTGTGATTAGCTTTCAGTTGATGCAAGCACCAATGTCAACATGAAGCACATACAAAAATAAGAATGGAAACTCTGGTGCACATTAAAGTTGACAGCATTTTGCAGACTGTGATTAATTATATAATGTTTACATTATGAAGCAGCCAAATTTAATTGAAATAAATTTTTGTGAGTCCTTGCCAATCCCCAGGACTGTAAGGGTAGATGAATGAGCTTCTTGAAGTCAAAGAAATGCTTGATACCTTTGAGTGACATAGTGAGCAGTAAAATTTCCACACTAAGTACAGATATAGTGAGAAGATATCACAAGTCCTTGATTTTTTAGTAAACAAGAAATTCAATGCCACTGCTGGAAGAAAGGATTAGGACACTTTGTAGAAAAGAAAATCCACTCAAATGCTTAAAAAAATTGCTATCATGAAACATGTTGCTGAAAAGTTGCAGAAAAAAGAAACAGGAGAGTTGCAAAGAGAGTGTGAACATGATGGAAGTGATTAGAATATATTGGTAGACTATCTGAAATTCCAAAAAACTTATCATTGGTTGCTGAAGTTATATATTTATCATATAATTTGTAACAAGAATATAATTCATTAATTATACGCAAGTTATCAGTCTCAATCTCCCCTCTTATGTCATAAATCATGGTGAAAGCCATTGCATGTGAAAATAGATGGTGAGGTAGCAAAAAGTGAAGCTGGTTTTGGCTCCATAGTTCAAGAGATAAGAAAAGAGAATTTGTCATCATAAACAATACGAAATTCTTGCCAGTTAACTTATAGAATTTGGTGGAACAGCGGTAATGAGTCAGATTCCGGTTGCTATGGTACCTGATTAGGGTACCTTATCTTTCTGAAATAAATGGTTATGTGGAAGTATAGATTACTGCAATTGATTATTTTTTGTTTTTCAAATTTTTTAGCTGAGTAAATTCATAAAATTATAATTCTATGATAATACAAAACTAATGTTAATACATGTCTTAAAAATTGGATTCATAAGATTATTAGTTAAAAATTTAATATCTAAAGTTCTCTTAATTTCTCAACTGAGAACATTATAAAACCAACTATAAGAATACGAGTCTTGATTGAATATCCCTCTTATAAATCTTATCTAAAGTTCAGGCGATGATTCTATTAAATCAAATGTATTTTTTAATCAAAGTTGTAGATTTACCCAACAAAATCGACTTGGTAGCTTCATTATATTAAACAACGTTACAAAAGTCAAGCTGATCAAAATAAATTACTAAATGGTTGTTCCCTTCAATTCCCTGCTAGTTTTTCCGTAACTTCAAGTGCTAAAATATCATCTAAAAAATCTATCATCATAAATCTAAACTACTATCTAAAGCAGTTTCCCACTGTATAGATTTAAAATCTATGAGCTGCCAAACAGCCAAAAGGGCGTTCTGTTCAATTCCTGGCGTGGGAACTTGGCTGACGAAGCACTTTTAAAATTATTACTGCTACTATTACTAAATTTACTTTGGAAGGAATCGCTTTCGGGCTTAAGTACTTAACTAATAACATTTTCGGCATGTTTTATGAAAAATTTTGAAAATCGAGTGTAATTACTGATGAGTTACTTTTTCCCATTACGGAAAATTCATAGAAAAAAACTCGTTCTGGTAAAATCCTTCATTGCAAGCAGCAGACAGGGATTACGAGAGAGTATGTTTGCCAAAATCTCGGGAACTAGAAATTGGACAACTTTTAAACTTTAAATTTTACTAAATATATTCCCTGTGCAAATACTAGAATACTTTATATTTATCTTGCAATCCCCGATTCGACATCAGGATAGAAAAGGCGTTCTCATTACAAATACAACACAAATAATAAAAAAAACATCTTGTCTTTGCTGGTTCTATTTCAGTCACAAAATTAAGCATAAAAGAATCTTTGAGTCGAATTCGAGAAGAATTTTTGAGAAGATGGTGAGTCAAGGACGAAATACAACAAATTTCTAAAAATTTCCATATTCGTATTGTCGACCTTAGATTTTTGCTCCAAATTGTGAGAGCTGTAAGATTCAAAGTTTCGTTACCTGTCCCATTATATGGTGCTAAGATGAAAGATGCTGGATTCTCGTCTCTGCAATTATTATTATCTGAACTATTACTGCCTACTTCTATTTTACCAGTTAAGAATCAACGGACCATTCTACGGCCATTTGCGATACTTTCTGATAGCCTTGCAACTGATCAAATGAGCCGATAAATTCATTTACAGCGTTTGACTTGGATGAAGTTTACCCTCAGCAAGAATCTTCATGCTCCCTGATATTGCAATTGAGTTTTGTCTTTTAGTTACTATTGCCTCGACACTTCCATACACATATTTCCAAGATTTGTATCGATGTATGGTTTTTGTAGGAATCCGTACGATAAGATACTGTAAAATTTACGGAAAGTAATAACTATTGTGGTACTAACTGCCAGAAAAATATTCTTATCAAAAATATTTCAAATAATTTTTTCTAATTTACGAAATAAGCTTATCAGATCTTCACTGTATATCTACGCCACCCACCACCAACATCGATGATACCGGGAAGTGATCTAAACAAATTTAACGCATCCAAACAACCAGTTCCCTCTAACCGCAACTCTGACATTATACGGATAAGCGACAGTAAAGCAGCGTTAAACGTGTATCATAGACATCGTAGACATCTTAGAGGAAACTGCAGGGTGGCATTTTGAATGTAGTATTCGCAAATGAGTTGAAAACTGGTTTTTCAGGATCATGAATCATTGCATGAAAACACCCGCAAGAAGGAGTATGTGAAAAACCTACGAAATACCAAAGAAAGTCCCAAAATATTTCCTACCTTGTTCAAAAAAGAAAAGTCATTCACTAATTTGTTTTCTACTACCACACTCAATCTTTATAATTCCTAAAGCAGTTTTGGATCGATTATCAAAGAAGGCAATCCGGCTATTATACATCTTTGGCTTTGCTTCCACAAATAGTCTTTTGATTGTTTTGTCATAGGATTTATACTTTATTGAAAGGTTTAACAAGTTTATTTTTCTACCAGTAGTTTGTGACCAATGATCGTTTACCAAAACACTAACTGTTAGAAAATAAGGAATTAAGTAAGTTATGGAAATGATTATATTTCCAAAGTTGAAAAGTCTAACAACTTTGAACATTTCTAGTATACAGCTAATAGGCTCCAAAAATATTTGTAATACCTTTTTAGGGATGTTCTGGTTTTGATTGACTGGACAATTGTGATCAGGGTAGTGTTGAGCCATTATGTTAGGCAAGATATCATACACACTTTTATATTATCATCAAGTCTTTCTGTTTGATTTTAGTTGAATCGATTGGTAAATGAAAGAGTCATAAGCTTCTCCCTACTGAAATTCACATATTTCTCCTGATTAAAGGGATTAGAAT
Source organism: Pachydiplax longipennis (assembly GCA_036926295.1). Lineage (NCBI taxonomy): Eukaryota > Metazoa > Arthropoda > Insecta > Odonata > Libellulidae > Pachydiplax > Pachydiplax longipennis. The sequence goes on from JAVFKF010000004.1 coordinate 2,981,274, forward strand.
ACATAAAAAATACTAAGGATGCTTTCATTTGAATTTAGATGCTCAACAATGTAATTTACAGTATGAAAGAGAGCGTCACTTGTTGACCCTAACGAAAATCAAATTGTGAAAAAGATAAGGAATTGGATTTCTCAAGAAATTCAATTAACAATTCGAGGTTTGGGAGTCGAGAATACCGCTAGAGTTTGCTTCAGGAAGCGATATGTGGGGAGCTACAGGAGGCGTAATCGAGCAGTTGATCGGCTGTGGTAAGGCAGGAGCATTAGAAGAGCAAAAAAGATCATCTTGGATGCATGCTTGTCACCGACAGAAGCGGGACCCGTGGGAAAGATTATGACTTTATCGTTAATCTCGATAGGATCTTGGATCGACTTTTGGGTGGAAAAAATTTGCCGTTTATTACAGTAGATGGCCACAATGCACTATCCAATACATTATCGAGCAACAATTGAGGAATATTCACTTTAAAGGATCGATGAAATTTATTCGCCTTGAACTACTCGCACACAAATTCGTAATTTGAAACTTTTAGAGTCAGGAAATTCTCAATATCACTGCAGGAAGTTTCAAGGGAAATGCGCCCGACAAATATATTGGCTCATTTAGGAACACCAGAGATGTCCGGAGCGGGTTGAGAGCACTTTCCGACGACAACACTGGACTTTCGTCGTCGTTTGCGTGGTAGGACAGTGCGAAACCCATCATCACTTTCATCCTTATTCTGGGATGAGAGTTGGAGTGATAAAGAGTGATTGATTGAGGGATGATACGCATCATTCTTTTTCTCTGAAGTAGCCAGGATCGCTTGTTGAGGGGGATGGACACTTAAGTGAATGTAAATATGGCTATGATGAGATCCCTCAGAATTCACTCTAGGTAAGAGGACATGATTATGATGATAAAATGAATCAGTTCAAAACTTCCGACAAAGTAAATGACATTGTTATTTCAGTAAACAATGAGTACAATCTCTGAAAGAAATCAACAATGTAGCCTTAAAAGGAATTAATTGCTAAATACTACTTACTTCTGGATGCTCATTCCGATAGAGAAGCTAATAGTGAAGATTAGGTAAGGATGTCAGAGTTAATACGCTCCCTGCTATATGCTACTGGCAGCTTATGAGGTATAAATGTAAGTATATTGAATTGATTAAATTAGTTTTTCCATGGAGTGAATTATCTACAATCATATTTATTTTAAGTGCAAGAACTCATACTCTTAGAAATTGTGTAAGAAATACTCATAAGGCTTTTGCTGGCTTTCTAAATTTTATAGAACTGTCCTTACTGGTGATGGTCTACTTATTTAAGTGCCATTATTACATTATGTAAGTGTACGTACTTATTAAGTGCCATTATGACTTGTTCCAAAGTTTCGATTCAATATCTTATCGGGAAGGTCCTAAAATAAGATTCCGTTATTCCCGTTTGAAATGCATGGAAGAATCGGAATGACGCTCTTGCATCGAACCAAGGACCATTAGAGGAACGGTGAAACGCGTGAAAGAATTTGTTCAAACGCCTCTGTCACCATTCCGGGTTTTATCTATCCAGCTTATCGTTAAGGCATTCAAAAATTTTCTTATGGAAGAATTTCGCACCCATCTAGCGTCGAACTCACGGTCTTATTGTAACATTTTTTCCAGTGGTACATACTATAGAAGATTACCTCAACTTCAACCTCTGAGATTTTGGTTCCTCTATCTTAACGACAAGTGCCTCAAAATAATTTTCAAAAATCCATGCAATGCATTCTTATGGGAAAATTGCGATTTTTGGGACCTTCTGGTATCGAACCCATGATAACTAGCGTCGATGTCTGAATTATTCTCGTATATACATGGTGGGGCTATTACGTTGTAAAAATTTGACGTCGACGGCGCTTGTGGAAGTTTTGATTTCGGCAATATGCACTTTGACAACCATCTGAATAATGCTCATGGTTTCAAAGGAGTGCGGAAGATACTCTCTCATGATTGTAAGGAAATTGTTGCTTTTTACAATACCCACATTTGTTTCTTGTTGAATCTGAAATATATGCCTTTTCATGAAATACCCCTTAAAATTTTTAAAAGATTGTTCAAAAAATGGCAATTTTTATGGCAATTAAATTTTGTATAGCAATGAAACTTTGTAATACATGAAGTGCCAAATTCAATTATCAAAAATTTTAATACTTAATTTTAATAATTATTAAATATTATTATTTTAATAATTAAGCACTACTTAATAAAGTATTTCATAAAAAATCATGAGGAGTTGGGCTGTAACACAAAAATAAATAATACTCAATTTATAGATTCTAACTCAAGACTTGTATGCTTCGACGACCTATTTTGTACATATTGCACAGTAATTTAATAACAACATTCATCTTGAAAAAGTACATAAGCATTCCACACAACATACAATTTTTTGGGATATACAAAAAATATTCACACTCACTTGTATGCACTATCAATATTATATACACTCTTCACACAAGAGAATTATTTGAACAGAAGTCCAGCAGAGGTGCATAACTAAATAAAGATGTGAGTAAGCCAACAATTTGAACATTAAGAAAATTACTAAATGTTCACTCCTCATGAGATGGCATTCTGATCTTAGTTTCAACATTCAAAACTCAAAAGCTGGAGAAATCTATAAAGAACATAGTTGGTGTTATAACAGATTTATACAATGTTTGGTCATCAGAAGGCATGTTTTCTATGCAGTGGTCATTTCAAACAAAGCTCTTTAGATTTACTGGACAGATAACATTCCTGAACAAGTTAAACACGAAAGCAAGGTTTCACAATGAGTTTCAAAGCCACTTGAATATTCCTGATAGGGAGATTGATAAACCTCGTTTCATGTTGCAATCACTGCAAACCGAATGACATTTAAAAATGAGTTAACCAAGTTGAATAAAAACTTGAAAATGCCACAGGCTAGTGGCCTTTTGTAGCCTTTGTATCACATTGAATGGGGCATATTTACAGGCTTGTGTCACCTACATAACCTACAATAATTTCAATTGGTGTAAAAACCTTCCCTCTGTTACTATATACAGACCCAGGTACCCTAGTGAAAAACATAGTATATCACACATTATGATTCAGATATTAGAAATAAATACATCAGCACTTTTGGCAAAAGACACTTGTAAATTGCAGCTCTGCATCTGGTGATGCTGCACATTAAAAAATATGTTTATCTGCTCTCACAGCAACAAGGATAGATGAGTTAAACATGATTCGTACTTGGCAAATAAACAACATTACACTTTTTTGTCAGAGGCAGCATGAATTGCTTCAAAAACAGTAAAACTCTGGCATTGATCTTTTTTGACTGCTTAGCTAGGGAAAATTTTTTATCATTCATTGAATTTTATTTTATTTAAACGTCATAATACGTTATAGAACGTCACAAAATATTAAACTCAAAAAATGCATCATATGGAATAACAATTAAGTAATTCAAACTTGTACTCTTCTGTGAATTGAAAACTGCACTACATCGAACCACCTTACACTGATATCATGCAATGCTTCTATTCCTGTTAAAATTGAAGGCAAAAAGAGAAAACATGGAAATTTTATTTTTTTCAGAAAGGTAGAATATTATTGCTCATATTGATCCATCTGAGAAAATGGGAGATATTAATAATGCTTTTATAATTTCACTACAATTGAAAAAAATATAGAATCTCTTTAGAAGCGATATTTAAGGATTTTTGTACAAAATTTGAGGGCAAAACATAACAATGACTACAGACCATTAGAGGGGAAAAATGGAAGTCATGGTTGTATTTAAAGAAATGAAGGTTCTGGCAGTGGTGAGTAATGACAATTTTTGTGCATTCATTTGTCTTAATAGGGACAAATCAAGGATCACAAGTGGTACACACTTTGTCTCGTTGCATTAAATCAGAGTTTTTGAACATACTTTTGGAGGGAGACTCATACAATGAGCAGCCCCATCCTAAGAGAATACTTGTCACTACAAAATGCCAGTCAAAGGGAAAATCGTCACACTGATTACTTTATAAGATAATATTCACAAACATTAAAACAAGTTTTGATCAAAATTTTGAATAAAACACAGCTAACATGTAGGCAGTTTCATGTGCTGGTCTGGAAGGCAGGGTCATATTAATTGAAATCCATTGAAGATTGATTTTTTGGGAGCCATCCAGACCGTCTAAGAGCTACAGATTAACAACATATGACATAGCCATTAATATTCAACTATGATTCTCTTGTTGAAATTGTTCCAATCTTCAACAATAAAGGACAACGATGGCAGTGTGAGTTGTTCTGCTTTTTATGATAAAGTATTCCTACTTCATTCTTTGAAATGATATTCAAAGACAATGTGGGCTACAGTAAATAAAATAAGTTGAATATTAATTTCTCTGATATTAAACACTGCCGCAAAGTAAAACTGAGAATTATTTGTTCTGAAAGTTTTCAGCCAATTCAAATTACGAAATTTCACTCAATGAAAATATAACAAAACTTCCTGAATATACTGTGAGCTTCATAAAAATCTTAAAACATAGATTTAATCCAGAAAAAAAGAAAGAATGGAAGATAAAAAAGGATTTCCCATTTCTTGGATTCTGGTGACCAAGGTTGACACTCCTAAATATTCATTGAGAAGAGCATAAAATTTAAAGGTTTTTCCCTGAATACTATTTGAGTATAAGTTAAAAAATCACATAGTTCATTTTTCAATACCCATTCACAATAATGTTTGCACATTCGTGCTTACACGTTGCAGTTTGATTTGTTTAGAATAATATTCCCTTAGTCCACTTTTCTGACGACCAGATGTTGACAGAGAATCAAATACAACAGATGACAATATATTCTAAAGGCATTCCATCACTCATACTGGAAATAAAAGTATAATCAAAGAGGCATAAACAAATCCAATTTCCAATGACCATTTTATGCTCTGTTACCTCATTTTCACTCAATTGCAATAACCCACTACACAGGTACACAATAAGAACATCTCATTTAACACTCAAATTTGGTTTACACTACTCTACATTATCTTTCAATGCAACAAGTGCCTTTCACACCATTTCAGTTTTTTCATGGGTCACACTCTGCATGATTACAAGGGGACGGTTGTTCTAACATTCACTCAAGTAAAAAAAATTTTGAGTCATATAATTAACCACACACACACAACACCTTGTATATCAAAACAGTGAAAAGTATTCCATCAATTTCCCTCCTCAACCATTAGATTCAATAATTTTCTACAATCACTTTCAGCCTCCTTTCAAACTCTCTCTCCTGGGTAATACACTTCAATCAAGTACATCATGTTGTAAAGGCACCATAAAGTGTGTCCTGAATAAGCCAGCCTCACATATAATTTCCTAACTAAAGGATTATTCTTGTATAAATATGTCTCTGAAAAGAAAAACAAAATTCAACAACCAATCTCTTTTTACATAGCTTTCATTCTCGCCTTAGGATAAACTTTATAATAGACTCTTCAATTTCTCAACTTTACTTTGTAACCATCCTTCTGTTTTGTCAGTAAATCCATATACCTCATTTTAATCTGACAAGAATTTGTTCATGTTTTCACAGCCTGTGTTTTGGTGGAATAAAAATCAAGTATTTGTCTCTCGGGATGGAAATGTAATCACAACCTATTACTTCCCGCAAGCTTAACCACTGCACTTTAGCACAGAAGTCAGTGAGAAGATTTTCATCCTCTGAAATGCTTTTCACATAGAAGCTTCAGCATATGTAAAATGCCTTCTGGATCAGTCAATAGGTTCTAATTTTCAAAAATTATTATGAGTGACCAATATTCAAATGCTCAGTGTACCAAGTTATCAATAAACCCCAATTCTTCAGAATAAATTTTCTTTCGATCACTATCAGTACATTTCATACTATGATGCTACGGCAAAACAGGCACAATTTCGATTTCAGAGACTTCTTGATTTGAAGGAAGCATCTACAGAACCTCAGACATAAATCTTCATGGGGTGGTTTTAACCACAGCAGAAGATGGTGGTGGCAACTGGAGATGTTCATTAAAGGAAATCACTGACATAAAGGAAATTTTTGAGCTGCATCCATGCATGACTCATTCGCTTGCTCTGCATGCAGAAGTATTTGTGTATTGTCGCAAAAAGGAAGAAACTGGTTCTCAAATAACCAACATACAGCCGATGACAAGAGTGACACAAAGCAAGACAGAGGTGCTTCTTCTCTTTTCCCATTTTGTACTCTTCACCACTAAATTCACGGCATGACATCCCATATCTCTGCCAAGAAAGGAGGAAGTTTTTTGTTCTTGAGCTTGAGTGAGAAACACATTTCTGAGTTTTGGTTTCCAAGAGTCCTAAGCTCTGTGAGGACAGACAGAAGCTTGGCAAAGATTGGTCCTGACCGGGGCCTTCGGCGATTATCCACATATGCCTTCAAAGCTTCCAAGTATATCTCCTGGATTTTTTCCACTTTCCAGCCTTCAATCAATGCTGGTCTCTCTGAAATTAAACAAGAAGATGCAATCAGTTTGAAACATACATAGATCTTTCTCGAAAAATTGACTGGTCCCTGCAAGTAGTTCAAGAGAGGTTCATAAAATAAGGAAAAAACTAAGTATAAAAGAAAGATGACTCCTATATATAGAAATTAGAATAGAAATAGAAATTTCTCTATTCCTAGATATAGAAATTTCTCTATAAAGTTTCAAAAGGGAGCTTCAAGTCTTTTTATTTCCAGAAGGAAAATCAACAATGACAGTGAAGAAAAGTAAGTCTATTAGTGAACTTCTGAAATTGAACACAGCAATTTCCCTGGTAAAAAAGAGGTGTTATACTTTTTTCAGGAAAGAAAAACTATTTTATGAAAGAAGTATGACTTTCTTCATTATGAATGATGGATTTCTACAACACCTCTCCTCTTACTGTGGACTTTAAATTTCCCACTGCAAATACTATTTTCATGAAAGAGAGGTACGTGAGGCATATAGTCATGATAAATTTGTATTTGTTAAGTTGGTGTGGGTAACCACCAAACTGAGTTCTAGATACCTTAATTGCCTCCTCATCTACAAGGATACTCTAGGGTATGCTAGTTGCTGTCTTACAGAGGTGTAAACAACTACATAAAAACCATAATAATTGTTTCCTTTCATCAGATAAATCAAATTACACACTACATTGTTTGGACATTTTGTAGCATTCAATAAACTTGCAATGGGTTACATATGGGGAAATTTAAATGAAAAATATTCATTTCAAATGATCAAAAGAAAAAAGACTTAAAACTGGGGTAATATAAAGCAGGGGAAAGTTGTGTTGAAAAATTGGAAAAGTACTCATTATAAATCGTACTTGTTACGGCTGATTTCTAATACTTAATGTCCTTCCTCTTGAATCTGAGGGCAGCAAGTGCAGCAGAAAGGAACTTCAGGGTTTTTAAATCATACAAAAATGCTTCAGAATGCATAATAAAGTACACTTGGGTCAAAAATATTGTTTCATTGATTTACAAACAAAAACCGAAGTGCGAATGTACAGAGGGACAAAGGAGATAGTGAAACTCATGAGATCTCTAATCAAAGCTCCCTGAGGCAGTCTTGCTGAGGAAGGGTGAGGCAAGTTGTGGGAAACAAATGCAGGAATTAGGTGATAATGATTTTCTCATTAAATTTTTTTCTGCTCTTTGAAGAGATAACGCACCTCAGATCACCTTGTTGGACTTTGCCTCTTGTTAAGGCAAATACAGAAACCTGGCAGTCGTTATACCAATACTTTAGAATTTAGAAATAACCACTCATTATAATGGATCTAACTAGCTATCCTTTTTGCTATGAGACTGACAATGGCTAAATAATCACTCGTAACACAACTCTCATGCTCTATATGCTGTAATCATTATAACGGACTTCTACTACATGTTATTATCACATTATTATATTACTACATTGCTATACATTTTACTATAGTTTAGTTTTACTTTACAATAATTATTATTCATACCCTTACTATGATATTCAGGTAATATGAGGAAGATGGTTTATTTTGATTGATACTGGCTAAATATCAACTAAAATTGCCCATTGCTAAAATTTATAAAAATATCATTTCAAATATAATAAAAATTTTTAAAACAAGTTAAGTCTATGGTGTGACATTCCTTTGAGGGATTCATAATACTTGGGTATTTTTCAATTTTAGGCAGTAAAATTAGCAGTGGCTCTCATCTTCTTACCATTAAATCTATTTGGGATAAATTTCTCGGATAATTCAATTAGCTTGGCATAAACAGTTTTCTTTGAAAAACTTCTCTGTCAAGCATAACATAATAGATTTAGATGGAATAGTAAGTCTATGATAATTGATTACATGAATTACTCCTTCGATATTTTTTACAAGTTCCAATCATGATTGAATTTAAAGCTTTATATGTTAGCAGAATGCCAAAAGAGGTAACTTAATAACATTTCATTGAATATTCAGAACAAGACAACCTCGTTTCTATCAAAAACCCATTTATCTCCAAATATTTTTGCCTTTCCTTTTATTTTGCCTTTCCCTCCACTAAAAGTATGTTGTTTTTTCTTTGGCTCCTTGATCATGAAAAGGTAAGATAGTCCTTTGGAAGGCAGGACTGATAAAGAAGCATATCTACTTGGAAGTTTGAATTGACTTTTCTTCAAAAATTTATCAAAGTTATGAGATTTAGGAGATCTTTGAAGATGATAATGAATGGTCTTGAATTCTTAACTTAAATTTATATAAGACAATGCATCAGCTCTGAAATCACTATCATTGTTAAGTGAATAGGTTGTTGATAACAAGGTCTTTCTAAAGTTGCATTTATTTTAGATGATTACTTGGAATTTCTAACTGAAAATAATATTTCATGGCCAAAGCAAGAAACAACATTGAAATCCCCTTCTCTCGATACCTATACTGATTTAATAAGACAATTGTTTCTGATTAAATTTTGAAAAATAAATTCAGACCTGCTGAAAATGGACTTTGCATGCATTTCTTCTTAAAGTAATTTCAAACAATCTAGAGTCAAACCCAGCTTACTGAAATATGAAACCCGCTCAACCTTACTTTTCATTTTACTAAGTCCAAATGCACAAAAGTTGGTTAAAATTGATGGAATAGTCAAGAGTGGGTATTATAAACCTATTATAGAAGCAAGAGTATTTGATAAGTGTGGATTATATACATTCTATTAGTGTATTGTAAATTGCTTTATGAACACTACGTTGAAATTCGTAAGTCCCAGCTTTTAGTGTGATATCGTATGTCTTTGTAATTCAACAAAACATTCTCTAATTTTGTCTTTTCCATAAAGCTGGTTTAATGTCACACAGGGTGTGGATATTGCCAAGGTATTGCAGCTGATGCAACAAAGAAAAGGAAGTTTTCCCTAGTGTCAAGTGACAAAATTTTTCACCCCACATTGATTTACTCTGGGATTTTTAAGTGAAGACAACAGTTCATAAATGTATATTTGCAAACAGAAAGAGTGAAAATATGGAAAATATATACACACATAATTTTTAATAATAGCATACACACACACAAAGGCAAAAAATAATCTAATGTCCTACCCTCTGATAGAGCTGGGATAGGGGGTATTAGAATTTTCATGATGGGGATAAGCATTAAATTTCTACAGTATATTAAATAATGTAGAAATTTTTGTCATCCACGCATTCATAAAAAAATTCATAAAATTAGACAGCTGAGGTCATTTCTTACTGAATGGCCCCATAGGGAAACCGGAACCACTTTTACCAATAGCAAACAAGTAACCCACATGGCTATTAAGGAAATTTATACTTCTTCAATAGAAAATAACTAACATATATGAAAGACCAATCACCTGAGAATATGACAATAGCAGTAAGAAGGGCATATTCTGCATTGTCCACCTTCATTGCATACATTTGGCGACAAAATCTCAGCAAGTCTTCAATAGTCTCTCCCATTCCAGCCAAACTGTAGGAGTCCCTCGTATAAGGCTGGTTGTTGGCAAACACAATCGAGTCTGATTGAACATCATACCTTCTTGCCATTCTCAACATCATCACTTCACTAGAACATGCCTAAAGGAAACAAGAAAAACACTGATCAGCACAAATACAGAAAAACTAATTTAAAACACTCCCAATTAACATGTGGTTTCCACTCAGACCCAGCCCCTTTTACACAAAACACATAAATGTAAAAATGCTGCTTAAGATGCTCTGCTTCCCCCTTATCAGGTGGATTTTCCCATCTTCAGATGTATTGCAACCAGCTTTGATTCTTGAATTCTCTACCTTATTTGATAGACCAAATTTGGTTTGCATAACATGTATTGCTCCTCTTCTTCTTTGCCTCTAAGACAAAGATTCCTTGTGACTTTGAGATTTGTGATGATTAACTTTGGGAGAAGAAAATTAAAATGTTGCAAGAAGGAGCAAACTTCATCCTATTGTCTGATCAGATTCTAGCTCAGAGACAGATTGAGAACCTCATTATTTTAAATCAATTCAAAGAAATGCTCTTTCTGTTATAAGGTATAAATCACCGATTTAAAATAAAAGAGCCAAAAAACATTCAATTTTTTCCAATGTGAAAAAATTAAAAAGTTGCCATATCCCAGTTAACACATGATCCTGTAGCACTTCCAATGCTATTACACTCAATTTCATGAAAAGCATATTAAAAAATTTCTGCTACATTTTCTTCATCAATGGAATGATATACTGTGCAAAACATCCTCTCAATATCAACTAGCTATTTTCTTTAAATCTCACAGTCTCACTCTGTAACACCATTCGGCAATTTCTATTGCAATTGTACATTAATTTGCATCTTATTTAATTATAGACTCTCAAGTTTTCACTTTATTCATATGCCTTAAATGAGAGAAATTACCAATTAAATTTGGTGCAAACATAATGGATGTAACCTTCACAAGGCAAAAAATCAATGTTACATGTTGCTTTCAGTAATTTAATTTTGATAAAAAAGAAAGATTTATCCATCCACAGGGAAGTTCTGTAATAATCATTAATATTTTAAAGTAAAAGCCATTCCTATTTTACAATTTATCCCACTCTTTTACTTCACATGAATATAGAATTTACAAACTGGTCAAAGTTACTTAATTCATCCCAGACTTGTTACAGACATGGATGAGGGTTTTCTAATGAAATCCAATAAAGTGGGAACTATGCTCTCTGAGATTCAGCAAGGTTAACACTTTGGGATGCATTGTCATAGAATTCAATGAGCAGTCAACTCTAGGGCATTGTAACTTTAACTTATGAGTCATTTCCCAATTGCCTTCATTCAGCCCAAATGCCTTACATAGGTTCTTTCAAATTGTGATCAACCCAAAGAGATTTTGAGAACTATCAACTCTAGAGTAAGAACAATAGAATCATTTATTTACAGCCTAATTTGTAAGTTGGCCTTTACAAATGTCAATGATAAAAATGAAGTCTAAATGTACATGAGAGATATTTACAGTCTATTAAATATAAGATTTTGTCTGAGGTGACAGTAAACTTAAACAAAATATCCTTTATAAATTACAATTGTTCAAATTAAGACATAGCCTAAACAAACATTATTAACATATTATAAGTAAACCCCTTCCCTGATGCATACTTTGAGAATAACATTCAAATAAGTCATATCTTTTATATAATGTTATAAACATCTTAATGAATAAAATAATTATTGTCTAGTAACTTTCTTTTAAATATATTTTCAATAATTATTCCATCCTTCTTTTCAATTCATACCTAGTCATCACAGAAGGGGTTAATAACTACTGCAAGGAGAGAAAAATTAATGAAAGAAAGGAATGGAAAATTTCTGTAGAAACTCAGGAGCTGACCACTGAACAAGTATTTAAGTCAATCAAACATATACAAAATTATGTTTATGTGTTTTCTCTCCAATTTTAAAATAACTAAGTTTCACTGAGTATTTCATGTTTATAAATTATGATTATTGGTTGAAACAAGAAAGTACCTTGAGCAGAGCAATCTGATCTTCTCTGAGTAATTTATCAAAACCAGGAAGACGCTTAGCAAATTCAACTATAAGCTGTACTGTGAGAATGGTGATTTCTGTGATATGCCTGAACCGTAGATCACTGGGGTCTTCTCCATCACAAGGCTGATTCTGTTGAAAAATAAAAATCATAAACTTGATAAAAATCCTGTAAAAATTATCACATAATATTACTTAAAACTGAAGAAATAGAGTATAGAACTTGTATAGGTGCACTTGTAAAAAATAAAATTATGGTCAGATAACATCAAAAAGCATCAGATTCTTTACTTAAACACTTCAAATTTTACAGTTTCTCACCAAAATGTGTTAATTGAAAACATTGGTTAAAGCCTTTACCAAAAAAGAAACTTTCTTCAGTTCAAGATTATAGGAAAAATGTGAATAAAAATTTTTCTTTCACAAGCAAGCCTTTGCTAAAAAGATTACAGATAGAGGAAAAAGGTCTATAATTCAAAGATATTGTCTTTGTAAATAGTGTACCCATGCATTCAGATTTGGTTTGTTCAAATGCTAAGATATTATTCTTTGCTTCCAAAAATACTGCCTCAATTCAACTCCTAGGATGTTATTTCAACATTTACAGTATACTGTACTTTCATCCATAGAAAAAACTTCTTAATTTTTTCATATACACTATCAAAAGATAGGGAAAGGGTTTCATCTTCATTCCTTTCTATCAGGCAAAAGCATGAATGAGTCATATCTGCCCACACATCTTACAAGTAAGAAAATAAGTTACCAAGCTACAATCCACTTTTGATACTTGAGAAAATTAAAATTCATTTTGATGCAAAATAATTGTTATACAGGTATCCCTTCATTATAATGATACTTTGCCTCCTTTACCTCCAGTTATGAAAGACCTGGAATATATACACCTTATCTTTACACTGACCTTTCACTATGCAATTTTTACAACACATTCTTCCATTCTATTTATCCTTACAACATACATTCTCTGTAGCATACAAGAGTAAATATTAAACCAAACATATGCATATTCAATAGTTAACCTTGACATTACTGCATTAATTAGAATAATTAATCATATAAAATAATGAGGTAATTATCATAAACAACCATTTCTCTCTTAAAGATGGGAGTGACAGTATGAGCCATTACTTGGTGGAACAATTTAAAGCAAGATATTCAAAATCCCAATCATAGTTTCTAGGCAGCTAGAGAGATGGGGAGTCATCAATTACTCTAGTTACTTCACTCTTGGTTATGATATGAATCTCAAAACTCATAGTGATTTGAAAAATATCTGAGACATCAAAGAAAAATTTTGATTTTTAGAGTATTGTGAAAATAAAATAAAGCCACACAAGATACTTGAAAGGAAGCCTTATAAGAAAAATATGAGCACATAGTTAGCTTTCATCAATTCTAGACCACATATTAAGGGACTCAGATGGAAAATGGCACCTTCCCCTACTCGGATATGATATAGTATATGTTAAGACTTAAGGATTGAGTCTTACGGTTATCCTCTTGAGATCCTCATCAGATGGTTGTTCATACTCGTTCTGGAAATAAACAAGCCTATGAATAAGCTCCTCTTGCTCGGGACTTATCGGCTTCACTCCATTGACTGCAGTGGGTGAGCTACCCTGAGCTGAAGATTTCTCCTCCTAGAATAAACAAAGAAATTAAAATTAAAGGGGATTTTTTGAGATTTGCATAAGTTCGCATAGACTTGTGCCCATGAGAGTCAAATGATCCCTTACTGGACCCTATAGGTATTCACTTATATAAAAAAAACTAACAATTTCATATTTCCATCAATTATAATTTAGGATTAAGACAGTAATAAATGGTTAATTATTCAATACATCAGAACACAATTCATCTGTTTATGATTTTCATTGCAACAAAAGTAAAGAATTGATTTCTATTGTGTGTTTATTTAGAGAATTTACTAGATAAAAGTACAGTATGGTATAGGTCAATCACTATGTAGATTACTAATAACACAGGTCTGTGACCAAATACTGCATGAGAAATTTTCACTGAAACTTGTAGATTATTTCATACTCAATAAAGAATTAAAAATAACTATAAAAATTCTATTACGTCAGGCTTTCTTGCAAATCAGGGGAGCTCAGTTTTGATGATGAGGTTTTGCCAGAATCATGTCATCATAATAAGCCCCTCTGCTCCCAATGCACTTAGGAATAATTGCCACAGCTATTTTATTGAAAATAATTTGAAGTGTGTTTAGAAAAATTTCAAATGTGTATTTTAAAATTTATAGATTTTAATCAATTTTTACTTCAAATGCTTATTTAGGGTAAACCATGGTTAAAGATCTTATACATAATTAGCGGTGTGCCCGTCTGTTCATCTGTCCCCCCTTTTATTTTGGAAACTATTTGTCGTAGAGCCATGGGACAAACATATTTTTAATATGCTGAAAGCCCCACGAAAACTATTTTCATTTTTATGAAGGCTCGGGTTCGAACCCAGGACTCCATAATACGTTTCCATATCGAATGCACGTAAAGTTCGTTTTTGCACCTTGCAGGCATTGTTACTGTTACAGAATTAAATTGGAAAAAATGGTCCTACGAAGACAAGAAAAGTACCAAACGAAGGTAAATTGAATAACGAATTTTATTATTATCGTAAAATACACTTTTTGAATCTAAATTACGAGAACTATGACAAAATAAACGAAAATTTTGTAAAAATTTCGCCGTAGTAAACAACCAGTCCCCGTGACGACCAAGGTGATTGTTGAATCCGATACATCGATTTTCCCACAAGAATAAACGGGGATTTTAAGTCTATACCGAATTAATGGTAGGAAGTAACGTCAGAATTTATGAAGAGGAGGCAATTAACTGAGATTTCAGCGAATGTAAACTATGATTATTATTATTATTATTATTATTATTATTATTATTATTATGATATTTAAATTGCGGGAACAGAATTATAGCCATCTTGGAGTTTTTCTTTAACAAACCGATTTACAGAATGACATTTATAGGTTCGTTTGTGGTGATCAAGATGGCGAAGAAATATTACGTCGAGGAAGGGGATTGATTTAGAGGGACAGGATTTTAACGCAAAATTGATTTTTAAGGTAGTGTGTTTGTGAGATTCTTTATATAAGTTATATATTAAGTCATCTATATTTAAAAAGAAAATTGAAATTAAAACCCGTCATTCATGACGCGGGAGTTTATCAGTAACAGTAGGTTGATACGAAAACGGATACGGATTTCCAACGCATTACACGTTTTATTTTCACTGTTTGATATAAATGGATCCAAGGACAATTAGAGAAACAATGAACTGAGTGAAAGAGTGTTTTCAAACGCCTCCGTTCCCATTTCAGGTTTTATCTTCTCAGCTTATCGGGAAAGCATTTAAAAAATGTCAAATATTGCAACAATGCATTCCTAAGAATTTCGCATCCACCTGGCGTAGAACTGACGGTCATTTTGTAACATTTCTTCCTTTGGTACTATAGAACACTTCCTCATCTACCAACCCCGTGATTTTGATTGTTCTGTCGCAGCGAGAACGGCATCTAAAGAATTTTGAGCAATTCGCGCAAAAGACCGCTTGAGGTAGAACTCAGGACGCTTTCGTGAGAGAATATTGCATATTAATATCAGATAAGTCCAATTCTGACCTGTCCCAAAGTTTCGATTCAATATCTTATCAGGAAGGTCCTAAGATGAGATTCTGTTATCCCCGTTTGAAATGCATGGTAGAATCGAAATGACGCTCTGGAATCGAACCAAGGACCATTAGAGAAACGATGAACTGCGTGAATGAATGTTTCCAAACGTCTCTGTTACCATTCCGGGTTTTATCTTCCCAGTTTATCAGGAAGGCATTTTAAAAAATGTCAAAAAATTGCAGCAATGCATTTCTTACGCCTGGCGTCGAACTCACGGTCATTTGGTAACATTTCTACCATTGGTACTATAGAAGATTAACTCACCTCCAACCTTCGAGATTTTGGTTCCTTTATCTTACCGATAAGTGTCTCAAAGTAATTTTAAAAAATATGTTCAATTCATTCTTATGGGAAAATTTCAATTTTTAGGACATTCTGGTATCGAACACATGATAGTTAGCGTCGAAGTCTGAATTATGCTTATATTTTTTAAATTTCAATTGATCGTGATTTGGTCTATTTTTACCATTATTGTTATATATTTTATTCTCTGTTTAATTTTTGATTGTTATAATAGTAAAAATAATTTTATTTGATTAATTTGTTCCTCACTATGTTTTCGCGGGTTTTTGTGTGGGTGTTTTTCTCTATCAACCTTCAGTTGTGGAGATTTTTTCCAACAAATTTTGTTTGTTTAGTTTTTTCCTTTTTAGTTTTACTTTTTATATCTTCTCTAGAAATGGTGTCGAACTCGATCACGTTTTCTTGCAACAATTTCCAAAAATAGTTAACAAGAGATAGAGTTGTACTTTTCTACAAAAACTATAAAACAAGAAACAAACAAAAAGTTTTTGAGGAAACGGACTAATCTATCTCTAATTAAGTATAATTATGACGTTCCACAACATCACGGCCGCATCCATCGATCGTTATTTCCAAATACAGTGGTACCTCGAGATACGAGTGCCCTAACATACGAGTTTTTTGAGATACGAGCCGTCGAGCGAGCGAAGTTTTCCTTTGAAATACGAGCAAAATTTGAGATGCGAGGAACGGCCTGCTGCACACGACCCGCCAGTTTACTGTGCCTCGTGCGTCCCGCATTATCCCACGCATCCCCCAGTATACTTGTTTACCTCGCTGTCGAAGCATCTTTGATAAGTTTTTCTAGGGCTTTGTGCTTTTTGTGCAATTAAATACTTTATCACATTTCTTTTTATAACCTTGGGTCCGAAGAAAGTGAGTGGAAAGGTCAATGCTCAAAAGAAGATGACGTCTATTGAACTAAAGCGTGAAATCATAGAAAAAATGAGCGAGATGTGCGAGTAGCTTACTTGGCGAGGTAGTACGGGCACTACTACGGGTAGTACTTGAACGATATGTACTGTGCTTAAACAGAAGGAGTCAATTTTTTCCGAACCGGTAGAAGCCAAAGGGAACAAATCCCCCAGCAAGTCTTCAACTGTGACGAGACGGAGCTTTTCTGGAAGAAGATGCCGAATAAGACTTACATAACGACAGAGGAGAAGATTAATCGCCTAACTTATTTCCGCAACATTCTGAAAGGGAAGAATGAGCACACCTCCTTGGACATGTTTTTTTTCTAATCCGGCGAAAAAAGGCAAAGACCAGTGAAGAAAAAAGCAGTAACTAAAATTAAGCATAAAGCAGCATTTAAGTTGTGTGTAAGTTGCATTTTAGTGATCAATATACAAATACACTTTATAAAGCCAGTTTATTGCTTTACGTTATCTTTTCTTATGTTTTTATAAAATATTTGTCATTTATAAATACATTTTTCCTATTCAAAAACACGTAACAAGAACAACTGGGGTGGCATTTTGGGGCCTGGAACGAATTAATGGCATTTCAATTAATTTCAATGGGGAAAATTGCTTTGAGATACGAGGAATTTGACATACGAGCAAGGTTACGGAACGAATTAAACTCATATCTCCAGGTATCACTGTAATTGATTAACGTATCCTGGTATGATGATAGCATAAGTGATTTATGTACGTCTCAGCACTTTCAAGTTTCCAAAATAATACGAAGTTCTTCTCCAAAAGATTTAAACCCAACTGGATTTAAATAATGTCTAAAAGGTAATGTATAGTATTTGTGGAATTATGGGGAAGTAATAGGAAACAGTTGCATTGGAATCTATTCGTAAAGGTTTGCTTGGGGCCTATTTGGGCTCTCACGTTATAAGTATTTACTTATAGACAATATAAATATTGTTCCTGGTTCATTTTCATTGAATGAAAGCTTAAATGCAAACCTATAAGCAAACGGAGGAAGGGTCGGAGGGTCTTGAACCCCTATATTTGCCTCTAAAATCTTTGGAGAGGATAATTTCACTTTACACAAATAGCATTACTAATTTAATCCTACATCTATTTTCCCCGTTGAGAATCAGCGGGCAATTCCGCAAGTAAAATATAAAATGCGAAGTATGCTTCAGGACACATTTTTACTAAAAATAAAGATTGGTTCTTCTGCAAGGCATATTATTGTTCTGCAATAGTTTAAAATAAGAGAGACAAACTTTGATTCTTCCTTGGATAAATCAGAGTCTGTTTTTTAAGGGGTTTAAGCTTTTTTTCTCTAAGCGAGTTGAACTATCTTCTTAGTGAGTTAGGCCTGTCAAAAGTTGCTACTGAATGTTTGTGATCAAGTGTCAGAAATAAAAACCTTACATCTTTCATCACCCAGGAGGTTTTTGTGGAACAGGTTTATATATGGAGAGAAATCACATTGTTTTATCTTCAAGAGGGAAATCTTGTTTTCTGCAGTGATGTGGGCTCATGAGACAATTGGAAATATAATGTGAAGCTTCCTAGTAGCGCTTATACATACATTCTTCGAAAACAACAATAATTTCTTCGAAAGCAAAAATGCTGCATAAAGAAAATGATTCCACATAACTTCTGTTGAACACTTGGTTGTAATTCTTAACAGAATCAAATATGAAGATCATTAATGGATGCCATGTGGGGAAGTCAAAATCCTAACCAAATTCTGAGACTAACATCAGACTATACAAAATATCCCTACTTCCTGGAGTTATGGGATAGTCAAGCAAAAAATCTTCATTGGACTGACTGGTAACTTCAAGAAGATCCAACTCTAGGTGAAAATTTGTCTTCCAGAAGAGCTTAATACCTCTAGAACAATGTAGCCATTTTTTCACATCATATTGGGTCTTATGAAGGAAATCATGAAATCTCTATGAAAAAATAAGAAATGTTTCAAATGCCTGGGCTCAAAGTTCTCCTAATTGCCTCAGGTGAAGATGATAGAGGGAATTTTTGAAGAACTGAAAATATATTTACATTTGTTTGATGCCTTGATTTTTAATTTCAACAATAAAATTTGAATGAGAAGCGTGGGTTGCCTTTAAAAATGAAAAGCATCAATTTTTAGGAAATTACAAAGATGCAACTCACAAAAATGCTGTAAAACACATGCTAAGTGCATTTAAAGCTTAAGGCAGTAACATGAACCTGAAGTTCCATTTCTTACATTCGCATTTAGACAAATTTCCGGAAAGCTAAAGAGCCTAAAGCAAGGAGCAGAATCTAACAAAGATATTGTGGATGTGGAGAGCCATTACTAATGAAGATGGGATATGAGTATGAAAGCTGACTACTCTTGAGTGCTTAACCAGGATGTGGGAAATACCAAAAGAATGTGAGAAGGAGAAAAAATAATATGAAAAGTTTTCAGATACCAAAAGAGGGATTATAGAATATTTCTCAATCATTAGAGTGTCATGAATGACAAAAGTAATTATATTTTTTATATTCAAGAGACGAAGTTTTTTGGAAGAATGATGTATTCAACTACCTCATTTTGCAAGAAAAATGTACATGACAGGGAAAACAAAGGTCATTTTCAGACTTGGGACATCCAAACTTGATAATTATAATGAATAATAATCATGAAATATTTCTAAGTGCTGCTGCTGGGTAATTATAATAACTATATGAGAATTGGGTAAATTCATGAATTAAATGAATCTTTGACGAATCGTGCAAATATTCATCTTTCCAAAGGTTTGCCAATTAACAAAATATCTCCATCAACCTGTAGCTCAAAATGTCAACTTTAGATTATAGAACAAAATTAAGATAGAATCTATTATCTAAAGCAAGTTTCATAAACATTGTTTTTGGTTCCCCCAAAACAAGTCCCAGAAAACTAAACATTCTAGCATAAATTATTTATATGAAGGGGATTGTCAGGTGATGTTGGATTATATCGGACAAGTGATGTGGTGTCTTTTACATGTATAGAAGACCCTAACACCTTACAGGCTGTTATGATGAACGAATAGAAGAATGCACATGCATTAGATCTCATTGTTCCAGCATGTGAAAATAGGAAAGTATTTTCTATTTGGAGAGCGATTCTTTTGTACATGGATAAGTTTGGTGGGCTATATCCTACTTGAATGTAAGTAGAGCCTCTTTCTGGGCACATTGGTTACAACTAGAGATCTTTCTTTACATGTTTTACACTTTAAATCTGATCATACCTAGATAGAAGATAGTTTACAGCCAAATATCCATATCATAGTTGTCAGCCTATACAGGACAGGATCTAGATAGACTATATCAGACAATAATTTTCCATAAATAAAGTCAAATTTGACTGGAATTCTTTTCTTTTTACTGGAAAAATAGGGAAAGTTAGCCAAAAGGAAGATATGAAAATGTCAATTGAAAAAGATTAAATTGAAAAATATGTCAATCACATGAGCATTTTTCACAGGGACTCTTGACTCACAAAATTCTCAGAGAAGTACACATGAGGCCAATATCTGGAGACACAAAACATTTTGCTAGGACATTTAACAATGAACTGGAGCAGGTATTATATAATCATGTCAAAAGGTGGAACCATCAGCTAATGCCATAAAGCAGATATGAGTTCATAAAACTCACCTTTCAATTTGCTAAGCAGTCGAAAATAAAGTATAAATTCAAAAGAATAAAAGTGGAGGAAGGAAGGTTTATTAGAAATTAAGGAAAAATTGGTGTATTGCATTGTGTCCTTTATTATTGAGAACGGCCTCGAAACAGATTGCAAAAATTCGCGCAAAAGACCGCCTAGCGTCGAACTCAGGACCCTTCCATGAGATAAAATAGCATAATAATATTAGATATGTGCCATTCTGACTTCTTCCAAAGTTTCGATTCAATATCTTATCGGGAAGGTCCTAAAATAAAATTCCGTTTTCCCGGTTTGAAATGTATGGGAGAATCGGAATGACCCTCTTGCATCGAACCAAGGACCACTAGACGAACGATGATATTCATGGAAGAAAGTTTTCAAACGCTTCTGTCACCATTCCGGGTTTTATCTTTCCAGCTTATCAAGAAGGCATTTAAAAAAATCGTCAAAGATTTCAGCAATGCATTTCTTATGGAAGAATTTTGCATCCACCCGGAGTCGAACTCACGGTCATTTTGTAACATTTCTTCCATTTGTATTATAGAAGAC
Source organism: Pachydiplax longipennis (assembly GCA_036926295.1). Taxonomy (NCBI): domain Eukaryota; kingdom Metazoa; phylum Arthropoda; class Insecta; order Odonata; family Libellulidae; genus Pachydiplax; species Pachydiplax longipennis. The sequence continues at coordinate 3,002,491 of JAVFKF010000004.1, forward strand.
TACCTCAACTTCAACCTCCGAGATTTTGGTTCCTCTATCTTACCGATAAGTGCCTCAAAAAAATTTTCAAAAAACGGCGCAATGCATTCTTATGGGAAAATTGCGATTTTTGGGACCTTCTGGCATCGAACCCATGACACCTAACGTCGATGTCTGCATTATTCTGGCATCTACAAGGTGGGGCCAGTACGTCGTAAAAATCTGACGTCAACGGCGCTTGTGGAACATGGTCAGAATTCGTATCCTCTATATCTATATATATATATATATATATATATATATATATATATATATATATATATATATATATATATATATATATATATATATATATAGGTATATAGCTATATCACTACTGGTAGTGATTTCAGGAAATCACTATCAGTAGTCTAATTTTGAAAGTTTTAATTTTTACAGGGGAATAAGTAACTCACTGGTGTTTTTAGTGATTCGGCAAAACTGATTTCAGGTTGTCTAATGCATAAACTGAGCTCCGCTTGGCTCTTTAAAAATGGCTGCATTAGGTATATTATGTTTTCCATGCATGCAGACTCTTCATGTCTTCTTATAGCTTCCTCAAGAGGCATACAAATGTCACTCAACGATCGATTCATTAATGATTTTGTGAAAAAGGAGTACCACATAGAATTCATTTATAATAAAACAAAAAGAGTATCTTATCTTCATCTATTTCATGACACATGTATATTTTCTTACTGGTATAATATAGTTTCCCCTTCTACGGACTACACCTTGACGTGGTGAAGGGGCTTGCGTGTTCCTATGACCTAGAGAGCTATACTGGCTGGAACTTTGTTCCTGGTAGGGTCACTCATGCCAGAAAGGTAAATAGGTAGGGGCCAGACGAAAGGTAGTCCATGCAGCATCTGTACCTCAGTGAGGCAGCTGCAAAGGCGTCTGTATCCCAGTGGGGCAGCCTATATGAGTGATGGTGTCACCTTAAAAACACTGTTGAGGAAGGCAGGGGGAGACCACCTCGACTATCCATCCCACGATTATGATGTGCCATAATACTGATATTGTCACTGGCAAATATGGGACTCAGCCCACTAGGGAGTCCCACTACCCAACGACACAAGAAAAGAAGAAGATGACCAAGGAAACCAGGGTAGGGACCTGGAACGTGAGAATGATACTCTGGAAGGGAAATTTAGAAATGAAGAGGTCCAACATAAACATTCTGGGGCTATGCGAAGTAAGGTGGAAGGATGGGGGAGATTTCTAGAGCGATGATGTGAGGGTCATATTCAGTGGGGGAAATGATAGTCAGAGAGGGGTTGCTAGTGTTGGACAAGGTAGAGGGAAAAGCCATGGTAGCCAGTGAACTAATAAGTGACCAAGTAATGTCTGTAGAACTCAAGGCTGAACCAGTAAACACCGTGATAGTGCAAGTGTACTTCCTTACTAGCGATTACAGTGAAGATGAAATCAATTTAGTTTATGAAAAAATAGAAGAGGTTACTGGAAGGGTGAAAGGCAATAAAAACCTTATTGTAATGGGGGATTGGAATGCTGTGGTCAGGCAGGGCAAAGATGGGGATGAAGTGGGAGAGCTCGGACTAGGAAATTAAAATGACAGAGGACAAAAACTGATAGATTTTTGCAAAAAGAATAACCTCTGTATCATCAACACTCTCTTTTAACACCATAACAGAAGGAGGTACACATGGAAAAAGCCGGGGGACACGGATAGGTACCAAATCGACTATATTCTGGTAAGGAAGAGGTTTAGAAATAGTGTTAAAAACTCGCGAAGTTATCCTGGTGCTGATGTAGACTCGGATCATAATTTAGTAATGATGAAGACCGAGCTTAGATTTAAAAATATTTATAGGGCAAAAACCGCACCCAAATGGAACACAGAAGCCCTCAGGGGTAGGAAAGCTAGAGAGTTTCAAGGGTCAGTCAACAGGGCTCTTGAAGGTATAGAAAGGGAACTCACCGTAAACGAGGGATGGGAAAAGATCAAAACCTGCATCAAGGATAGTGCCCAAAGAACCATTGGGAGGGTCAAACAAATCAAAATTAGGAAACCATGGGTGACAGTAGAAATGATATATAGAGGAAAGAAAACAGTGGAAAAGGGTCAAAATGGAACATGGGCGTAGAATGTACAGGGCCCTAAATAACAAACTAAGGAGGGAAACAAATAAAGCAAGAGAATCGTGGTGGAAGGGACAGTAACGAAATAGAGAAGATGGCTGAAAGTGGGAGGGTTGACCTATTATATAGAAAAGTGAAAAAATTAACGGGGAATAAAATTAGTAATAAAATGGCTACTATTAGGGATAACAGGGGAAACATCCTAAGAGAGCCAGCAAGCATAAGGAGACGATGGAAAGAGTATGCCGAAGAATTGTATTCTAAGACATGAAGCCTACCCACATAAAGATAGAAAGTATACAAGAAATAAAGGAAGACGATGTTGGACCGAGTATAATAGATAGTGAACTTGATAGAGCACTGTGGTACATGAAGGGGAAGAAAGCAACAGGTGTGGACGAGGTTCCAGTAGTATTTCTCAAGAATCTGGGGGGAAAGGGTAAAAAGCAATTCTATGATTTATATAGAAAGATTTACGACGAAGGAAAGAGGCCAGAGGATTTTACTAAATCTATCCTGATTCCATTACAGAAAAAGAATAATGCCCTAGAAGCTGGGATTACCACACAATCAGTTTAATCTCTCATGCTGCAAAAGTAATTTTAAGGGTCATAAACAGAAGAATCAAGCAAAACTAAGGAATTCATAGGGAATGATCAGTTTGGTTTTCAGAGAGGGAAAGGGATGAGGGATGCAATTGGAGTTATGAGGGTTCTCCTAGAACGAAGCTTAGAATTTAAAAGGGACGTTTGTGTATGTTTTGTTGATATTGAAAAGGCCTTTCATAGAGTTCAATGGCCAAAACTGATGGTAATACTAAAGAAAATTGGGTTGGATTGGAAAGATAGGCATTTAGGGCAATATTTGTATTTAAATCAGACCGCACAAGTAAGAGTAGCTAATGGGAAATCGGAATGGGCAGAGTTAAGGAGGGGAGTAAGACAAGGATGTCCTTTATCACCATCTCTTTTTAACATATATGCAGAAGAAATGATGAAAGAAGCTTGGGATGAAATAGATAAGGGAATAAAGGTTGGTGGGGAACTTGTGAAGTCAGTAAGATATGCAGACGATAAAGCTATTGTGTGCGATTCTGAAAGGGGTTTGCAAATCCTACTAAATGCACTAAACGATAAAGCAAAGGAGTTTGGGATGAAAATCAATGTAAGAAAAACTAAAATTATGAGGTTTTCAAAGGAAAAGAGAGCTAATTTAACGATAAGGGTGGATGGGGAAAAACTAGAACAAGTAGATCAATTTCCATACTTGGGCAGCCTTCTTTCTAAGGATGGAAGATGTTTGACAGAAATTAGAAAAAGGAGAGCATTGGCAAAGGAAGCTTTCATGAAAAGAAGGGAACTGATGACAAAGGGACTTGATAAAGGAATCAGGAAGAGATTGGTAAAATCCTTGGTGTGGAGTGTAATGTTGTACGGGTGTGAAACGTGGACGTTGAGAAAAGAGGATGTCAAAAGATTGGAGGCTTTTGAGATGTGGGTATGGCGTAGAATGGAGAGTAAGTTGGGTTGATAGAAAAACAAACCAGGAGGTTCTAGAGATGGTTGGGGGGAAAAGAGTAATGATTGATGTAATTAAAAATAGACAAAAGAAAAGGGTGGGTCAAATATTGAGAGGAGAAGGATTATTGAAGAAAGCGATCGAAGGAAGAATGCTAGGGAAAAGACAGAGAGGAAGACAAAGACAGAAGTTGTTAGATGAATTAAGGGGTAGGATAAGTTACTGGGAATTGAAGGAGAGGGAATTAAATAGAGAATGTGGGGGCAAATGCACCTACCAAAAGGTAGAACACTTTATATATATAAAATAGTTTTCAGGTGCTATCATATGTGACTGAGCAAATCCATATCATGCACTCACATAGAGTTAAAACTTGCATCAATGTCCTCAAGAAGCATTGAAATGGGGTGAATATGCTAGTTAATTAGTCTGGAGATTGATCTCTGCAGCTGAGAATGCTAGAATATGCTTGGTGACCTCTGACTCTGCCCTAGACCCCTGAGGGGGTCACACATATCCCCCTAGCTGTAAGAGTATGGGATCCTGCATACATATGTTCAAACTTCAATGATGCTTCTGTAAATATATGGAGCATTTGAGTGATTGAAATTTTAAAAAAGAGCAGAAGAGCTTAATTGTCCAATGCTACCTGATTCACCCCCATATAAAATAATAATATCCACAGGAAAATGTACCAAATTGAAAAGAGTCAATCAAAGAAAAGCACTTGAAAGAATAAGATTACCCTAGCCATTAAAATATTTTGTAGAAACTCAGTTCTACCTGGTATTATATAATCAGAGATTTAAGTTACTAGATAAATTCTGGCAGCACGTTCATAGAAGATGTAGCCGATATTATGCGCCCTCCTTGCTATATAGGCCATTCTGATACAGTGAGAAAGATCAGAGAAATAGATGCTAAAACCAGTCGATTCAGGAATTCATTTTTTCCGAAAACAATACGCAAAAATAATCGACTAGGAAAATAGAGTCATGGTGCTTGCACCCCCTGCCACACGCCGAAAGGCAGCTTGCAGGGTACATATGAAGATGTAGATGTATTTTATTTTTTATAAAATTTATACATAAAGTTTTATAAGCAAGAATATAAATGTAGACTTAAGAAATCTGATGAAATCATAGCAAAGTACCGTATTTTTCGGTAGATAACGCGCACCTATTGTATAACGCGCACTGCGCGCACTTCCAACTTCTTTGGCATTCTCTTTTATGTATAGATAACGCGCATGGCGCGAACTATACCCGAGTTTGAAGCAGCACAGTTAAGTAACAGCTTGTCCGATTGCGATGTATTTTATATCAAAATGTAGCTTATTCAATTTTACGTGGAGTGTTTATAATTAAAATTATATATTATTCTTAATAAGATATGTTTATAGTCCGAGAACGGAAAAAGTGCCTGTTTTTCGGCTCTCTCCGTGCAATCAATCAGTTTACGCCCTTCTATACCCGAAACCATTTACTGAATCAACTTGTTATTAATAACAGGGTTAGACAATACTTTCTATAATATGATTCCGAAATTTAAATTGTATAAATTTATTTGAACACGATTTGTTGTTAATTTTGTGAAGTAACTTTTTCTCAGCAACTAGAAGTCCGAGAAACTTGTGCGTAGCACCGTTGTCGTTGTAGGAAATCTTATACAGCTCAATTCAAACTGGAAGTTGTAGAAGCTGCGAAGGAGAAAGGGAATCGTGAAGCTGCTCGACAGTTTGATGTTGGCGAGAGTAGTGTGCGGGAATGGCGAAAGACCGAAGCAGTTTTAAAATGTTTAAATAAGAGGAAACGGGCTATGCGGTTCAGAAAATGCTTGTGGCCAACCGTTGAAAAAAACTGTATGATTGGGTAGTGAAGGAAAGAGAGAAAGGTATGAGAATATCGACAGTTCGTGTTTTGCAAGAGTCTAAGAGGATCGCTCAGGAAGATAGTTTTGAGGATTTTAAAGCATACCCATCTTGGGTGTTTGGATTTATGAGAAGGAACAATTTAAGTGTTCGCTCATCAACAAGTGTTGGACAAAAATTACCTTCCGACTGGGAAGCTAAAGTAGCAAAATTTCGTTTATACCTTGAGGAAAACTTGTGTGGTGTTGACTTTCAGCACTTCGGGAACATGGATGAGGTTCCCGTAAGTTTCGACATGCCTGCCTCTAGGACCGTGAATTTAAAGGGAGCGAAAGAGGTGTCAGTAACCACGACAGGTCATGAACGGTCGAACTTCACTGTAGTTCTCTGCGTCACAGCATGTGGTTCCAAGTTACCACCAATGGTGATTTTTAAAAGAAAGACCATTCCTAAGGGTTGTGAATCAAAAGATGTAATCGTAACTGCCAATCAAAAAGGTTGGATGAATTCCGAGGTGATGAAGTTTTGGTTAGATAATGTGTGGCGGAAAAGGAAAATGGCATTTTTCAACCCGAAATCTGTGTTACTTTTGGATTCTTGCAGGGCTCATATAACGCCAGAAATTAAATCCATTGTGAGCAAATATTCTCGAATGGCCGTCATACCAGGTGGGTTAACAAAAAAACTACAGCCTCTTGACATTGCAGTTAACAAACCTTTTAAGGGTAACTTGCGCGCTAAGTGGGAAAATTGGATGATGGCCGGCATCCACGAATACAACAAAACAGGGCATATGAAGAGACCGTCTTATAAGGATATTGTGACGTGGATTGCTGAAAGTTGGGCAGCTGTGAGGGAGAGTTGCGTAAAAAATGGTTTCATTAAGGCGAGAGGAGATGAAATATATAATGAAAATGAGAATGTTGATGACGATACATTATCTGAAATCAATTCAGAAGAAGTGCCCAAAGAAATATTAAACGTAATAGATTCTTTCAATGTTGAGTCAGACGAAGAATTTGTTGGATTTGAATAATAAATAATGATTGTACATGTATATGTTTAATAAATGATGTGTTAAAAAACCACTATAGTTTTATTATTAAATTTGATTTATTTCGTATCGCTTTCTAATGTATAACGCGCAGGTTCTTATTTTATGAAATTTTAACTTTTTTGTATAGATAACGCGCGCGTTATCTACCGAAAAATACGGTAAGATTATTCTCAACAGAATGACCAGCAAATGAGAGACCCAGCTTTGATTCCTGTCAGACTTTTTTCGAGTCTATTTTTCCTTAGGATTGATTTCTTTAGTTTCAAACATAAGAATTATATTTCTGAGTATTACTCGTATAATGCTTCACAATGTTGTATTTATTTTTACTTTTCAATGAATCAATGCAGTTATTTATTAATAGCAATATATTTGTAACAAAAACAATATTATTTAAGTTGTTTAAAAAATTAAGTCCTAAAAATATCCGAGCATAAAGGTATTTCCATATCCACAATCATTTGGTTAGCAAAACCTATAATTCCATAATTCACCACTTCATAAACTATACTATAATTAAATGATTATAGAGAAATAGGAAATGAAAAACATATTAACTTAAACTGTTTCTGCTAATTAAGTAAATTCCTATTTCATGTTGTATAACAGAAAAAAACTGTAATGTCAAAAAGCAGGAAACAATAAAGTGCATGAGTGTAACCAAAATATGTTTGCTGAAATTCAAAAATTTTATCTTCACCCCTGAATACATGTCCTTTGAGGAAAGGAAGAACCATAAATTTTATAATATATGCCCAGTGTTAGCTCAGAAATATAATTTACTGATGGAATGAGTTTGACTGATAAAAAGATATGGGTATAGATTATTGTAACATACTTTTGCTTCAGAATATTTCATCTCCGGTGAACCATTTGTAGTGGAGTTTGGTTTATCTTTGTCTTTCTGTGCCATTTTTGCTTTCCTCTTCTCTGTACACTGGGCCTCTGGCACTACACCTGTAAAATACACAGACATTAGTCAACATTAGTCTAGAAACTGTAACGCATATCTACAGGGCAATTTCTTGCCGGATAATCCCTGTGAGAGAGTGACTTAAGAAGATATTTGCTTGCCTTTAAGTATTCACTGGGAGGCATGCAATGAAAGTCATACGTTATCATTAATCAACTATTTAAATACATAGACTGTTTCCAACTTACATGAATTTGACATACGTAAACCAAGACTTGAGGCACCCTTTCATGAGTTTGTGGGGCTATGGGGCCCCAGCACTTTGCTACGGCTATAATAAGATGCTCCAATAAAATATATGCAGGGAATTGTTTCAATATTCACTATGAGTTAAAGTCACTTGCATACTGTAAGCTAATGGGTGATTATTTTCCTCAAATCCCCCAAAACTGTTTAGACAAAGGTAGACTATTTCAGCATTGGACCCCCTGTGACCATGAAAGCATTGCTTTCAAAATGCGCATTAGGGATTCTGAATAACTGGTGATCGCTAAGCGATTATCCATTTCCCAGGAATCGCCCTAGACGGTTGCTGCTGTCGGCGCTTGGAGAACCTTTGTCTCTTAGTTCATTGAACGCCGAGTTCCTTTTTTCTTTCTTCTATCTCTTTGGTAGGCAAATATAAGTCAGAGGAACATTTATCATCCTCCCTTAGAAGACAATCTAAATCTCTGGAGCTTTGGAAACAGACTACCAAGGAAATTGAAAGAGTTGATGGAACTAAGTAACCCACTAAAATGATCCAACAATCATGCAGGATCTTTACAGGAAGTACTCCAAAAGAAAACTGTAAATCAGGATAATGTATTCTTAAGGGAAGAATCAAATTTCTGAGGACATAAAGATAAAATAATCCAATCTATACAAAAAGAATATACTTAATCTCCATCATGAAATACTTCTTATTGCATCTTAAAGTTTTTTAAACAAATTTTAACATTAAAATAAGAAACAACATAGTACTTAAGATTTTCAGTATGGTTTCATAATCATTTTTATATATGTATACATCCCATTAATCATTTATGGAACTGTTATTGTTTTGTGGTAGATTATTAAGAAACTATGTCTATTGTTACTTCAGGATGATTTTGTAAAAAAATGGTCTCAAATCATTACCCCCCATTTCTAAATCCAATCCGGTCATACATGTCCCATTTTCTCAAAGAAAACAGTTACTTCTATCAATGAGAGACAACGCCAGAACAAATGGATTCATTATAATTTAGGAGCTTAGTGTTTTAAAAGAAACAGTTTATAGTCCCAACAAGTAAGGGTCCAGCAAAAGCAAAATTTGGCAAGCCATTGTTTAGACACAGTAAGAAAGGCATGTGAGTAGGGTGATCAGATCAAAGGAAGGACATGCCCTCTTTTTCATTGGCTTTCCTCTCGGTATTTGAAAATCTTTAGCATTTGTTCCCTTTTTCCCATCCCCATCATGTATTCAGGATAATAATTTTAAATAATTAATATCAATTTTGGAATAGATGAACTGTACACACAATTAATTATTATATATATTTCATACTTCAAATATTATTAACTATGCCTGCAAAATCAATTTTCCATTGTAATCAATTTCTAAAAAATATAACAATTACAAATAATTATTACACATGCTGTTTAAATGAAACATTAAATATGAGATAAAGAAACCAGTTAACCCAGTTATTGGTTACAAGACATAGCCTTAAGTAACAACTTTTCTGCCAAACAAAGTTTAGAATAAACAAAACAAACATTTAACCCAGCATTTTTCTTTCAGCTGATTCCTCTCTTAGATGAAATTCTAGCAGAGCAACCTCAATTATGTGACCTGCAATACATGCCTGGTTTTGTCCTGCATCATAGCAATCAAGGTTCTTATGAGGTCAACTTACTCATGAGTGACTTTTTTCATAAGTGAAATACTTCATATGTGAAATATTTCATGTAAAATTGAAAAATTAATAAGGTTCTTGAATATTGGAAGATTTCTTAAAAATCAAACTGAAGCTGCAGCAGCAATTCAAACTCAAATCGTGATTCATAGGAAATGGGAATAGCACATAACAGATATCTTTTTCTATCATCTAAGTGACTGAATGATTACCAATACAAAACCTTTTCAATAAACTGATTTTTTTAATCAGCAGCTATTTGATTGTTTTGACACTATTTTCTCTTTCTCAATTCAGATATCAAGTTTCTAATTTCATTTTGTAAATGGTCTTCCAAGTCAACAAAAAAACACAGTTACTATTGGCAGGATGAGATTAAAATTTACAGGTGGGGAATACAAAAGGGAGATTAGTGAAAGGGATTTACTTCACAGCCATGTGCCATATAACCCATGGATAAATAGAATAAAAAATTACAACATCAAACCCAGGTCTTCATCATGGCTGTCTAGTCACTTTTATTAATTTCACTTGTACATTAGAAAATTATAAAAACCCAAACATAGAGATATTTCAATTGAATTATAGCAACTTAATAGTTCAAGAGAAATATCAGTTGGGTAGGTTTAAAGTACTTCGCAACTGCAAAAACACATAACTTAGACAGAACACCATTGATGGAGATGCTCTCTATGCCATTATTTACAACAGAAGGGAAAATAGTAGCAGAATAGAAACAAAAATTCGATGAAACAAAAAATAAAAAACTCAGGCGGAAATACAAAAATATTTTAACTTCGCATCAAGTTTTAAAGTATAAAGCAGGCAATAGTTGAGAATAAGGAAATTGCCATAAGAAAAGCATCCCGAACTGTATCCAAAAATAAGACAGGTAACTTTGTCAAGGAAGCTGTTTCCATCTTTACTAATTTCTAAATCGTATAATTTCTATTACGTTTGACATTAGATTTCAATGATATCCATTCATAATAGTGATAATAAACAGAATTCAACGTACATTCTGGTCTCATTCCAACGGTGAGGCACTTCTTCAGTCGACATTCCTGGCATTTTCTCCTCATATACATGTCAATCTCACAATTATTCCCATATTTGCACTGATACACAGCATTCTTCGTAATGCTTCTCCTGAAAAACCCTGCAATTAAATCAAACAAATACATCAAATCATGAGAAGTTATCAGACATAAAATTCTGAACATATAATTCATTTTTTAGCATTGGAGTTACAGGCATTATTTCTATTATTCACCTTTAATGATACATGAGAGGTTCTCAGGAACTATCTTTTTAAACTATTAAATTTACAGACAGATAAAATAAGGTAACATTAAGATAAGAGCATAGTTTAAGCAATAACATTTTTAACATTTAAAATAGAAATAAAATGATTAATAAAGAATTATCTATCATCCATGAAAAAGAAACAGGAAGATAAAATATTGTAAAACTTCACGATGTTCCTATAAATTATCTATAAATTACAGAAGCAGATTGAAATGGAGAAGGGAGGGTAAAAATTGTGGAAAGTTTGGGAGAAGATAGAAGTTTGGATAATATGAGTAAGATAAGTTAATTGATAGAGTTATTGGGAACTGATTTTTAGAGCAATGAAGAAAAGAGGCATGGATTGCAAGGACAGAATTTGAAAAATATTTTTTCACCTCTGCCAAAATCACACAGCAAAATTTTAATGACACTTCAAGAGAGGAAGAGATCAAGATAAAAGAGAGGCATTTCCCTCCTTTACATGTTTATTTATTAAGTACACTGAAGAAAATATTGAAATAATGAAAGATGAAAGGAATTAAAATGGCAAGAGTACACTGTGTCAGATGACATAGGTGATGAAAGCAAATGCACAATAGAAATGAATAGGATGATAAGGAAACAAAGTTATAATTTGAGAAGAGGGATGAAGACATAAGAAAATTTAAGGATAAATATCTCCAAAATCCAAGTAGGCAAGTAATTCTGCTATCTAGGAAGTACAATAACAGTGGACAAGAAGTTGAAGTAATTAGAAGAAAAACACCAGCAAAAAGACATTTATGTACAACAAAACTCAATAAAGAAGGATAAGTAACAAGTAAAATAAATGGACATAGCTGTAAAAAAATTCTTTGTAAAATCATGTGAGATGTGGGAAACTGAGGATAAAAGAAAAACAAACTGAAGCAGCAAAAATGTGAATTTGGGGGAAGAAGACAAGAACAAAATAGGCAGAAAGGAGGGTAAGTGTGGAGATGTTAAAGGAATGGACAAGGTATGAAAGTTATTCAACAAAATTAAGGAAAGGAAACTTAAATGTAAAGGACTCTTAATAAGGAATAGTGTCATAGCTAATCATTAAGTAAGGTTAAGTAAGATATAGTGTAAGAGAGATAGGAAAAAATTAAGAAGATTAATGAAAGAGAAATATAATGGACATGTATGCAGACCACCAGTTAGCTCTTTGTTGAGAGATGGAAAAGGTTGGGGGGAAACAATCTCCATTGCCTTTTAAGATTTCTTATTCTTGGACACTTCTTCATTTGAAGATGATACTTAATAAATATTGAAATAAGTCATGCGGTGTTTTCTTTCAGTCCAGTGTTTTGTAAAGTTATTAAAACAGGATATAGTTTCCTTGTGAAAAATCTCTCTTATTTATTTCCATGATTAAGATACTTTAAATAATTTGTTTTACAATATCTGAGAGAGGAGTTTTGGCTATTTATTTTTAAATAAACAGTTTATAACTTCAAAATAATAAGGAATCCCTAGGAATTTCCTTTCCATAGCTAAAGATGTCCATGGAACCTGCAATTGTTTTGTTATACCGATTGCCTTCTTGCCATATTTTATAAGTATGATCTGCTTTTTGTACATAGAGAGCACCTTTTTTATTTAATTTTGTTCATTTTTCACCCTATAATAAGATAATTTTACTTGATAAGTTAAGGAAGAAAAATGCAAACCATTCTTGATCTATTAACTGAGACTTGAGTGGATTGGAAATATCTGCCTAGTAAGCTGGTAGCAGATGACTTAAGCAGTATACTACCATTTGCTTGGTGTGAATGGGATGTGGAGTGCATATTAAGTGGGATAGCATCTTAGGTGAGAGTGTTTTTAGGGTTTTACTGTATATAGACAAAATTTAAATGCTTAAGGTTGTTTTGAACTTAGAGAAGGATATGGAGTGAAATAGACAACAACATAGGAAATGCAACATGGGCAGAAATAGATAGCTAACAATGTAGACTAATTATGTAAATTTTTCTATAGAGGCATGATGGATTTGTGAGTGAAAAATGACCATAACACACATGCTAACCTTTACAGCCCTCACACGTGAGGGCATTGTAATGATATCCAGATGCTCTGTCTCCACACACAAGACACAACTCCTCCTGCTGCCTGGGTGCTGGACCCTTCTTTGTTCCCATTCCAGATGCTGAGGATCCCTTGCCGCCTCCACTGCTTCTGCCCATCGCACCATCTCCAGAGCAACTGTCCACACTATACCCGTTCAGACTACTTGGTGGAGACAAGTCCTCACGACCTGCAACACACAACATACAAACTTAACTACTATTTTGATCTGCAAATTAGTCAAAGATGTTAGGCTATGAGTACTTGGAAAATAGTATAAATGATAATAAAACAACTTTATTTGGGAAGATAGTAAATAGTAAGTCTCTTTTCAAATATTAACTTTCATCATATAAAATTTAAAAGAAAGAGATAGCTTGAAAAACAAGATGATGAAAAAACTGCAGATCTCTATGGAAAGCAAATTATAGAGGTTCACACTAAATAGATTATAATATTTAGATATGCTTGCATAAAGGATAAAGAGATTATATAAAAATAAACAGAAAATGAAATACGATTATTTCGGTAACAAGATATATCAGTATAGAAAATATATACATAAAGTGAGAGAAGACAAATAATTGACAAGTGGTAACCAGCTTTGTTAACATTCATTGATGAAATCATTAATTATTTTCTACTTGAAAAAATTAAAAATTCCACCTAACTGGTGGAATCTATTTTCTACTAGAGTAAAAACATACAACATATACACAAATACTATAAGGATATCAACATAGTTTCACCAATCAAGATAACACACACATTTTTCGGATTTTACTTATTTTACTGATTCCATCTCAATATTTGTTTCTACAATCAATCATTCAATTCTACAGAATTGGACAATATTTCTCTTTATCCACTGGGTGCAGAAATTGAGCAATTTTAAATGCATAAGAATCATAACAATAACTGAAAGAAGATAACTTCAAAATAGCAGTTAATCAAAGCTCTGCCTTAATACATTAAGCAAAGAGGAGGATTTATCATAACCAATAAAATAGAAAGCAAATTTTTGTACTTTAGAGTTATCACAATAAAATTAGTTGTTAATATATATATATATATATATATATATATATATATATATATATATATATATATATATATATATATATATATGTATATGTATGTATGTATATATCTATTATATATAGCTAACTCTCCGGATATACCTATATACAGGGGATACGTATTCTAAGCATGTTCCACACGTGCCGTCGACGTCAATTTTTACAAAGTACTGGCCTTAAGCTGTACATACCAGAATAATTCAGACTTTGACGATAGGTATTATGAGTTCGATACCAGAAGGTCCCAAAAATCGCAATTTTCCCATAAGAATGCATTGCCCGGATTTTTGAAAATTATTTTGAGGCACTTATCGGTAAGATAGAGGAACCAAAATCTCGGAAGTTGGAGTTTAGTTAGTCGTCTATGGTTCCTAAGGAAGAAATGTTACCAAATGACCGTGAGTTCGAAGCCAGGCGTAAGAAATGCATTGCTGCAATTTTTTGACATTTTTTAAAATGCCTTCCTGATAAACTGGGAAGATAAAACCCGGAATGGTAACAGAGACGTTTGGAAACATTCTTTCATGAGGTTCACCGTTTCTCTAGTGGTCCTTAGTTCGATGCAAGAGCGTAATTCCGATTTCACCATGCATTTCAAAGGGGAAAACGGAATCTTATTTTAGGACTTTCCCGATAAGATACTGAATTGAAACTTTGAAACACGTCAGTGTGGCACTCATCTAACATTCGTATGCCATTGTCTCTCACGAACGGGTCCTGTGTTCGACGCCAGGCGGTCTTTCGCGCGAATTTTCGAAAATTGTTTTGAGTCCTTACTCGGAGCGATAGAACAGTGAAAATCACGGAGGTTGGGGATGCTGTGGTTATCTATTGTACTAACTGAAGAAATGTTATAAACGACCGTGAGTTCGACGCCAAGTGGGTGCAAAATTCTCCGGTATAAAATGCATGGTAGTCAATTTTGACAATTATTTTTAATGCTTATCCGTAAACCGGAATTGATATAAAAGAATGTACACAGAGGCATGTCATATATTTCATATATGCTGTCCGACGTTCCACTGACGGTTCTTGCTTCGATGCCTGAGCGTTATTTCTATTCTACCATGTATCTCGAAGGGGGATAGTGTAATTTTTATTTAGGACCTTCCTAATAAGATATTGAATCGAAACTTTGGAACAGATCAGAATGGCACTTATCTAATATTAATATGCAATTGTTTTGCACGATTGGGTGCCAGGCGGTCATTTGCGCGAAGTTTTGAACATTGTTTTGAGGCCTTTCTAAGTACGATACTGCATTTAACTGATAAGTTGCAGTAACAAGCAACTTTCACTGTTTTTTTTTCATAAGATATTACATTTGCATTTCCAAATATCTAGGAGATTTCTACTCTAAAATTAACAAAAACCTATTAATTTTATCAATGAACACAGAAAAAGTTGGTAACTACAAGTGAATTCTTTAATTTCCTTTTGTATTCATTTTGGGTTTTATTGCTATTTCCATTCTGACAAATCTATACCTAAATTTTTCATACTTTATAAGGTCAATTTTCCATGCATTTTTATGCAAAAATAATTCTTTCTGTATTATTTATGCCAAGTGTACGTGTATTGATTTATGCTTACAAATGTATTAACCCGCCTGTTCTGCAAAATTTAGTTTTTAACAAACTGTAGGTTTTGCAGATGTTTCACATACTATGTTAGGTTTTTAAACCCACCAATTAGTTTTCTTCTGTGCACTTATTTCAAGCTATCCCTTTTATTCCTATGCTAAATGAGGAAGGGTTGGATGCAAGAAGAGACTATTAGTACCAATCTTGGCCAAATAAAGACTTAAATTATTATAACTTTCCTAAGGTGCAATAACTCAGCAGTACTTATCTTGAGACATAACGGTTTTTCAAGAAAAATATTACACAGCTGAAATGATTCCTTCAAGTTCTAACTTGAGGAACATGTCTTATGATTAATGAAGATGCCAAATAAACAACATCTCATTTCAATTAAGATTTAGAAATCAAATTAAAGACTGCATAACTTATCCCAGAGCTGTTAAAGATAATCCTGAATAGTTCCAGGTGATGTATCAGTTCCAATTTAAGAAGCAGAAAGTGTTGATGGAAATCTCTTCGTAAACAAAAATAAAAAACCGAATAAAACAATAGCAAGGATGACCTTCTGGATATGCGCAGATGAAAAAATAAAGGATATTGGCGTCAAGAGCAATTTAGGAAAAACAGTAAAATCCAAAGACAAGTATGATGTTGCAGAAGCAGAGTAACAAAATAAATGAAAAGAAGGTCATACATACAGTAAAGTCTTATCACTGAGGGAGGAAAGCATAAAAACTACCAAATGGAAAGGGCAAAAAGGCACATTTTTCCTCACAAAAATTATTAATTTAATTATTTTATGAAATATTTTTACCATGTATGAAGTATACTTAGAAGATTGTTCATAACTCCAAATGAGCCAATTTTTTAATTATACGTTAAAAATAGTTGTATAAACCGAATTGCATAAAAATAAGAAAAAACATCAAATGAGATTTGATGAAAATCATTATAATTGGAGCCATATTTGTAAATAAACAAATTAATTTCAGCTGAGCTGTGGCTGTTAACTATTTATCATTCATTTCTGATAATGTGCGAAGAAGGGGTGTAAACAAGGGGAGAGGGAGTTTTAGGGATTCCCCCAAGAGAGAGGTTAAATTCTTCAAGGAATACATTATACTGGTCCCTGAAGAGGACCCCACGTATTTATTTAAGGTCTTGGATCTCCCCACCCATGCACAAATCCTTTATCCTTCATAAGAGACGATCCAAATAACCTCTAGAATATCGAACTTTTGAGGAAAAGCATTTTACTACGATTATGATTTCAAAATTTGATGTACACATTGCTTTATATTTAACAAAAATCCTAAAGTTACTCCACTAGAGACAAGGCAAAACTAAAGAGGAGAGCAGATGGCTATACAGATAAAGTAAACAACTTGTTGTAGTTTTGGTCTATCGAAGGAGGAGGTTGTTCAACATGGTGATTTGTTCTGATTAAGCCCCAAAAAGATTTTTCCACGATGAGGTTCTATAATGTAATTTGTCCACGTCACCCATTCGGCATCACAGAGACCCATCATGACGATAAGGACTGGAACTAAGCGAGAATTGCCCTTTTGCAGAAGAAAAGAAGTTCTGAAGAACTACCATCCCATCAGCCTCCTTCCTATTGTTCATTCAATTCACTTTAAACTGGCGGAACCGCTGTATGTGAATCTTTGATAAATAAATAAATAAATATAACTGGTTTGCCACCCAGGAAGCTATAAAGATTCATTTCTAACGTTGATTACACAATTTACCTTGTATAAGCCCCCCGTCACTTTTTGGGCTCAATTTTTGGAAAAAGGGGGCTTAATTATACACGAAAAAATTCGGTAACTTCAAGAACTCAGCTCGACGAAAGATGGAATATATTTCACGCCATAGCGTGGCGCTTGGTGCATATTCTAAACTTTTCAACGTAACTTGGATTTCTTTCTAAGACGGTTTATTTGTATAAGCGTAGAGTAAACTTTGCTATTTATTTTTCCGATTACAATTAGTCTCACTTGATTCTCTAATCATCTCAGAAACGCAATCGTTCTATCCGAAACGCCCTAAGATAAATCAGACAAGCTTACCTCATGAACTCAGGTAACAATTTTAACTAGAAACAATCTTTTATCTTCTATAAGCACAAAAATGCGATATCTGTGGAATTAGAGGTTATGAGTACGCAGATTTAAGTTAACCTGAAAGGCGATACAATGTAAATACATTTTCATATAATATAACTTTTTTCTCTAAAATAAGTTCATTTTAGTTCTTTGTTTTTATTTTTCATATTTACATATCTTGTAACGTATTTTTTTGCAAATACTTCATCGTTGACATTGTACATTTTTATGTAAACGTGTTTTTTGTATTAGATGTATAAAGTGCAAATGTATTGATTAATGCTATAAATTACCTTAACCTACCTTGTCTCTAACATTAAAGTTTTAACGATCCGTAGGTTTAGAAGGCTTTCTACAATTACAAGCATATTCTTCGAACTTTAACCGCTCTAAAAATCTTAAATTATGCAAAACGTATATTATATTAACTGGTTTGGAATTAAGATCTGTCGAATTGCTAGAGCGGAGTTTTCGAAGAATTTGTATACTTCCGTTCATCACATTCATGTGGATGTTTTCCTGGTGTGAGGTATATTTTCTAAAGACTAGCTTAGGTTTTTAAACCCACAGATTAATTCTCTTCTGTGAACTTATTCCCTAGCTCTTTGAAATTTTATATGATTAAAAGTAAGTCTCAATCTCGCATTATTATAAAGACTTGTTCAGTATATAAAGAGGAGGTGAGGCCGCTTGCATGTGTGACACACACGTGCTTCCCGTCGGATTGTCTCTGTGGAAAGTCAAGGTCGCACAGTGCTCCCGAGGGGAAAGTGGTGGGGGACGGCTTTCGCCAACATGGCTGCGTAGACTTCACGAGAAAGAGCGATGCACAACCAGAGAAATAATTACCTAGCGCTGATTGAATTCCTTGAAAGTTCAACTGTTTTAAAGCACATCGAAAACCTAATTTCGAAAAGATAATCCTAACCAGTTTCCTGTTCTAGCCACCACAAGACCGTCGCTTTGCTCGGGTATCATATATTATAATCACCGTTGTAAATTTCTATAGGAGTTATCATAATAACTTTGCTTTATTAATTGCATAACTTAACTTTCACACGATGTCGATGTTAAGGGTTCTAAAAATGAAAATAACCTTTAAAATAATCAATGTGTAATTGTGAATGTTTAATTAAAGAGGTCGGCCTTTGTGGAAAGCGACTGACTGTTATAGAGCAGCCCTTAAATCTGTAAACAAACTCAAAATTTATGCGATGGATCTGAACTGCAGTTCATTAAACAGAATAGTTTCTCAAAATACTAGGACAGGCGTAACAGCCGGGAAAATAAACGTCTTCGTTACATACTTTCAATGAAAGTATATATGTAGTACCTCGTCTCATATCTCCTGCTGAACTATCACACGAACTTTCACAGTTTATTTCAGATTTATGCGGTTTAAAAGACGTGATAATCTACGGAAAATATGAAACTACGCGTAAAATATGCGTAAAATTTTTCAAAGTAATTACTCAATTTCTCAACAAAGTACCGGTTGGAGTTTCTTCGATAGATTCAGACTAATGAAAGAATCAACGCTTTACTTTGAGTTGCCAACTACGCGGCTAAGCAACACAACTGATGCTAACACGAAGTAAAAGAATAATACATTGGTAATAAGTACTATTTTGAGATATATATAAGCTATATGATTATTTTACTCACACAAGATTCGAGAATACAATTTTCATCTCGTCTACATGAAAAACAACCATGTCGTAAACCTTATGCCCCGTAAGTGTGAGAAAATCGTACTCCTTTCAGACAATAGACAATTAAAAATTTCATTTAAATTATTTTTAAAAATTATTTATTTCATTGAATTATCAGTATCAAGTCCGAAAAATGGGAGAAGATATTATGCAATATTTATCTTCAGAAAATATAAATTTAGTTTAAACATTCTGATTGGAAGGATGGAAAATGACCCCAAATGTCTTGTAAACATAACTTTTTTCATTTATATTGAAATCAAAAAGTTGGAATGTGATATTTCGCCAGTGTAAGATGTATTTTGTATAAGTGCATTATATGTGAAGTTTCTCATTCCTGAAATGGATAAATATTCCGGAGAATAAGCGATGAAAATGTAAGTTTCAGTTAATTTCGCAGTTGGAGGTTAAAAGTATTTAAAAAGCAACATGTTCTACATAAATAAAAATAGAAATATGTCTTTTTGTGCTGGCAGTAATGGCATGGGCTATGGGGACAACCGCCCAGGGAGCTGAATCTTATGGGGAACCATCGTTTCATTCTAACTTGGAAATTCAAAACTCTTCGATTATTTCATATTTTCGTCACGAATGGCATGAACCTTCAATAAGAGACTACTCTCTCATAGCACTTCCATCTGAGTACTAAAAATAACTTACAAAAAGGTGTAACGAAGTTAAACTGACAGTAGAAAGAGGGATTAGTAAAAATAAGTATCAGTTACAACGAAGATAACTATTTAAAATGGATTGGACAGAATTAATCAATAAGGTTACCCAGGTGATATAAATCAAGAAAGAAAATATATCAAATAAAGGCATTAAGTAAATTTTAAATAATTAAATTCAAATTAATTAAATTCTACGCTGTTCCACCAATTCTGTAGAACTTAAGCAAATAAATCTCGATCTACGAGACTTAGATAAAAATGTGTAATACGATAAATCCAACATGATAGATTAATCATTCGTAAAAAATATCCGTTTCGACTAAATGAAGGGGAAAGGTTTAAATTCCGAGGGATGACTATTTTCAAGGAATATCTTGTAAAACGTGGAAAAACTCTTTTCAAACGATACGGGAAAGTATGTTCCTTTTTCCGAAATGAAATATTCCTCATCCACGTTGATGAGATCAGAATCTTTGCACGCTACTTTAAACAAATCCAAGTTTCTACGAGTATATTGTCATTACATTTTAATAGAAATTTCCAAATGTAACTCAGGTTGTAGAAGGAGAGTCTCTGGGAGAGAGTTACAAATTTTAAAACTGAGGGATCCCAGGTACGGTAACCTCAGCGATTTTAGTGAAATAGAGTAAAAGTGGAAACAATCACTTTTTCTTTTTCCAAACAAGCGTGTAATTCCTTAAAAGAAAGCTATAACTCGTCCGGATTCGACCCGAAGACGATTAGGTTCATAGAAAGTAGCGGATTATCTGCGTGAGTAAGAGATTAGGTATGATTACAAAGTTTGAAAACTGGGCGACATCTGGTTTTCGGAAAAAGTGAACGCTGTATGAAAACGTGACGCATAAAACTCATGTTCTCAAATAAAACGGTCCAAATCACTCTTCCTTCAATCATACCGAAGAAGAAAAAGATAAGATTTTTTATAAGAGTAAATAGTGTCTCATTTAAAGCAATTCGATCCATCTTAATATAATTATTGAGTTATCTTATCAGTAATTATTATTTTTGGGTCAATCTTATTTATGACCATGATAGCTGCTCGTGAGCGCAAATAGGTCTGTCTACCAATATTACCTCTGTCCCTGAGATTAATTAATGCTAACACTATTGGAAACTGTCGTCGATGTAATATGAACCTATTTCCATAAGTATCGTCGCAATGATCACCAGGCATAATTCTACAGGACATTGCCAGATCATGAGAAATGTAAGTATTCGTCAACTTATATATATACACACACACACACACATTCACACAAAAATGCGAGTTTTAAAAGGCATAAATAGAAATATAAAACTACAATTTATACTGTAGGTCAAAGATTTCGAGGACATTGAGTTCTTCAATCCAGAGACTGTTTTGATCTTCAAACGTTCAACTACAAACTGAAAAGCTTTACCGAAGGAATGAGGCTACCACTGCCTATAGGACGTTATAGTTTTTCTAGTAAGAAACTATGGGTTACATGGAAATGAAATCCCATGTATTTTTCGTCGTATTGCAAGAATAGTCTCATTTCAGCCTCTCTATGCGGTATTCTACGATCTGAAGATTAAAATTGTGATTCGTTGCATACATTATAAGATTTTAACTGAAGAGCAGCTATCAAACCGACTAGGAAAACTGGAACGCATAATCGGCAAGATGAGGCTTGAAGTACTTTCATCAGAAGCATTTTTATTATCATAGCCATGAACAACACTGAACTGACTGCAATGTGCCATCGAAGAATAGCCAATACATGGTGACCACGACATTCAGCAATTTATTTAATGCCTTAGCGTTCATAGCGCTACCATGTACTTTAATAAGTAATTTTCTTTCAGTCCAAAGACGAGAAGAATTGAAAGACCCTCATTTACAGTGGGAGAAAGCTATTTCTTTGAAAAACTGCCATTTGCAGAAAATCGAAGACCAAAATGGTGGCATTGCTAAGAGAGGCAAACACAATATTCGGGAATAATGAGCTTTCGATCTCGACGTGATTCAATTCGAAGTGGGACAAACTTTCACTCCACGGCGTCCCACTTCTTTTTACCTCTGGCCTCGATTCCAAGTTTAAGGTGAAAGGATACTTACATGAAGACATTTCTTACGACTGACGCAAGAGTAGCTGTAATTTTATGTATAAGTGGGCAAAAAAAGTGAAATATGTTGAGAATTTTCAGTGAAGAGTCCAAATGGAAATCCAAAGTTAGGCGTAAGATCACTGAATCAAGAAATACAGACCCGAAGCAAATAGGAAAAATAAGAAATGAAAAGTTGGGAAAATTCCACTTTAGGAATTAAGCGGTTTCATCTTAATTTACTATGAGTATATATTATAGTGGGGGAACCAGCCTTCGGGCTGAAGACTGTACATACATTATAAGTTCTTTTTATGTAGGACATTGGCAGGCGGGCACAACTTAGCGCCCCTGGGTTATTGTCTGAGTTGTGAGTCAGATTTCACACAGCCCAATAAGACTCATTCGATAGAAGATATAATAGTAATTTCAGTATATAGGTATAATAATATTTTCAGTAAAGGATATACGAAACTAACGAAAATGTATGCATTTCCACTCCATTATTACATCAACCAAAACTTCCACCAACAATACTAGAGGAACCTCCTACCATGAGAAGGATAATAAGAATAAAATGGAATTTTCTTTAATGAAAACTGTACGATAATCACATCCATTTTAATAATTATTGACGAAAAAACACAACCATTCCCTAATCATAATAATCCTATTCAGGATAACCAGGACTCGAACCCAGGACCTTGGAGGAAGCACTCCCACCATCACCGCGGCCGATATTTTATTTAATGTTATTTATGAATTATTGAGTTCTAAATATTCCTTATTTAGTCTCCACTCGCGGCAAGTGATTAACTTTTAATGATTTTAAGAATTTTGTACGGAGTAAACAGTCCATGTACACAGAATTTATACAGCGGGCAATTGAATGCCACCTTCGGAAACCGATATCGCTTTCGATGCATAGTGTGGGTGATGCATAGTGTAGGTCTCATTTGCTATGTTAAATTGGCTGTTCTTAGGCTCTAAATGAAAACTTCATTGGGTTTTTACCCGTTTCAGCCACACAGAGCTTGAATGATGCCATCAAAAGTATCGGGAGTCGAGCGATTAGTATTGATGGAAATATCGTACGCGAATCGTCATCATGATTGATAAGTCACAAAGTTTTAACTGGTGAACAACACGATATGGGCTTCAAAAGTTTATCCTCCGACAATATTCCATCAGGGATTCTGGTCACAGCGAAGGGAATCCACACACATTATAAAAAGTATAGATATTCTTCTCCTTCTAGTGCTACTCTAATGCTGAAAACTCGTTCCATCAAATAATCACGGGCCCATTAAAAATTAATTAAACATTTGGACCCTCCTTTTTTATGTTAACCTTGGCAGCGAATTTTATGTACTTGTGATAAGCATGATTAAATAGAACGTGTGGAACGGCAGCGGCTTAAGCTGATCCTGAAAAATCACAAGAATACAACTTTCTATGCTCGATGCCTAAGAAAAGCAATGTATAAACAATTACCACCAAAAAGACTAAGGAGTTCAACCACTCCACTACATCAAAACTGTGTAACACGAAATATGTGACGGAAAAGCCGAAGGAACCGCAAAGAGTTTTTAAAATTTCCTGAGTCATCAGTTTGCGTAAGAGCGAAAACGTCCGCCGCAAAACTGGTGGTTTCGGCAAATTTCAACAGTTTTGTATCATAAATGATTATTCGTTTGATGAGCTGTTGTATAAAGGATAAACAGTTATCCGTAGATACATGCTGGAGTTTCCGGGACGAAGCTGGCCATTCACGACGCCTAATATCTGAAACAGATTTCGAGAACGAACTATGTTTAAATAAATTGAGCAAATAAAGCCTTAACGTATATTTTCTATTCTCAAAAGATTCTCCTTCGTGCTAATTCATCAGGTGTTAATTATATTCCATACATTTTTCTAATTATAACAGGCTTGCCTGTAAAGACATGCTCACAATGAATATAGGTACATTTTGGAAGCATATGAAGGAGAAACCACAATCTCCAAAAAGCCATCATTGAGATTGTGACTCGTGGTTAGTTTTGCCATCAGCTCTCGTTTGATATGAAGGAGACTAACCACGTATGCTCAGGGCCTTACCTGCCTTGCATGCAATAGGTGAGTTTCACTAGGGCGGTAGTCTAAAAGGGGCGGCATTAAATATGAAGTAGACATTGGGTGATTTTCAGAAATGAGGAACTCTTTTGGGACCGATTTTTCTGTTCATATTCAGATAGATATAAGATAGGGAGGATTAATTACTATAGAGTAGAGAAAACGGTGATAAGATATATGGACACTGTTTAGTTTATTCCATGCATCGAGTAACGAGTACCAGTTTATAGTTAATTATTTTCAATCGATTCAAGCTTATCCATCTTAACTGGCTATGATCTACAGCTTACGGATTAGTGATACATGTTATCTGAAGTTTTTAAATAACTTTCAGCTGTAAGATTTAACTACCTACAACATGCAAATTAAATTCGCATTTCATTGCCTAATTTCCATAATCTGGGAAGTTAAATAATATTTATTTTAACACATTAAAACTGGAATTGAATTTGTTTACAAATCAAGTAAAACTGCGATGAATTGTTGATTTCGATGGACGTTTACTAAAAATACAGCATTAAATTTTCATGAACATATAGAGAAAGAAAACAATTAACACTTTACAAATTATATAAATTTTCAATAAAGTATATTTATTATACATAGTAATATATATTTGTGACTACAATGATTTTCTTTTTCAATACTACTACATTTTTGAATGGATGTTTCTAATTCCTACAATATTATTTTATTAGTGAGGTGAAAAGTTGCATATGTCGTTTTATGTTTTACAGTAGTTAAAAAGTAAAGCGAATAAAAGAGTAGGATAAACCATTCGCAATCGATTGAAGACAAAGGAAAATCCTACGTTGCGGAAAGGGTTTGAAAAAACAACGCCAAAAGAAATTAAAATATAAAACCCAATAACTTTGAAAATGCAAGAAAACACGATGCAGTTTAAATGGTGTAAAGTAATATCGCAACTGGACTTTTCCATGGCTGCTAGCGGCGATTTGTTAGGCTAAGTTTGTTTTACGCCCTTATCATTAGGTTTCCAATATGAGTACCCCATGGCATATTATTCGTCAGCATAACTGCCGGAGGAATTCTCTTTAAAAATTTAACGAGGGAATTGTTTATATTATGTTGTCATAGCTATTCTTTCAAAATTCTATCCAAAATCAAGGAAATTATTAATCTACCCTCTTCGTTATCCATTTACCTGTAATAACCGTGTCGTGTTCAAAAGTAATAAGTTTTCTTCCGATTTCATTACAATTATCGCTGAATACTAAAAGTAAAGAAGGGCCTTAGTCTGAGCGCGGAACACGTTGGAATCAATCCCTGGATGAAGCAGCGAATGCTCATTGATGTACGAAATTCTCACGGCGATGAGAATTGGATGAAGTTCGTTTTCTAACATTCGGGACCGAGAAACAATTCGCGAGATACTACCAATACTATTGCAAGGGACATGTAGACAGATGAATGAGTACACTGTCATTTGAATCGATCTTCAGAACGAGAATTCAGTTACATGAAAGGGAAATCAATTCAATTTCACCAATTTAATTACTTGTTTTCTTAAGAAACATCGACCAGGTTGGCGCAACGGTTCGTCGAGAAAATAAAATAATAAAGAAAGATTAATTTACCTTCGTCGAATTATTCCCGTCAATTTGATAATCGGCGCTGATGGCCGTATATTGTCGTCGGTAAAATGGAATATCGGACACACAAACATTTCCAACGCAGAAAAATCTAGTTAGCCTGGATTCGAACCCTGAACCATGGGGTTAGAGCGCTAGCACGCTAACCACACCGCCACTGTAGCCGGTGTTTAGGAAAACATATATATGGGTCAATCGATAGCAAGTGGTCCAACACTGGTTGCTCGACCAACTCAGAAAAAATTGATATTTGGTGTGTAGATACCCTTAAGTTTAGAGAGCTCAAAAATATTTTTTTAAATATTTTTAATGTTTACTGTTTGAAGATGGTGGCAATTTTTGTACTCGGTTATTCGCGTTTGCAGTTATATACAAATTCTTCACTTATTCAGCAATGGGTTACCCTAGGACTTTCAAATAATCTGCATAGATTTCAGTATACTCTGGTCTATGAAATAAAACCATAATTATGAAACTATACGTATTTCTTAAACATTTTTTAACACCTTAAAGTTATTGGTCAAAAATGAACAAAATTCAACTTTAGACGAGAAACTTTTCAAAGAAGGAACAATGTCTCAGCCTTAATATTTTTTGGGCTGTTACACTATATGTTATAGTTACTTTTAAAAAAGGATCAATGTTGGAAATATTACCGCTTAAATAATATTAATAAATAAATAATTAATAAATAAATATTAATAAAAATATTTTCGAAAAGTACAAAAGAAAAGAGATGGTCGAGCAACCAATTATTTTTTTTTTGGACCGCTTGGTATGGATTGACCCATCTACAAAGCAAAATTCTACTTTCGTCTTTATTAATTATATCCATCGAATTTGATCCAATACATACATCCCGTATGTGGTTTGATGGTCTTCAAATTTCAAAAATGTACGATAAACTAGAAAAACAATGAAATCGGAAATTCAGTTCCAATCACTCACTTGAGCAGATTATAAGGCTTTTATTGCAGACTACGCAAAAGAATAAATCTCGTAACTGTATTGGATCGCTTTCCGATGCCTGCAACTGGACAGCCCAATACTTCGCAATGGTTACGTCCGCACCATTATTTCTCGAGACTTCATTTTTATGACAATTATACACGAAAATATCATTCGTTTTTATAGTCGGGACTCGAACCCTCGGATCTTGGGATTGGAGCAAATCCTTTAACATCGCGGTCGGTTAAGTTTAATTTTGAAATTATCAAACTGGCGTTAAAGCATTCCCTTATAAATTATAAAAATCTATTCCGCAACACACATCTTACGATAAGTGGGGTTTCGTTAGTGAAAATTTCAGTATTTTCTATCCCATACAATTATAGAATACCATAATATAAATGAGATAAACAGTAATTGAATTCAATCATCGATTTATAAGAAAAGGAACGGGAATTTGCACACATTTTCCTCGAGGGAACGGTTTACTCTCGCGACCCGATTCTGAGCAAACAAACAAGTGACGTCACAATCGCTAATTATACATTCTACTAATGTTAACTGTATTTCGGGTGTAAAGAGACATCGCAAAGAGATACAATTCGCTACCAACAGATGACTCTGGCGGAGAAATAGAAGGACCTCATTTTGAAAACTGCTAATTTTCCCTCGTGATACGCGATTTTACGTCGCCTCTCTTCTATCTAACCTCACTGTAATCTACACAAAGATTACTGAAAGCAAAAGATAGAATATCGCCTGGGAAAAATATCTTTGCAGCTTAACATTGACGAAGTAAAAAGCCGCATTGAGGGAAAATTAAATCTTTTTTCCTCATCCAATACATTCGGAGACGAACTATACATGGCTCCAGGTGGGCAAGCTTCGATGGTCCCGAGTTCGATTCCCAGTGGCGGTTCATACGTACTAAATCTACAGCTGCTGAAGCACTTTCATCGATGCTCAAAGGATTCATTTAAAAATTGATGATTGGAATATCCCATTATGAAGGACGATCAGAAGGTGATTCGAACTAGTGAATATTATTATTTTAAGTTGATAAACGTCATAATTTCGTTATTTCGGACTGCTAGCAATGAATATAGCGCCGAAAATTAAACTTATAGGTAATTTCGAAGTTTACTGATTAACTTATTCCTTTTATCTACGAATAACAGGAATTATGTCGATTTTATTCTTTAGCTTGCACTTCATTTACTTAATGTTGAGTAATAAATAAAACTCGTCAATAATCATTAGAAAGGGTAGCCACCTATTTTAAAAGATTCTCGGAGGATGATACTTAGCAGTGGTAGTAATCTTCAAAGTGCTTCTATAGCACCACTACCAATTTCATGCCTTTCTATAGTCAATTAGAGATAAGTTAGGGTAGCCAAATGTGGTTTCATTGGGAGAACCGTATGAGAGAATATGAGCATAACACGATTTCGAGACCTGAATTTGGAATGAAAGAAAGGGAGCAGTTAGAAAGCTCAGAATACGTGGAAAAGGATGAATGCTTATAAAGGGAGAGGAGGAGAAGAGAAAGCGACTCGAAAGGGTGTCCATATATGAGAAGGAAGCGAAAGATGAGGAGCAAAGAATAAAAGAGGCAAACATGAACGACGATAACAGAAGAAGAACCCGTTTGAAACCGCACTATAAATATCAGAGAACAAAAGCGAAGGGTTTTTTACCTCTTAAATGTGCTTCACACCTTAGTAAGGAGTCTTCTCTACTTCCCTGCCGTCCGCGAACGCTGTGATGTGGATTGATTTTTCGTGATATTCGTAAGAATTTTCCGCCTAAAAGAGTGTTTCCGTTTGTTACTTAACTTTGGATCTTTTCACTGTACAATGAGGCAATCATTTACCAAATAGACATTAAGGGGAGAATAATGTACAATTTTTTAGCCTATCGACTGAGACGGAGTGCATTTGAGGATCCTCCATTTAAGCGTCTTATGCGGTATTTACGTGTTTCGTTTGAGATGGACCGAAAGTAAAACGTGTGTTAAGCGGGATAGCGTCTTAAGTGAGAGCTTGTTAAACGGGTTTTTAACTGTATTTGGTTGAACGAGGATGATTGCATCGGAGGAGAAAAAGGGAATAAATGAAGAGAGTCGCGGAGAAATACATAAATGATAGTGGACCCGCGAATTTTTAAATCCTTAGAGTCGAATATTTTTCACCGAAATCCGAATCCATGAAAGAGAATTAAAAGAGAGAGGAACGAAGCGCTAAAAGGCGTTCGATTTGCAAATTTGCAGCAATTGGCAGAAGAGGAAATCCAGGCCACACACGACTACAAGAGGTCGTTGACACTGCGAAATGCTCTTTTCTAGAGCGAGGGTCATTAACAGTTAACCATTAATGCATAGGGAAATATCGATAACCCAAGGGGAAATAATCATTCGGTACTGTACATATAAACAGCACTATCTTTCAATTCACTACCGCACTCACGGGAGAGGAGGATAAGCCACCCCCAAAAGTACTTAACTTTGAGTTTTTCAAAAATCTTATTTCCACATTTTTTCGATGCGTATAATTAAGATAAAGGTATAATTTATCTTAATATGCTAACTTCTTAAAGTTATTTACTTAGGGGAAGAGCGACGTGACTGGGACTCGAACCCAGGACTCCCACTTTCCGGTCAGTTATACTAATTCCACTTCTGTCTGTTGGGATCCGCAACAGACGCGGAAATAAATAATAAATCTTTTTAAGAGCCTTACACATATATTAAATCACGAATTATATTCTAGAACAATCGAGACAGAATCACCGAACGTATAAAATAAGAATGTATAAAAGAATTACTTCAAACCGATGCAAATCCACCAAAGCGCTAAATACAAAACACCTTAATTATGCTCAAAATCCTTCTCTATTTTCCTACACTATTAAATTTTATATTTCCTAGACTTCTTGATCCTGAAAAAGCAACGGATTCCGTTTTTGCCCCCAACTCTGCTCCATATAAGCCCCCTCCCCACTTTTTAAGTACAAATTTAAAGACAAAATTTTCGTATTATTTACAAAAAGTTTTATTTTTAAGTTTAACTTTTCTAACTCATAGTAATCATCGTTGGGTTTGCCACTTAGTAAATTGAAAAATGCGAGATCAATGTGGAAGACTCCTTTGTAACTTCGATAATCGAACCCACTTCACTTTCTGGACCCGAATTTTTGGAAGAAAGGGGTACTTATTAGAGAAAATACGGAATCGGTTTTTCCCTTAATGAGCAAAATTAGGCTGAAATATAACATATGTAAATATGTTTTCAAAGGCTTTTGAAGTACCACCCGTTTTCTGTAAAACTTTCTCCGACATTCAGATTTCGAGTATTTTATAATAAGCGACGTCGCGTTTTTGTAATCTGATTGAAAAATACGACACAATTCAAATAGTCAATTACGGAGACAAAAAAATAAATTCGAGGCGACCTTAAGACAAATTTTGACGAAGTGGCAGCACAAGTGATGAAATTTTGCGTGAATTAAATCCAAATTTTTACAATACAAACATTCAAAGGATGGTGTTTCCAATGAAAATTTTCTCGCTTTCTATTGTATAGCCATACGTTCAGTTCTATTCTTGGAGAGGGTGTATATTGTGAGCGACAAAAACAGAAATGTCATGAATTTTTAAAGTAGAATCTTCGCAGAGGACGGCGTCGAATATGGGTCAATATAAATTAAAAAAGACCATATTTTGTGGAAGATGAGAACATTTAAATCACGCAAAGTTTTCGTCCGTTACATTAAAGGCGAACGTAGATTCACACAAACTGCAAGGAGGCTGTGGTCACCGCAGAACCCGCCTTCTCTACCATTAGAATTCTGTTTTCGCGAGTATTTCATTGTAACGCTTCGACGTCTGAGTTAGCGCTTTTTGTTTACCAAAACGTCATCTCCTTGGCAAAATGTTCCGATTTTTTTTTAAATCTTCCGTCGGTAACCTGATCTCTTCGCCAGGACTTGATCGAAACACTACTTTCGAATCTTCCCTGTGCCATCTAAGACCAATTCTATCTCGGGAGAATCCCAGGGAGAGGACGAACAAATACTCTACAACAACAATTCCAAGTAATGTAAATACAGATGTACTCTATACTCGCCTTTCGGCGTGTGGTCTACTACTTTCCTAATCGATCACTTTCGCGTAAAAAATTAATTATGGAATCGTTTAGTTCTATAGTGCGCTCCATTTCTTCTAGTCGGTAATAGTGGATCATATGGAAATAAAAGCCTATGTATTATTATGTATTATTAATAGCCTCATTCCAGGTCGTCCCAATGTAGTGTAGTCCTCGATCTTAAGATTAACTTACAACTCGTTACTTGAATTAGTTGATTAAGACTACAGCTTTCAGCAATCAAACTGTCTATAAAAACTAGAACGCAGTATAGCTACCGAAGTCTCTCTAAATTTACTAAGTAAATTAAGTTTTTGTTTGAATATCCCTTCTATCTTCTAAAGATTATCCTGCCTCCATCTAATTAACGACATCGACTTTTTCATTGCTAAAATTCGAGTGTCCGCCCACATGGATGTGGGTGCCAAATGTTAAATTACTCGGCTACTCAAATATATCTCCTCGATTATACTCTTCGTAAGTCATCGCTTGGACGCTAATTACGGATGAACATAAAGGGTTAATTAACTGTTTTGGCCAACTTATAGTCTGCTTCGTTCGTCTTTGACATTAATCTGCGATCGACTTAAAAACATCAAAGTTGGAATTTACAGAAATCAAAATGATTAATAGTTCAAAGCCTTCTTATGTATTTCGTTAGACCTACGGAACTCAATAGTCAAATTAATTATACGTATATGTGTAACTCAGTTAAATAATTGATGCTATAATAATTATCCCGAAATGAAGAATCTTGATGAAAGACGCGACCGACCGGATATCCTCGAAGATCGACAGGTAGATCGCGAGCAACCTGTTGCTCACTACTAAGCAATAGGATAGGTCGACTAATTGAGGAAGTCCGATCAGCAGATGAGAGCGAGATAAAAACGATGGATATGGAGCCACGGATTCCTATTTTATGAATGTTTTGGGTATTGTTACATCGTAATAATTATAATTGCCATACTTTCTCTACAATTTTTGTCACTAACTATGCAGAAAATTACGTTCACTTCCAAAAGTATAAATTCACTCACCTCAGCTATTACTTACATTAATGATGAGTAATCTTATAATCGAAACGCTATAGTCAACATTATAACATGCTTTAAATACGCAAATTTCCTACGCTGTTGAACTTTTTCTTTTTTGTCATTACTTATTTTTGCTACTTCCTCTATTATTATCGCTACATTGCTTAGTGAGCTCCGTCGATGTCTACCTGAGATGGATTCGTTGCTGGTGTCCGAGGAAGAGGTCCTCCTTATCCTGCGCTGCCTTCTACTGCCCACGCTGCTTCCACTACTGCTGCTGCACCTGCGAGGGACCGCCGGCGCCATGGACACCATCACATGTGGAGCCATGTTCATGGCACTCTGTCCGTTGAGGTCCAAGTCCCAAAAGTCCAGGTCCACTTGGGCGATGTCAGCAGGCGGTGGGGGCAGAAGGGGCCCTCCGCTCATGGCTATGCTCGGAATGGGCGAAGCGGGCCCCAAAAGAATCACGCCGCCCCTCGAGTTGGAAGGCGTCGTCGAAGAGCTCACCTCTTCTTCTCCTTCATCCTCCAGCTGCATGTCTGCGACCCTCAACGCGCCATTCGCACTAATCCAACTTTTCCCGATACCCTCCACCGATGAGGAGTATTCGGAGATTACCGAATCACTGGATGAACATAACGAGGGAGAGCGACCGTGACACCCGACGGCGGTATGCGATTGCTTCACTCGATGGCGTCCCGAGCGTTCGAGGAAAGGCGCTCGGAATTTCCCAAGTGCGCGCGATGACTCGGCGAATCGACGAATTCCATGCGACCAAAGTCGCTCGTCGAA
Source organism: Pachydiplax longipennis (assembly GCA_036926295.1). Taxonomy (NCBI): domain Eukaryota; kingdom Metazoa; phylum Arthropoda; class Insecta; order Odonata; family Libellulidae; genus Pachydiplax; species Pachydiplax longipennis. Next base: position 3,035,182 of record JAVFKF010000004.1, read on the forward strand.
GTCTCCGCACTGTCATCCGATGGAATTCGTCCCGAGATGAACTTCACTTTCGAACAAAATGGATGGAAAAACACAGCGAAGCACCGACTGGAAGCACCGACACCGACTCTTCGAACAACTTTCACTGCCGACGAACTCTCTCAATGTCAAAGGCTCTCTCGCCCTACGTCATCGGACACCAACCCCTCACACACAAACCTACACACCGGTGCACACCGGCGCTCTCTAGCGGACGACTTCCAAAGCTCTTGCCCCCGCCTTCCAGCTGCCTTTTTCTGGTCGACATGGCCGTCGATCGGAATTCAGAAATCATTAATTGTTTGTATTTTCGTAATTCACGACGATACCGTGACTAACGCTTTTGCTAGCTCCATCGGGTGGTAAAAGCAGTTACTGCCGGCATCCGGAGATCTACTTCAGAAAATCCAACGAATGTTTATTCAATAAAAAATAAGGAGTTTACCGTGAGAATTTCTCTAGAACAGACAAAATTAATAACGGATATAAATAAACGACGAAAGAGTCCATAGGCCATCTGAACTTGAGAGTGGAAACGAGACTGAAATATCATCCCTTTGAATGAGGAAGGGTTAAATTCTTAAACTTTCTACAGAAAATTTGACGCTATCACACTGGCATACAATAGAATTTGGTAAGTATTGTGAGGTGGAGTTAGAAAACTTCCTTGAAAATGACGACACTAAGTCTAGGAAGACTTTTTCGGTCATTAAGAAAGTAAGATTAAATATTTTCTTCAAATATCAAAAATGATGAATATGTTAATGAAAGTATTACTTATAAATAGGATTCTCCAATTCACGATACTTTATTTTCATTTCAGATTCTTTAAATTTACCTGTTTCTCATACTCACCTACCTTTTTACCCAGGGATACCATCGTTCTCATTTGTTGATTTTTAAGTAAATGTCTATTTCTATGCAAACCAATCTCCTTTGTATCATCTACATATAGTTCACCTATATTGTTCTCTGTCTTTCAGAACTGTCTTAACCTAAATTCTTAAATTTAGTATACTTTCGATTGGCTTCAAAGGTAAATTACGCTCCCTTTCTTGAGGGTGTTTTCTTGCTGTGGTTAATTTTTTTCCAAGAGCAAACTTAGGTTTTCAAATGTGCGAAGTAGTTTTTCTGTGCACTTAAGGCTTCCTCATTTAAATTTTATCTGACGAAAGATGAGACTTATAATCTTAGCCGAATAAAGTCCTATCATTATAAGGGGCGAGTACCCAATAGGATGCGAATTCATTGCGACTGTAATTAAAATAAATAATCTCTCACTCCTGAGTGCGGGTCTAAAAGGTCGATGAATCAAAATTTTGGGAATCAATGCGCTTTTATAATCCATAACTGTGAGATGTTTCATCAAGTATCGTTGAGTACCTTACGTTCACGAAACAACTGAATGACTTCTCCTAAAAATTTATAATTTAAAATATCACTGTATCGAGATCACTAATTGATCTTCAGAGATGACCAATGTCAGCCAAAATTACGACACTTGGATGGTATTTAAGGATAATATTTCGCAATAAAATCAGAACAATTGATCATCCATTAGCTCGTCCCATTCCATTTCTGGAGGTGAATTTCAGTTCAATTTCTAAACTGGGTTACCAAATAATTTCTAATCGGTCCCCTTCGAAGAGAAAGAATAAATAGACGAGTTCGCTGAACAGACACAGTTCGCTCATTCCATCGTTGATGTCTCCACATTGCATTTCGTGTAAACAGTTAATTTATTTTTATCTCTTTGTTCCCGTGAACTCGACACTCAGGTGTACACCGTCAAACATGAACAAAAACGCAAACGAAATGGTTTCCAAGATCATGAATAATAGATAAATGTTATATAGCCGAAGGATAAATTACTATTCCTTCTTCGGCTTCTAGCCTTGGTGATTTATCAAAATGGAAAGTGATATTGTCCACTCAATGCAAAGAAGTGAGGGGCGGAACCAAGAGAGGGATGTTTAGAGTACTACTTCACCTCAAAATAACGACATTTATATTACACCTCTCCGGATGTACCCACATGTATCTATACAGTAGCATATGCAAGGGGGGATGATTCTCTTAGTCCATTTCCCATTCAGGTGGAGGAGGATCGCCCCCTTTGGTGATTTCTTATCAATTCGCCTAACGAGCAGTTTGAATTGAAATCGGATTGTTTTTCTAAGATACATCTACACAACTTTTATCACGGCGAAATGACACTTAAAAAGTTAATTTGAGATGAGTTCATAAGGAAGGTGTCGCCCTCCAATTGGCGAAAGCTTATTTTAATAAGAATTTACTTTCATCTTGCTAGTCTAGATTCTGGACACACCATCCTTTTTTACGATCGTGTATGAATGTACGATATGTCGGATATTTTTGAAAAACTTAATGCAGGGAAAGGATGTGAATTTTTTTATGCAATGTATAGCTGAGAGCTTTGTTAATAGAATTCCATGCCTAAGAACAGAGTAATAGATCACTAGAAATGTTTTCAATAATATAAGAGATTGAAATCAATAAAAATAGTTTTAAAAAATACAAAGCAAAATTGATAATCATCATTTGAAGGATCTGTAGACACTGATGCAGAAGTATCTTTCCAGTTCCGATGTTGGATTTACTGGATTTATAAACCACTTTCTTTTAAAGAGCAAGAAACAATTTCTTGTTTTTGAAAACGCAAGATTTAGTTAATTGGTTCAGTGATTCAGAGTCAATATTTCCAGAATACCATTACATAAATTTTGGATTTGAAACGATGGAAAATGCAATACTATCTGAGATGACGAAAAATATACTTCTTTGCTTTCGTGTTGCATACAAACGTTAAACGACTTTTCAATATTAATATTTGTAGCATAAAAATATCGACAATCTCCGAAAAACGATGGGAATGTATTGCGTCCCGAATTTTCTTTTATCTATAATCACATTTTAATTGATTTACATCCGAAGAATCTGAGCGCATAAAAATTATTCATTATTATTTTTATTAAAAAATACAGTAATTATTTTAAATATATATCAATCATATGAAACTTTTCTTTGGTAATGAACATGTAATTTACAAAGAATAGGAATATTTGTTAAACCTATTATAGACCCATCAACTCATTAATACATTGTTGTTTTATTGGGTGGTTTTCATAGTACCACATTGTAGGAGTTTAAAATTTTCTCGAGCATAAGGGACACGTCCTAAGGAAAATTTAAAAATCCCTGGACAAAACTAATGATGAATTATTTTGTTTTGGAGTTGCTTTTTGATAAAAAATGTCGTTTCTCTAGTGAAAATTTGTTCCGCTGTTGTAATAATTTAGTATAGTATATTTATAATAGGTTTCCAGAGTGAGCTAATTTCTAATTTATAACTAATAGGACGAATTGTGAACAATTCATTGACGCTCTATATATAAAACATAAAAAGGGAAATCAATAAAGAGTCCAATTTTTCTCATGTAAGCCATATCGCGATATATGTAATATAGCTGTGTTTGGTAACATTTTGCTGCTTTGTCACCGTGATGACATTATTACTCTACAAGGAGAAGACGTTATGAATAAATTTGGAATAAGATATCATAATTTTCGATTTAAGAATATGGAATTTGATGAGTATTCATACATAGGTTGAATTATTTAAGTAAGATTGCTGTAAATAACGTATCTTTTAAACTTTAAAAATAAATTACTCCTAAACCGTTTAAGGACTAAAAAGTACACTTACTTTTTGTTGTGAATCTTATGCTTTGGTGATGTCCAACGTTGTAGGGAGACAACCAAACGTCGATTAAGTGGCTATATTAATATAATATAGCCACTATAATATATATAAAAATATAATAATAGCCACTTAATCGACGTGTGTGTCTCCCTACAACGTTGGACATCACCAAAGCATAAGATTCACAACAAAAAGTAAGTGTACTTTTTAGTCCTTAAACGGTTTAGGAGTAATTTATTTTTAAAGTTTATACTAACGACCGTGTCTCTCTCTCTTCTTTCCATTAACGTATCTTGGTGAAAAACAACTAAGTGTCCTAACTTGAAAGTGCACAGAATAATTTAACAAGTTTCTTAACAAAGATATTATAATGTTAAGGTTTTGATAAATTATAAATCTGCAACGTCTCAAAAGTCAAGTTTATGTAGGATGTCTAAACCTAAGAGCGTGGAAAGCTGAGCGTTCTCGAGTTCCTGAAGAAATTACAAACTAAATGACATGAATGAAGACTTAATCGAAGGGAAGATAGAGCTGCTGACGTAAAGAGATGCGAAAATCTAACCCACTTGATGATTTTGAAAAACAAGCAATAGAATTTGACGCAACCAGGACCTAAAAACTAGCAGCGAGGTGTGTTTGCGACGAATTTACACAGACTGTTTTTTCACGACAATGTGGCACTTCAACAGTTAAGAATTTCAACACTTGTGTTTTTGCCTCTCTAAGAAAGCCCTTCCCTGCTGAACAGAGGCATGCAACTGCCTCGAGAAGCACAAATCTCACTAAATTGAGACACTCATTTCAAACTGTCACACGAACAGAGAAAGTTTTTCTGAGGGTTTTACGAACGCCAATATTGTTGAACACAACTTAGGAGACAATCGAACAGGAGGATTTGAAGGAAGTTGGACGTCATAAATCTGCAGAGGACCGCAATAAAGAGCGGAAGAAACCGTCGGCACCCGCTCGACAAGTAGGTCAGTGGAGTGGTCAAAAAAGACCAAGGGTCTTCACATGCCCAAGAGGTGATTCTCAATCTAACGAGAAGGGAATGTCGATTCCAGGGAAAATTTCTTGAGAGGACTCATTTTCGATATAGATTGCATAATATTTTAGTTCATTAAACACAAAAATTCAATTTTCTAGAAGTACAATATTTTGACAGGGCATATGTTATAAAATATAAGTTACGAATATTTTTCCCAAAGTATCTCTCCTCTTCCTCACCAAAGGAAGAAAACCAAATTTCCCTCTTTCTTCAGTCTCACATTTCCTCCTTCTTCCGTTTCTCCATCTCACAAACATCTTTTCCTTCTCACACATTTGAATTACATCCTCATAAACACCTTCCTTTTTGCCTCAGTCTACCGTCATTTCTATTAAAAAGAACATCCGCACATAGGTTATTTAAATTGTCCTCTATATATTATTTTAAATGTAGTTTTTCTTTGCTATATTATACATTGTAAATTATTTATTCTCCCGTTTGTTATAGTATACAACGTAAATTGCTAATCATGGTCATTGCTGTATCAGATTCAAGTAAATAAATAAATGTTCGAGAAAACCTGCAGCCCCACTCTACCTTTCCAAACCAACCCATGTGAAATATTTGCATGTATGGCAGGGATATCGAATTCAAATTTCCGAACTCTCCATTCTTCAGACGAGAAATCAGCATAATTTGAGTTTATTTCTCAAGATTTGAAGGTATCATTTATATTCATTGGAACCTTGTTAATGTACTGATAAGGGACGACTCAAAATGATCCAAATCTTAATTATGCATTTTACAGAAAAGCGTCAAATACCGCAATCGGGATGACCGAGTAAACTCGACAATATGACTAATATTTTCACGATTTCATACGTATTCGATAAGTAAGGGCACACGTGGGTGGAGCAGAATGATATGAAGGAAATGTGAGAAGGGTTAAAGAAGGGTCTGGGCACTGACCTACTCCTACGTGCAGCTGCCCGCACCTGCTCCAGGACAAAAGACCTCTCGGGATGAATGGACAATCGGCTGCAGGGGGCTGTCATGCGCGCGCATACACTTTAAGCTTAGATAGAACGCTGGAGGGAAAGTTACTGCGGTAAATAGCGCATAGTTGACAAAAAACTAATGTTTACCATACGAAGAAGGGCAAGTTCAGATCTCCATAGCGTATGGGTAAATGTAGTTGAAAATCTGGTCATTAGTTCTGGAATATTAGTCCTATGATAGGGGTGATTTCAGAACGAAAGACACACTGCCTCATGATTGTGGTAAGCAGCCCCTTTGGCAAGGCTGTCTTTAAATTTAATTTCCCTAAAACTGTGTCACAAAGCTTAAAATAATTGATATCTAATATAGAACACTATGAGGAGAAACTAGTAGAAGCCGAACCCACTCATGATATTAATCTTAATATCATCAGTGGATAAATACAAACATACACACTCTATCTAAGGTTAACCACAAAGTGTTAAATGGAAGATGTGACTATTTGTAGAAACTTTACTTTCATATGTTAACCCAATGATTTTCTTTCACTTTTAAATATATATATATATATATATATATATATATATATATATATATATATATATATATAATTTTTGTCCCAATTTTGACCGAGAAGATGTTTGTATTGGCTTGTATTGTTTGGGTTGGATTTTTTGTATTGTGGTGGCAGAGTGATTGTTTTTTATTTTCTTATAATCGCACATTTTTGTGATGCTCTTCTACATTAGAGCTGCGACTAAATTTCGAATCAAAACCCTATGGTAATCCGCGATTTATACCAATGAAACAGATTGAGATTAAATGTGAGTAAAGAACCATTTTCCACTTCCGAAGAACTCGAGTGAGTGATATTTCCCAACAGCTGCACCACATCCCCTAAATCTCCACAGGAATCCCATTCTTTCTACCTGAGCATCGGCTCCTCTCTTCAGACTGTTCAACCCTTTCCTGGAAGCTGTTGGGATATTTTGTTCATTATATTACCAATATATTTACATCTGTACGAGTTGAAAAGGAAAAAGATTTAGGCTGGAAAACACGGAATAGATACGTCAAACGGAAATCGTAGGAAATATGTACACATAAGGACAAATACCACTCGGAAGCCTTCGATGAAAATAGTTGAAGAGAGCATCGCAGAAAAAAATACCTTAAAGTTAAGCAGAGGATGGACGCCTGAAGTTCTTCTTTTCTGGACAGCAGAATGAGCAAATTTGCGTGATAGTCACTTCATGCTATGTCTTTATAAAAATAATCGAATGAATCGGTGATAGTTAAAGCTTTATTCCATTTAAACATGACAAAATTTCAACTTTTTTGTTCCGATTTTAAAACAATGAATGAGGGATGGTGAAGCAACCACTGCCCTTATTTCCGACCAATTTTATATATTCCGACCAATGTTTATTTATAGAATAGGTGGGCGGAAATAAAGTCACAGGAAAAATATCATAAAAAAGTCACTATTTTAGTTAGAAAACATCGGGAAATTGTATAAGTGAGAATACGTTATCATCGCACTGGCTCATATCGTAATTACATGTTATTGCTCTACAAAATGCTGTAATTTTCGTTTGCCAGTTCTGTTTAGGGGAGTCGTAATTATCAGCGATTTGTTGGGTTAGGGGGCGAGTAGTTGTGTCAATACAAGGAAACTGCTAATTAATGAATCAATGTAATAAAACAATCAATGAAGTTTTCACGCTCCCTACCATACGGCGGCTCGCGGGGTATTAACGTAAAGAAATCTGTTCCTTTATAATTTATATTATACATAATATACGATTATATTCGCGGCCCCGGACCCATAACAGAACAGTAACAAGTAAAAAAAGTAAAAAATTCAGAAATCTGTTCCTTTCTCTGTGAGTGATTTCTTTTTATTTTCATTACCAGTGACATTCTTCTACCAGGATTTGTAGGTGCCAGAAGCGCAGCGGAGGGGGTTCAACCACCCCAAGGAAGATATGATAACGACCCCTGAAAGTTAGTTAAATTTTTGTTCTCTCTGAGACCTCCCCCATAGATAAATCTTAGCTGAATTGAGTCAATGCTTATAATACCAAATAGTAATTTTATGTAAATAGTGTAATACCTAAATGTCTGTTGAATCCCAGCACATTCATTCACACATAAGAATACATTTAGAAATTAATTGAGTAACCAAAAATGGATGCTAGACTAGCAAAAGGGGTGACGCTTTTCGTGAAATCGGTCCTGAGTTCGATTCTCAGGAGGCGCTCTTGAAAATTACCCAAGGTCCTGAAACCGATAAATAAAGTGTCTAAAAGCGGAACTGATTACTGTAGTGACTTAAAAGTAGACCATTCTTAAAAATTATGACAAACCAGCATTACACTACAATAGTTCACGGACTTTCTGGATATCTACAGCTGTGGAGAGTAAAATGTGATTCCTTGTCGTTTTTAAAGAGCATAAATGAAACAATTAAAGAACCAAAATTCCTTAAGTTATTTTTAATATAAAAGTAATACAAATTTGTGTTACAATGCTACGCGGTTTTCCCCAACGAACGTTTTCACCGGCTTTTACTGTATATATATAATGTATTTTCTTTTTCTGGATTTTCTCACTTTATTCTTTATGGATTTTCTTAATCTTTTACAATATGTTTACCATAAATATGTCTCTTTTGTAAATGATGGCAATCCCTATTCTTTACTTTATGGAATCTCTAATTTCACTATTCGTATGTATGACACGTTCATATATGTTATGTTTCAACCACCAACTGATTAAAATAATGCTGTTTTATCCTTATATAATTGTCAATTAATTTCGACCCTGGTTGCCGTGTGTGTGTGTGCTATTCTGCGGTGATTATGAAAAACTGCAAATTATGTGCCGAAGTATCTTTGATCGAGGAACATTTCGCTAACGAAACTTTGTATGCGTACATTTCATTGATTCTCTCCTGACGGTCTTCTGCGAAAAGCGTTACCCAAAGAGTGCTTCCATTGTAGTTGACTTTCCGAACAGTTTTAATAAATATCTACGGAATATTAAATTTGCAGTCTGAGAATTCGATCTACAACAAAAGCTGCATAATCAACAAGTACATTTTAAATAAGTATTTGCTGTATTCTCTTTATAATAATCTTGATAGATTCGACACGAAATCATATGTTAATCCATATGGAAGATAAAGCATTTGTGAGTATTCGAGAGATCAAGCTGATTTATTGGTTACAAAATATACCCTCATTAACAATGCTTCTAATGGACCATAAAAACACTCAACCGAGCAATTTCCTTTCAGCTGATTCCTCTTTTCGATGAAATTCTAGCGACGAATGATTACTATAACTCTTATCCTTTGTGACCTCATGCGTTCGGTCACCAAAATTAAGACCCTCTATTTAAAAAAATGAACTCAAATTTTCTACTCTTTTCATTCTCTCTTACAACTGCCACCCTTCTAACTATTCCAAGAGTTCTCCCATCCATTTTCCTAAAAACGATTACAGTGCCGTGCTACGCGAGCGGCCTAAAATGTGCGGCCTCTTTGCGGCCTTGGATGAAAAGAAGCCCCGAAATCGGCCGTCCACTTCCTCGACATAGCTCACAAAAAGGAGGTCAGAGCAACGACAATTGGCAACACTGCGCTTTCACCTCATTTGCCTAGAAAACGAGGCTCCCTTACGTAACTTTCTAGAGAAAACAACGTCTTCAAACGGTCAGCATTATATGAGCCACCTTTGATCTCATCATTCATTGTTTGTTATATATCTGACGAAATGTGGGAGAATTAGAACTTTATTCAGTAGTATTTAGATTTTATCATTATGATAATGAAACTTGGTAATGAGACATACGAATTTTTTAGGCGAATTTAAACTATTGTTATAGAGACAAAATGGAAATAATTGAAAGCCGATTCGTCGAGATTTTTATGCATCAAAAAGAACTTTCATTAATACGAGATATTTGACTTAACCGCAATGAAGATATTTTTAGCTTCAGAGCACGCATTCATGGAAAAACGTCAGTGGAAGGAAAACTAGTAATAATTAAGCTACATCAAAGATGAATGGATGCTCCTTATTAGTCCAGAGAGATGCTGGAATTAAGGAAATCCTCGTATTAAGGGAGGAGGGAGCTTGTTTTATGCTTCTGAAACATCCAAAGGAAAAACGGACTGGAAAAAAGTGTGACGGGACCGGGAATCGAAGCCGAGATCTTTCGAGAGGCTGCTTAATCTATTCGGCTCAAATTTGCCCTCAAAGTACCCTGAATGCTTAGAACGGCTAAAGCAGCCTCCTGGATCCTCCTGGGTTGGATCTAGTCAGACTTTTTCCAAATCTATTTTTCTTTGGGATTTTTCCTGGGTGTACGCCTTCATGCGCAAAATTACTCTAACCCTCTTCCATGCTTCTAAACACTTTCGAGGAAAGATTAATGAAGATTTAAGTTTAATTTCCTATCATGAATCAGCCTTCTTACATTTTCTAATTGGTTGAATAATGCTAAATACCAATGAGATGTTCTGTATTATAGGGAATCTCACTTACGTGCAACTTGCGTGCTTTCACAACTCGAGTGAGTGATCCTTACCTGAAACGAACAAAAAAAGGATTATTACCATAATAAAAGGGTAGAGAGAATTGCTAATGCTACAAATTTACCTAAGTAAAAGTAGTAAATTGTATTTAAGTAAATATATTAAATATGATTCTTACAGTAAATGTCCAAGTGGGAAATTGTAATACGAATTCGCCTCACTTCGAGCACGCTTATTAAAAATGCAACACACAATCGAACTAATGGAAAATAGAGAAAAATTTGGAACAGCCATTATTTTAAAAATAATATTTAAACTCCTCGCTAGATGAATGAGATTCAACCATCAATTTCTATCCAGGGAAAGGAGCACTCGCACCACACTATTTACACAGAAAATAAAGACTATCGAAATACGATATCAAACGGAATAATACACTCCGCATTACGAACCATAAGAACCGAAATAAACATTCATCGAAATGCAATTTATGTGCACGGAAGAAGCATTAATGATTTACATTTTTAGCTATTTGCGATAGCTAAAAATAGGCAATGATAGAGTTTTATAATCAGGTTATTCTTTGAAACAGCTTAGACTGACGTAATCTATCGCTAAGTGTCACTTACATTTTCCAATCTTTTCTCATAAGTAAGGAGAAAAAGTAAATATAAAAAGAAAATATAAAATGAAACTAAAAAGATATATAATTCAGGAGACTTTGATTGAACATACTGTTTGCAGTGTGATGAGAAGAAAAGCACGAGACCGGAACTGAACCTCGTGTTTTCAGTGAAGTTGAACGAAAGCGTGAGAAGAAGCTGCTTCACTTTCGGCACATCACCAAAATACGAATGAGAAAAACATCAGTGGAATCGCGTATGAGCAGCTGATTTACAAGGAATTTTTCTGAAGGGCATAAATCCCCTCAACATTTACACGAGAAAGGTATGATCCTAGAGACGGAAGTGTATCAGAGATAATCAAAACCCTCGGCTGGGAATCTCTTGAGGATAGAAGAAATGAGTATAAGTTATTCGATAATTTTTTGAGCAGAGAAATACATGATGAAATACGCGATTCCCATACTCAGCGAAGGCCAGACGTCAAAAAGATTTTGGGGGATTATTGCGAGAATGGATAGTCCCTCTTTCCTGATAGTATTAGGTACATAAATCTGATAGTTGATTAGAGCGTATTCACAACCCCTGCCATACGCAATATTGATGAGTAGCGGATTGGTGTACTCCAGGTATTTACATCGCAATCAGCCTTACTGACATTTCAGTGAGAATGTTGTAATAACATTGTCTTTATTTTTCCTCGTGAAAATCATTAATTTCGTCTGTCGACTGAAATAATGATATATTCATTTGATGCTATAAGTGACCATTCCTTAGCAGAGAATTCAAGGTAAAATCCTGTTTGCGATCCTATTGATTCATGTCAAATTTTATTCTAAATAAAATCGAAAATTCTTCTTTAAGAAATTCTTACCAGAATGCTTCCAAATACGGGTTATTCGCGTGATGTCTCCATTAAATAAATTACTAACTGTTAGGATCTCTGAATCTGGGATTATTTACACAGTGAAAATCCCGCACATACAGTTGGATTTACCACATAACTAGTTTGTCCATAAAAATATCAAACACGTACTCAAAATCAAGTATTTAGGAGATGCAGGAAAGGTCTAATTCAGCCACTCCTTCCTAAGTGATAATTTGAAAAGCATTTTATCTTCAACTATTCGCTTATTTGGAATTAAAATTTTTAAATTCATTTAGAATAATCCAGAAATAATATTTGGTGATGTAATCTCATTATTCTCAAACAACTTTTAACTCGATATAGCAAAAATCGACAGAATGGATTGATAGACAGAGAGAAGAATTCACCGCGCATTTCGCAATAGATGCTGAATGACTAGCGGTCGAACGATTCATCAAAATTGTATGCACTTTACTAACAAAATTTATGGATGCCCAACTTCTATTATGACTTTAGGATTACTTCCATCAACAACTGACAATAAACTCATAAGAATTACTCTCAACCTGGGATTTAACTACAAGGTTAATATTCATGGATAATATGAGATGCCTATAAATATTTGGCAGAATAGGAAAATGGTAACGGAAGATAAAATTAATCCCTAAGTCAATGTTATAAACTCCAAAAATCTATCGTCGAACGCCTAAAAAACATTTCTTTCATAACGAAAAATCACTTGTTGAGGCCTCAAATGGCCCTTGCGCCTCTGATTGCTGAAATTCATACCTGAGTAAAAATTTCTGTAAATGAAGTATAGCGTTGTGAACTTATTTTGTTTCCTAGCCAATGATAAATCAAGACAGATTTTAAGTTAAGAAAATTTTCTGAACGAAAAGCATGCCAAATGTACTAAAAAGGTATGCACAAATCTAGTCGCCTTAAGCACACACTTTTTCTTCATCAATTTTATTCCAGAACAAAAACAACGAGGGGCTCCCGAAAATATCAAATCATTCTTACTGCTAAGCTTCATCTTACTTTCGTAAATATATAAACTGACAAACAAAGACCTTCGACAGCAAATACCGGCGGACAGTGACTTTCTATTGCAATCTTAAAGGCCAAACAATACGCGAGAGTGAAACAAATCCATCGTTTTCATTCTTTAAATCGAATATTCGGATATAGAAATTAAAGTCATAAAATTGCTATAACCGATGAATGACATTATTTCTACGAGTAAAATTGCATCAGCTATTGACATTTAGTCACATCAATAGAAGTTAGTCTCTTGGCGTCAATGTGATACCGAATTCATTTGAAAAGACCCTTTAAATTCGAATAAAGACGATTTATTATTATTATTACTGAATTCGAATACACCTGATCTAATATATCCAAAATCCACAACATTCCTTTAGATAAAAATTAAAGAGATTATGAAATATATAATCTCATAAGTATCTATTTACATACATAAAAAGTTCCTACATGGTAAAAATCTCATTAGTAAACGAAATTTCTTACTAGGTAATTTGTTCGCATTTTATTTATTACATATCACGCTGACAAATTTCAAAAATATTTCGTATAACTGAAACATTTTGAAAAGGATGATTTTTGAAGAGGCAAAACTGCGACTCCAAACGTAAATTATGTAATTCCAATTAATGTCAGCCATTTCCGACAAATGGCTGACATGAAAAGGTGATAAATAGCCATGTGCAGAGTAATGTTTCATGAAAGCCACTATCTGCTCTTTACAAAATGAGGTGAAGGGAGTGATTGAATAAAGGAAGAATCGCCACTGACCTTCAACGAATGCTAAAACTTAGGAAGAGCGTTAAGAAAATTAAAGTATTGGTAACAGAAATAAGCTGTGATATTCATGCTGGATGATATGAAGGCACAAATATAAACAAAACGGACGTGTCTATTGGGCGAAATTGGTCTTCCTTGTAACCATTGTCGTACATGAATCGGATTAAACTATCATATGCACAGAATATAGGAATGGAAGATTAGTTTCGCGTAGAAAGAAATAGTGTGATATTTTCGATCACAGAAGGAGTATGTCTACTGCAGGAAAGCATTCACAAAGAAAAATTGTGTGTGAAAAACCTGCGTAAAGGAGAGAATGAAAGAAAAATAGGAGTACTGAAGAATTTTGCTATTTGGGAACCAAATAACCAAATATTGTCAAAAATATAAGAGCTGTGACAAACCTTTCAAGAAGACAATTTACAAACAAAATAGCATCTTTCCACGGAAAAAAATTACGAAGAAACGGGTCGTTATTTGGTACGGTTGCCAGTTTACCACAAAATGTGATAAAGGAAATGAATTTCAGATATGAAATGAAAGCGAGAGAGAAATGGTTGAGTTCTTAAAGAAGAAAAGGCCAGGCCATCGCTGCCATTGTCTGCGTTGATTGAGTAATACTTTGGAGATTGGATTGTATAATTATTGTGAGATTTATATACCGTTCCAGTACATGCTAAATAAGAAAGTGAAAATTTAAACACTAAATACAGCGATACAACTCTGGCCGGATAACAATGCTGAAAATAATAAAATATGGCTGAAATTTAAGGAAGGAACGATGAAATGGAATCTTGAGGGACAGCAGTCTTTCAAATCGAGAGGAGGATTTGGAAGTGTGAACCACGAGAAGAGATAAAAAAGGAATTCCATTTTCGAGTGGCCTTGAAATGGTGCTCGGTCGAAAGCGCATGCGCTGACCGGAAGAAATGGCCGCCGTGCATAAACAATAGCAGAGAAGATATATAAGTTGAGATAATTCGATTCGCTCCACCTGCGTGGCCTTCCACGGCAAACTTTCTCTTTCCTCTTAGAAGGCGCGGTGATTTGAACGATAGTCTCACTTTAAAATAAGCGCAACATGGAAGATATCATGTGACGATGCACGCGTAGCTGTTCCTGCTAATAAAGCGGAGTCGATTAGCTAATATACAAGAACGAAAAGTGAAGAGAAACTTAAGGGCTCAAATGAGAGTAAACAAAAACAGGGATAATACGCAAGGAAATACAACGGAAACAGGATTTGAGAGTTTCCAGGCAATGCCGAAGGCATAGCAGACAAGGCGGAATGAAAACATTTTAGATAATTACGGGCAAAAAACAATTATATATAAATATGAGACCAGCCTATTGGTTCACCTGAGACGCAACTCATATTACTCGATCAATTCCTCAGAGGATGATATTTCAGAGAACAGTGCCTCTGGAACGCGAGGCACTCTGAATTCATTATGTCTCCTCACAACAAATACGCCCAGAGAATAAATGGCGTTGTTCAATATTACTATTAATTGAAGATAATTTACGTCAATTACTTCACCTTAATCTCATCGTTGACATAATACCATGATGGAAAATAGCAATCTTTTTCCTCTTCACAAAACCAGTCTTACTTTCTTTTTTCCAGTATCTAATATATACAATATATATTCCAGAATATACAATACTTCATTTAATACAGTTGCTTATAATCTGAATTTAAGAAACATTCTGACAAGGGTTAAATGGAATATGGAACTATTAATATAGTCCCAATGCGGCCGAAAATTAAGAGGTTGGTAATGTATTGAGATCTTATGTATGAATCATCGTCGTACATGTATTTACAGACTCCCATATCGAAACGACGGAAAACATAAATATAATGCATAAAAATACAAAACTATTATTGCATTCAATCTGATATGGATCTGATCCTTGAAAAATAATCCCACCTCTTTTTAAATGTACATCCTGGTTAAATCTGAAGCTGTAAATTAAGCAATAAAGCGGAACGCCTAAAGAACAACTTTACGAAATTTTATTTCGCCATATTTATGTCGGACTAAATAAAGTTTGTAGAAGTGAACTAAAGTTTCTTTCATTCCTTGTAGAGGCCTTCCACGAGGTAACAGTCACTCACATCGAGTTTATGAAATTTTACTAAACTTGACGAAATGCATGACAATTAAGGAAGTTAAAATCTGCATATTATGCTTGTCTACATAGAGCTATGGTATAAGGGAGTGATGTCCTTCAGAAACGGGATCTACGCTAAAATGAAAACCCTACGGTTTTCCAGAACTCATTTAAAGATCTTCCTCTATTCTAAAACTATTCTCAACATTTAAAGGAGCTCTCAATTTAAATACACACACTTATGAAAGACGATCTAAGAATGATATTCACACAGATTCGAAAAGAACATAAATGAATAAGCAGGATGCCTTTCACGCTTAAAATTTTACAATAAATTACCACAGCAAGTAAAATATATTGTGAATCATAATTATTTAAAAGGAAACCGTGAATGAGTCCTTTTACTCAGAAGATGACGCAATAATTAACATTAAATGATAACATCGCATTTGGAATGGTGCATTACTGATTACAGTGTCCTTGCGTATAATATATTGTAAAAATTATGTAACTTTATTGTATGATATTTCAGGAGTTTCCAAAAGAGTGTACTTGAGGCATCAGAAATAGCATTTTTCATTTTAATCAAAGTATCCATGCAGTAACTAATTTTCTTACGGAGAAAAAACTCAACTATATTTGAGAAAAAATATCATGGTAGCTGTAAAGGTCTAACAAGAATCCTTCGTACTCTAAAATGCATATAACTTTTACTTTAGTTCTTATTTTGCCTCATTTCTTCATAAATCACGCGTTGCCAAGGCTTGTTTATTTCAACAAAGCAATCCCTACTTATTAAAGAATTGATGAAGTACTTTTATCTTATTTAATTATCCATATATCTACTTACGTAACCCTTTCGGGCGTATGGCAGGAGGTGCGCGCACTATGTTTCATTAATATACTTTGAAAATTAATTCTGGAACCGACTTGCTTTAGTATCTATTTCCCTTTACTCATTATATCATTTCACCTTATGTAACATGGATTTTTCTTTTTATATTCTAAGAATACATTAGCTCGGTTTCCACAATCGCATTGGTCCTCAAGGGTCATGTAAAATCATAAAATCTCGCGAAATTTACGTTTATTTTGTGTCATACTAGCATGTATTTTTTACGGGATATTACTGACATCGAATAAATAATTACTCACATCGGTGATTATTATAGCATAAGATAATATATCTGTATAACATGCGCAAGTAAGGCTGTAATGTTGGTGGACAATATTGGATATCTTTGTAAATTGTACGACAATGTTGTCACCTAGATTCCGTCAAATTGCAACTCGAATAAAAATAATAATAATAATTTGAAAGAGGAATGGGCAGTGATGTGAAGATGGAAACAGAGAGCAACTATGTCTGACAATAAAAGGGAGGGAATGTCCAGCAGTGGAGACTTGGACGGTGGAATAGAAAAGTAACTCACTGCAGAGAAAAGAAGATAGCAGTGGTGTGAGGATGGGCGTTGAAAATTGGTGTGGGCAGGGGGCGTTGACTTGATGCGGGCGCCCCTGGCGGAGCGACCTTGACGCACACGATTGGGACGACATCTGAGCGGCGGAAAGTTGTGCTCCTCTCACTTTTCATTTCTTCCCCTCAAATGACTTCCCAAGGTCGATTCACCTCTCTGCTTTCTACGCCGTAACTAAATTCCTAACCAATGCTATTTTGCACAACTAAAACACTGCTATTCATAACTGCAGTTTGATTTCGCAAAAAATATGATTCCTCCGGAGCCCGCTTCCCAACAAAGATATAACTGCCACGGCGAAAAGAGTAAACAGACGGGCGATTATCTTTGAAAAATAGAAATTTTGACGAAATATTAGAATATTTTTAAAGCGGAGATTTCTAAGCTTGTAAAAATGTCTGGGCATAAAATTATGGCTCAGCAATAGATTTTATGAATTAATTATTATAATTGATTGAGCGGTTCTTATTTCTGTCCAATATTTATAAGTAGCCATGGACGGTTTCAGGCTATAAAGATCGGAGCGAAACCAAAAAAGAATCATCGGAGAAAAGGCCCATTTCGTTCCCAAATACACATAAATACACATCACAGAGGGTTCATTCGCTCCACTGCGGCAAGAAGAAAGAAACATATGAGATGGCAGTTCTTAAGTTTCTCATTACGTAGCAAAGTGTCAACCCAATGGCGCTGACCGCTGCGATTATTTATAATGCTCATCTTACTTATCCATCGACAGCAATGATCGTTCACATGAATTTATCTATATGATAAGAATCCTCATTAAGATACTAACCTCGACCACGGAATTTGCAAAAGAATTACTGCGATGGAATAAAAAACGATGTTTTCGGATTAATTAGCGTAGAATGAGACTAGAGTTGAGTCGTTTCAGACCGTTGTTGAACAAAAGAACACTAGAGATGGACCAATAATTTCACCGATTCCGATACAACATATTTTGGATCAGATTTCGATATACTTATTGATTCCGACATCCGTACTGACTGAACTATATCATTTTTAAATACTGACGAATACTGACGATAAAACGAATGCTTAATAAATAATAAGCAAAACATATTAATAACAGATAAATTTAGTCGATTAGTTATTGCAAAAGCTTACATGGGAGATATCCTTTTCAGTTTATTTTCTTTTAATATTACCTTATTTAAAATATAATTATAAAATTATAATCAAGATTCAATTAAAAACGTTTAAAACACATTAATAATAAAAATTTTATTCGGAACAGGTAAAAAGTTAAACTGACGGACCTCGTGGAAAGTTATGGAATCGGGCAGAAACTCACGTTTTACTATTTCAAGTTTTCTCTAAAAAATGTAAAAAAATCCACTAATACCGTATATAGGAATTATTAAAATCTATCGTAATTAGTTTACTGATAGTTTAAATAATAGATATTTATTTATATATCATCAGTAGTAGATATGGAAAATTGACTTTTGAACAAAACTTCCAAAAAATAGTTTTGGGATCAGAAATCAGGTTAAAATTGAAGGATTCCAATCTCCAGTAAAGTTCCGATGATTTCGATTAATCATTCCATTGGTAATGATTTCCAAAAGACTTATGGAGTTTAGCGAGACTTTAGTGAGAACCCTTCCTCGTGGAACCGATTATCAATGACGACATTTTCACGGCTACTTTCAGCGTAACTTTGGACATCAACAGTCAATATAGACGGGAAAGCAAATCAATAATGCCCTGTGTTCGGTTCACCACAGAACTTCCGAGAAAGTATATCTCACATGCATATCTGCAACGTAATCAATCAGTAGATCAATAAATGACCGATCTAAAAGGCGTTTCGTGTCAAAGTAGTCTTTTTTCTCGGGAAATCAAAGGATGAATGCGTTAGTTTTATGTTAAGAGTCACGAAAAGGAGAAAAATTTCCGATAATTACATAAAGTGACAATATGAAAATAAGAGTTCGCCGTACTTCTCAAAGAAAAGGTGACCTCTGAAAGAAAGGCTCCTCAAGGTCACCCAAGCGAGGTGCAATTGCAAACAGAGACGCCATTTTCTCCGCTTCTCACGATCAACAAGTTGTAGAGGAATTATACTAGAGAGGAAAGAAGGAAATAATTTCCATTTAAGATTACGTTTCACGCACAACAATTTTAAAACTGCCATTGTGCGAAATTATTACCTGCTAGGGTTACCTGAAAATTAATATTAATTCATGATATTAATTCCATGTTTTTCAGGAAGATGAAAATTTAAAGATGACGGTTACTACGATGGAAATTTAGCTTTTACTTGAGAAGGAATTAATCAAGTTAGGATACTTTAGCGCAGACTTTATTTTACTTCGAAGGCTAAGTTCGTGCTGAAAGAAATGTATTCAGTCGGAGGGAAGGCGTGAAAACGGAAATATTTGTATGACTTCTTATAACTCGCAATTCATGAACTATGAACCGATAGAAAAAGTAACCGGGACTAGATATTTTCCATTTATACCACAGTAATAATAATTAATTCAAAAAACAAAATTTCGTGCTTTTTAATTAGTTAGCTTAATGTTACAAGACAAGGAAAAACATTCTTTTCGCTTCATGAACTGACGGCATAAAAACTAAACTTCGCCACACCAATAATGCGCTCTTTTCAGTCACAAACACGAACTTGAGTTCCTTTTTCGTTCCGCGATGGATTTCCTCAACACCTCATTTGATTCTGTGAATTTAAAAAATAATTAACACAAAATATGAGTGTTTGATTCTCCTCAGTATTACCTTCCAGCAGAAACTACGCTAGTTTCGCTACGCCGATTTTCCTCGGCAAAGAATAGGCAAACGGAATGAAAAAGGCGAAATGAGTTGTTTGCAATATAAAGTAAAGCAGATTTGGTGGGGTCAAGGAGAGAGGGCAGTGGCTCTCCAGAAAGTGCGATGATCTGGATGAGTGTCCTTGGGAGTACCACAAACAACACCACACCTAAATTATACTTTTCGACAATTTCTCACCGGCGGCTAACTTTATCAGGGAGTGTTATATCAAAAGGAATAAATAATAAAATTATCCCATTCCGTATCTCCATTGTAGATGTGGGCTACCATCGCTTTTCCTTAGCTAATCCACGCTATGATACGGTGTACATCGATGATACTTTGCATGCGATGCTATTGATCTCAATAAGTAACTCATTTGTCGCAGTTAATTGCATACTGGGATATTTTCGATTTAATAGGGGATTGTCGGGTGAGTTGAATAAGAAATATATACAAATAATAATATTTAAGTCTACTAAAATCGAAATTCATTCCGCGAAATCAAAACAAATAGTAGGTCATCGAACCGAAAACCGAGGAAAATAATATTTTTTCCGGAGAGAAAACGTAAGCCGAACAGAAACATAATGTAATTCTCAAACCTGAATCGAAATCGAAAATTGTTGCACATTCCGTTTCGATACTTTATTAAAAACGATGCAGTAAATTAAGTCTAATCGAGGAAGGTACTAAAAGTATGTGATTACGACTTGAAGCCGAAAATTAATATGTTTTATTTTAAAATTTAATGTACATGTAAACGCAAGAAAAAATAAAACAAACTTTCTGATGGGTGTCATATTACAATGGTCGGATCGAAAAAAAATGGCCCAAAGCGGTTGAACGGTGGCAGGAGAAGGGAACGAAAATATTCGATGCCATCGGAGGCGATGTATTCAACTATAATTGTTAACCAGAATATTTTGTCTGTGGAATTATCACTTCGAAGAGCTTTCAAATGCTCAGATGATGAGGAGTACCCTCAGATTCCTCTACAAGTCCATGCGAATGCAGCAGGATGAATTACAGCCGCGACCAAAAGAAAAATAAATAACAAAAATCTATTCATCGTTAACTCAATTTAACATCCAAATCTCTTATCTTGGCCTTCCGAAGAGAGGAATAGTTTCTATCGAATAGAGGGAGACTTGAACGACCGAGTCCTAACACAACCGCATAAGAGATGAAATTCATGGTCGACCTCCTTTCTTTAACTACATTTTTAAAATAAAAAATAACTAAGAATTAATACTGATAATGATTGAATTTCCAAGTTCGAATCCAAAATTACGTTCAAGAGACATCCTGGAGGATTCTCCGAAAGATACGTTAGTCTACTTTGGTGTACCTATAACTGGCTCAAGAAGCAGCCGTTGAAAAATAGTACACATTCATAAAATTCCTTCTTAGCGGGAGGAGTGCAGTGAAAAATTGGGCGAATTGTAATACAGTAAAACACAAAAAAACCGGTCTTGAAGATCTTCGCAAAAGTTGATATAAATGTTTAATTTGGATAATATGATAAATTTAACGAGAAAAATGAAAATTATTGCTGAAATTTGCAAAGCACAGAAAGAATATATCGGAAAATAGCATCCTTCGAAAGGAAAAGTAGAGAGAAATCATCATCAGGGATGAGATTGAAAATTTCTCCTTATTTAAATTTCCTCTTTAAAATTCACACCTTAAATTATCTGCGAGATTATCTTATCATTATCTGTCATAAATTCCTGCGAATGACCATAGTCTTATAATATTCCAATTTACAGCTGTCAATGGTGATATAAGCACAGAAAAGTTCAAAGCAATTATAGGATTATACATAAGTTAATACAACCTTGTTCAATCATGAAATAGGGCTCAATGATAAATGGAAGGCAACTCAATTAATTTGTAGGGCTGATTCCGAAATGTCTTTGAGAACACAAATCTCTTTCGATAACAACATTTCGCTAATTATTGTGGGGAGCAAGGAAGACATTTAAAAACAGTCTGAACATTTCGAAACTTTACGCATCTACCACCGTCAAATGATCGTCACTTTGCTTCTCATGAAAACGTTTTTAATAAATTGGTAAAAACAAATTTCTGAAATCACTTCACTGAAGACATTAAAAAACTGTCTAGACAAGGAATGTTGTACACCATTACAAACAATGTTCCGCAAAAAGAGTTTTTAGTTCGAAATATACCCAAAAGTGAGAGGAGACGAATGACGAAGGAGATGAAAAAAGAAAGATGATAATTTTCAATTTTCTGTCAATTTACTAACTGTAATAATTTCCTTTTCTAAATTTATTTCCACTTATTTTGTTAACAGAGTTCAGCCTAGAAATTCAAGAAATTTCATTTCGTGATTTCAAAAGATACGAGTAATTTTCCTAAGGAAAAATCTATTGTGCTTCGAAATTTAATTTAGTCTGCTGATTCCGAAGAGGAATCGCATGAAGAAGTATCTTCAAATTTAATTTAGTCTGCTGATTCCGAATCGCATGAAGAAGTATCTTCGCTCCATTAAAAATGAACTTCAATGGAACCCAGTCCTCTATCGTGGAATTTGTTAGTAGATAATTTATTATTATTTTCATCAAGTAAACAGATGACAAGCAACATTCTTTTTGAATAGGATTGGATGAAATCTACACAACTTGTGTATATATATATATATATATATATATATATATATATATATATATATATATATATATATATATATCCAAATATCCAACAAACTGTAAGGCATACGATGATGAAAGCATCCGAATTTCGATATTTCAATCTGAAAACGAAACGAAAAGTATTTCAATTAACTCGGTTATTTTAAGTGGGATTATGTGATCGTCGTACTTCCAGATAGCCAAGTGGGCAGCGCCTTTAGTGGTCCGGGTTCGATTTCCGGAGTCTTTATGGGCTAAATGACCTCAGATGCACTTTTAATAATACTACTCATCAATACTCTTTGATTGTCCCGAAATGATCTACTACAGGAGGAAGAACGTTGCTTCTAATATTCTCCTATGAAAGTGATGTCACTGAAATGGTACTTCAGCTGCTGAGATTTTTAGTAAATTAGTTGAACACTACGTTCTAAGGAATGAAGGATAGAAATCATTCCTTTCGAAACAAATGAAGTAAAGCTGAAAATAACTCCATATAACTCGCAAAGATCGCGACGGAAAGAAATAAGACGCATTTTAAATAAATACTTCAAAATCGTTCGAATAATTAGGGTATATAAACAAATACATGCAAAATACAGTCTCAGGAGGCTCGGAAGACGGCACGCTCGCCATCTACGCAGCGAAAGGCTTAACTACGATACCTTTCATTCTCGAGAATGAATATAAACGGAAAGAGAGGGCCTTAGAAATTTTCGGAAAAAAATAAGAAATAAAATAAAAAGAAATTCGGCCTCAGGAAATCTCCACATATTGATACGATAAAGGAATAAGAATGGAAACACATGCGGAGAAAGATTTCAGGGAAAATCCGATAGGTGGCGATAACGTCATCGTCGGTGGAGTTAATCCAAGAAATCTTTCATCGCATAAATGGAGAATCACGAAGTTCCCTTTCGGAGAAATTTCACTGCTTTTCTGTCTTATTCCATTTAATTTGATACAACTTTTCCCTTCTCACCTCGGCATTGCATTTAGACTGCTTCTTCTTGGTCTTTCTTTCCTAATAAGAATTGATTTTAATTAAAATTAGCTTTCCTGTCAAACATTAATAACGCCATGTTAAAGAGCGAGGAAATAAAACTCTGATCCATGACAGATCCAAAGTTTGGTGAATCATAAAAGTAAACAGCACATATAGTCAGGAATTGGAGAGAAAACATTGGCTGCCATTCTGCGCCATTTCTAAACGGATACACAGTAAAACCCTCGCACTCGTTTAATACGAATCCATCGAACCCAAGTTGCGTTTCCGGCAGAACGGATAAAACCCGTTTCAGACGCTTCAAGGCAAGAGCTATACCGCTTAACACGCGGTTTTCCGGTCTTTTTCACACTCGACACATGCCGTTTAAGCCGCTATGCATATTAGGCGGATTTTTCCAGATGCATTGCAAACCGCTATAGTCAATCCTCCGCTTCGGCCAAAAATTGTTAGCATTACTTATTGTCTTTCAGGTAAAAATTGCTTAAAAACATTGAAAGATAATCAAAATTAAGTTGCAAAGGAAGACGCACGAAAAGAAGACCAGTCATAAAATATGACAAGAAGGCAAACTGTATCAAAGAACATTATCTCTAGATATCTACAGCTGGAGAAAACAATGCAGAAGATATCGTTTTTAGGGTGCTAAAATTGAAGGACCCCCCATTTCGGGCCCTAAATAACAATCAGATTCACGCTTTTCTTAATACGCTGCTCAGCATTTTTTTATTTAATAACTAGATATGAATTTTGTTTATTTACTGAATATTGTAAACTATTTTTATACGTATTTTTATTATTCGATTTATTGATTTAATCTATTAATTTATCTTTTTATCCATTTAATACAAAATCTATTTCTATGAAAACGGCTAAATCTAACTAATTCTTCGAACTAAGGATCTCTTAAGTTTTTTTTTACATTCACACTTCTTCTCATTTTTTCATCTCTTTAAAACTGTTATTATTATGAATTCTTCTATTCTCAGTCTTTTCTTAGACTGAAAATATTCACCTATCCAGAGTGTATTTCACTAAAGTGATTAGGCTTAAATTACTGTTTTAACTTTGTGTTCAGGTCACATATTTTTCAATTCTAATTTTCGGAACTATTGATAATAATGTTAATAATAAATAATCCTACAAATAATAAGTTGATAATAATCATCCTAGTCATCATTATTATAAAGATTATTCGGCATGAAGCTGTTTACGAATTAACTATACCTTAAAAACAATTTCTTTAGAGTAGGCAGAGTAGAAGCAAAGTTCGGGTTTTTAATTCACTTTCGGTAACTTCGAGGCAATTGAGATTTGGTCTCCTTGTTCTGTTGCAAACTACAATTTGTCTAATCAAAATTAGGAAGTATCATTCAGAAAACAACAACACTCTCTCTCTCATAATAAACGGGAAACACAAAATCCGCTGCGTCGGTCTGCATTGCGCCATCAAGATGTTTAAGTGGAATAATGAGGACAACGGACAAACTATCAAGTGATCCAGGAAATTCAATTTCTTTAAGGCTCGAGATTGATGACCTCAACTGGTGTGATTCTATAAACGAAGCAAGCAAAAGCGTGGTTCTCGCCATTGCCACTAATTATAACCAAATTTTCACACTACGAGGTCTGTTCAAAAATTTCCCGAACTTTTTTTATAGTGTGCCTCCAGTTGGTTATTTTTTAATCTGCCTGTAGGCGTTGTATCCGCGAAAGCTTCCCAAATAACCACCTTCAATCATTTTGTCGATATCTCGATTTGTTCAGTAGTTACGGATGTTTATGTGAACAGATGATCGTAGAGTGCGGCGAAAAATCGGGTCCGCGGAAATGAGCTCTTTGAAGGAGCAGCGTTCTTCTGTAAAATTCTGCGTGAAACTGGGCAAATCTTTCACGATAACTTTTGAGTTGATTACCAAGGCTATTGGTGAGCATGCTATGAAACGTACCGCGTGTTATGATTGGTTTATACGGTTCAAAGACGGGCGGCAATCAGTGGAAGACGACGAGCGTTCCGGAAGACCATCAACGTCCACAGATGACCCCCACATCGAAAAAGTGAACGATCTCGTTCGTGCAAATTGACGTTTGACTGTCAGGGAGCTTGCAGAAGAGCGTGGCATCCCGATTGGTTCTGCTACGAAATCCTAACTAAAAAAATTGAGGATGCATCGAGTCGAGGACAAATTCATGCCTCGCCTGATGACAGCAGACCAGGAGCAACACGAGCAACCCGTGACTTTTTAGCCAAAACTAAGACCACTGTGCTTCTCCAACCACCCTATTCACCAGGCCTGGCTCCATGTGACATTTTCCTATTCCCAAAGCTAAAAACCCCGCTGAAAGGAAAAAGATTTGCCACCATTCGAGAAATAAAGAAAAATTCGACGGAGGAGCTTATGAACAGTCCGAAAGAAGCGTCCCAAGACTGTTTTAAATAGTGGAAATACCATTTGGATAAGTGTATACGTTGGGGTGGGGAGTACTTTTAAGGAGACTCGGAGCAATAATTTGTAAGTGAAATATTTGTGCTGTAATAAATAAAGTTCGGGAACTTTTTGAACAGCCCTCGTAAATAATCAAATTTACTGGGTTGCATGGAACGATATATTTATTACAGATTGCAGAAATTCGCTCAATAACATTATCTTAATTATAGCGAAGTAACTCTTTCTTGTTTCATCCCCCTTCACAATATAACATATGCCAACACCATATGGTAACCTTTAAATTCTAATTCCAACACACTGGCACTGTGGTAAAATTTCAAAGGAATAGTTGGTGCGCTTGAAAGAAGAGGTCTCTACTGTTGGCGAATGTGCACAGGGAAACACATCGGTGACGCTCATTTAGTGAATTGAGTATTCAAAGCATAGAGCGTGTGCTCCGTGACCGGAACTGCCTTCCCCAAACCATTCGGCACACGTGGAGCACCAACCGAAATCAAACGAACGTTTCTTGCGTCCTTCTTTACACATTCTCAGAAACTTATAGAAGGTACGCATTGCAATTCTTATGAAACAAAAAGATTACGTTTTCGCGTATATCTAATTACACAAATAAAGAATAACTTTATACTCTAATTTTTTAAAACGTATCTCATATTTCTTAAAAAGGTTTCAAATTCATGAAGAAAAAGTTGTTGAAGATGAGAAGATGCTGTGCTTCTTCAGTATATTTTAATAAACAAAATAATAATAAACTAATTCCCCATTTATCGACGAATAATCGTCATCTTTTTAAGATTAATTGTGATATTTTAAAAATTAGCAAGTTCAAGGAGAACAAACACGATGAAAGAAGATGTTGAATTTTTTCCTCGACAGTTATTTTAGTAAACACGCAGCTAGTTTCAACAAATAATCTTCGTCATCAAGAGGAAATATTCGCAGAAACTAGTCATGCGTTTATTGAAAACTAACTGTTATGGAAAAAGTAAAACTGTCTCTCTTCATTCTAGATGGTGAATTCCGCAAGAAATAGCAATAGTAATATTTTAATAGTAATATTTTACCGCGACTTTTATATGAAAAACACTTACATAAATTGGATACAATTGTAATATGACGACGTGTGAGAATGGAGCAAAATACATTTCATATCTTTAAATATTAAACACTTCATCTCTACACGAATCCGATGTATGTACTTCAATCAGGGTAGTATTTTGAACAGGAAAAGTAACAGCGAAGTCAATTGGCGGTGTTAAACAACACATTCTTGCGACGTATTTGTGATTCGTAGACAAATGTCCGAGAAAAAGAAAAACAGGTTATTCAGCCGGTTACTTGGTTTTTTAAATAAAAATGATTGCCGGAAGATAACTTTGCTGTGACGCTGCCATTTATATAAGATCTTTCAAAAAGAATTAACCAATTTCTAAGATTTAAAAATGCAATTTCAAATGTCAATAAGCTATAGCTTTTGTAAGTATAATATTGCTTCGTGAAATCGGTTCATTCTTTTTGGTATATCCTGTACAGATCCGTCAATATTTTTAGATAATGAATACAGACAAAAACTTTCCAGATTGCATCTGTTACATTTGTGATAGTTTCAAATAAGAATGATTTTGTTTTTCGGTATCGTTAGAGCGAACTATTTAAGTAACGAACTGGAAAAAACTTTTCGCACCAAATTGAGACTCAACTATGTGGTCTTGGAAATGGTCCACCGAGGATATTCAGATGTTCTCTGATGGACGTGAAACTGTATTCAATACAATTCAACAAGCTGACTGACAAATTTATTACATCAATTGAAGCTCCAACGATTTATATTCGAACTGCTTCCTCTGCAGGTCACTAGACCAACTAATATTCGAATATTTGTGCTTATAAAATCAGGAAAAAATAATCATATTTAAAGAATTGTTAAAATAGTAATCATATATTAATTCGCACCTTTCAAAAACTTGACAACAAACCATATTGTTTATAAAAGTGAATTTGCCCATTAAAAACGAAGAAACTTTATCTAACTTATTTTAAAATTTACAAGATATATTTATAAGGATATTAATCTGATCTCTCTAAGCCAGAATATCATAAATATGAGACTAATCTATTTCTTATTTATAATATCAACTATCTGAACTACCCGTAGATTTAAAGCGGGGAATACGGTCTGATAAATACTTAACCATTTCCGACCCTCAGAAAAATAAAAGATCAGTCAAACTACTAAAACTCGAAAATTATCGATTATCAACTTAATATAATTGATATAAAATGAATAATTAAAACGAAGGCTTTTGAGAATTCGCGTCCATTCGTTAAATTTTAATCAAATTCGATTTAGTCGCACAGAATCCACTTCATTTGCTTTGGATGAGAATCCCTTTCAGTGAATTCATCCAAATGTGGAAGGAACAATTCCTTTCAAACATTCACATAATGGGGATTATTGTATGCTTGAGCTATTACTTTCACTTAACCAAACACATCCTGTTCCTACTTTCGGCTTATGCCTGACAATTTCGTCTCTCTTTTCAGGCTTTACGACGATAAAAGTATTTAAGATTTCCTTGAAGCAGTATTTTTTATTGACGATTAGTACGTGAAAAATCACTTGGTTCATTTGCTTAAGATTTTAATAAGTCAGCAGTACCTATCATAGAGTTAGAATATACTTAATCTATTGTTAGTTATATTAAAGGATTTAGCCATTTAAATCCTCTGAAGTCGCTCATTCAATTTTTTGAAATATTCTTATCTTTAAGTTTGGAATCATATAAATAGATGGTGTCCAATTTCATTTATATCCAAGATTCGCCTCGTTATGAAAACTTTTGTGCGCGCCACATTTTCGCGTTTTATATTTTTAACTGTGCATATTTCAATATAAAAGGTAGATATTTATCCAAACATAGTGTACAATCTTGCCGGAAAACACGGTCATTAAAGATGTAAAACGCTCAAAAATACACATCTTAATCACGTGGATAATTCATTCGTAAAAAGGAAGCATCCTTAAAAGTTGTGTTGTCGATATTGTGATGTTTGGCGCAGGGTTTTCAATCTTCAAAACACCATGTCTACATGAGCTTATTGAGTATTTATTTATTACTTTTTAGAGACAACTAGATTGACCGAAGACTTTATTTTAAATGTATGTCATACGAAAATGCTAAATTCTTCTAACATTTCTAAAATGATTAGTACTTATGTTCTTTTAATTAATTTGTGTTGGAAATAATTTGTTATTCTTATCGCCAAGGTAGGGGATATTTTTCTGCTAGAAGCGGATTTATCTAGCAGAAAGAGAACAGCTAGCTGCTAAGGTTTATTTATAAAATAGTTTTCTTTGATCAGAAACATTACTGCGCCTTGTATGCCAATGTTCTCAGAGAATTATTGTTTTATTGAACTTTCCTACTGCCACATATACACACTTATGCCCTGCAAGCCACCAAAGACAGGGGCTGCAAAAACACCGATATAGTTATCTAACTTGACCAACTATAATAGGTGAGAGGAAATGCAGTCGGACGCTATCAAAGAACATTTCTTAGGGATTGGGCGGGAAAAATGAGTGAAGGGCGCGCCAAATTCGTCGGTCGAAACGCCCTTCTCAGCCAACAGCGGTACTTCTCACGAGCAGTTTGTTAAAGGCGTTCGGAAGATAAATCGCGTTCACAAAGAGAACGCTTTAAACGAAAAGCCGATCCAAATAATAGAGAAAATGGCGAATTTCATCAATATTAATTTAAATAAAGTCTTCATCTTTACTTCGATTAACTTCAGTCACCGGAGACTTCGTAAAGCTATTGGCATCTTTTCTGTCTTTCGCTGCATTCTATACATCTGTGGAATATTGTTATAGTCTCTAAATCGTCTGCACATGTGATATATGGAAAATAATGAACTAGTTTATGACAAGGTTTAATAATTTCCTATGGTTAAAGGTTTATTGTGGTATGTGTGTAATCATGTGTAATGATGGTGTTAACGGATGTACTAGGTACTGAATGTACAATTACTATGTACTAGGTACTGAAATATATACATCATATATGGGTCATTCCCGGGTGCTTTCACAAATATTGATGTGTTTTGTATCGGGTGAATTGTAAATGGATGTTGGTGTGATCATGATTTTGTGATCATATCAAAAGGACCGATGTAAACTGTGACTGTGTAGTAAATAGCGATTGTGGTGTAAATGAATTGGAGAGGATACCGGAGGGATGTTTTATGGATCGAGTCTTGTTGTTTTGGAGTATTGGAACTTATTGGACTTCTAGTGTAAGGGATTGTGCGTATTCTGTAAGTATTACTTATCAATGTTAGATACTGTCACCTGACAACTTCAGCATGAAATAACAGTAATAAATCGATCTATTGCCGTGTTCAATGAGCTAGTTCTGAAAATTCTCTTAAGATGAGAAAGGGTTTCAAGCCAGTTTGCGAATACATACATTGGGGAGGCCTTTGATGACCATTTGGAACCACTCATCTGCTTGGACGGGCACAAAATAAAAAATTAAAGCGTCTACGATTACATCTATCGGAATCTTTAAACAAAATGACATTTCAAGAGTTGACTGGAGATAAATAACACTTTAAGATTATCTTTACGGAAGTGAAGAAAACCCCATAACCGCAGTAAATTCCGCCCACGATCTATTGTTATCCATGTATGTAAGTTATAAAGGTAAGTTTTAAAGAGTCTGTTGATCTCTTCTATGCAAAGTGTTGTCTAGCGAAATATCCGAGGAATAAATTAGATCTTCAATTCGGTGATCGTTAGGAGACGTCGTCAACCTGTAAGACTTCCCATTCGAATGGGGACAATCAATTACGCCTGAGCCAATGGGAAGGCTCCTGCGTCATCCGCGCCTAACTGCCTCTCCGTTTCCACGGTAACCGCCTTTTTTATGCCTCCTCTTTGATTTTCACTTTTTAACTCCTCCCTTAATTCACTTCCCTTACCTTCACTCGCTTCCATAACCTCTTTCATCCCACTCCACGTATTCTCCCTTTTCTGGAATTAACTAAACTGTGAATATACTCCCATTATGCGTTCTATAGTCATTTTCATAGAACTGCAGCTAAGATCTTGTAATGTATCGTAACATTAATCGAGGAGCACCGCACAGAAACGACCAAAGCTATCCTTGCATAACCGAGATGTACGATTTCTATTATCTCTGACCGGACTTCGTGAGATGACGTAATTAATGCAAAGAAAAATATGCAATATCCACACAATTTAATATCAAAACAAAAACTACCGGTTCTGGCTAAATCGCTTTCTTCAGGAAATGTACAAGAAAATGCAAGCACTTAATACTACGAGGGTGGTCTGAAAAGTTTCCGACCCCGGATTTTTCAGAAATCTTCAGAAAAATTTCGGAAATTTTCAGAAAACATGTCGAGAAATGGCGAAATGTCGGAAACTTTTCAGAACACCCATGTATTTATAAAGACTATGAAATTCGTCTTATTTTATAATTCAATCGTGTGGAAATTACAGATTTTTTTTGTTTACATTAAGACATAACTTCATTTCCATATATTCCACGATTACTAACTAGAATAAATGGACGTACAACAGTCCTTATTATAGACTTCAATTCGCATTTCGCCTACGTATGTTACATTCACAAGGAAAAACAAAGAAAGAATGTACGAATTTGACGGTTGTTTTACTAAGACATCCTTAAAATAGGAATCCGAGGCCCTAAACTCAAAGATTGGACCGACGCCCCCAATATGAATAATGATAGTAAAAATTTGCTTTTGTTAAGACAATACAAGACATAGATAATTCAGTTGCTTCACTACGGCAAGAATAAATAAAAAACTGAGTTATAAGTAGTATTTCCAAAAATTACTATGATTTGTTCTCAGACTCATATAGCGGCGTTAATTATGTACTCTATAGATATGCTATATAGACTTGTTCGATGTAAAATTTTTCTCTGGACCTCAAAACAAGTGAACAAGTCGTGCCTCTAAAATTTGAATGTTGAGGTTGTCAAGAGTTAATTAGAAAGTTTTATTGCGGCCCCCAAATGAATGACACGTTTAATTATAAAGCCTAATTTTAGGAGCAATTTCCTTGTTTTTAATTCTATGCTGAGTATGTGTTGAAGAAACTATAGCGATGATGAAAATGGCTGATGGCATCAAAGTGAATGGAAGAACTGATTAAGTCTGCAGATGAAATTTTTCCATTGAAGAATCGGGTGGAGATTTCAGAAATAAGAAGGAAACTTTATGTTATTAAGGCTTAGTCAAAGATTAGACTTCTGGTTAATGGAGAGCGTAATTACAAACCCTAAAGTAAAAAGGCAAAGAGGACATACGAAACGAACGTCGTAGGAAACAAACATATGAATTTGCAAATTGGAAAATCCATAAACTCTTGTTCGAATCACGCAGTTTCTTGGGGAAAAATCTCAACCGGAGAAGAATGGATGTGAAAAGGAGTTCGAGGGAATTTAATGAAAATTACATTCGTTCTTATGCATGACAAATTCTCGAGAATTATAATGGAGGTAAAAGTCTTTGGAAGACAAGGTAAAGGAGGTTTCCTAGAATGAAGTTCTTAGATGATATAGAGAAAATACTAATCAAAGCTTGAAAAGAATAGTTATCGAGAAATGCTAAGACGAAATCGCTGCCTTTATATGAAATGGAATTATAATTCCTTTACGAGAGGGTGAACAGAATTACAAATTCCCGTTACTGTTCTGTTACTGTTAAAAAGGTATCTAGCACATCGCACTCAGTGTCTTCTAGTTACTCTCTCAACACTTTGAAATGGTCTATCAGATACTAGGAGTGCTATTTACTACCAAATAAAATTTTAACCACATGAATTACGTATAAAAGGCCAGTTGACCCAAATTATGCATCCAAAGTCTCTGAGATTCTCTTCCAATGTAATCTCGTTCTTGTCATATTGAACCCTATCTTAACCGATTCTAATCCTAAACCAATTTCTTTCGTAAATATAGTAAAATATCGTGTACCCCACCTACTTAATTCTTCCACATCGTATGTACTGAAATACCTTTGCTAAAATGCCTAAAATAAATCCTAACAAAATTAGATCTTCCATCCATCTATAATATAATGAACTCCCATATCGATTCTTCCAAAGTAGTCTCGCTATTTAAATTTCATATTCCACGAATGGAAAATATACTTACTCCTCTTATCTAAATTCCTACATTAAGATCATCCCTTCCAAAGCCTTAAATCGACTTAATAACGTTGTGAACACCTTCAATTTGCCTTTTCAGACTGTTGCATTCTCAAAAGAATCCATTTGTTATTGCAATGTCCCTCACTTTTTTCACTTTTTCCAACCACTTTCGCAGGTTTTTCATCCAAAATTTTCCTGCAATGGATATATTTTTTCTGCGATAAAAAATATTACAGTTTTATCCTTTCCAGGAAACTGTTCTTTCTTTATTATTTTCATTTCTCTTGCCACTATGATCGTCAAGCTCTCTGTATATAGTATAGTCTATGTTTTCATTTCTTTTTTTCTACATTTCAGTATATAATAGTATAGTCTATAGTTTTATTTCTACATTTTATGTATTACATTCTGACAAGGGTTAAATGGAAGGTGTTTTCCATTTCAAGTCACAATTTCTCCCAAAAGAGTTTTATCATTATTTTTTTTATGAAATTTTCTTTCTAATTCATTTTAAATTAGTAGCATCGCTGTATGTGAATGTATTGAATAAAGAAAATCAACGCGTCCCACAAATTCAGATTCGAGAACTATGAACGCCGAAACCACTCCGTCTATCATGATTGTCCCATAAATACAGCATTAGCAGAAGCGGACACAAACCTTGGGATATAGAAGAATGGAGATGAAAATGATGAGTATATTCTGAGAGGAGCAATCAAAGGGAATCAAGGAAATTTGACGGCGTCGAAATATCCAAAAGAGACACGTGTGACCACCAAATGAACTCTGAAGAAGAGTTGTTTACGAAGAACTCAAAGAGGAGATTAAAATGAACTTGCAATAGAAATACTGCATGCCATACCGTGCAGCATATTACTGTAAATAACGAAAGAGTACAGGAAGTTGTGATTTATATCTTTCGTTTACTTTCTGCTGCAGTGAGAATGGACCTGAGGAATGAATCGAAAGCCGGTATATCGAATAATAAACCCCTTCACTAAAAGAGGAGGAAAAGAAGCATCAAGTAGCTCCTTTCCTCACTGAGTACCACTGCTGAACATCTAAATGCAGCAAAATATCACGACAATAAACAAATGAAGTGACTACCGGTTACGGTTGACATCTGCATCTTGCTTTCGACGCGACGATTGTTCATTTTCGCCAATTGGCAAAACGTCGACAGAAAGTCAACAATCATTACGGTGGAAACCAGAAAGCGAAATTCAAATGAGGTGATATTTTTTCATTTATTTATTCCAGATGTTTTAATATTTATTAGATGATGTTTCGTAACGATGTATCGGGACGTAGAAAAGGTGAAGTTTTTCTTTTTCTTTACAGTGAATTTTCGCGTAAGACGTGGAAGATTTCTCGAATGCCGTCATATTCGATGGGACGTATGAATCGAAAACTTGAGCGTAATTCGTGAGAATAAAACTCGAGAATGTATTTTGAGATGCCATTGGATGGAAGTTGGAATTTCAGAGATTTTCTTTTTAGTATTCATCGATATTTCAGAGGCATATACTTCGGTGTTTGTATTGTACGACAGCTCGAAAAATATTTTCCAGAACCAAAGGGAACACAATGGAAGTGTACGCATGTCGCCCACGTGGATATGGAAGCCATTTTGTGGTGAATGGGAAACCGTCCTTGATTCAATTATGTGAGCGTGGGAGAAATCGACTTTTGTGATGGCCCCATTTTGTCACCCGCACGCACGCGTTGCCTAACCAAACACGGGTGCAATTACTTTCACGAACTTACAACTAAACCTATTCCAGGTGTCGGAAAGTGAAAAAGAATGGAATGGTAAACCTTGGCGCTCCTGCGATATATTTTCGGATGGAGCCCTTGTACGGATAGCAGACGAAATCAATCCTCAGAACACATAATTTCTTTATTCGTTCCTTCTTTCACTGAGCAATGGATTTTGATACCGTAACGAGTATGACAAGTATTTATTAGCTGGTCATGGAAGGAGAAATTAAGGAAGGGGATAACGTGATCGAATTTGTCTGCACTAAAAAGAACAAATGACTATAAAGCATTTTTATCACTAATATTAAGCTACCGTGATTCTAACGCGGATGATGACCTCAAGAACGCTCAAAACCATGGTAACTTTAAGCAATAAAGGTAAAAGTGCTTTCTAGTCATTTTTTCATTACAGGATACTGTGGATAATAATAATAATAAATTTATCTTAAGTATGCATGCAACGTATGTATGAGTATGAGACCCTGCTGAGAAGTGATGTATTCGAGCATTAGAAAAGGTGCAACGAAAGGCAATATATATATAAAGTGTTCTACCTTTCGGTAGGTTCATGTGCCCCCACATTCCCTATTTGATTCCCTCTCCTTCAATTCCCGGTAACTTATCCCACCCCTTAATTCGTCTAATAACTTTTGTCTTTGTCTTCCCCTCTGTCTTTTCCCTATCATTCTTCCCTCGATCGCCCTCTTCAACAATCCCTCCCCTCTCAATATTTGACCCACCCATTTCTTTTGTCTATTTCTAATTACATCAATCATTACTCTATTCTCCCCAACTATCTCTAGAACCTCCTCGTTCGTTTTTCTGTCGACTCAACTAACTTTCTCCATTCTACGCCATACCCACATCTCAAAAGCCTCCAATCTTTTGACATCCTCTTTTCTCAACGTCCACGTTTCACACCCGTACAACATTACACTCCACACCAAGGATTTTACCAATCTCTTCCTGATTCCTTTATCAAGTCCCTTTGTCATCAGTTCCCTTCTTTTCATGAAAGCTTCCTTTGCCAATGCTATCCTTTTTCTAATTTCTGTCGAACATCTTCCATCCTTAGAAAGAAGGCTGCCCAAGTATGGAAATTGATCTACTTGCTCTAGTTTTTCCCCTTCCACCCTTATTGTTAACTTAGCTCTCTTTCCCTTTGAAAACCTCATAATCTTAGTCTTTCTTACATTGATTTTCATCCCAAACTCCTTTGCTTTATCGTTTAGTGCATTTACTAGGCTTTGCAAACCCTTTTCTGAATCGCACACAATAGCTTTATCGTCTGCATATCTTACTTACTTCACAAGTTCCCCACCAACCTTTATTCCCTTATCTATTTCATCCCAAGCTTCTTTCATCATTTCTTCTGCATATAAGTTAAAAAGAGATGGTGATAAAGGACAGCCTTGTCTTAGCCTCCCTAACTCTGCCCATTCTGATTCTCCATTAGCAACTCTTACTCGTGCGATCTGATTTAAATACAAATTTTGCACTAAACGCCTATCTTTCCAATCCAACCCAATTTTCTTTAGTATCACCATCAGTTTTGGCCATTGAACTCTATCGAAGGCCTTTTCAAAATCAACAAAACATGCACAAACGTCCCTTTTAAATTCTAAGCTTCGTTCTACGAGAACCCTCATAACTCCAATTGCATCCCTCGTCCCTTTCCCTCTTTGAAAACCGAACTGATCATTCCCTATGAATTCCTTAGTTTTTCCCTCGATTCTTCTATTCAAGACCCTAAGAATAACTTTTGCCGCATGAGATATTAAGCTAATTGTTCGGTAGTCCCGGCATTCTAAGGCATTATTCTTTTTCTGTGACGGAATCAGGATAGACTTGGTAAAATCCTCTGGCCACTTTCCTTCGTCGTAAATTTTCCTACATAAATTATAGAATAGAAAGGCAATGCTTTTTGTAAATAATTGCCACAACAAATCGGTGAGCACTGCTCAGATGCTTCAAGAGGTAATCTTAAGGAGAAAAAACGTTCAATTGGAGACTTAATTAACTTTATAAATTCAGACATTCAGTACATTCTTAAAATATGTTACTTCCTTCCAGTAAGGTAGGAAGTTTTGATACTGCGAGGAAGATCAGAGAAATATACGCTGCCGATTCTAGAAAAAATTGTTTCTGCAAAAAATACACACAAGTTATCAAAAAGGGAAGTAAAGTTATGGAGCATTCATCCTCCGCAACACACCGAAATTACACCCGTTTAATACGCGGTTTTCTCCCATTCCAGGTCCCTTCCACACTATACAAGTGTTGAGAATACAGCTTAAGACGCTCCACTTATAAAGCGGATCCTTTCCAAGATCCTCTGTCTCGCTCGATAAAGTTGTTTATATTATTTTTCCCTTGTTGTTGTTCTTCGGATGAAAATTGCTTTCAGAAATCACGAAAATTAAGCAAGAAAGCAAACGCCCTCTTCGTACGAGAAGCAGAAAATTCTTTTAAAAAATACGATAAGAATGCAATAAGTATTACACAACAAATGTTCGTGGAGACTATATATTTACAGCTGAGGCGAGTAAAACAAACTAAAAGAGATTTCTTCGATCTTTAAAAGTACTCATTTAAAAGCCAAAAACTCTTCACCTTTGTTTTCTAATTTAAGTGAAATAAGAATCATCCCGGTTACTACGTAATCACTCTTATATGGCGGTATTCACCTGAAAAAAGCGTTTTCCTGTACTATTATAGACATGTTGAGTGGGGAAATCGATTTGGGGACCCGCATCCCGCATGAGCAAGTGGGTCAATTGACGCTCTCACATGTTGAGGACGCTTTACGTAATACTTAAGGTTCGTTATTAAAATGAGACCGAATAAAAGGATATATTCCGTACTGCGAAAATATTGGTAAACCATTAAATAAATCCACATAAACAATATCTTTAATGGTGCAGAGTAAACAAGTCATACTGAAAATACGAGCAATGTATACTGAACGTCTCGGTTAAGAATGACGGATTTGAATTCAAATTGATAATTAAGCCAATACTAATGTAACTCATAACCTATAAGTACTATAATTTCTTTCTAATATTAGTTATGGTAGATACAGCTTTAAATTCTACGAAGATGGCTCAGTCCAATTTTATTGAATATTGTGGATACGTGAGACTCGAGTAAAAGAACTTTTTACTTCTAATTTTTGCCAAAAATTGATTCGTCTCCAGTAATATTGCCTTTTCTTCTCTCAGGGCTGATAAATATGTTTTATCGCCTATTTAACATTAACACATTATGAAAGCATAAAGGGTTCCGAAATACCATAGGGAAAAACTTTTTATGAGTTCCGTCCATTAGTTATTCGAATTAACAGAGGTTTTAAAAAATCGACATACTTGGATCAAATGAACATTCCGTCAGCACAACCACGACATGGATTCCGAATACTAGGAAGTTAAAAGATCTACGAAACCCTAGTACTTCAAAACATGAGAAAATGGAAACGTTTAAATCTATTTCTAATAGGGATTATCTTGCTTACACTTTGGTCGCTCTAAAAATTAACCGAGCTATAATTATGGGTTTGGTAACACCATTTGATGAAATCTTTGTTATTTTTTGTACAATTTAAGAATGACATTTGGTTTTCTGTTTTCTATGTTGAAATGATGTTGAAACAGTTTTATACATATATTGCACCAACAACACAAGAATCTAAAGAATATTCATTCGCTTACTCAAGCAGATATTGTAGTTTATTTGAAGTAGATTTATAGTTGTTATATTTATATATCTTTTATTTGAATTATACTTAATTATTGTCTTCACACGGTAATTCTTACATTCATAGATTTCTGTACATTTTCAAAACTATCTTAACGCATTTTTCTTAAAACAAATAATTTAAAAGTGATGCCAATACCTTCATAAGGTTTACTTCGAGAGAGCCTAATTTCACCCATGTCAATTTTTTATTTTTATATTGTTTTTGAGGTCAAATTAATGATATTATACATTCCTTTCGTAAAAATTCTTTGGTGAAATGTCTGTGAGTATATCAATGGGGTGCAAAATATCTGGTCAATAGGAGAGTTTCTTCACCCCCTGCCATACGCAGTGAATAAATTGTAAAAAAGCGAAGTGCTCTTAACTGTTTGGTCTTCTGGATAAAACGTTTTCATCCGAGAACACTTCTGGATTGAGAAATAGCTCAGGTTTATCCTTTAGAT
This sequence comes from Pachydiplax longipennis, assembly GCA_036926295.1. Lineage (NCBI taxonomy): Eukaryota > Metazoa > Arthropoda > Insecta > Odonata > Libellulidae > Pachydiplax > Pachydiplax longipennis. The sequence goes on from JAVFKF010000004.1 coordinate 3,074,444, forward strand.
TAATACATTTATCCTTAAAACTAACAGTGGCGTATGGCATGGGTTCTCGGTTTAGTCTCCTCTAACCTCATGGAAGATGACTAAAAGTAACCATCTTTCCTGCTGACTATTTCAATGTAACGTTCTTGTCCACTTATTGCAGAGTTTGCATTCTTTTTTACTTTGAATCACTAAGTCTTTTACTTCCGAAATGACTTCCATAATGATGAATTTTTAGAAAATACTGTGAAGTTGTACTTTAGTGTCTATAGTGAGTTTGCATGGTCTGCAGAGTCACCATGTGTACGCAAGACTAGACTGATTTCGATAGACCCAGAGCTCCAAGAATTATCCAGAAATTTGGTATGAAACATAAATACATATAATGAAAATCATAAGAGTCTTAGCTAGGCATTTCGTTACGTTCGAGCTGACAATATTTGTACCGACTAGAAGTAACTCCGCAGTCGTTTTGTGGGATATTCGAATAATATTATGAAATAACCAAAAAATATTATCGGCAAACAGTCCCACTTTACCCTGTCAACTATATGCTAGATAGATAACGTAAATTGAGAACAGAACATTTTTCTGTGGAACACAAGATGTTATATACACTCACTGAATAAAATTTCGCCCAACACAACTTCGAAAAAGACACATAATTATGATCAACTTGATCTTGCAATAACATCGTGCAAATGAAACTATACTTAGTGATTCACAAAATAAAACTTCACGAAAAATAAATCTTACGACCAGTGTCGGCTTTTACGTCACCACCTGATGATGGCAAGTTTTTCTTGAAGAGAATACTAAGGTTAGTTTTATTTACAGAAGACTCGATTTTACAGAAGAGTGGGGAAAAACTAACCCCGGTTAATCCATTTGACATATACTAACAAGAGTCCGCGTCATTCCCACACAATATCATCGATGTGTATCATGTTATATGTATGTATTTACATTAATATCGCGTGAAGCGCCATATGGCGTATGGCAGGTGTGAAATTAACGAACTCCCTCATTAGCAATTTGATTTGTGTACCTAATATCGTCCTAGCAGGGTCACCCATGCCAGATAGGTCGAAGGGTAGGAGCCAGACGAAAGGTAGTCCACGTAGCGTCTGTACCTCAATGAGGCGGCTACAAAGGCGTCTGCACCCCAGAGGGGCGGCCATTAAGTGATGGGGTCACGTAAAAAACCCTATTGGGGAAGGCAACGGGAAACCACCCCAATTATATTTCCCATGAAGAAATGCAGCCTTGCATCTTCAACTATGACATGATGGCATTCCTCCCAGTGAAATAAGGTTACAGACAAGGAAACAATTCTTGAAAACATTCGTCTGGAGTGTGGCACTCTATAGATGAGAGACATGGACCATTAGGAAAGCGGACCAGAGAAGAATAGAAGCCTTCGAAACCTGGTGCTGGAGGAGAATGCTGAAGATCAAATGGACAGATAAGGTAAGAAACGAAGAAGTATAAGGAAGAATAGAAGAGGTCAAAACAATATGGAGCATCATCCGAAAAAGAAGAACCAGATGGATCGGACATATCATCAGACACAATGAATTTGTTAGGAACGTACTTGAGGGAAAAATAGAAGGAAAAGCAGCAAGAGGAAGACCAAGAGATGAATATATTAGCCAAATAAAGAGAGATATAGGAAAGAAGAGATATCAGGATTTAGTAAAGATAGCATTAGATAGAGAGGAATGGAGGGCTGCAGTCAACCAATCTACGGATTGAATGACCAATGATGATGACCTAATATCGTCTGGAAAGATAAGACCAATAATAAATATCCGTTTATTCAACGGCAGCCATGGCTGGCAACTTACATTGGATGCCATAACAAAAAAGAAAGTCTAATATCGCGAAATACGTCTGCCTTCGAAAATCGCGTTCGCAAAAATCACGATGTGGCGTATTTCATCATCAACACATCACAAATGCATTAATTTAATGCTACTTTATTCCATCCGGTAAAACCGATTCCGAATAATCGAGAGTAAAATATGGAGACTCACCTAGTTTGCCGTTCGGACTGTAGGGGTCGTAGCTACCGGATGACATAGGCGAAGCGTATCCATTGGACAAGGTGGTGGTGTTGCTGTAGGGATGGCCGTTGAGACTTCCTCCTCCGGGTGGAAGAGGGCCCGAAGACGGGGACATGGGGTCGACGATGGAGGCTTGACTTGGAGAAGGCAGCCAGTCGTCGTGCCTGGGCCTCTTACCTCCGCCGGAGCCCGTTCCGGAGGAAGGGACCATCGGGTAGGGGCTGAGGAGTTGTCCATCGGTGCAGAGGGAAGAAGGAGCCGCGAGTTGAGAGGCGGCGTCGCAGGGACTGTGCAGACGCGGTTCCGTCTTCACTTCGTGCAGGAGCCTCTCGCCATCCATCTTAGCGAGTTTGTTCAGTGGGTCGTCCATCGGCTACCTCGAAGACATCCCACCGAAACACTCCACCCACTGGCTCCGCTGACTGGAACGCTCTCACCTATCAATCGAACGACATGAAACATCGATCATATCAATCATTTGTCACTGAAATAAAGAAATCTATGACAAGGGTAGGGAACAGTTTACCATTTGAAGACCACATTTAGCATTCGGTAAATCAAGATAAACCGTACGTGAATTCATTCGGCCGTTCTCGAATCTCCTGCATTCGAATTATCTAACAGAGCAATTGTGTTTAAGAAAAAATACTCATGTTATAAATGAATTAGAGGATAGAAGTTTTGGATTTCATTTTCACTTGGTGGCATTAGCAAGTTTGAAAAAAGGCCGCACATGGCCTTCATGAGGGTTCTAAGTTAGTCTATGACACTAACAGATTTATTGCAAACTAACACCAATGTTACAAAATAATGCCTATATAACAAACTAATGACTGTTATTAACAATTAAGAACTTGATGCTAACGCAAAAAAGTATATCTATTAGTAGACGGAAGTATTTCTTCCTCATAAACTAGAATGAAAATAAGGCATATTAACAAAAATCAAGAAAATGGGTCACGAGGAGGGCGAATCAACCAAGCAAATGTTGTCTAAAATGAAACGTGATAAACTGGTAAAATAATGCAGCCAATTTTGGAGATTGTGTAGCCGTGAGATATTAAACATAAAACACCGATTCTGGAAAGTTTGACGTTTTGGTTTTTGATTCTGGAAAGCAACGCAAAGAAACCGTATTTAAGTGACCTTACGTAAAAAGCTCACAAAGAAGAGAATTATGGGTAATTTTAGAAATAAAACATGAATGTTGTTCGTTTCTTTGCGCTGAAAATGAAAACGAAGAGAGCATTCGCAATTTACCGATTCTTCGAAAGAAGAAGTGGGAGTAAAGATAAGCACTTCCTCTCTTCAATCACATCCTGTCTCTCCAAAGACAACAAAACCAAACAACCATTGAAATAGACACGCATTTGGTGACAGCGGTCTCGGGTTCGATAAACACCGGGAGCCCATAAGAGCGAAATGACCTTTTCGAAAAGCTTTAAATTTCTAATATCTATCTTATGATACTATCATCCCTTCTCTCTTCAGTACATTCCTTGTTAAAATAATCTTTGCCTTCAAACTGCACTTTCGTATTCATGATGAGATCTTTCACTCTATCGGACATACACCTAGACTGATATTAATACATAAATTAGCGAATCAAATGTCAGAAGCAACTACCAAAGCAAAACATCGTTTTTAGTCAATCGGGAGGGCTTTCTTGCAATAAATTCTCCTTAAATCTTTACTCTTAGCTTACATGCTATTTTTTTGCAAATTCTTAGCTATATGTAACGTCATTAGTAATTAGAGGCACTTAATAAAGACATAACTGCACCTTAAATCCTGCAATATATAAGAGCTTTTCCATTTAATGCTAAACTACCTTTGAAAGCAGTGTCTCGGCTATGATTTAGCTGCTAAGAAATCTGCAAAGAATATAGTTATATAGTTCAAGTTAGCAGCGTATTGGTAAATGTCGAATTATTATTTTTCTCGCTCCATGTAATTTTTTATATAAGGTCCCGTCATATGGTTATATAAAGAATGCAAATATGCAATTGTGATCACTAAAGTGGAATATTATCAAAGATATAAAAAGGTTGTTAACTCTGCGTCAATTTCAACGCAATGAATTTATCAGATTCTTGGACCTCCTTACTACTTTACTGGGAAAATTTTTCAGTTATAAGAAAGACTGTGAATTTAGGTCATTTGTCAGCGCTTTTTTCAATAAATAAATATTTAAACAAGTTAAAAGGTAAGAATCTAATAAATATTATATTTAGGTCTATTCTTGATGTAGATTAGATCCTATCAACTGTCGACGCATTTAAAATGTCGTAGACATTCAGACAAATTTTGGGTCAAATCGATCCCACGTCACTAATGAGAGAACTTTTCGGACTCGAATAACTAAGGCATCGACTTCAAGTTGAAGATTTTCACAGAAGATCAAATATCCGAGTAATTTGAATAAGCAAGAATAAAGTTAATAAATATATATTTCTGGCCAGCCTTTTCCGATTCTAGCCCACTGGGCTGGCTCTGTTTTGGAAGATGTTTTATAATCATTTGTTACCGTCATAGATTTCTTTCGTTAATAAAGTTATTCATCCTTGAGATACACGCAAATGCTTTCCTTCGAAACATTATATATACTTAATGAGTTATATTGGATCGATTTCATTCGCAGATGAAGCAGAGCTGATGAATGAGCAATTCCAAACAAGAATCCCTTCGTTAGAGGACTTTCTCGTTATGGTTCGATGGAAATTGCCATCTCGAACAGGGAAAACAAACAATTTTCGAAAGGTTAGTTTTGAGTCAATACAAAATGAAGCCGACGACGTTGGTCCTTCGGAGTGTCCTTGTAGACGCCGAAATTATCGTCCTCCTCGAAGAACGCACCAATCAAAAGGTTCTCTTATGTTAGGTCGTCACATAAACCAAATTTTCCATGAAAAGATCTAAAGTCGTTCACGAAAGAGTTCAGAATAAAATGATGAAAACGACACTAAAAATTCAGCATTTCGTGAGGTTCCAGATAGGTGGGATGGAAAAGGAGATTTTAGTCTCAAACTCGCCAAAATAAATACATTTTATTATTATTGTGACTGAACAGTTAGCCCTCGATTATACGGAATTGGCCTAACCGTTATGTAGAAAAGCGTTAAATGATATTTTAAATGGAAATCCATATAATATTGATTACAATATTTATTAACGATTTTTTTTATAATACAGCGGTACCTTAGTTTAAGGCGGGCTTAGTTGACTTGGTTAATGACGAGTGACAATAATAAAATATATTTTGAGTAACAACGCAGGCTTAAGTTTTCATGGATGGAGGTCGGATTTCGGTAAAACTTTCAAGAAGACATTTAAATGTGTTTTATCTGCATATTTAGCATGCATAGTACTTGTAAGGAGGAAGATATAAATCGACTGTTATGATTGTGAGAAATCGCGCCTTAGCTTAACACACACCATACGATATTGCTCAATTTCTATCACATGATTTCAAACTCAATGAGAATTTTCTGAATGAATTGCCCTTGTCAGCGCATACGATATGCGTATTAGATTAACCGGGATTTGTTTATTCACGAGCATTCCAGATAATCGAGAGTCTAATGTACTTTTTACGGGTCCCTAAGACCACCGACAGGTAGAGTAAATGAAGTAGAGAAACCTCGCCCTATCTGACAAAAGGATAAATGTATGGAGTGTCTATCTCAAGGTTCCAAAATTTCCATCCAAAAGTTTATTCTCAGTGGTTCGAATCCCATCCAAGGAAAATTTTTTCTCTGGAAAATTAAGTTTTTAGTTCCTGCGGCGTGAGTGATACTACGCTCAACAGCCCACAAACCAGTCCTTTCCTCGTTTATTCGATGTTTTACACCTTAAGAAAGGAAACACTACCAAGCCGAAATTTTAATTTGCTGCTTTGAACAATCCGCTTTAGCCAATCGTGTGTGTGTGTGTTAAATATAAATATATATATATATATATATATATATATATATATATATATATATATATATATATATATATATATGTATATGTATATATATATATATATATATATATATATATATATATATATTTATATTTATATATATACACGATTGGCTAAAGCGGATTGCAGTGCATCTGGAAAAATCCACCTTATAATCGGGTAGCAGAGCGGTATTTAAAATGTTTTTCGTGTGAAAAAGACCGATAAAAACCGTGTCTCAATATTTCACTACCGTCACGAACTAAGAACATATATCACCATAATACGGACTGTCAAACATCACATTGATCTTGTAATCTAATTTGATTTTCTTTAATTATTAATATTATTATATCACTATGATTTCATTTGTTTTGTTTACGGAAAATAATTTCATTTCGTATTACCTATATAAAAAATATTAAACGAAAATAAAATCAAGGGACGAGAAGGAATGGAAGGAGTAAGTTATTGCATTTCCATTCCTTGGAAATATATTTGTGGAAGAGAGCGGAGTGGAGGTTGTTTGTCTTACTCTAGATGGACGGATTAACTGTCGATTTTTCATTATCATTCTTCGCTCCAATTCTCGAGCAGTGTTTACCTCAAGAGGAAAGTCTCTTCCCAGAGGCATGGATGTACACTTGAATGGATAATCGAGCGGTCACTCCCAAATAAAGAGGAGTGATTAGCGTCTCTTCCGATTATGTCCTGTTGTGGGCGTCGAAGGCGCCGCGACGTCGCTCTCTTTCGTAATGTGAGAGCAAAAGTGGGCCACCGATCGATTACTTTTCTTCTTTATTCACACTACGGCCACGCTTGCGAATGGAATCAATGGCCGGTGTACTGACACTGACATTATATCAATATCACATCAGATTTATAAAATAAGGAAGAGAGACTATCGGCGTAGAGAAGGCCAAGAAGGAACTTTCAAAATAAAGTAAAACCCGGCTTTTTAGGGAATCTAGTGAAAATCACTTCATAAGCGGAATGGCGCACTATACGGGATGTTACAATATGCATTATTTCTCTTTATTGGAAAACAAAAAGGATTTTCAGCTCTTTAGATAAATGCTTTACACCTTAAAAGGAATCTTATTTTTGATTCACTTGCTGACTTAATTTGCTACTGATAATTGCAATGCTAGTTGCCTTTGCGTCGCATTTTTTTTAACAATGGTCTGCCTTTCATTCAATGAGAGCGTTTTCCTTTATTTCGTGATTCTGGCCATTTTATCTTTTTTAAACAAATTTGACAGAAGGACTATTAGAAAAGAATAATGTAAATAATTATCTGTCTATCGACAGAGGCGGAGGATTGGCAGGTTGCAACAGTTCATTTAATAATGAATCGCTACTATTTTGGGCGAAGTTTGGTTTAATTAGGCCAGATGAGAGGATAATGTTTTCATGAGGCGAAACAACAGCCTTTCACTTTATTTCCAAGTATTTCATTTGATTTTGAGTAAATTAAGTAATTAAGTAAAGCGAGAATTAAGCGTCCTTTTATCGAAATTCATGTATTTTGTTTAAATGAATCGATCATAGTTTAACAAAGTTTACCTTAACATCCCTTAGGTGGTTGTCTCACCCATAGTTAAGGCCCAGCAGTCTATCCACAGGCAGGGCCGGCCTAAGAGATGAGCCAATTTGGCACTTGGGTGCGTTCTATACAAAGTGAGTTTTTATTTTTCATATCTTTTACCTTGACGTCCATCGGAAATTTTCAACCGCTCCTTCTTATCATACCTACCAAAATCGTTTCCCTCAATCATCCCTAATTTTTTCAATCAAACCCTTCTGATCTCAAACATTTTCAGCGTTATAGTTAGTTAGAGATAGATCTGTACTTTTCCACAAAAACTATTTATTTTCCGAACTAGTGTCCAACCTCTATTTTATGAGGCTGTTTTGTGTTAGATTTAGTTTAGAATCTGCCGATGATATAATACCGAAACAGGTAGTTCGGAAAATAAATAGTTTTTGTGGAAAAGTACTACAAATCTATCTCTAACTATAATTATGACGTTCCACAACATCACGGCCGCATCCATCGATCGTATTTTCAGCGTATATTCTCTGACATCCTTCTCGCATTTTTTAAACTTCTAATTACAAATTAATCAGCTATAGAATCAATCACCGGCCTTGGTGGCCGAGTGGTTAGCGTTCTAGCAGCGCTGTCGCTCTGGCCCTAAGGTCCCGGGTTCGAATCCCGGCTGATCGGATTTTCTCTGATCAGGGAATGGTTGTGTATATTGTCCATCGTTGCTATTGCTTGGTGAAGCACCTCCTGATGAGCTCATCGGAGCTCAGGATGACTTCACCATATATGAGCAATAGCAGCAGAGAAGCAAAAAAATATGAATTATCCTCTTGATTGTTAGAGATAACTCCAAAAGTAGCAAACATTATGATCTATGAGTAAAATAATTCAATGTCACATCCACTGAAATTTTTAGTTCGACTGCAACAGTACTTGGGTATCTATAATCCTTTAACCGTTTAGCATTGACATTTTGAAAAATTTTAATCGCTAAGTGAATCTGGAGAAGATATCTTCTATTTTATGATCAGTTGAACTTTTTAAGGATAGCCAAGTGGGCAACGTATTCGCCTTTGATGGCCCTGGTTCGATTCCCGGAGGGGGCCATGACATTAGATGTCGAGGCACTTTTGCCAATAATACTTGAATGAAAGAAGAAGAATGTGAAACAACTATTTATAGGAAAATTGGTATCTTCTGCATAGTAAAATTGGTACTTTTATGGATTTTAAATTTATGACGTTTATTAGCATCTTTAAAATACTAACTTTCTTTTTTTCTACTGTTTTCTCAGTCTAAGTTAATTAACGCAACGTGTGCAGTAACTGATTCTATTTTATGTAATTTTTGTGATAGTGCTGCTCTTGTGATTTGCATGATATACCCATTTTCTACTACATCTTTTGGCATGTACTATCAGCAGGTTTGTGCAGGTTTCTCACACGCCTCTTCTTTGTGGGTTTTTTCCTGATGTAGTTCTCCTTTCCTAAGATAATACTTCAGGCTATTTTACATCAAATTCTTCTAAAGTTTTCCTCTCTAATTATATTTACCTAAATATTATTTATGTCTTTATTTAAATCACTGATGAAAGCGATCTGGATGGGTCCATATGTGCAAAATGACACATCAGTTTTATGATTACGACTGCTCCTCTAGGAATTATAGTACAAGTCGCACTAAAAGCCCAAAAAGACACGTACAGGCCGTAGATTCTCTGAACTATGAGCTCGTATTTATAACAGATATATTAATTTATAATATCCATAGATTAATCTAAAATGTGAAAAATTACAAACGAATTAAGAGTAACTTCAAAACAACATGATGGGCTGAAGTACTAAAACAATTTGTAATTATCTCCCGTTCGATATAGTGTACAACTAAACCACTCTCTGAATGCCAGTGCATTCGCTCATTATGGTCCTGGGTTCGATTCCCAGTGGAGGCTCATAAGTAAGAAATGACATTAGATGGCACTTTTAACGATACTACTACCATACAACTACTACATTTAGCCCATTGTTAACAAACAAAAACAACCATGGACTTGCCGGGATTCGAACCTGCTTTCGCCATAGGTGAACGTGCTTAGCTATCAGTCCCAATAGTGGTTTAATTGTATACTATATAAATATGGGTACCGAGTGAGGCCCGATGGACTAAAATATTAGATAAGAAGAGGAGGTCAAGAGAGGTGCCCTCGTTTTGTCCTTGAAATAAAATGATCGAAAAGGCGAAATTCAGGCGTCGAGTGGTTGACCTTCAGCAAGCGGAAGTGAGGGAAGGGGAATAAGAAGGTTAGAAAGAAATGCCAGATTGCGTGAGAATATCACAAAATGTTCGCTAATCGTTGACCTTTATAAGAGTCGAGAGCGAGAAAAGCACTTAATTTTTCACAGCTTCCGAATAATCTTCATCACGTTGAGGATCATCAAAAGTTCCTTTTATCTTTCCACGATGAAATCGATTAGGTTTACTTTATTCCGAATAATTTCGATTAATAACTACAGCAAAACCCGGATAAGACACTTTTAAGGAATCAAGTGAACAGCATTATGAACGGTCATAACCGGGTTGTCACATTTTTCAAGAACAGCGCCTTGGTCCACTCTAAAATGAAACAGTTTTACAAGAGAGACAATTAGGGAAGAATAACGAATCTTTTAACAGCATCTCTCCAACACTTCCTTTCTGCTTTATTCGATGTTTACAACAAAAGGAAAGCGAATTGTTAATCCTTCGTGCTGCCCAGTGATTAAGAAAATCTCACTCTATCTGAGAATTGTATCCGATACGGGGATATTCTGCTTCGTGATATCTTAATTTTATTCTCATAAAAAAGTCACTCATTAGAAGAACTTCACAAGGAGAACACAATTATAGTGATCGACTTCCTAGAATTGACTGGAGACAAACGGCTACTCTCACATTACGAACTCATCTTATGTATTTTGCTCTTTCGCGGTTAAATATCGCGAAATGTCACTTAATTTTTTACAGTTACACTGAGATAAAAGGTTAATAGTACAATGCTATGTCTAGTAGAGATAAATAATGTAGAATGAAGAAAAGGCATACTTTTTCTATAACATTTTTAACAAACACAAGACCAATGACAAGGAATAATTCCACTTCATGATGACGATTGTGCGTTGAAACAAGTCTTATGATTGAATTGATGAAAAATATTGCGGTAAAACATCTTCGCTTCATTTTATGTACAAACCAATTTCGCCCAACTAAAACAAAATACGGAGTAATTCCTCCTCAAGGGCAGGATGCCTCGGAAGGAGAGAAGGATGTCAATGGATGAGCAGTCTTAATGAGAACAAGAAATATGATTAAACAGTGGATTTCTGAGAGATGTATGTACCGTTGGCAAGGAGGAATCACACGTTGTGATCGCCTTGACGACGGAGATTCAAATCTTCTTTGGAATGGTGAGCTGAGTTTCCTAAGATTTTCAACATTCAATTACATGCCCACCTAAAATCATGCACACTAATGGTGAGCGGCTATGACAAAGCATATAAATTATAGAGGGATAATACAATCCAGAGATTGTTTTAGTTTATCAATCTCCACTGACATTTTGTTTTATTTCGCAGTTTCTATGGTGATGACATTTGCGATATAACTAAAACAAGCCCCTATAAATCTTTATTTTATTTTACATTTTATACGTAACTCATCTAATCAGATCTCTCGTCCATAAATTAATTTGCTACCTCTTTCCTTACTTCGGCTCTCTCCAATTTCAAGTAAATTTAATCTTGGTTCACAAAAATTGGAATCGAACCTTGAATTCCATAATTACTTCTGTTTCGTGGGATTTCAAAGTACGCAATCCCAAAAAACGAGACCTGCCTGAAAAGTGCAAATTGCGCTAAAAATTAATTTATAAAGAAAAATTTAATCAACAAATCTTTATAGAAAGAACATTTGCCATTTTAATACTTGCGTTTGTTAAAGTTAAAAAGGCTCTAAAAAAACTACCTCTGACCGAGGACCATAGTCTAGGAAATGATCAGAATTGAAGAGTTTCTCCAATATACATTAAGAATACCTCCGACCAAAAAGCTTTTTAATGGTAGAGAATTCAGAAAATCACTGTTACTGTCCGTATTTTAGGATGCTGTTTTCTCTTCGTCTGTATTTGCCCCTCATTATTAACTAAGTTTGTGATCGAACTATAAATTCCCTTGAAATATCAAATTGATACCATCGTCGTGTTTAAAAATTGGACAATTGTAATGGAATATTTAATTCATTATGGACAACAACACAAATCAGAATGTATATCAAGTGGCGTGACGGTATTTCTATTCAGAATAATGCCCTGACATTTAAGGATATTCAAGGTGTTTCGTTTGTACTTTCGAAAAATTATACTTCCAAGGACCGGTTTCAACAAAAACGGTCAATTTCGGCGGAGAATCTTTTAATTTTATTTTCAGTTTTCTTAGCGAAGGTCGTATACTTGAGTTAGGAATCCGGTCCTTCCGTAATAACGAAGGGATGCTCATTTCAGAGGGTAAATCAAATGAATAGAACTTATCAAGGAAGATTCATATGATTTACAGCACTCTCATTGCTAGTTGAGTTTTGTAACATTGTTTTTGTTTCACGAATAATCAAGGGAATCGTGCGCAGACTGCGAAAAAGCGGTCCCTGGTTCGATTCCCGGTGCAAGCCTATAAGTGCGAAATACCTCCTTGGAAGCACTTTAAAAAATACTAATACCAATAAAATTTGGTTTGAAACACTTCATTCGCCACAAAAAGTATATCACTATGGAATATATTCCATACGACTTTTTATATGACATTTCGCCTTAAAAATCCTGCTACGTGCAGGAATATTGGCTACAGTATATTCTATGCATATATTCGATTGAACTGTCTAAGCATCCTGAACTAAAATAAATAGTAAAATAAACATTTCTGTTAAGATTCAAAATCAATGTTTAATGACGGAGTTAATTGAATAAAGGAAGAGGAATTAGAAATGTTTATAATCAAAAGAGTAATAAAATAAGCAAGGCCAGGGGTAAAGAACATTTTCGCTTAAAAATGCATGTATTTTTATAATTTTGTTTCCTAATTCACAATTATAGCTCACAGTTTACAATTGCATCAAGTGAAAATGAAATTAAAATGTTCGGTCAACTTAGCGATCTAATTCTTTTCCTTCGTACGGTCATCTTGGGTGATTACGGAGAATTCGCAATTTTACTTTTTTCATTACTAAAATCTTAATAGACATTCTCTGTGATTTTCTAAAATACCCATGAATAAATTCGTAATTACGGAGACCCGTGAGCGCTCGCCTTACACGTTTTTCGCCACTTCACCGCTGCCTATCCCAGTTCTTCCACTCACATGAGAATTAAGCCCTATGAATAGCCGTCTTCTCTGTATTCTTCGATCAGGCAATTGAAATTACGATTCGTGTTGCAAGGTTTCAATTACAGTTTTCAGCAATCAAACTGATTACTATAAATACTCGAACGCAATGCAATATCACGCTAACATACACTATACCGATAATACATTTTAATGCCATCATTCATTGAAATAAAATTATCTGTTAACAAGTAATACTAGTTGCCCCGTGCGAAAATTTCGCAGACGATCAGTAATACTCAATTGCCCCAACCAAATACATTACAGCAACTACTCTAATCACCACAGACGAATACACAAACAATAAGGCATGCCAAAAAAATCGTACCTTGATATTCCATGTCAGTGTCAGTTTCGACATACGTCGTTTGTAGCGATAGATATAGGTATCTACACATCCAGTAACGAAACTCTATGGGCAAATTCAAAGTCTTAAGTTTTATAATCCCTTACCACTTGAACCTTAACGAAGTCCCTAATATCTTAAAGAGTGAAAGAATGTAAGTGTTACAGAATGTTTTAAAAATTTTCTTTTAGCACTATAATCACGAATAGTACGCGTCATTTATATAACAACGTATATGCATTTTATCCTATACCGAATACCCTAATTCACTTAATGCATTTATTACATCATGAATTTAGACAAAAATACAAAACATCATTACCACATTTTGGTAAACTCTGTTCTTCAAAATGCCACTTCCTTTTATGATGTGTCACTTAAGGCTTCGTGTTTAACATACATAACCAAGATAGAACAACAAAAATACTTCCTGCATCCACATTACTTATTTATTTTCTATTTTTTCTCTTCATACACGAAATATAAAAATTATTACTACTCGTCTGCAGTGAAATTGCATCTCATAAATTCACTGAATCAGATTTATTCAATTACTAAAAGATATATAGTCAGCAATAATTAGTTGAAAGCTTGTCCTGCCGGTGTAGAATGAGAGAAAATGTTACTAATTTTGGAGAGGGAAGCAAGAGGGGGAAGCATCTGCGGTGTGAGTCTCACTTTCAGAGGACCATAAATTGTGATACATTGTCGAAGTGCAAAGTAAAGTATCGCAAATGTAGCAAACCCATTGCCCCGCATTATTTGAATGTCTCTCACACAAATATAGTAGTCAATCATGGTATTTTAACCCATTCACAAAACTTAGATTTTAAAATACTACTCTTACGTCTACTACTACACATACTATTAAATTGGTTGAGCATATTTTTGTACTACGGGCATAGCGAAAGGGAATGGAGGCTTGGGCTTTCGTTACGCTTGTATTCCATAGAGGTGAGTTTTCTTGAATCGCAGGTATGATATCCTATTCTTTACTCCAAGGTATGAATAAATATAGAATATTATCTATTCTGTGAGTAAAATATAAACACTAAAAATTATTTGATACCAGGTTTAGGTATATAGAAAATTTGCAACACGAAAGTTTCACCAAAATTAATTTGAATTGAACGACAAATGTAATAATATAGTATATAGTAATACGATGCAACGTTATTCAAACATACCAAGCGATACTCCTGTGACACAAACCGGAAATTCTCATGTTTCTGCAGTTGACGTTCTGCTCCCAAAAGATGTAAAGAAGCCGGTTTATTAAACTGTCATAGTTGCGTGCAATCTTGAATTCTTCGTTTATGGAGTCAATATATTACTTCCGAGTACTTTTTCAATCATTATAAGACCAAGTATTAAAATCACTTTCTCATATTTGAAATTGTTTACACTCGTCACTAAGTAAACAAATTTAATCTGTATATAGCAACCCGGGCATTTTTTCGTTTCGTACGCAACGCGATCATTAAAATAATAGTTCAGTTTGTTTAACAAATCGTGGATTTTTCATTTGTCTGACTATTTTTAGCAGGAACCTTGCAACTTTTCCCTCAAACGGTCATTTCTTTATATGTATTTGTGAAGTATTAAGGGAGAAAAGTCCCGATCACCAAAAAAGTATGTTTTAAAATAATATATATAGGATAAGTATTTTTAAATGCGTAATTATATTTCCTTACCACTTATTAGTAATTTTCTTTCTGGTCCCTCCTCCACAAATTGCTTTTCTTGTCTTTGTAAATATAACAAAATACTTTTTCAACATCTACATCTTCATATGTACCCTGCAAGCCGCCTTTCGGCGTGTGGCAGGGGCCACACTTTTTTACTTGCTTCGATGTAAATAAATAGAGTATTTTATTTATTTACTTTTATTATTACTTTAGTTGTTATCTCAGTACTACTTTGCATTTCAATATTTCCTTATCTCTCGTTTCCTCGCTTTCTTTCTTTTTTAATGTATCCACTTAATTTTTAAAGTTTAAATTAAACTTCTATATTTATTTGTATATTTTTCTCACTGTAAATTTATATTGTTTTCTCAGTTGCTAAGCAACTAAGTTGCCTATCACTTTTTTTTCGTTTATTTTTTATTCTAAGGTATTTCCATTTATAAGTTGTATGTTCCCTAGGAAGAATAGACATGGAAAAAAAAGTCCGACGGGACCGGGAATCGAACCCGGGTCTCCCGATTGCCGGTCGGGTGCTCTGTCCGTTGAGCTATCTCACCGGAACGCCATTCGGGAGACCGATTCCCGGTCCCGTCGGACTTTTTTCAAGTCTATTTCTTCCTTGGGATTTTTCCTGGGTGCACGCCCTAACGAGCAAAACCACCCATTACCCATTCCAGGTTGTATGTTGTAAGTAATGTAAGCATTTCTTAAATGTACCTGTATTTTTTTAAGGTATCTTAACCTGCCTTATTTTTAAATTTAGTTAATTATCAGAATGTTTCGTTTACTATCAGAAGGCGTTTCACACACCCCTTCTTTCAGATGTTTGCTCGTTGTGGTGAAATTCTTTTCACAAGTGAAAAACTTGGTTTTCGATCCCACAAATTAGCACTCTTCTGATATTATTTATTTTAAGCGAGGGAAGCTTAGATTTCAGAATATTCAAAGTCATTAGTCTCTATTTGTCCCCGCTCAAAAACAGTCATTGTAATTATTACTGACGAATGTACACTTTGGAAATTCCAACAGTTGGAATTTAAATTTATCCGAAAAAAGGTCAGTGTTTCATAACTGCGAGAAATATAAAAGCAGCGTCACTTATACAAGAGATAAGTAAATACAAGGTGTTCAGACACGACATTGGATGGTCGACCTAAACACGGTTAATTCTCTGAAAAAAAGGAACACTTTAAAGAAGATCATTTGAGAATGGAGTAGAAAAGGGCAAAGAGAAAAAAGAAAGGTACGCTTTAAGAATGGAGGAAGGATGTGTCACGAGGGCAATTGCATCAATTGACGATGCATATTCTCTTTAGAGTGCGTCCACAAACCGGCATTTGTTTCAATTGCTTCCTCTACAGGTCACTAGACCAACTGAAAATTTGTGCATATCAAACTAGGAAAAAGTAATCAAATTAAAAGAATTATTACATGTCTAAACCAAATTATTCATGCTATTACGAAGCTTGACTGCAAAACGTGTGCATATTGTTCATAAAAGTACTAGTAAAACACCCGTAAACAATGACAGAGCTTAAGAAAACTCATTCTACATTATACTGGATATATTTATTAGTTTATGCATCAGATCCTTCTAAGCCAGAATACCGGAATTGTGAGATGAAAAATTTATACATTTTTATTTATAACATCAACTGGCTGAACTACCTGCAGACTTAAAACGTTAAATATCAACTCGTTAATATCGTACTAATTGCGAATAACTGGAATCTCAAGAAATAAACAGGTAGTCGATGAATCATAATAATAAAAGGACTTTATTGCAAGAAGACTGAGACTTTTGAATACTCAATTTCAATATCTCATATGATAAATGCACCCTCTCAAAGGCATAAATACATTCAAATGATAAAATCCGCGGTGCTCCGCCGCGCGGATTTGGCCCTTGCAGCGTTGTCGAAAAGTCGACTTATATATTATTGGGGCAAATTGGGGCAAGATTTTATTTCAGATTCCCATTAACGAAGGTTTGTAGTTTATCGTGGTGTAAATAACTCCGTGTCACACGGTGTCTCAATCAACTTTTTTTCTCGCTTTAGGTAAAAATTTGTTCCAAAATCAGGGTCCGCCATTTTGTCATGTAAAGTACATAAATATTCACCAGAGCTCATTGAAACCAAGTCTTATGAAGGACAAAGAACATATTTATAAAATGGCATCATATTTTACTCGATGATTTTCCTAGTTTGTGTTCACAATTGACTTGAAGTTGAAGAATTTCGTGAACAATCGAAAACTGGAAATTTTCGCAAAAATTGGTCAACTTTGACCCCCTGTATAATTTTAATGGGGAGGATCCTACTTAAATGACCTCCATAGTTCTATGCAGAATTTATTCTAAATCAATCATGCGAAGTTTCGTAGTCCTCACTCAAAAAAAGCGTTTTCGTATTTTTGGCCAGCTTTTTTCGATTCTAGCCCACTGTGCGACGTCTTGAAATTTACCGAAAATAAAAAGACGACGAGATGTTTTTAAATTTTCGAAAAGCATTCGATAAGGTCCCACATCATACAAATTAAAAGTTGCGGAGAACAGTATGAAGAACTTTCTCTTAGATAGAATGAGTGATATTAGTTTGCCTCCCACATGGTAATCGGACCTGCACTTATCTTAGTAGTCACATTTGCGGACGACATGTAATTCACTGGGTAAACCAAAGTAGAGAGAGTAGATTCTGTCGAATAATTAAGATTAGACTATTAAATGGTGTGACTGAAAATCAGCAATTAATAAAGCTTGATATGTATCGACAAATATTAAAGAAATAAAATATGTAGCTACCGATTAATCATACAGCCTCCAGGGGATAAACTTACGAATAGTAGAATCGGTGGAATATGTCGGAGTAACTCGAAGAAACGAAACACTTCAGCAAATGCCACTTCATATTTCCTGTTATGATTAATAGTGCTTTGAGTCTACATTATCATCTTCGCCTTCCAAGGAATGAAATGCACCATACCTGAAAAGAGAGAAAAAAAGAAAATTAGGAGTCGAAAATATTTCAGATATAAAAAATACTGCGCGGATTTCAATGATCAGGATTTTTTTCACTCCATTTCCACTTCATTTCTTTCTTTAATCCCATTACAAACAAATCTAAAAGAACAACTCATATTTATTATTATATATATATATATGTGTATATATAATATTTCGGGTATATTCGGCTATATAATCATTTCGGGTATATTCAGTGATTCCCTGAAAAATCTTGCTGCCTTACCTTTTACCACTATCATAAACAATAGCAGTGGTTAACAACTTTTTATAATAATTATTTACTAGTTGCCCCGTGCGAAACTTTCGCAGACGACACTGTTACTCAGTTTCCCACCCAAATACACTTCAACAAACACTAATCGTTACAAACAAATACACAAAAACTGAAATATAACTTAAATTACAAACCTTCTTATTCTTTATCAGTGTCTGTTTCGATATACCTCGTTTGTAGCGATAGATATCGCTATCTACACATCCAGTAACGATACTGAATGGCCAAATAAAAAGTCTTGCATTTTACAACGCCTTACCACATGAACCCAAACAAAATCCCTATTGTATTAGAGAACGTGAGAGTATAAATGTTGTCGAATGTTTTAAAAATTTACTTTTAGCAGTATAATCACGAATAGTGCGTGTCATCACTATAACGATACATCTATCTTAACCTATACCGAATATCTCAATTCACACAATGCACTTATGACTAAATTATGGTAAAGATACAAAATATCACTGCCAGCTTTACCTAAACTCTGCCGTTATAAATACCACTTCCTTTATACCGGCAATCAAGTGTCAGTTAAATAACAAAGATAAAACAACGAAACATACCTTCTGCATCCACGTTACTTATTTATTTTCTATGTTCTTCTCTTCATACATGAAATACAAAAATAACTACTACTCGTCTACAGTGATCTGATCTGGGAGAGGAGAGCTAGAGCTATTTGCCACACTTTCATACGAATATACCTTGTGTTACATCGTCAAAGCGCGTAGCATTGTCCCCGCATTTATTGAAAGTCTCTCTCATACATATCATATATATATATATATATATATATATATATATATATATATATATATATATATAAATTCTTTAAAGTAAGTTTTGCTAATAGTAATTTTTAAAATACTTATCTTACATGGTTAATGTGGCAAAATAATACATTTTTGTGCTTCGGAGATAGCGATTGGGAATAAAGCTTGGGCTTTCTTTATGCTTGTACTCCTTGCTGGTGAGTTTTCTAAAATCGCAGGACATACTTTTCTTTACTCAGAAATATGATTAAATGTTGAATACTATCTATTCAGTGAGTGAAATAGAAACACTAAAAATCATTTGATATCAGGTTCAGATACAGACGAAAGTTTCACCAAAATAAATTTGAATACTCGGAAAACGACCTAATTATTTTGATCGCATGACTCGCAATTAATTCCTCTAATTTTTCTATGAATACTCCAAAATTTAATCATAATACCCCAAATCGAATTTTAAATATTGTCGATCTTAAATTAAAATACCGGGAAGTAATATGATGCAAAATTATTCAAACATATCACACGATAAAACCGTGACGCAAACTTCCATATTCGGCAATGTTCATGTTTCTTTGGCTGTCGTTCTGCTCCCGTAAGATGCAATGTTGCTTGCTTATTAAACTGTTGTGGTTGCGTACCACGTCGTAGTTTTCGTTCATGGACACTATAATATTAATTACGAAAACTGCTTCAATCGTTTTATGACCGAGAGTAGGTGCTTTACCCGATTTAAAACTTGTTTACACTCGTCACTAAGTAAACAAATTTATCTGTACATAGTATAGCAACCCGGGCATTTTTTCGTCCAGGACGCAACGCGATGATTAATATTAATTCAGTTTGTTTAACAAATGGTGGGTTTTTCATTTGTCTGACTATTTTTAGTAGGAACCTGACAACTTTTCCCTTCAAATGGTCATTCATTTATATGTTTTGGTGGTGTAATAAGGGAGAAAAGCCCCGATCACCAAAAAAGCATGTTTTAAAATAATATATAGAGGAATACTGGATTGATTCAATGTATTTTACATAGTTAAACTAAATATTCCTTAATTATTGTAATCTATTATGTGCTGTTAATAATTTATCATTTATTACCTTATAGATTAATTCATTGCATTTTATATTGTTAAATCAATGATTCTGTATTACTGTTATTTTTGTGATTTTTAATAATTTCTTACTATTAATTTAAAATATTAATTTTATGTACAACTATGCCACCAGACTTTGTATTGAAATAAGTAAAAAATTAATTTAATGTTCAACAGACGGTTAGTGAGCAGAGGTAAGTTAGATAAAAACGAGCAAAACATACATTTATTGTATAAGTTCTGCAAACAAGCATGTAACTAATCGACGTTGATTACGAATTATAAAGGATCAAAGTTGAGCAAATTTTGCAAAAAATGCAGGTCTTCGATTTTTCTAGAAATTCTTCGACTTCATACCGCTGCCAAAACCACATAAGCAAAATCATCGAATAAAATATAAAGTCATTCCATAAACCCGTTCTTCATCCTTCATTATACTCGACTTCAACGATCCCAGTTGATTATTTGCATAATGGCAGTTTCTTATTTCTGAGCAAATATTTACCTAAGAAATTGACATCGACTTGCATGTGCAAACTTACTAACCATGATATTCCGTGGAGCTCTCCGAAATAAAATATTACAATAGTTTGCGAAGCCAGTAAATAAACCACCTTTTCCATACGCCCTCAATTTCGGTTTAGAAACCAATGTGAATTTAGGAGATTACACGATGACCTTTTATGATAACTTTAGATGAAGAAATTACAATGCAAATGAGAAACGTTTCCACGTTTTCATTAAAACAAGAGTAAATACAGCAACAACGTCTTGATTTCATCAACTCCCAGAATAAAGCAACTATTGTTTAATTTTCGCTTCATTATATGTCTATCACTTTTCTTTCTCGCATATTTTAGCCACTGTTTTCTCAATTCTAACCCACTGCGAACCGTCACTAGATACAGCAACAGCCACGTCAACCATAGCGTTACAAGGGCTTTGTTGGTTCGAAACGGAAAAATTTGACGATCTAACTTTTCCTTTACGGATAAAAAGATCCAAAAACTGCGCACGCGCAGTGGAGGAATGCTAAGGAAGAGTTCATTTTCTGAAAAAGGGGGTCCGGTTGGTTAAACGTGGCATAACCCTGCGTTGACCTTGTCTTCATTTCTTCCAAAATCACTTTCCCCTGATGCGCCCTGGAGTGCTATATCGCCCGATGGAGGCCGCCGCACTCCGAGCCGGCCCTGGGGCAGAGTGCAAATACAATTGAAGAATAAAACGATGGAAAAGGGGGATCCGTGGCCACACCCACAGAGTCACGGACAGATTTTATCGGCACGCACCTACAAGAGAAAGCAACGGTCCCTCTGAGTTGGAATTTTCGGTAATTAATAACAGAACTGTCCGAGACAATGATGAGACTGCAGCATTGGCATTTACAGACAATGGAGTTCGAAAGAGATTAATTTGTAAGAATTTTCATGAAAGTGAATCTTATCGAGCGATATCTGTAGGTAACCCGTTTAAAAGTTAATTATATAAGGGATGTATAATTATGGTTGGCAAAGTTTTACTTTCTATTGTATCATTTTCGATCGCTTTACATATTTATGAAAGACAGAATGAAAGCGAAATAATTCAACCAAACAAAGTTTTTAGTATTGTTGCTTTTCTCGATTTCGCGCGCCGAAGTATTTAATCCTACAAGAGAAAAAAGAGCGTTCTGCGGACCCCAAGGTCCCGGGTTCGAATCCCAGCTGATCAGATTCCCCAGATCAGGGAATGGTTGTGCGTGTAGTCCATATTATATTAAAGCACAACTTAGTGGGTTCGTCCTGTTTGTGCTATAGAAATAATAATAAAAATTTAAGATTTAAGTTACCAAAGTTAGCATTACATATAGTTCTCATCAACACCTTCATTTGTTTGGTAGAATCGATAACCAAAATGCAGATGCAAATAAATAATATTAATAAAACGAATCTCAATTTTAAAGAGAGACTATTACGCCTAGCTCTTATAAATTCACACGCATAAAAAATTATAAAAACAGATGTTGAGAGCAGAGAAAACTTTGTAGTTTCCACACGATTTATTTAAAAGCAAAAACGACCGTTTTCAGATAAATCGCCATATTTATGCAGTTTACAACAGATCAGAAAGAAGAGTGAAGGAAATGTATGTAAACTACAATGTCTTTCTTTGCAATCGCTGAGTCACAGAAGTTGAGTACAAGTTACAAGAAATAGGTGGTAGAATAAGATAGAATAAAGCAATAGTATTTAAAAAGGGAAATAGAGATGAGGAAATATTAATGAGCAAGAAATATTGAAGCAATAACAAAAGAATAAAAAGAAATGAAAAATCACACCATACAAATAGATATTTCAGAATATACCAGACGTAACGTGAATTTTTCAAACGAGATTAATAAAATAGAAAGATAAATGCTGACTTAATACCATAATCACAGACAATTAAAAACATACTTCTTAAATTTGGTCATATTTACAAAGGCAAAGTAAACATCTTGAGGAGAATTAAGAATACGAGTTGTAGCGAGAGAAAAGTGAACTCTGATATTACAATCACTTTCTAACATTCCTAATGGAGAATATGCATCACAGTATGTGCTCCATGGGACAATTTATCACAGAGCTCAGAAACCCAAAAAATTCTGTAACTTCATATAAAGACTGTTATTAAGCTATTGTTAGTTTGCTAAATTACGCGATGATAATGTTTTCACGATGGAAGTAGTTCAAGAAGAAGTAAAAAAGGACTGAAGAAAGGGAAATATTTCAATCAAGGAAATAAAAGTACTTCGTAGTTTTCTGAAATTGTTACAAATTCCACCGGTTACAACTCCATCGAGCCGTCCTCAGAATTGATGAAGATGACTCGATTAAAACAGATCGAACATTGTAATGAAGAAGTATTTTGATTTCTTTCTCTTTACCGAGTGAGTCTCATAGATTATATTAGCATGCTCCAGAATTTACGAGGAACATAAACACACTCTGATGTGAGTCTATTTAAATCAAACAGATACTGTTTAATTGCCATTTTTAAATACAACAGAAAGTAAGAAATAATAATTCAGTCTAAATATAGTGCAATTCACTGATCATACGGTACTTATAATTGCAACATTACGATACTATTCGGATACTCTGAGTTTTAATGTTCGCTCTCAAATATATAAATAGAATCTGTACTTCTCCGAGGTTCATGTTTGACAGACTTATTTTTTTTATCGAGCATTCATATGTACATACTTTACGTAGAATAAACTGTTCGTCTTCACTTAGAAGGGAAACATAGGGGCTTGAGTATTATCACGTGCATGTTTCAAGATGACTTGAAGATGTTTGACAGATCCTCTACTTTCTCGAGGCTATCAAAATGTGAAGATTACAAAGATCAACCAAAAAATAAACAAGAAAGAGAAATTGTAGCAAGAGTGTGTCAGCGTGATGTGTGGTGGACTGAAATTGAGTTGGTTGCATTGATCTGCACGCAATTCGTTCGTTCGGAGTGGAAGGACTCGAATGCCGAAAAAGGAGGCATTTTGCGTCGTGGAGATGACCTCTGAACCAAAGGCGCCATTTTCGTCCAAGGACGTGTCTTTGCTTTCATTGCGTTTATTATCCATGTCCCGAGGCAACAACACTTACTATAACAACAATACAATACAATAATAAGGCAACAATAACCGGGTGCCTTAACTATTGACCTTTTTCCGCTCACATGTTAACAATCGTAGATCATTGTTACGTAATTCTCACTTGTTGAACGATATTAATTTTTTTACCAACTTTGATTTAAGGCAGTAGCAGTAGTAGTTTTAAACACTGATTCGACAGCTAAGATAATTTCGCACACATAGGTCAAAATTGAACCGCTTCCATCAAAGTTGGCTATCCGGAGATACGTCATCAAATCATACAATACATTTGACAATTAAGTCGGACAACCGCCCTGAAAAGAAAAACAATAGATAATCCCGCTGAAGATTTGACATGTTCCGTCTACGTATCGAATATGAAGATACGTTTGTGAACTTGATCATTAATACCCTGCGGCAGGGACATTTCAAAATCTGCTATGGGAGACACTCTAGATTCAATCGTTCCAGTTCGAAGATTGTAACTGGAAAAGTTTGCATCTCGGAATATACTACATAATTCCGGTTCTTGTGATCGAGTTCAATTATCCAGAGGCCGAAATAAACAAATGTTAGTCGAAAAGGTAACATGAATAGCGGTTCGTAACTCGAGGTACTTCCGAATTTTTCTTTTCTTGTATTAATTTTCTACAAGTTGGACATTTTGAGAAGTCTGATTGCTATGTTCTTGCTTCCACTCTATTTTATTCGTCTACTATGCCACAGCTATTAAAAGATAGATAGTTCGGATGGAAAAATCAACTCAGTCATTTCTTTAAAGATCGCGCCACTTCAAAATCGACGACCGCATTCTCGCTTTCTGTTTTTTCGCAATAAAACGCCGCTTTCTCCGCCAATTTCGCAACACACACTTTCATTCTTTTCTCGCTGAAGAAAAAAAAGTCTTCGGCGACTCCCAATGGCGGCGGTGCTGACCTCTGTCAAGTGGGTCAAAATGGCCGAACTTTTTATCGTAAATAAGATTCGATGCCTTTCTCTTTGATTTCTGTCTCTTTCGGGGGGCCCACAAAGCATCAAAGAAGAAAGGGCACAAGCGGGCGCTTTGGGTTGCCACGCAATTCGAACTGCAATCAAATATCAACAGGAGAACGTCTAATAATACATAATTTACATACAAAGAGAGGATAGTTCCTATGGTCCTATCTCTCTCGATACATAAATTCATACGTATGGTCACGTATTCATAAACAATTCATTTATTTATGAGCAATGCGCATCTGTAAAACGAAAAATAATGCACAAAAAAGGCAATCCTGTCATGTAAACCAGTCGATATCTTAAGAGATCGTAACTTATAAAATATACCTTTTTACGTAAATATGGAAACGGACTGAATTCGGTTTGAATGTTCAACTGGTTGGCAAAGGAGGAGTTTTGTTGGTGACCCAATTGGATGTAGCCAAAGGAGAGAGTTTATTCGGAAAGTAGGCCACTTTCCCTCCTTCTGACCAAACTCATTTATTCAAACATTATCAGACATACATTTACATACAAGATACATGAACAATGATAAGTACTTGTATCGATATTTAAGATTCATCACGGCGGATGTTGGCGGAGAATTTTCAGGAATCAAATATAGAAAAATAAGAAAGACAGAAAGATAAATATGATCGCTTTACTTGAGAAAAGTTTTTCTTAAGGACTCCATCTGAAAGACTAGGCTTAACTGTGAATATCATGTTGCCAGGAGGTTTCTATCATGGCAATGGTGCACTTTTCTCTAAAAAGGAATTATTTCCTTTGTAAAACATATTAGAGTAGAAGAATTCATCAATGAAGAAATATTTGAGTTTTGACTTGTCCAATGGCTACTTATGTTTGTTTTATGGACCAATAAAGTTACTATCATTAGTACTATGATAAATTAAGAAATTCTGTACGCGGCGGCATGTCTCCGCGCCATGTGATTACGAAATGTAATAATTATCACCTGGAGAAGGATTTCAAGGGGCGGAGAAAACATCTATCAGAATCTAATTTTTAAACAGCTGTTTATTTAGTTTTCGAATGGAATATAAAATAGACGAAAACGAATAACGTATAATATATACATGTGAGAATCCTTATTGAGTCGAAATCGTTTGTCTCCATGGACGTGTTTAGTCGTCGTGTGATTCGAAATGGACGTGTATAAACGGTGATCGTCTTTTAGGAGGAAAAGGTAAGTGTACTTTTTTGTTCTTACCTTTTATACGGTTTAGGAGTTTTTCAAACATTGCACAGTAATCATAGCGATGGACTCCTCATCTCATTGCCTTTCCATAGCTTTTGCGGAAATGTAGAGTGGTAATTAATTTTGTTAATGTAATTAATTAATTAAATAAATTTAGTGATTTGTCGTTTCTGAATTTTCGGGATGGGATTTCCCCATCCAAATGCCGCAAGAAGTAGTTTCCAGAAGAGCGTTTCAACCGGAAAACAGAAATTTGTCTTTGATTCGAAGTTCATATTTTCATGGCTCCGTGAAAGTGAACAGCAGTGCATCAGCAAATAGCTGACCTTCGATGAACGAGTACAATCGGAGGTCTTCATTTATCCTCGATATACAGGCATTTTTCGACTCCAAACATTTTCTTCATTGGAATCGCACAGCGTTGGGACGCTGACCTACAAAGATAAAATAAACGGACTGCGTTTTGGTGTATTATCTTTTGAGGTTAACCGTCTTACGTCCTTTGCTAGATACTACTTTTAAAAAGATAAGAAATTGTGTTCGTTCCATTCAAATATTATCGGCCTCCTTTCATATATCAGACTGAAACTTAATTAAGCACTAATAAATAATGATGCGGATTTATTAAAATGCAATGGTAATTCGATTACTAAGAAAAAGTTATCTCGCCAATATAGTTTATGCAGTGTCCCTTTTCTACACTGGACGTAGCATATTTTATTATGTCCATTATTTAAAGAACGTCGTTAATTTCCCATGCTCACGAGACTTATCTATCATTCTATTTCTCATTTATTTTTATTCCTTTCTGTCAGTAACGAAGAGAAAACAATACTTAATAAGTTGGTTTCAGATGGTGTTCCACAAATTCTGCCCGAACAACTGGTTTTTACTGTTACTTTTTCTATTCTTATTGCAATTTTGTAATTGTATTGGTTAAATAAAGGTGATAATAATTTTTACTTGCTCTGAGAAATTCTCATGGAGTAGGAGAGAAAATACAAATTACGAAGAAATCAAAAGCCAACATCAAACAAAAAGATAGAGAAAAAATATACAGATGAAGATGAGACTTCTCAGTCTAAATTTCACCAAATAAAATCCTTCGACTACCTGTATTAAATTTAATACAGCATTAGGCCTTATTTGATAAATTTTTCCTCTGAATCGACATGATTTCCACGAGAATAATTCACCCTGAAAATACACTTCCTCTAAAGTAAAAGAATTCCCTTTTTCTGGACGTCTTCTCCAATATTTCCTTTGGTACCAGAGAAGGCCTTCCTTACGCGGCAGAATTGTAAAGGTAACGAAATAACCCATGCCATACACCTTTGGAACAAACAACAACCTATAGAAACAATACTGCTCCACAATATCGCTCGTTATTTTTGATCCGAGAAGCGGCCATGTTTGATTCCTTTTTCGACTTAAAAAGCGAAACACCTTCACAACACCATCTATCGAACTCATTGCATTAATTCCGTTCTAAGAAAAGACCACTTCCATGGATAACGGGGTAGATAAATCTTTTATTAATCTTTCCTGTTATGAGGCTGATGACTTTATATGTACAAAATGATGATGTTTCTTGACAATTGTTAGTTATCTCATTAATGCTTGTTGGAGATAATTTGGAATTCATTTTCGCTACGATGGGCTTGAGTTCTGTTTGAAATGATATCAACCTTCAGAGAGAGAACAGCTGCCTGTTTACTTTAAAAACTTTTCTATATTCTCTGAACATTGACTTAATAAACCTTCTAAGCAATGGTACCTTGGGCTTTGCTTCTGTGACATTTAAGACTTCCTAAGTTATATATGCTAATGGAATGAGTTTCCTCATTACTCTCATTAATTCGTTTATTGATTATGATTAAGACAAGTATGATATATATTAGGCAGAGATAACTAAATAGAATAAGGCATTTAATTTTTGTTGTTTTTATGATAAACTAACGGGTAATTTGTTTTCTATTTTATTTTATCCGTTCCAAACAGCTACTTCCATCAATACCATGACATATATTGCTATTTTAAGCATCATTACATACGTATTTATGCAATGCATATATTTATTTTGTGGTACTTATAGTTCTTTGTATTTATACGACTTACCTCTGCTCGTAATGAAAAAATAAATAGATGAAATATTCCTTTCTTGTGCTCTCATCGGCAATTTATCCACATGTTCATCAGAAGCGCAATTCTTTCGTCTGCAAAAATCGGCGCGACACGCCAGCGCCACGCGAAGGTCGCGGAGGAAACGAGAAGCTTGTGGCGTAGGCGTGAAGGAGAAATGGCTGCCGAGTGGAGTTCAATAACTTTTTATCGCAGGTGTTGCGCAAGTTCCAGTTGGAATAGAATTCCCTGTTTAGTCTCTAAATAAGCCGTTTTGGGGGAGATATTCAACGTGGGGGAGACAGGATTCGATGAGAAAGGAGGATCAACAATCAAAGGGTTAATTTACTACCTTCATTTACGAAAATTACGGTAAAACCCGGTTATGAGGCTTTTCAGACTGAAAACCGTGTTATAAGCGGGATAGCGGTAAAACCAGGTTATTATAATTCATTACAGATACTTTTTTCTTACTAAACTATAGGGTAGGCTCTTTAATTTTTAAATACGTACTTTTACTTTATATCTTAAAAATGAAAATGAATCTTCTTTATTTCGCTTTACTTGCCACAGCTGTAGATATAGAGAAAGTCTGTTCTTGTGTAATACAGGTTGCTTTCTGGTCACATTTTTTTCATACAAAGAGAACGTCTTCATTTCTTACTTAATTTCGGTCATCTCTCCAATGAAGCCATTTTTCACCAAATGGACGTTTAGAAAAGAATAATGTGATCGACTGGATTGCAATGCATCTGTGGAGGCGTTATAAGTCGTCTGTATGAAAGGAAAAGCGCGAATTAAGCGGGTTTTACTGCACTTTTAATGTAAATAATTAAGTACTAGTACATCGAATCTCTAGCAGTAATAATATAATTTGATTTAAGTAATCAGCCGAACTTTGGCGAACTCAATAAAGTTGAAGACAAAAATAACCGTTCCTCAGGATAAGTTATACTTTAGGAAGTGTTATTTCTGTACTTACCAGTACTTACCAGTACTTTCTAGAAGAAAAATTCTACACCAAATGGAGCATGACTTCAGAATTATGTAAATATGTGCATGCGTAATTATTTCAGGTGAACATACGGATTTATAGTTTTACATTATTTAACGTGCTCCTAAGAGGTGAATAACCTACATAAAACGATATGAACTAATACAAAAATGCAATAACAATACGATTCATGTCATCCTCGTAAAAGTGTACGTGTAGAAAAAAGCAAAAATATACTGGTGTTGTTCAAGGACTAAACCTCTCATTCATAACTGATCTGGTATTAAAGGATGGATAATAATAATTTGATTAGTGCCCGTTTACATTCATATTAACCATTCTCTAACTAAAAATGTGACCCACCACTTTGTGCGCTAATTCTTTTATTAAAAGTCTTCGTAAGTTTGTCTTAAGGCCTTTTCTACGTGCACACAATACATACGAAGGGAATTCTGCTTTTAAGTCCTTATTCTATGGTTTTTCGCGAGACTAATATGTTTCAAACAGAACAATGCTGTAAGAAGCTTTTTAAGTGAGTTTTTTTGGCAATTCTAGTCACCCGAACATAAAGGGGATAAGTCAAAATGGAAAATACTTTACTGAATAAATCTTCATACAATTTCAATGCGAGTAATGCAGATCTTTAAGGATGAAAAGGAGGCATTAAAAATAATAAAATACGAATATATCTAAAAGAAGAAATTTTCGCTGCATCGCATGATCATGAAAAATATGAGAAACAGCCCCAAAGAGAGTGCTTGGAGGAGATCAGATGAGAGAGTAAAATAAGCTTACAATAGCGTGAGGAAAATAAGTGTTTTTCAGGGGAATAAATTAAACTAATGCCTTGCGGACTAAAAAAGCAGCTGGGGGATTCAGATTTTGATGCTTATGGGATTATTAGAAAGAAATTGCTTTCCTTTTCATACTGCGATATTAGTATAAAAAATTTTCGATTCTTTTCCAGGAAAAACTGGTTCCAGACGGTAAATACACTCGGAGAACGTGCCTAGATGAGATCATTGCGTTTCTTCCTTTCGCAGACACTTATTTTGAGTGAGTCACGAACAAACGTGTTGGTAAGCCCGCCCCAAGACAAGGGTAATTGCCCGGGGCGCCGAGGTTTGGGGGGCGCATCACGTTAGTCGAATGTTTGGTAAGATAACGAGGATAGTCGTTTCCTTAATTAACCAATGAAGCATCACATTCAACAATTTGTTATTACCCCGTGAATTAATCCTCGGCTAAGATAGGCAGATCAGAATTTTTTCTAATAATTTTTTTCCAAATGAAATTGTTGATTTATTTCTGTACAGAAATTTCAAATCAATCACGAAGTAATACTTATCGTCTATCATTCCCTTTCAATAAAAACAATACTTTATTTTAAAGTTTAATGCTATAATGATAATGATTCGAGCAATAATACAATTCCTGAATAAATATTATTTACTAAATTATTTCAGACGAAAAGTAAAAGTACTTTGCTTATTCAATCATTCCAACAAAAAAGAAAGTCGTTAAAACAATAATGGCTATGTATAGGAAAGGAGTGCCTGCCTGATAATGAAGAAAAATGAAAAAACACATCGAAGACACAGAAATTTGGAGGATGTTGAACAAAATGGACAGAAAGTAGAACAAATTTAGAGATGCTAAAGCAAATGGATGAGAAAAGAAAATAATTAAATGAAATAGAAGAAAGGAAACTTAAATTTAAAAATTTTCTAAGGCACAGTACTATTATAAATAATATTTTTAAGGTAAGATTCATATTAGAAAGAGGAAAAGGTAGACTGAGGATATATTACTTTAAGGGCATACGAAAAAGAATAGAATGTTCCACATAAATATGTATTAAAAGATGGATTTATTTTATGAATGAGTTCACGCTAAAACGCATAGAAAAGGAGAGGCGCAAGGATATATTTAGACTCAGCAATACATAGACCGTTCTGATACTTCAAAAAAGAAATAGTCGATTCAAAAATTCATTCTTACTGAGAACGCGAAAGTAATCGATTAAGAAAGTAGAGTCATAGTGCTTGCACCCCCTGCCACGCGCCAAAAGGCGACTTGCAGAGTACATATGTAAATGAAAATTACTTTTGGATTATGAATAAATGAAGTTCCAAAAGGGTAATTTCAAAAATAAAGACAAACAACCCGGAGATTGTGTTAAGCAGCCCTTTTGGCTGTCTTCATGGGGAGAATTCATTTAAAACTGCGACACGATATTAAAAATGGATGAATAATGATTCGATTAATTTGTAAAAATCTGCTGAAAGACCACGGCCCAATATAAATAATATACATGAATGCACGAGTTGATTTTTCCGATTGCACAGGTTCATTTTCTTAATTCGGAGTAATCAGATTCATTTCTATAAGTTCGATAAATCGAGATCAACTTATTTCGAACGTAATTCACAATTCGACTTGTGTAACGAAGGCAAGAAGAAAGCTGTTTGGGCGGCTCTTGGAAAGCGAGGGAAGTAGCAGCGCTATCTGGAGAGAAACATCTGAACAACGGCGTCACGCAATGGCACTTCGGCCACCAAATCAAAAAGAAAATCAATTACAACAACGAATGCAAGTTTTCGAAAAAGTTCCAATCTACATTTTCATTCATAGCCTGAGAGGCACATTTGTGCGTGTGGCAGTGGAACGTTTGAGTTACTTCTTTAGCTTGTGTTAAAACAATTAGAAGCAGAAACAATTAGTCCTTAAGACGACTTATTCCAGCAAATATTCACTCGAAGCATCAGAGGCGTACAAATGTACTTTCTCTGAATGTATCGAAGCAACTTCTTTTGTCTTTTTATTGTAATAACAAAATGTCATACACTTTCTCTGGTTCGTTGATATACGTTTCATTTGCCATATTCCATATACTTGCGGTATATTAAAGATGGACCAAGACCAACATCGCTCTTTTCATCATCATTTACCGACGATAAGCTTTAAAGAGCTTTTGAATATTGGATTGCCATTCTCAGATGTGTATTTGTCACTCAACTGACTCGACTACAATTATAATTATTCCATTGATTTCGTACGGGTTATTCTGGTAAAATTGTTTCCTTCGAAAGAAATTTCTATTAATATATTAGTATTGCTACGTAGCATTGACTCTATTGACATTTCTCGCTCCACTTTTGAGTAATTATTAAATCGTTTGAGAGAGAAATACGTTCTTCTTACATTGATTTATCGTCACTCATTCGCTAAATGTATATCTATATGTATGCGTCGTATTGTCAAGACGCTTCAGATCGTGTACTACACTATAGGTCCGTTTTACCTCTATTTGAAATTACTCCAGACGCGGCGAAACTTGATTCTTCCAACATTCTGAACGTTCTTAGCAAAATTATTTTAGAAAACAAAGTCAATGAAATGAAAAACACGTAATAATATGAATGCCATTCATGTTTTAGTGTTATTTATCGAAATTGTTTACCTTTTATTTGTAAACTGATATTTTTATGGTCATAGTCATCAAAGTACTCGCATGGATTTGTCCTGGCTCAGTGAGGAATATAAACTACAACAAACCGCAACTAACCTAATGATCCATTTTCCAAAAGCTATGAGTAGATGATAGTCGAAAGAGACAAACACATCAGTAGCATAAAAACGAAGTGCTTGGTTAAGACGCTTTTCGATTGGCTGAATCCGTGGAAGAGATGAGATCGATATTTGATCTAATAGATAGTAGAAATTTCTTTAACTAGATTCATATACAAGCGTCATAGGGCCCAAATAGTCCCATCTTCATAACCCAAATTTACTGAATTTTCGTACTTTTTCATGGTTTTCCAAACTTAAAAAACGTTTTTTTTATCACAGTCTATCAATATCTTATCAATCGTATTTAATTCCAATCTAATTTTCTGGGTCAAACGTAGGACGGAACTCTTGACTTAACACACCCAAAACAGTTCATCTTAAACAAAAGCAGTCTTAATGTTGACCTTTTTGACAAGAGTGACATATTTGATAAATATACAGGACTTGGGTATATTAGTTGTATTATCTCAATGATGGGCTTAAGAGTCAGTAATTGACATATGTTCTTAATTATTACTAATGAATGGAATTCACATTTCTTAACACTTTTTCTAAGTGACATAGCAATGATTGTGCCATAATATTTCCGAAACAATTCTTAGACGTGCCAGAACGTGAGCCATATCTACTTTCTTCTATCTTAGCTTCTTAAATGAGTAATTCCAGCGACTGGAAATTAGGTAGTATTAGTGGTTAAAAGTGGAAAAAAGAGAGAGAGATATGGCCGTTGGTATAATCTTTAAAAATAAAATACTCATAAACCGTATATAAAAGGTAAGAACTAAAAAGTACACTTACCTTTGGTGTGAATTCTCTGTTTCGATGATATCACACGTTGCAGGGAGACATACACGTCAATTATGCGGCTAAAGACGCATTTCGAGAGCTAAGATCTCATCCTCAGTAGCACTAACACTGCACTCGTGTTGTTAAAGTGCAGTGTTAGTGCTACTGAGGATGAGATCTTAGCTCTCGAAATGCGTCTTTAGCCGCATGTATGTGTCTCCCTGCAACGTGTGATATCATCGAAACAGAGAATTCACACCAAAGGTAAGTGTACTTTTTAGTTCTTACCTTTTATATACGGTTTAGGAGTATTTTATTTTTAAAGATTAGATTAGTAGTTAAAAGTGCTTGGATAGCATAGATCGCTTGGACTCCCACCGGGATTTGAACCAGTGATCACTTTCGGCAAAAGCGAACTTGGCTTGGCTGTTAATTGAGATACATTTCAGAGTCCCGCTTTGGGAGTTGAAATTCGATCTTCAAAGATACACTTCATAGAAATATCACCACGTCAAGAAAAATCAAATTATTGAATTATTTCCATAAATTGGTAGGAATGGTAGATAGGCTTTACATTATAAGGTTACAATAATCATGTGGTGTATTCTCTACACATGTTCTGTAGACCTGCTCTTTATAAAATTCTTTCGCAAACGAAAAACAAGTACCCGTGAACGAATCATAATTTTAAATAAATTGATAGACTTTAATGATAGTTCATAAAAATAGTCTTACAGAGGCCTTCAGATAGCCCCCTAATTATAAATCCACCCCTATGAGGATTCATTAAGACATTAATTTTTTTACAGTTCAATTTAAATCAGGCATTGGTGAGTTCCGCAGATAGGTCCCAATGCTAAGTCCATTCACAAAATATAATGCTACTCGTAGTTCATGTATAACGTGGTTAATCAAAAACGTTCCAATTGATTCAATTTTGCTTAAGAGTCTCCATCTTGGCGATTCGAAAGACATTTAGTTGTACTGGAAAGCGAGTCTGAATGAGAACGGCTTACGTAAGATTATCTGCAGAGAGATATCTCGCGGAGATTCAGAACTGGTGGGGCGAAAGCTAAGTTCTCACTTCATGACGAAGAATTCCACCAATTTCTTAATTCCGCGAACGTTTGAATTTTGCAAGATGAGTTACATTGCGAAAAGCAATAGGCCTCAGTACTGAATAAGAAATGTAACGAATGGAATTCTGTACAGTTGGAGGAATACAGGTGATTACCCTGTTATAATTTTATCCTCATCGTATTTAACAAATAAAACTATCGTATCTTACAGAAGATCAATGTGATCTCTAAAGATAAGAATTTTGCTGCAGGATATTTAATAGAAAGCACATTTATAATATATAAATTGTGTAAAACAATATCGGTATATTCCAAAAAAAATAATATGAAAACAGTTAAGACTGTGAACGGGTTCAGGGTGGATTATCAGACCTGATGATGACAGGACTGAATCAAGACCGATCACAGTTTGTACAATTTTTTATATTATTGTATATTACAAATTACCGATATTGTTTTTGGCATCTTTTGTCGAAAGGATGGAATGAAGGAAGGAATGAAGAGAGATGGTTTTGTGAGACGAGAATTAAAAAGCCGCTCTGATTACGCACACTGCGAGTAAATTATCGACTAGAAAATGAACTATATGAAAGACATAAGTACGATTGTTATTACTGAATCAAGAGCAAAATAAAGGGAAAAAGCCTTCAAAGACACGTATACAAAAATGATTTACGCTAAATGATTAATTCGATAGAAGTACACATAAATGATAATATATAAAAAGAAGCAAATCAGACATTAGGGTAGTATTTCAGATGAGAGCCCAGTTGAGTAGGGCTCATTAGAATTCACGTTGGCCACAGTCACGAAATCACGCAAAGCAGGTCAAACAATCGATCCACTAATCCGAGATTAAAATGAGGACCACAAGAGGCGCCACTTTCGCCCAACGAATTATATCAAATTCATGGAAAAACGTACGTGACTGGCGAAATGCAAACAGATACACTAACCTTAACTTATTTAATCTATTTTGATACCTTTTTTATTAATCATAGAGCGGCATATTCAATTTTGAAGCGAGAAAGGGAATATTAATGAGAGATCGATTTAAGTAAAATCAACTTTTATAAAAGCAAATCTACTCACTCAATCAAGTTCAGCCTTTATTTTGTATAATCTTATTTTTAAAATGAAAATTATTTAAATTATTCGCAAGTAAAAATAAAAGTGGATAAAACTTCTAAAATTTAAAATTGCGCGACCAGTTCCGAATCATCCTGACCTCAATGACCTTACCTCAATGACCTGAAGATGGTTTTAAATTTTTCGGAAGTGTAGGAGTTGTTCACCATTTTTATTTTTGTTTGGGAAAAAAAGAAAATATTCTTCTTTTTCTAATAAAAGCAAATTTTCAGCAAAAGAAAAAAGGTGTCAGTGGCAAAAGTGTGGAAAACAGAGAGATAGCGTTAAGAAGAATACACTTGATGTAAGAGAGCGTGAATCCGATAATATTAATCGATGTATATTTACGTGGATTTCATGCGAGCAAGTCCTCCATAATATTAAACGACTTAATCATTCGAATCTAATGAGAATCAGTCACTTTTGCATTAGCCAATCACGCACACCATGCAGTGACTCGGGTGATTGCTGACCACTGACAAATTCGGGTGAGCAAATCATTCCTTAGAATTCGTTCATTTTTGCAATTCAATTTACAGACTAACATAGCCAAAGCAACGTAGTTAAGAAAGCAGATGGAGAAATAAAAATATGACGGACGCGAAGGGGGAATGTATGCGGCGAAACACTGCTTTGAAATAACAGAGAGATTCAATAAGACAAATCAGAGTCAACCGAGAAAAGTCGAGATACATTGTTATTTGTGAGAGTATTGAGAGTCGATAGGGCTTTAATCTTCCCAAACAGACTCAAATTAACTATTAGAATTAATATCCATAAGTGCAGAAAATACTCAGCGAATTTATTCCATCCATTAGACATCTTTTAAAAAAACATAAGCATAAGATCTATATATACCGGCATCCACTCTCCTTGTCTCTTTTTCTTTACACTCTCTTTTTTGTGAAAATTAAGTATCGCAATATTTATCCTAATGCCGATGTAACGGAGTGAGATCTCCCCCATCAGTTTTGTTTCAGGGCATTACATTGAAATTCGCGATTTTTCCATTCGTCGCAATCTCAGGTTATAAACAAATCAAATTAACCAAAATGGCAACGCAGTTGTTGTGAGGAGAGATTGTTCTGCTGTTGAAAAATCGTTATTCGCCTCAATTCATATTATTACGAAAGTTCGCGGATTCTCTAGAAATATAGAGCTGCGGTAAATATAATATAAAAAGAAAAATTCATTTTCGTTTTTAAGGTGTAAATTAATAATTAAAAAAATAGTCTAAATTAAATAAAGGTTGTCTAATGGCTATGGCGTTTCTCACTCGGTCGCCTTAATTTGAGAACTCTTTTGGTTCGGCCATTTCTGCCTTAGATTTGAAAAATGTTACGTGAGTACACTTTCACTCGGTCCAAAATCCCTCAACCGTGACCTCAAGCGATATTCTCTCGATGCGATGACGTACAGCCACAATGTTCTCTACAATTATGTATTTTACTGATTTCCGAATTGTGATTTCTCATTTCCAATTGACTAAATCATTCGAATCGAATTAAATAACTATTCGATTCCATAATCGAACTCTTTCGTTTTTCCTAAATTTTCTAAAATGGAGCTCCAATATTCTTCTTCTCCTGTATATCGTCTTTAACCACTAGAATAACATAGCAAATGTATAACAAGAAAATTATTTAGAATAGAATAGGAGTGCACTCGCACAAAACGCGCCATAAAAATTTCATTTAAAAATTGAAAAACGACACAATAAATGAACGAAAGCATGATGAGGCTTTATCTAATATTCTACAGATGTTGTTTGATCGCACTACAAAAACAATTTCTCTTCACTTAAATTTGTGCAGCTGTGGACTCTGTTTGAAAATATCGGCGAACAAAAGAATATTCGAATATTTGCATACCTCTAATAGAGCTCAACTCTCAGCCATTTCACTAGTTTATATTGAAAACACGGCGAAAATGTGCGTAAATAGAATAGTGCTTATGTACGGGACGTTGTTTGTAGCGAAAATTGGGTTAATCAGAAGAACCGTAAAGTGAACGCAGTTAGAAGGCAAATGAGAGAGGGGGAAATGAATGATACTAATGAAGAGTAGATGGCCAAAATAAGGGAAGTGATTCAAGAGGAGAAGTTTCCTATTTCTATACGTAGTTAAGATGGCTAAAAAATAAATATCTCAGAAAATAATAAATATTTAAGGTAAATAAGGCGCGGCTAACTCCAATGGCTAAAAAAATATTTTATACGTTACATATGACGTATCAAAAAGTAAAAAATGACCACGGCGATTAGTTTGACCAAAGTTGTCAATAAAAAAGTATTCTTTGAGGAGACTTATATTAAATAAAATTACAAACAGGCGGACAAGACTGTTTCTGAAATAATCCGGAAGTAAGAAGACGACATGAAGACTGATTAAAGATGCAATTTGTAAGTACTTACTAACTCATACGTCAACACACCAAAAGATAGCGCAAATGAAGCTATGAAAAATGACCAGAATAGAAAGAATGCAATCTTTCCATACCAATGATTGCATTGAGATAACGCCAGAAAGAAGAGCAAAAAAACCTTAAGCAATTTAACCCTTTAACATTAAGCTCTCTAACCTTTTGTCATTTTAGAAGGAAAGAATGGAGGATAAATTTATAAAAAAGAAGAATGGAAGAAGACCCTACTCTGTGGATTAATAAACCTAAGTCTCGTACTTAAATATCTCCACCAAAATCGGGTTGTCAGGCGAAAGCGACACCGGGACATTTTAAAATCCAAAATGACTTCGATACAAATTCACATTCCAGTCTTAACTTGGTTAACGGTGAAAAAATTAATATTAGGAGGACTGCCCTCAAACTCTTGATCATTGCTTGCGATATACTTGTCGTACTAGAAAACCTACCTATAAATAATGTATGTTTTAATTAATATCACAGACTACAGGTTAGATCGAGTTCTCATTTGCAATCAAATAAAGACCTTTACGACGATATTACGAAGAGAAGAATATTCGGGACAGTCATTGAAGTAAGCGTACCACTTTCCTCCGATTCCCTCTCACTAAAACAATCGAAAATGGCAAGAGGAAATGTTTATTAATCATTCTTACACACATCTTCAGTTACAAAAATACACCTCGGATTTATCTAAATAAATTATATATAAATATTTAAATTGAACTAACGTTAACAAGAACAACTAAAAATTAATACTATACTGAAAATATTCTCTTTTCAGACAATTATTAATTTTCTGTTCCTATTATTATTATTCTCAACTGTCTCTATCAACTTTGGTTCATTTTGAAGGAAATCATGAAATATCGAGCAAGCCAATCAAATTGTACTATTATCTTTAACTATGCTTTTACTTTTTCGACAATTCAACGATTTCTTTCGTTAGTCCAAGTTTCCCTTATTTTGTGCGAATAAAGATAGAATTAATATAAATGAGAAGTTCTTTGAGGGCCAATCGAAAGAAGCGGCTCAGACATCTTTTAGTC
The DNA here is from genome assembly GCA_036926295.1 of Pachydiplax longipennis. Taxonomy (NCBI): domain Eukaryota; kingdom Metazoa; phylum Arthropoda; class Insecta; order Odonata; family Libellulidae; genus Pachydiplax; species Pachydiplax longipennis. The sequence goes on from JAVFKF010000004.1 coordinate 3,113,556, forward strand.
AGAATAATCCGCCTCAAACAAAGAATTTGAAATTATTAATCCTTCAATTCTCGGACGCATGCTGTCCTATGGTTCGAAATCCTTCTTGATTGCCGAGTGAAACCCGTACGGTTGGTATCCTTTCTGAGGAGTGATGCAAACAGAAACAAGTAAAACCAAAGCGGACTCAAAATGGCGTTTCTACGAACGATACCAATTTACCGTGGATGCGTTGAAAGTGAAACATCCCGTCGAGGAATGGCATAATGTGGTCAAAGAACGGATCGGAAATTCGGCGAAGAGGGAAGTGAGGAGAACCGGTTCGTTTGGTCAAATGAGGCTACTGGAACAAGAAAGTCGATAGGCACGTGGAGAGAGAGGCTGAATTGAGGCTGAGATGGCGCTCGGGAGAAGTGGGACGAATGAAAACATGAATCTCACTTGTTATCTTAACCAGATGATTTCATAATTTTATGCCATCGAGGCTACAATACAAGTGGAGCATTTCTGAGGTCCTCCCAACACAATAGAAACATCTAAATTATTATTAGAATCCATCCATGACGTGCGTGATTGGGGTGTTCAGCAGTATGTTTCGTACAAATCCAGCCGTGTAAATTCATTCACTTTCTACAGAATGAACTTCCCAATCGGTCTCCATAAACTTATATCAACGATCTATAGTTTCGTATGATCTTTGAGTCCTGTTTAGAGATATTTTAATGCTTAATGAAAGAACGAAAGGTTGAAATTACTTCACTCTAAATTTTCCCTTTCTTTCTGAACTTAAACACTGGGTTAAACGACGGTTTATTACAGTTTATCATAATACGGGAAAAATCTTTGAAACCTAAGGCTGACACGTTGCGGGAAAACTGCCATAGTGAAGGGGAGTGAAAAAACTGCAAAAGACAGTAAAAATATACCTATGGTATAAAAATTAGGAGTCGAATAGAATGGGAAGAATTCAAATATGAAAACATAGAATACAGAAAAAGAAACAAGACTGAATAAAGAAAAGGAAAGTTATAAACCAAATAACACAGCACAAATAAAACTTTACGATACAATAGTGACAATAACATAAGGTGAATAAAATTATAAATTCATCTTCATTTAAATTATAAATTAACTAATAATAATAGCTTAATCGAGAGTAATTCGCTTATTAGGCTGAATTAATTTTAGATGTCATCGTCATTGCAGTTTGTCATATTCATTCTATCGCAAGGCCCTATCTGGAATTATATAAGCAAATTCATTTCCTGGATATTTACGAATAGTCCATGAAACACCTCTAATACAGTATTCTTAGACTCATGTTCCTCAAATAATTGCCATGCCTCCTATTCCATGACACTAACAAACATTATCGGTGGACGGTGTAACTGATCGAGTATTTGAGCACAAAGATAGCCAATTAAAACGATCGATTGACAATCAAAAAAGGAGTAATCGCTAACAGAGCTAACAGAGCTCTTCGTTTATTTTTGGCTGCTTCTTTCGAGATAATGTTGAACAATCGAAGGGATCAAAATCAGAATAAGGAAACAAACGACTGATATCGCCAAGTATTCCTTAGTAAAAAGAGGGGTTAAAGAGAGGGATATGTTGCTTGAACAGGTCTACAAACCCTTACCGAAAAATAATGAAGAGTTTTGAAGTAGATGTTGTTTAAAATAGTAGAGTTAACATGTAAATCTTTGTAATTATTTTTATATTCGTGAAAGTGATGAGAAAGTGATACCCAAAGCACCAATGTGAACTGTGACAATTTAGAAACTGTTAAAATGGGATACATAAATGTATTAGAAGTATTCTATAAATTATGTCTTGGGCGTGTTCTGATACTGTTTAAAAATAGAGGATGTTATTTCAGAATGGAAATCTGTATAGAACTTCTAGAGTAAGGGATTCTGTAGAGCATCTATGTTTTAAGCACTACTTGACAATGTTTGGGGATTTCACTTGACGACGATTAAACTGCATAAACTATAAATAAATAATTCTCTTTGTCCTCATTCTAAGCTAGATACAAGTAGATTCGCAAATGTAGAAAAGGTACACATACAAAGCAGTCAGTTGAATTCAGACTTCAAGATATATCAGAAGATGACTCCGAGAAAAGACTACAATAAAGATTCTTTGCCAACGGAAAAACTTTCCCTCGAAGTCCGGTTGCACTTCAAAATCACTTTCATTCGCCAAAGATCTCATTCACATTTGGAAGTAAAGAACCCTCGAATATGAGACCGGAAGTTGCTCGGTTCTGCACCAAAAGTTCCCCCAAAAAACGGAAGCAGATGATGGCGATAACAAATATTTCCAATGCTGATATCTTTCTGAAAATGCATTCAAATGTTTTATGAAAAATGATAAAATGTAAATATTAACCAGATCCTTTGTTACCTTTGTAATTTTCATTAAGTAGCAATCTTTTTCATTCACACCTTCACTCCGTCCGTTTCCCTGCACTGGTTTTTTTCTGTTATCAAAATTATAGCAGTTTTCTTTCTCTCCACAATTCCAATCTTTTTTTCCTTTTCTCCGTATATAAAATATAATATAAATTCATTTTATAAGTACTGAATGACAATCCGACATAAAGAAAATGGGACTATATAGCCACGATTTTGCACAGTGAAAACGCATACAAAACTTTACCATACCACAAAATTAAAGTACATAATAAGAAACTTCTTATTGTGGAGTTTGGTATCTCTCATTACCACAAATCTATGTCTGAATTCATCTGTTGTAAAAAGGTTTGTCATGTATTGTAGAACGTCGAGAATCAAATAAAAGCACTCTTTCCTTCGATTACTTACACTATATTCAGGATAAGTAGGAAAGGCCTCTAACTTCAAGCAGCTCTGTTTGTTACCATAGACTTCAGATTCGACGGCTATGTTATGAACACACAGCGTAATAGCTGTAATTAATTCCTAGGGATTCGCTCCAGGTGACAATATCATAAGATCGACGGAAGAAATAAAACTCATCATTAGAGAATTCATTCAGCAAGATCTTCGTATAATTTATTGACCAAAGAGGCGATTCTCTGACGAAGGGACAGTTTAAAGAAGTAGAGTATCTGCATATATGTTTATATAAATAGTTGTGCAAAAAGCCCAAATACGGATCAGATCTAACCAAGAGTTAACTCGATGGTGTGACGTAAACTTCAAGCAGCTGTCAATCTTCCAAGTAAAAGAAAGTGAAATTAGGTTCAACTTCGATGAACAACTGCTATCGCAAATTTTTAGAAATACATCGAATTAAGAACCGCTCAACATAATAACGTTTTTCGTTATAAACCTCGACATACGAACCTAACATCAAAATGGAATTATTATCATTTCGAATACTGCAGTATATATGGATAAGCAATAACGCAACTAACCTCTCCCTTTTATGTTTGATTTGACAACATTTACAAAATCTTACACAATTTGACCAGCATCGCCTTAATCTTTCTCGATTAGGAACCAAAAGAAGATAATGAAAATTTTTAATTTTTTTTCATAAAGATAAACAAGTTACGTAGAGAGACTTGATGATCGTGCCAGACATACATCGAGTTCATTTTATAAACTAAGCCGATTGTTCTACCGATGTGTGGATTATTAGGCACGAAATATTTCAATCGTTCTGATGAATAAATGCCATTTTAACATTGCATACAGACGTTTTTCTTCAATACTTCCAAGAAAAACAGATTTACCATAGTATTAAATGGAAAACTGACTTTCGAGATACGAACTCCTGTCTGGAAAGAATTAAGTTAACAAGTCGAGATACACTGTTTTTGGTTAACAAAACTGTCTCTGTACTGCGCTACGCGTCCCTAAGAAAAGACATCACGATTAAAGCAAGAATCACAGTCTTCGACAATGGGGTAAGAGGGCAATGTAACACTTGAGGTCACCTGATTCCAAAACAAACAGTTTATTCGGCTGTCCTCAATCTTATGTTAGACTATGTTTTCCCCTTTCTCTGATAATGACGTCACTTCCACTTCTATTCGTGGATCCCCTCTTTCGCTGCCAAATTCGAGATGTGGGTCACACTTGCGCCATTCTCTCAAAGCCTGGTCAGGGCCGACCGTAGCACATCTACATACATTCCTACCATGTTCACTTCCAATAGCATACATAAATATGGTATATAACATATGGAACGGATTTCCATATTATATACGCAAAAGTTGCACCAAAAGTCAGTAGGTTTCGTTAATGAGGTGTGAGTTACCAACATGCATCCTACATACATGAAACTTCTTTATAATTGGACTAGATAGTCTCATCATCACAAAATACTTACAAATATGAATTCAGATTTTATGCAACATCGATAAAATTCACACGAGGAAAGGATTATTTTGTGGAAAGAAAACAACTGTGATATTTTGATCACAAAAAAACATCCAGAGCACCTACAAACAGAGGGAGTGGTGAAACATGCAAAATTTCAAGGAAAAATTTAATGAAAACAGAGTTAGATAGCAACTTAGTAAAGAAAAAATCACAAAAGCAATTAACACACAGAACATTCTTTGTCATAAAAACAACATAAAATGGAGTTTTTAAGTTATTGTATAGCCTGAAAATTAGGTTCACAGTTCGATATACGTTTATAATTATAGTATAATAAACAAATTAAATACAATTACTAAGAAGGCCTTCATTTCGTTTGAAATATTCATTGCAAAAATTATTGAAAGACAAATTATATATATATATGTATCATTAATTACAGGATATAAAATAAGGAAAGAAAAATAAATTTCCTAAAAGTTGGATGGGAGATAAAACCTATGCTGATTTCTCGATGAATTTTAGATACTCATGTAGGCAGTGGTAAATATTATGTATCCACCCTATTAAATTGGTTGGTAAGATTGTAAAACAGGGAAATAAATGATGAAACTATCCGAAGTAAGAATACACTTTTTCCATTAATAATAAGCGGCAGTAAATTGGAGATATGCACTGTTGGGTGCTGCCACACGCCCGAGTAAACGAAATCAATTTATATTTTTACTCCAAAGGAGACTTCCAGAATACTTAAGCAGAATGTAAAAGCCGAATAAAGCTGAAATATAATCTAACGTGAAGATTCTGAGAATAAAATTAAATCATCATTTTCTTCGCAAACTATAGACGATAATTACTGCCTAAGAAAAGAGGCCTTCGAAATGGTCATTGACGTCGTTTAGATTGTTAAGGGATGAAAATGCAAAGTCTCTTCATAAATGCAGCACATTCACTCGCATTTAAAATCATTCAGTCCCATTGTCACTTGGACTGGAATTCATTGCGATTAATTTCATTCACTCAACCTTTCCAAATCAGATTATGACGTTTTTATTTGTTTGATTCGTTTATTTATCGTAATTTTATCATAATAGCATCTGAATCTCTGAATTGTAGGCATTAAATTTAAGCAAAGAGATTAAATTTAATTTCCAATGGCGCGATACCAGATATAAATTTTTTGCAATTTAGTGGATTTGTTACGTGCATTCTGTTAATTACCTTTTTATGTTCATCTATCTTTCTTTCCTATACTTTTCGCCGGTTTTTCACTCCCTCTTTCTATTCGTCGATGTTCTCCGGCTTTATATAATTTTCAGATAACAAAATTTTATTCTTTTGAGCAACAAAATCGGTATTTCTTTGTATTTCCATATCACTTGCAAAAAATCCGAATCAAGCATAGGCTATATTCTTGTTTAAAATTTGAATTCATTTTGTTAATTTTATTCCGTATTGCCAAAAGTTAAAGTGGAAATGGGATTTGTAATACCAATTTCGCCGATGAAAGACGTTTGTAATATATCTTTCTACAGATTTAGCAAAATATTGTACAATCCATAATAAATAACAAAGTACGGAGTCTATTATCCGAAAACGGGAAGATTGCAAATGTACATAGTTATGGAAGTGTTACATACGTGATTATCACACGTAATCTTATTTCAATTACTTTGAAATCACCGTAAGAAAAGTTCGTATGGGTTACTTATTAATTAATATTATTTAATAGATAATCGCGGCAGTTAGCCACAAGGACAGTTGGCGACGTTGTTAAACCAAATAATATCCAGAATACCAAAGAAACACAAACATGTCAACAGCGGTGAAACCGGGTTTATTATTAAAAATGGGTTAAAAATGAAAATAGCTGAGGTAATGAAGGTTAAATAAGCATTAAAGTAGAATTTGCTACACATAAATATTCAATCTGAGTTGAATTCCCTTCGTCTTTTTCCTTCGATATATTCAATCCTTTTACTGCGGTACCTCTTGAAAAAAGTTTCAAACTTCCCAATGAAATACCAGATGAACCAGAACTACGGCAAAACATCTTTCCTTTATGAAAAAATAATGTTAATAAAAGCTTTTTTAACTAAGAAATAAATAATATTTCCAGTTTCTGATTAAGTTAAAGCGTGTTCGATAATTATTGAGTGGAGTGGCAAATTCAAGAAGCGCCAAAATATCCAAGTCGGATAAATACGTATAAATACATTAACTAAATTCTGGAAGAAGGAAAGATAATACTTTCCCACGTAAGTGTGGAAACGTACACATCTTTCCTTATTCAGAATGAAGCTTAACTTCCACAATAACAATAAAGCTCGTCAGAATATGCCAATTTCGATGATTGTCCATTCGTCGCAAATAATATCAATCTAAGACAGCATTTACATGAATTACAGATGTCAATTGAATTCCCGGATTTTAATTTCCTTTCATATGTATGTCTTTTTTGTATTCGATTGTCATAACGGCAGAATAATTAACAGAAACCGCGGAAGATAAACAACGTCATTAACAGTGGTGTTTGAAGCGGTTGACAATGTTCCATTTCCCTCAATTGACCCGAATCATTCCTTTCTCTGAGAACTAAATGAAAACATTTTCTTTTATACAAAATTACGACTATTTCATCCTCTTTTTTAAGTGATATTTTACGACGATTTAATTTCAATTAACTGCTCTCCCTATCAATGACTTGCATTCATTTACTCGCTTCAGATAAGTGTTTGCAAGGCCCTTATTGGTATGATTGCAAGCAATCTAAATAAGTGATATCGTTCGAATTATTGAAATAATAACAATATTTTGTAAAAATAGCGTAAAAGGATTTATTATCAAAAACTAGTGAATTCCCACGTCAAAAATTAAGGAAATTAATATAATGTATAGAAAATGTACTACTATTATCGCCTACTTATATCGCATACTATATATATAATCTGTCAAGAAATGTCAGGCATCAATTTAAATGTTTCTGTCGTTATCTGGCATCCACTCAATCAACCTTTTTATTCTAATGTAAACACCATCCTAAAATGGCCGAGTGGTTAGAATATCTCCTTCCAGTTTCCTACACTTACAACGTATCCGAAGATCAATCTTATCCTCTTAGGTTCGAATCCTGTTCAAGGAAAAACTTTTTCTGGAAAATTAAGTCTCAGTTTTGCTAAGAAGCTTCATAAGAAGAAGCAAAGCTTGCTTGTTTGTTTTAATGAAGCAATTCTTTACTTGTTTACTCAGTTGTTTATTTTAATGACGTAAAATTACAAACATGTCTAGGTATTCATAATAACTTTATAATTTTCGTATATTTCGCACTCCACGATTGATATAACGTTTACTTCAGTTCTCATTTCGTCTCATTACTTCACGCACTGCCGCGATTACAACAAAGCAATCCCCCTCCCTACTTATTGAATGGAGTACTTATTTAATTATATGCATCTTATTTAAGCATATATCGACGTACGAAACCCTTTGGGCGTATGGCAGGAGGCGCTCCATTTCATTTAAAAACTTAATCAACTTGCTTTAGCATCTATTTCCCTCAACTCGCTATATCATTCCGGCCTATGGATTTTTCTATGTACGCACACATTCCAAGATTGCGTTAGCTCAATTCAACAATCGCATTGGTCGTCAAGGGGACTTCACGCTGAATCTCGCGAAATTTTCATTTACTTTATCAAAATTCTCGCAATTGGGAATTCAAAGCAATAATTCACGGAAAAAATAAGAATCTTCTTTCTTCAATTTTCATTCTTTCGGCAAATCTCGATTTCGTAGGACCATTACTTCTTATTTAATTCTGAAAAAGAAAAATTGCATACAATCGATCAAAATAAACTTATTACCTTTATTAAACTTATTAGCTTATTAAACGTAGCACATTCGAGTCATCCAGAGTCGTTTGATGGAAAAATATCGATATCTGTTAGATCCTCTAATGAATTTTTAAATTTCATATTTATATCTCGTCGGGAAGTGCGAGGAATTAATTTCTCTGTATTCTCCCATGTATTTCTTGCGGGAGTTATTGACAACGGATAAATAAATACATACACAACGATGATTATTATTTAAGATACAGAATTGAAAGAAGAGAAAATCCTTGTTATATACCTACACTTCGACAACTGATCTTTAAGAAATTTATGCGAGGATTCCAAGATGAAAGAAGAATTTTGCTAAATCCCTTTGCCTCGTGTTTGACCTCTCAAAACTTTTATAGTGAATTCTTTACAATTCCTTATTTTTCCAAACAACAGTTTGAATACTGTTTTGCGAACCCCAGAATTCTGCCTGTCTTGCGTGGTTTGCTTGAATACACAGTATTACTGTTTATCAGGTTTTTAACTCCATTCCCTTTTCGTGTTTCCTTTCCTGTATTCGATGAATTTTCAATTGGCAAAGACAAAAAATAACCATCCAATCCACGACTGCACTTCCTCATTTCAGGAGGTCCGAGCTCGATTCCCGGCATTTCTCAATTTTTTCTCCGCCACTCTCTAATATCAAAAAAGCGAAGTTTCTCTACAAGCATCACAAGATTTTTTACATCAAAGTTATCCTTATTTAAACTGTGGAAGATGTACTTCTAAGGTCGACCTCGGTTCAAAATCATTCTCAGCAATCACAAATATTATACGCAAAGGAAACTTATCTCATATTTGTCTTTAATAGCATCTTGAAATATTAACATATTGCTCTTGTTTTCTTACAACACTATCAATTTCTTTGACTCGATATGATGAATTTTAATTCGCTACTGATCTAAATTCTTCTACATGCCCTTCAAGGTATGGCAGCTCCATTTTCATTACTGCGCAATTCTCCCTCTGCAATGATTAAAGTGAGATAGAAATCATCGACTTGTAATTCTCAATTCCTGAGGGAGGTCCACATGAAGATGGAAGTAGGTCAAATTAGAGGAGCGTCGACCGATAAGAGATTCACTTTCGCTCCCACAGATGACACCACTCGACGTCAAAGGGCGTCTACCGAAACGGATTAGAAAACGAGAGGAAATGTCGTTTTTATTATTCCCTTTACAGATTGAGAGTGGGCGGTGACATCCACTTTGCAGCACCTTATAGGTCAGATCTACTTATGAAATTCAGTGGGCAAATGAACAGAGATTGAGAGAAATAAAAAGTAAACGAAACGTAGAAAGAAATCGTCCGATGGCAACGCATCGTTTATAATAAATTAATAAAATCCACTGAATACAATGCGAGATCGATTTGGCCGTACGCTTAGCTATAATCAGTGACGATGTGCGAATGAAATCCTGAATAGACAAGTGGTGATCTGACCATTAAAATTACGATCTGTAGCTTACATTACAAGATTTCAATGACAGTTTTCGGCTGTGAAACTGACTAGAATTACTGAAACGTAGAATAGTTTCGCAGCAACTGGAATAGTTTCAAACAATGATGGTCACGTGATATTGTCGTGACATATTAATCTAAAAAAATCCAAATTTTCAATCGGATGACGAGGAAAAGAAGGAGGCAAAGAACTCGAAAAATTAACAAACGGACAAAGCCGATGGAATCGAATAAATATTTCCAATTTGAATAATTTATTCAATTCGATTCGAATTGAAAAAGGCACATCGCATGACATTTACGCTTCATCGTCGACTACTGAATTTTAAGATTGCCTTAAGATGAATACATTAACACAGTTTTACGTAAATATACTTTTCAAGTTATTGTGTAAACATGTTTCAGTTTTTCGTCTCCATTACTCCAGTTTTTTTCCTCGAAAAGTAATCTTAGAAATAGAAATTCGCAAATACTATTTGCTATGGATTTCCACCGCCTTTCACCAATGACCATAATTTTTTCCCGAAAGAGCATAAAAGCCATCGGAACAGAGATTTTCTTCTGTAAGTATTGCTATATTCCCTTTTTTTAAGTTAAAACTAAGAGTGTCGAATTCCTTGCTGTCGTTCCAGATTGGCTGCGCAAGAGGTGCATTTGGTGCCAACACGTGGAGCTCAACAGATGACGACGACTCATTCAAATATCTGCACAACCAACCAATTTATCAATTCCCCTTTATTTTAATCATCATTTTATTCACTGGAGGTTCTTTTCTATTTATATGTATCCATTTTCCAACCGAGCATTTTCACTTCCAATGGAATTTTCTAAACATTCGATTAGATTCACCATGAAAGAATGAATAAGTAAACTAGAATAATAAATAAACTACTAAGTGTTATTTATTCATTCTTTATTATGGCGTTCCACCAAGTAAAGCTAGAGCACACTGATTATAATAGATTCACCATGATTTTTACGTTTTTTCTCGTAAATTTCCCAAACTGGAGCTCGCATTTTCTTTGTCATCGGCTAAAACTGCATTGCAAAGGAACATCTTAAATTAAATTAAAAAAGAAACTTCAGTTCCACAAGAGTATCGCAATCGCGACCGGGTCATCATCAGATGAATGCCACTGCAGATGAGGACATTTTCAATTCAAATTCAAATAATTTAGTTACTATAGTGATTTTCACAGGTAAATGTGTATTGGTTGGAAGCGCTCCTTTATAATTATAACCCAATTTAGAAGAAATATATACGGAAAAAGTTTTCACGAGAAAACTATCCTGTTTTTTAAGCAAAATACTACACTTTTAGCACACACAATACAACTAATCACTCTGGAGCAAATTGAAGCTGGAATCTGAGGCGCAGAAGAAGGCCCAGTGAGGCTGTAAGGAAGGTAGATAATGGACCAGAGCGAGGTCCAGCATCCGATCGTGACAATCCAATGGTGCTTCACTGCAGTGGTCCCGATCATCAAATCTCCCACTCAAATGTGATCGGCATACTAAAAATTGCTTCATTTTACCACTTCGTATGATCACAATTCAGAGCCCACGTGTATTAATTCCCTCTACCAGTACTCTGCTTTACACATCGTCCGAGTTTGGATTCCTCTGTTTCGGTGTTGCATTTTCAGAGGTGTACTTTGTAATTTAATTCAATTTAATTTGGTGTTTATTTCACAAATATCAACGCACATTTCGATTTTATAATTTTTTAAAATTTATAAAAACTTTCATTTCAGGAAATATTTCAGCTTGATAATATTAAGACCTACGAATTACAACTGAAAACTATAAATATAAATCAGATCCCTTTAACTCTAATTACATTAACATAACAGTCATTTGGAACAGAAAATAATCTCTTTCGACGAAAAAACTTTGACTTTGTCGTATAATTATAATTTTTTAAAAGAATACCACCGGCTTCGCTGCATCATCATTCGACGCGAAATAAATTATAATTTTGCGGAAAAAGTCAAGTTTTGTGTTTCATTTCCTTTAAACACGAAAAGTTTCACAATGTATCGAAAGAATTATTTAATTACATTCTCTCTGGCTATTTTAGAAGATAAATCATAAATTTCTTTACGCGCAATTCAAATATTAAACTGTGCGAATGTTTCCAATTCAAAGTGCGGCCTGGCGAATTCGCATGCGGCCTGAAAGAAGGATGAAATGAGGTCTAGACAAAGTGCTAAAGTTGCAGCTAAAGAGAGAGAGAAAGAAGAAAAAGAGAAAAATTCCGCGCGAAAATGTAAGTGGAGCAATAGGGGTGGCGAAGGAAAATGCCACCAGATGGCAGGGCATTCGAGGCCCAAAAATAAAAAGGAGGAGGTCGTCGCTTGGAGAGCGTTCAGCGAATGACTAATTTGGCCAAACGACATCAATCGAAAAAAAGAGGATCGAAATGCAATCCCAGGAGGAATGCAAAAAGAAGAAAAAGTGATTGAAATGGCATCGAATTTGTTTGAAACTATAAACCGATACACGTAGGAGGATCCTATTCTAAACAGGAAACTATTGACATTCAGGCCGCATATGAAACGCCATAAGTAAAGCAATCCCTACAAAGATGATGCCTCAATCTTTGAATATAAAAATAAAGAATTGTGTTGGCAAATGACAAGGAGAATATGATGGATAATAATACAGCCAAACTCCAGTGTACATAGACCACCGTTACAATTATATTACAATATTTTAAAAGATAAAGACGATAAATGAAAGTCCCAGTTGAGGAATTCAACGCGAATCAAATCGAATGTGATTCGAAAGGGCGACAAAACATCCGTAATGAAGAATCAATAAACAAGTGAACCTTCCTAAACACACACATGTACCGAAATGTATTAGGCTGTGGCCATCGACTGAACTTCATCACAAAGGACTTAGTAATATCATCTGATAAATACCACAATGGGCATCAAAAGCAATATATGTGTTTACGCTTACTCCTTAGTCCGGGTACCCCTATGGTACAGGTTCGCTAATTAAAATTAAAATTTCTCTTCCCATCAAATAGTTGAGATTTAGTCCAATTCTTAGCAGAAGGTAATATAAGATATTCATTAAACTTGAGCAAAAATAAATGAATTAGAAGTAGGTATGTATATATCAGACGCATACCGGTGTCCATGATAAAATTATTCGTTTGATTAATAGTTCGTTTAAACGAATACAGTAATATCAGCAAAACCCCTCCCGCTTAAAACGCAATAACTAACAACTAAATAAATGGTAAAAATACCGCTTAAGACTTTCTGCTACCCTCTTAAAAGGCGGATTCCCCGAATATCCACAATGGCCAATCCTAAGTACGACACCATTGCTTCTAAAATATCCTATTCTAATTGTCTGCCAAGCAAAAATTACATCATAGTAAAGAAATAACTAAATTTCAGTAACAAAGGAAGACGCCGCTTTGTCCAAAAAATCAGGTCATTCTTTCAAAATTATGCTGAGGTTAGTAAAGAATTTGCTTTTTCGTTTTAAGGTGAGAATTTCAAAATTAAGGAGACTTTTTTCTTGAGTAAGGGAAATAGATTTTGTAATAATAGGTTATCTCGCATATAACTCGGTCCCCTGAAAAGCGCCATTTAGTGAGTTTGTTAACGGCAATCACATAGTACATTGCGTTCTCGTCCATGACAGGCATTTCTAACAACATTTCTTCTTTCAGTTTCCTTTAACTGCTTTTAGTAAAATGACTGATTTTACTTTCTGTCCCTTCCAGGAACTCGAAGAGCGGGATTCATAGGTATTTTTTTAATTAGTTAGCGCAGAAATCATTAAATCAAGATTTTTCTTCGCCACTATCTCACTGTTTTTAGATACATTTATGTCGAGTGTGCTCACGTTGAAAAACAGCGGCCATCTAAAACTGTGATCATTTCATCTACCGATCTTTATTTATTAAAATGTGAGGAATTTCTATTGAACATCATCAACGATAGTTCAAATCGTTTCCCTTTTCCAGACACGATTCTCTCCAGAGGGTAACATGCAAACATTTTTTTCACTTCCAAGTTGCCTTCATTACTCTTCTTGGAATCTCTCCCTCCCTGTTTTGTGAATTATTTCATGCAATGGGTATGAATCTTCGCAAATCCACAAAATGTTCATGCCGTATTCAATCTGCTTCTTCAATTCTGTGCGAAATAATTCATTAATTGTTTAATCGGTTTGATAATCCGAATACGTCGATGAATTGATAAGATACGAGATTGAAATATACGAATATAAATCAGAGAATACATACCTTAAGGCTAAGATAAACCAAACTTGAAATAAAATTAATCAAACTTAAACGCCTTTAAAAAACTCAGTCATCTGATAATTCCTCTGTAAAGAATTCAATTCCACACTAATAATATATAGTACATTCCAGTTTTTTCTAGTAATAATGCATTACATGGATCTAATGGATTTTTCTCCGTAATCCTCATTAGAGGTCCTCGATGAATTTATTTATTCGTAGCTTATAATAAGATTTAATTCAGTTTCCAACTGACTAGAAGAGACTATGGTAATAGTAATTTTAAAATTGTTTCGACAGCTTAGGTCAGTTCGCATTTTGTGGTCTCCAAACGGGAATCGAACCCAAGATTGCTTTCAGCGCTGCCCACATGATATAGATATATATGTAGCTACTAAATTAATATTACTGAACCACAACAGCGTTTTATATTAAACATTGACTAGAGACGAAGGGAACAGAACGAAAGGAAGCAACACTCGGAATTCCGTGTAGGAGCACGACTATAGAAACAATTTACATCCCAAAAGAGAGATACATTAGTTTAAAAGTGACCGCATTCCGTGGTTTAGCAGGTCAAAGGGCGTTGGATTGCATACATAAGTGTTAAGATCATGTACCATATTAACTACAATTCACATAAATTAATATGGTATTTTAATGTAAACACTGCCACGATACATCTTGCGCCATGTATGTAATCCTTTCTTTTTTCAATATTTTTGATAAGTACTTTCAATTTTGCTGTTGTTTACGTGTACGCTTTTCATTTATTTCATAGGAAAAACGTAACATTTGCTTATTCTGAGATAAACTTAAAAATCGAATGTTACCAAAAGTTATGAATAATCTATTAAGCTCCCATTAATCTATTACCGCAAAAAATACAACATTTAAACAAGAAAGATGGCAAAAGGTAAGCAGTTTCCGTAGTAATTTGGCGATATAAAAGATGCGGTGGTAAAAACGAGTAAAATATTAGAGAAGAAAAAAGAGAAATTCCCGAAAATGGAGGCTTATCGATGGAAGTGCTCCACTTTTAACTTACGTAAGCCAACCAATGCCTTATCTGACACACACTCCCTCAATATTTCCAAAGATAAAACATCCAATTATACCAGCCTCTCTCTCTCTGTATTCTCCATACAATTCAAACACAACACAAAAATAGCTCAACTGATATCCTAACACACATCTATTAAAACAGCCAAATTTCAATTATACAGTATATAATTTCAATTCTAAAGAAGTCTTATGTTACTTGTGGAAAAGTGGCAATTAATAATGAATAAGGAAAATTGAGAAAAATTTCATGACAGACGATCAAAACAAGCAAGCAATCTGGAATTGTTTAAAACAATATCGAAAGAAATTGCCATGCGGCATTGGAATAAAGGAATAATGACATTTACAAAAAATTTTTCCTGAGCAGATGAAAAGATAGCTTTGACTTCTGTATGGTGTATTTCAATGATAGTGAGTTGATCTGAATCTAGCGCATCTTCTAGTTAGACATACTCAATGGAAATAAAGAAAAATTAAAAACAATAATGTCATAAGACACGATTAAACCTCCTGAGTAATCTCAGAACAATTCTCGGAGAATGTGGAAGAGATTGTGAAAAACAACGATTCGCAGTAAAATACAGAATTTCTTTGACGACAAGTCATCTTCTTCTACTCAACCCTAACACATTTAACGTTTGAAATAAAGAAAAAAGTGCACCGACGAAAGAAAATTGTGTTTAAATACCTAAGTAGTTATGACTCCAGGAAAAATAGATGACGGTAGAAAAACAAGGGGGTTTGAAAAACCTTCAGGTGCACTAATAACTATTCAGGTACATTGAACATACACAATACAAATATATTTTCGTAGAAAAAACATGCGCATAAAATATAAAGAAGAAAGAATATTACGAAATACAAATATGTATCGAAAAAATTAGTTACTTCCTGATGAATAGCATGAGGAAAGATTCCAATTTACAAATATATAGGTAAAAAGGTAGATCAGTATGAAAAATAGTAATAAAAACTAAAACGAAAATAAAGTAATGCAAATAAAGAAATTTATAGAGTTACGATATTCACTTGCATGTATCGTCTCCGCAACTGAAGAGAAAAATAAACATAATTAGACCGATTTTGAATGGAATTTGATCACTAAATAAATTAACTAAACAAATAAATTGTATTTTGCTAGCACACAAGATAAAACTACATTGTCCATAAATGCTTCACATGATGAATTACAACTAAAATACGATTTCCTTAATTACGACTTAATCTCCGCTTACAAATGGATACAATCCACATTGGTTTTATCCGAATATGCTGGAGCGCACTGAATACTCGAAGATGCGATAGTGATCGATAAGTAACTGTAAAGATCCAATAAGGAGAAGCGCATCTTCATCTGGGGAATCGGAAATATTTCTGCATAAATATCAAATAAGTAAGAAAATATTACTTTTACGGCGCTATTAAGAGGCCTCACCAACATGTTACTACGTAATTTATTACCGCATTGAATCCTCGATGGCTAAGGACACTCGGATAGATTATATGCAAAATTTGTGGTTGTAAACAATCCTTGTAACAAATCCTGAATAGGAGCATTTCCTCGTAAGAATACACGTAAAATGGTTGGGAAGGTTTTTCAAAAGGAGGCAATCCTATGTGATTAAAAATTACGAAGAACAAAATGTAGCGACAGAATTACGACAACACCCAAAGAACAGTTATACTTTATTCAAGATGAAAGAAAACGTCAATATCACAGAGAAACGCTCATTATAATATTGCGAAAATAAGCAAAATAGATGTTCGAAGAAGTGTTTGTGGAGTGATTTGAGGTTATTAGAGATTTAGTGTTAGCTCATATGTTGTATATCGTTCAATCAAAGGTTATTTTTTAGCCGTTTTATTCATACCATTTGTACCTGCAGATTCAATCATGATGGATAAAATGATTGTCCTCCAATAATTAAAAGTATCAGATTATGATAGTTCTAAATAAGTTTAATTTAGTTACGGAAGAATTTACTGGTTTTTGATAATGTATATTACCGCGCAAATGATTGCTCGAATAACAAGTGAGTTTCAGGATCATAATAAAGATTTTAATTTATAATTCATTTTCATCGCGATTACTATGAAATAATGAACGAATTCTCTATTCAGGCGAGGTTAGGCCCAAGTTGGCTTCTCTTCCACATAACCTGATTATTTGGTATATATTTGAATTTAGTGCTAAAATTAGAAAGAACTAGAAAACACCAAAAGATTTGGGTTTGTGGGAATTAACGAATGTTAGAAGAAAGTTTCACAAAACACAATGCAATATATGCCACAATTACAAGGTTTCGTTTTCAATATGTAAAATATGTTTTCAGCAGAATTTACATCTTCTTCGGAAAATTTCTCAGCACCGTTTTAACATCTTCAGAAAATGATGAAACGGTTTTAATTATGGTGGTAGATAAGGATATAAACTCTAAGAATGATTTGTGTACAGGAATTAGGCTTTAATCTTCTGAATCATTACAGTAGCAACGACTTTATTTCTAATTTACGGCCTTTCTTCAGTATTTATCCCTCTTGAGTTTGGACGCATGCCTTCTGCTCATGTATGTGTATATAATTATGTACACTTGCAGACAAATAACGATACATGTGTCGAATCCAACGCCGGTTTGGAAATTGACAATTGGAAATACAAGAGGTCATCCAAATGAAGGCATATGATGAGCGTAGGATACTTCAAACGAACACTTGTTTATCCACATTTATAGTGGGTGAAATACCAAAGACATAAACGCCGACAAACTAAGTTCTAACATATTTTGAGTCCACTAAAAAGCACTGACCTCGCCCCAATTAAGTCGTTTGGTTTTATATAAAACTAGTGAGTTGTGTTTTATTTCTGCTGAAAAATTGCTTCCGAAAGAACGAAGAAAGTAAAGAAAGCGGAGTCAAGGCAACTTTGGTGAAATCTGAAGGTAATCCTAGGAAGGAATACGCATTTCCCTCAATAATAATGATAGCTTTCGAAAACTTGTATCTCATTCGCCGTGTTCTTGCATACAATGGTTTTGTGTGGATGTGGAAGATGGGTGAGGTTATTAGCGATGTCTCTCATGGCTGCTACTGTGTCTTGGAAGCCATCCGCCGTGCGCTGTTGCCACTTCTCCGTCGCTCTCGGAATATCTTGTCTTCCATTCGCCGACCACGTGACCACACGAGCCAGTTCATTTGGTGGCTCTCACTTCGTGAAACATTCTCTCCACACACTTTCGCGCTCATTTCATTACTGTGATCCATTCTCTTCGCAGTTTTCTAGTTATTTGTCATTAATCCAATTTTTTAGACTACGTAATTCCAGGGTGATTCTTTCCGTGAAGACAACCTCTCCAAAGGGTCCAAATCCTAAGGTCGTGTATTTTACACCTTAATTTAAAGAATACGTACATACCAAATACGCCTCAATTTTCAATCACTACTCCATATTTTCACTATTACTGTGTACATCCTTCCATGTTTTTATATATCCATCGATGCATTATCAAACACACAACGCAGACTTAGCTGCGCACTACGAGGTTTGTTGTCATGTAAGTAAATAATTTGTCTATTCCCTCACGAAATGATTTTATAGTTTTTATTTGTAATGGGAACTTAATTTTGTCCACAATCACTTTCTCCTTACATCAACACTAATATTATTAGTTGTAAAATGGCTATCACTTCTGAGTCTGCAACGATGGCTATTCATGTAAACAAAAACAGAAAGGCAACTGTCAATCGAATCGACAGTAAAAGTGGAAAATAATAATAAATAATTGCGAGTAATAATTATTATTTGTACGAACTTTTATGGAGACGAAACTCATGGAGAGAACAAAAAGATGGTTCCCAACTGCAGTCTCTGAGACAGCCTTGATTTTAAGGGCCGGCTGCAGAGAATCGTGTAAAACAGAAAGAACGAAACAGTGGAAGAGCAATACTTGAGAATTGGAATGTCTCTTCGCATAAAGCATTTTCAATTTAAAGTTACAAATTAAAGCTGCGTTAAATATTACATCGGAAGCAGCGAATAGTACTGATCCATTGCGGATACATGGGTTTGTGTCCTAATACTGTTTGCAATTATACTTATTTCGGAAAGTTAATTAATACTTTTGAGACTTCTATAGTAAGGGATTGTGGAATGCTTATATATTAAAGCGTTACTTGACAATGTTTAGGGGCTGTCACCCGACGAAAATCAAACTGCAGCAAATAATAAATAACGGACGATGAGACTGTGTAGATGAATAATGAAAACAATTAAGAGATATGACAAAACCAACAATCCTGCTCTTGATTCGGTGACATTACAACTCCAATTTCATTAACAATGTCTGTGCAGACCGAAAAGAAGTTAATGTAGAGCTGATGAAGGAGCAGTTTCTCATATTTAGGCATTTGGGAAGAATTCTTTTATGGCCAACATTCGCGAGATTACAACATAAAGTGTAAAGAAAAGCAGTTTTCTAAGAATTCAATTAAAACCATAGACGACGGTTAAATCGCCATCTTCAGAACTTCGGGACACCTGAAGATCGTGACCGGTCGTCTTTGTTTTTAATTAAAACTTGTGGAAGATACAAATCATTTCTTTGCATTTTATTCTGTATTTCTTTCATGAACTTAAATACAGAATAAACTACAGAAATGAGTAGTATTCGTTACAGAATGGTCTCGTGTATTTATAAATATTTTCATTATAATCATAAGACTAAACTATCGACGAAGTCCTTAACGAATAACTATAGAATAGACGTTGTGCCTTTTCCACTACAATTTTTAATTAATACACGCTAATCTCTAATCTGGCTGAATAACCGTCTCAATACAAACATGACGGTTAGTCGCTAAAACATTAGTTTAAACAAGTCGTTTAAAACTGTCTACAGACGTGTTTTCTTCAAGATGGATTTCGACGACAAATCAAATTCTTTTGGATTTCTCACCTTTCCACTGATGAAAGAAAACAATGAAATTTCATCCACAAATTTCAACATCCGAAGGAAAATTAATTCAAAATTAAAGTTGAGAAGCACTGAATTACTCAGAGGAAGATTAGGCACATCGAAGTCAAAGGATGACTTTCAAATAATAATTGAAAATGATTTACGAAACAATCGCGGGAAAACCCATACCGAAGGATGATCATTATAAAAAAGCAAAATTGGATAATTGATATGGACATTTACCTGACTTATTTATTTAAATTCTTAATGTTAACTATCTCTGTGGATTGGACATATCGGATTTCTTTTTATAATAATTAAAAAGGAAGGCGGCCATCAATATGCGATATCCGTTTTCGCACTTCCGCTCGTCTAACATCAAACAAGAGAGAATCACTTCTCCGTTAGTACAAATACTCATTCACAAGTCGCTAAACTCTGCGAATTAGTGACGAAGATAACTGTTTTATTCGTGAATCGGAGGTGATACATTTATATTTATGTACAGATTGTTCAAGGCGTGTGGCAGGGGGTGCAAAAACAACCGATCCAACGTCTATTCTCAACTATTCCGCGGAAAATAAGACGAGAAGTCTTTCTCGGCGATCATCACACATTTTCGTTTTCTTTCGAACTTTGTTAACTTGAGAAATAAAATCTCGTCGACGAGAATCAATTGATCGAATCCGTCGGCGATCGAGTCCTTGAACGTAAATCACTTGGAACAAAAGCTCTGTGTGGAACCATCGAAGAATAATTCGTGAATCGCACCGCAATATTTTAGGAGAATTCGATATGAATACTCTCAGAATTCTACTTTGCATCCGATTCGCCTTACCTATGACAGTTCGAATTGAAAGAAAAACTACTATTGATTGTATCTTCCTTGATATTTATAATGACTTACGAACTTAAAAGTATATTCAATTGTCTGATACACTGATTACGAAGGATTTCGTAATAGATATTATGGATGGACTGGTAAAATCCGAAAGTTTGGTTATGAGAGATTATGGATAGAATTGGAATAAAGATGGAAGGTAAAGAGGAGAAGAATAAGGTAAACATGACTGAAAGTGAAGAATGAGAAGAGATAATTAAAGAATGAAAATATTAATCGGAAAAGCAAGACACAGATATGAATGTATATAATCGCATCCTTGAAGAGTCCTTGATATTGAGGCTCATTGTCTCCATTGTTGTCACGTGATGTAATTTCCCGCTCTCCAATTAAAACGGATTTCGAACAAAATCTTCGCAATCAAATCGGTTTAGGGCGATTTCTGAAAATGGGCGGCAGCGCCGGTGGCGACGCCGAGCGGCAAAAATGCCAAACTGAGAGGAGGCGAAAGTCATTGCGGCAAATATGAAAGCAAATGCATCGGCATTCTGCAAACGGTTTGATCACTTTCTTTAAGGTCATCTTTCGTGGAAATTTTCCTTCGAAATATGTTCCGGAGATCAAAATTTATTAAGTACGGTTGCGTTTACGTAAAACTCGGACACCCAGCTCTGGAGTGTAAAATAGAAAAGATGATATTAATGAATAAGAGGTCCGAAATACTCTCCGATCGGCGGTCGGGTCAATTCCTAGAGAAGCCGACTTTCTAGGAATTACCTATCCTCAGAGATAAGATGCATTTACCCCTGAGCATTCACATATTTCGACTGGCGATCGGAGAAATAAATATTGAAGAGGTAAAGTAATATGAAATGATTAGTTTTTACCAATTTGGGACAACTAGATCATAAAATTATCTACCATTTGGATACGGAGACAAAAATTCTCCAACGCATCAGTGCATATACATACATATATTCTCCCACGAAATATTACGAGACATAAACTCGACCAAAGCAATTTCATTGTTTTAATAATTCATGCGATACTTGGTGGAACGTATTCATGTTTATATTCAAAAGAAACACAAACATTGACCACAAAATTTATAAATCCAGCGAAGAACAACTGTTTCTATAAGAATATAAATTTGGAACAGGAATGTTATGAATTAGAGTAAAAAATTCGTTTGTCGGCGTCTTCTGGAGCACCTTGGGATTGTCTTCTAGATGAGCATTTTGGGATAGCAATTCGTGTTGTTTAAGGAAATGACAATCTTGTGGACGCATGGTTAATTGGATATAAACAATTCCATCGGTCGTCAAGACGACGGCGCTTGAGTATAAACAAATTTCGCCTGGAATTAACTTATTTCATCACATTTGTAGCGGATTCTAGCATAAAACAGCGTTTTAAACGAAAAATACACTCCTCATATGTAAGACAGTCGAGAACAAAAGTCATGGGAATTGGCGCAGTTTTATCGGTTCATTGAGAATGCGATTATATATTTCAAGGTCGTGTTTATAAGAATCTTATCTCAGTCACGACTCACAAGTATTCTTTTGGGATACACACAATCAGCCGTAGTGTGGGCGGGGCATGTGCCCGGGGCGCCAGTCCGCATGGAGGCGCAAAAGTATGCCTCTATTGAGACTTAACCAGAAAATTGGATCGCTTGCCAATTAAACAGGAAAATTATTATTTCTCGAAGAGGAATTTTTACATATCATTCACCAAAATGGATATCTTTATCACAACTGAAACTGATCATCGATAACTATGCCTAAAATATACAAACGCGAAATTGCTCATTCAATATTACAGTTAATAGTTGGTAGCACCTATTGCTTCGATAGCCGAGGTATTTTGCATTTTTGTGAACAATCACCGGGAATCGAACTTCGAAGGCATTATCGCGAAGTTTCAAGTATTACTAAAAATTATACATTTTTAATTACTCTTTGAGAATTACTCCACTCTACTGGTGTGTGGAAGCATTTGTAGAAAACCACCTATAAGCTGATAATACATTTGAAAACTATATAATTTGGTGTTAAGAGGCGATTAGAGTGGAATCTGGAATGTAAATATAAAGTTAATTTCCTCAAGTTTGCTAGAAACCATCTGTTTATATGATACCACGATCTAAACATCACTAAGAAATATCTCAGAAATAAAGATTTTTTCCTCAACTTCTGAATGAATGTATTTTAAAGAATAAGCGGCGTCGGAATGTCGAAATATGTCGTTTTGTATGGGACGCGTGAAATAACTAGTCATGTCGTTATAAAAATGTATCATTTGAGGGAACCTCGATCCTTTTAACACTCGGAATATTAAAAATGGGAAACTAAATTGCTTCAGACGTAACCCGAAAGAGAAATGGAGCATTCCTTAATTCTCCTTATGCGAACTAAAGGGTTAGAAAGAATTAATTTTAAAATGAAACTGATGAATTATCCTCTTGTTTCCATCCAGAAGAAATAACCACTCGTCAGCCAAATCAGTTCCCATACTAAGATGGTTCCGTATGAGTTTCCAGAAGGCTCTCAATGGACGTTGAAAAACGCATTCCTTATCAAAAGCATATTCTACGAATTTTTACGCCACAATTGGAGTTCATTTACCGAATATTATTCAAATGTTTTAAGTGGAATAAAAAAATGTATAAATATCCGGAAACGTAGTTAAAGAAAAAATAATTATATTACTGTGGCCTCTTCCTCCAACCCTCAATTGAGAAGATTTTTCCTCTCATTCAGTGTTTTTGTTCTTTTCATAATTTTAATATCAAATTAAGAAATTGTGGCAATAAATTTGTCTCAAAAGGGGACCTAATTGGGCCTGAATAAAGAATTCATTCATGATCGGGTACGAGTAGAGAATAAAGAGTCGCGTCAGAAACAGTGACTCTGCACGGAATTGAATTCAATCGTACCGGAAGCACAAATGCGCGATTTTGCGACGAAGCAGAAAAATTGAAAGGCTCGAAATTTATTCGCGAATCTTTGCAAAGCACATTTATGTGGAAATTTTTAATCCGAAACACAAGCGCACGTACACTGAAACAGATGCGAATTTTCTGCATTCGATGGACTCTATTTGGCTGCATCGTTATTGAATCCGTAAAAAATATGGAGTAATCTCAAATCATGCGTGACTTGAGCAAAGGGAAACTGAAATGTCCATCGTCTGTAAGAATAATTTTTATTTTAATAATTATATTCTTTATTTCACTTTGTCACAAAATACAATAATAATAAAAATAATTTTCTTTAAACTTTAAGGTCCCCCTGAGCCAGAGAAAGGCTCGTCAGGAGAAATGATATGATAATTATAATAATGACGACTTAATAAGGCAATTTTAGGCGTAGAGAGGGCCACTCTAAAAGTTGCATCTTTAGACAAAACAAAGAAGCATGCTCTAAGCAAGATTCGAAGCCAGGACCTCAGTTATGCTAAGTGCTAACCCCACCGAGGCCGGTAAGGTGCCGTAGTTGTGAATTTTCGAGAAGAAATCGATAATATTGAGGTAAAAGGATACATATTTCAGTTGCTTAGCCCCATCTGCAATGTGCGGCAAGTATATGGGATCCGGCGAAAGAAACCATAGAACTCGAAGAAAAGCAGCGCCTGGCGATTCGTTTAATTAAAAATGCTATGATAAAAGCGTTACAAAGATGCTTTGAGACGCAGTTTGGGAATCCTTGAAGGAAAGGAGAATAGAATCTAATTTGAGATGCATTCACACGTTTGCAGAGGGCGATCATACGATTCCTTACTTCTTATAAGACAACAAACTTAAAATAATAGAAATAAGTCGTTTTAACGACAGAATCTTTAGGCGAACGATACGCGAATACAAACGCTCTTCTGACACAAGGCAACTTGTAGGGTAGTAATGTAGATGTAGATTAATGCATTTCTAACAGAAATCAACATAGAAAAATTTACGATAATAAAAAGCTAACGAAGTAGCGCAAATATTTACACCCCCTGCCACACGCCGGAAGTCGACTTGCAATGTATTGATGTAATGTAATGTCATTTCACTACAATTGATGTCCATTGCGGCGTAATTATTGAATGAAAGGTTCGATTAAAGAGCGGAGGTCATCCATAAGTTATAGATGGAATGAGACAAAAGAGCGACGATATTATTTGTGAGTGCGTTGACCCCGCCGGGAGAGGCGCTGCGGTGCACAACAAAAGCGTAACGCATCTTCTGGCAGAATGCATCGGAAATTCGCATCCTTAAATGAGAATGCAAATGACAACGCGGTTTTGGAAGATTAAGTACCATTCAGCCGTTCTCAGGAGACTCGGTTTGGATATTAATAGAGTATCCAAGGAAGACGCCTTCTTAGATTCTAACCCCCGGATAACGGTCTCGACGCGATCCGTGGCCGAGACCGTTAGCCGAAACATCGCTCAAATCCCCATCGCCCGCCATTTCTACGTAGTTAATCCAGAAATATTATCTCAGAGTCAATGAAAAATAACAGAATTTGCCAAAAAATTAGCCGACTAGAGATAAAAGGGAGCGCTCAGAAAAAAGAGGGTATGCAGAATGGAAAAGAGAAGCTTTTAGTTGGAAAAAAGGAGACGGAGAAAGTAAAGATGTAATGAAGGATTGGCGGTAAAAATGAGATGGATCGATTGGGGAGGTTGAGAGCGTCGCCACCAGGAGGCAGCAGTGAGCACATCCTGTCTCCCCTCTTGTCACAACTGACCTATCCAATGCGGACGGCCGTTGAGCCCTTCCATTGCGTAAAGAAGCACGTCAATGGACCACAACATCCACAATGAAATGTGCTAACAATGGCGATATTATATTGTCGAGTCGATTAGACAAAGTGAGGACATCCGAGAAACTGCCTTGTTTTCGGAACAAGTACAAAAACAGTCTCGAAATACCAAGTTATCATAGACCACATTAAATTCAGGGCCGGCCCTAGGCATCGTGGCTGCTCTCACTTGTGGACGATCCTAAACATCCAAATTTAAAAGCGTATTGCTGGTAATTCGTTACAATGTTTCAATATGTATCTCGCAAGATTTCATTTTTCCTCACAACAATCAACGTCCAGCATATATCTATTCGTATGAAAACTCGGCTTTTCAAAGAACAAAGTGAAAACCACGTAATAAGCTGTATTAATAGTCCGCGATCAAAATAATTATTGTGTTATGGGGGTTGTCTTCAAGTCACAGATCGCTCTGCTTTGCATACAATTAAAGAGAGCTTGATTCTACAACGAAGACACACGATTAGGGTTGGAACGTAAATAAGTGGGCAGAAGAGCGTCTTCCATTTTTACCATGTGTGTGTGACGGACGGATAGAAAACTGTTTATTGAGAGAAAGCGTTTTAAACGGGTATTTATTCATCCGAGGTCTCTTAAGAAGAAAGTTATTGCATTGATGATGAGAAATGTATAGATTTATTTAAGGGCCAACCGAACATATACCTGAAATACATGCCAAAGAGATTCTGTTGCTCGCAGGCTTCATTTCTTTTGCCAAAAATAATTAATGGTTCTACGAAATGGAGATAAGCATCGAGTGAACGTAAATTTGGTCGATGAATTATTTTACGATTCGCAATAATTATAATAAAATGAGGGAGTAATTTCTAAAAATTTTACATTCTGAAAACCGCCTTTGACGATCAAGGCGACAGAGGTTATATAATAGTTGATTTATTAAATATAGCCTTTTAGAATCTTCTGAAGGGAAGGCAATTATATCATTTCTTAATGTGAGATTTGCAGAGACAAACTTACGAATAGAACTCCCAAAAGTATTCGAATTTTGAATCACAGAATATTCGATTCGTTGTTTTTCTCTTTTGTTTCCGTAAATTTCTCAAACTGAAGCTCGCATTTTCTACATAAATATGCTGCAAATCGCCTTTTGTCAGAAAGTGTCCGAAATTACCTCAGCTTTTGAAGCACTTTTAAAAAAGTCACCAATAAACTGCTTTTTTCTTTGTTTGAATATTATAGTTTAAAAATTAGTCACGATATTGGTAATTTATACAAATACGAATGAAACCTCGGTAAGCCAATGCAAGCGATGAGAGAGTTAGACAGAAAGACCTGAGCGACTAAGATACGTTTTAAAAGAAAATCCGGAGGTTTCTCTAAAAGCTCTTTCTTTTAGAGATAGAGGTCAAGTCTTCTTTATCAGGCTCTTAAAATATTCCAAATGAGAGTGAGTCACATTTTAGAAACCCATCACTGGCACACATACATTCACCAAATCGAACCTATTTCAAACTGACTGAGTCTGCAATAACCAATTGCAAAGGAGAGAGATGTTTCTCGAGTATTTTACTTCGATGGGGTAAAATAATTTGGCACATTATAATATTTACTGCACACCGAGGCTTAAGATTCTGTTTTGTGGTACACCAACCAAGTTGAATTTCAGCTTTGTGATTTATCACTCTCATAAACGACTCGAATCTTCGCGGAATTTTACTTGGTAAGATTGAATAATAATATAGAAGACAAATGATTAAATTATATTCAAAGAATCATTTCGAAATAATACATTATATCTACAACTCTATTCGGCAGTACATTTACTTACACATAACATATTCTGCGAATTCTCATTTAAGGTGAAACTCTATCAATATTATCGATCATCAATACGATCCGGCGCATGGCATGGGATGTATTACTACCAGTTTATAGCCGTTAAAGACCTGAATGTATTCGCTAAAATTCCAAGCGAACGAAAAGCCATCACAAATTTTCTATTCGATCTAAAAGTAACTATTTATTCGGTCGCGGCGGTAGAGTGGCGTTTCAGCCTCAAGGTACCCGGTTCAAATCCCGGTAAATTTAAATTTTTTTCCCCTTACGTATGGTTCTTTGTATTCGTTCTTTGCATCTATAATCGTTTTAATTATAACGGATGTAATAGATTAAATATGAATACATGTTTCCGTTAAAGAAAAATTAACAAAATATCTATCACCAAACTTCATTAACCGAATACTCAAAAAGAAATTGCAAGAAATTTGCAAGCATCGATCGAATTTGACGAACTTTGGCGCTAACGTAACACGAAAAGTTTAAACTTGAACTTGAATGAACTTAACAGAAGAAATTACGACTCAGAGTTTCAGTTCGATTTTAACGTCAATATTTTCGCGGCACACTATTTTACGGAAGTACAGCAAAAACTGATTTAAACTATAATCTGACAATACGAAAGTTTTCTTCGAAAAATATGATCGATAACTCAATAGTTAACATTGAATAGCCCTCGAACAGCAGCTCTATTATACACTTGGAAAAAAACATGAGGTACGCAAGAAACCTAAAGAGAAGCAGATGCAGACTAGGACTCGAACCCAGGTTCCCCTTTTTTCTACCAACTCGAATCCACGCTGTTGACGGGTTCGAGTCCCAGTAATGTCGATTATTTTTCATTTTTCTTCTTCCGAGGAAAAGACAGCAATGATTTCAGTTGAAATTTTTACTATATTTTTACAATGATAATCCACCGCAGTATTCAAGTACTCAGCGTGTTCTTAAACGTGCGAAGTGACCTCAGCTATGGAAACACTTTTAAAAACGTCTACTATTACTCCTATTAGATACAAAAGCTGCCATCGAGGATTGCACGGATAAATTGATTCGTAAAAATTACGATTTGACACGACCCAAAAATGTGTTATAATTTCCTTTATGTACGATCTCCGAATGATCAAATAATTGAAACGTTTACGAATGGAATATGAGTTGTAGAATCGTTTGAGTGTCCAAAAAAAGAGGGATTTAGATGAGTAAAATCGCCGCTGAGATTTAAATCGGCGTCGTCGGGTGCGCAGCGCCGCGGCGTCGCGCGCGTCGACGATCGGTACTACGTGCAGACGCCCAGACGAGAGGGGCAGACGCTAATTCATGACATGCATCGCCATTTCTGCGAATTAATCACGATATTCCGGGAGAATGCCGGCGATATCCATTTGATATACACTAACAAGGGTGATTCGTAGAGAAAATTCACATTCGATACAAAAATAATAGGACGTGTACACAGTTTAAATAAATAAAACTTAAATTTATATAATAAACATACGATCCTAAATTTCACATAACGTTTTTTTCCATTCAAGTTAATCCACATACCGGGCGAGCCAATCCTAAATGATCGACAGTATTTGAATACGAGACGCTCATATAACCGAAAAACACCGCTATTTTCGTCTGAAAGATCAAAAAAATGAAAATTTTAGAGTAGGAAAACCATTATTTATTCCGAATTCATTTCCCTCGTTTAACTGGAAGAATGTGCGATTACGAATTACAATCAATACATTTCTGGTGTAAATGAAAACAGCTAGCAAGAATGAAAATAACTTTAAAAAGAGGTAACATCGAAATGGCTGGATGGGAAAATCGGTTCGACGTTACCAACGAACCGATATTTGTCGAACGAAAAGTGTAACGAATTCGTCTGCGAATTACACTTTGGGGCGATTGAGAACTTCCGACATACATGGAAAGTGCATCTTCAGCACTCGATGCAAGGGTTTTTCCTTCGGAAGGCCGTCTCTACCGATGAATCCATACAAAGCGGAAGGCGTACTCTCTAACAGCTCAACGACCAAATCATGGAAACGTGTTTCAAATCGATACAAGTTAAACGGTTTCTATGCCTTTTTCACCAATGAAGTATACAATATCATTTAAATACTTGCTCGTTCTTTCTTACATATTTCAAACTGTAGTAATTGAATGAATCTATAAGGTGAGCGAATTAGTTAACCCAATATTGGCGAAGACTACTTTCGAATGCCACTTCGATATTTTTTCGACTGAATGGCCGTCATTTGAGAACCAAAAAGTCGTTACAAATCACCCAAAAAAAAGTTGGCAAATACAGAAAAAAGGCAATTAGGGATGAAATAACGATCGCAGGGCTGCCAACTGACCAATTTTTATTCAAACATTTTAATCATCATTTTTTCACCGATAATTTTCAAGATTCATAAACGGCATAGACATAAATTCCACTTCGTATTGGAGCGAAGAGCTACGAAGTATTGTAAGTTGGTGAGTGAAAAAGATACCTGCTACAATTCAGATCTACTTGAGGAGGTGAACATTTCTTCTTTTTTGCAATACTTATCATACAATATTATATCTTCTTAATTTCTATCTGAACACTTAGAATCATTAATTTCAGATTTTGAAGTCGCTGAAAGTTTACTTATCATAGATAAACAAATAAAATATGGATAAATCGGTTATAAAAATGTCGGAATAAAAGATCGGCATTAATAAATGTGTCTTTGCCATAACAAATGCTATGAATAGTGAATAACTGCTGCTTACTGGATGTGGTAACACCAAGTTCTACCAAAACTGAAGATCCATGCATGAAATAAACATGTATTACTCAATCGAAACAATTCACATATGTAGAAAGCTTTATTTTCACCACGGATTTAAAATTAAGCAATGCGAGCATCGTTCGATAATTTTAATTTTTGGAAATGATCGTTAAAATATCAAAGAGGCGAAGAGATCTCTGCTATGAAACGTTTCTTACAGCTTAATATTGGCGATCGTTGTAATTATCCACTGACAAGCAGAGAGAGAGAGAAAGTTAGGCAGTTGTGCAGCAAAGGAAGGAAGAATGTTTTAAGAAGTGATCGATTGAAGGCGGTTCCCAGGCAACGGAAAACAAAACACAGCCGCAAAACATGCGTGCGAACCAACATTAGCGCGCTTTTCTTCAATTGCTAAACACGGACATCAATTCAAACTTAATTTCTGCCGTATATTTCATATTTCTAAGTAACACATCTTCGCAATACACTCTTCTTATTGCCGAATTGTTTTAATACGTGAGCATTCATTATATTCGACATGGCCTCGTGATAATGTGCTTCTCTTTCAGATGGTCCTGGGTTCGATGCCTTAAGGACAACTAGCAATGATAATTTTCATGGTCAATCAAAATGTGAACATCAAATCGACACGAATCTGTCTGAACGAAAAGGCATCTTCAATCAATCGACTAATTGTAATTGTTAGATAGAAGTGATCGAACTGTAGCTATGTTTAGAAAGAAGTGGAATAAGTGATGTGATGAGTAATGTGGGAGTGACATAACAGCTAACAAATTTCACTACAAGTTGTATTTATTTACCAATTAATTTCCATTTGTGGATCTATTAATTTGTAATAACACTACACTTAATCTATTGCCAGCATAAAATGTATATATTATGATATAAGATTATGATATGCAATACCAAAACAATACATTTACCGGGACTATTTTTAGAAATATTCCCATTTTTCGTAATCAAACATCCTTCTCCAACCGAAAGAGGGCAAAAATTTGATAACTTGTGCAGAATTTTGTTCTAGTTTTGTTAATTTTCATATTAATAATGAACGACCTTTACTGGAGCGATATCGAGATAAATGAGTTACTCTTCCTCATGTGCAATTAAAAGGAAGAGATGGCATAAAAACTTAAAAACAACTTTTTAGGATAAGTTTGCCTTGACTTTTTATTTATTTCTTTTACTTTTTTATAGGTTTAAAACTTTTAGTTATTATTTTAGCTTATAAATTGCCACAGCCATTCTTAAAATCTAGTCAACTTCCCCGTAGTATGTTACATTTAATTCACAGAATCTTTACGCAATATTATACTATTGCTACAATTTATCTTTATTCGGCAAGTATGTTTTCTTTTGCATAACGGCGAAGTCTCCTTTGGTGTTAAAGTAAAGTAAATTAGCTGAATTGATCGGGTATACGTGGCGTGTGGCAGGGGGTGTATGCACTTATCATTACATTTCCCCAGTTTAAAAACGAATTTCACCTCGGATAGTCCTTTCATCGGATTCACAGCCGTTGGAAAGGGAGGACGCATAATCTCTCTTGCGTGTATTTATTAAAAATGAAAGTTTAAAACTCGAAATTAAAGTTGTTTCTCAACGAGAGTCCCTGATAGCCAAGTAGGTCGTATTCCGAAAAAGCACTCTTGGTTTCGATTCCCGGTTGGGGTCAAGATGATGAACGCGATAAGAACGGGAATCTGAATGAATAGAAATACTGCTTCGTTTGGTCAACATTCTAACTTTCCGTAAACAAGAGAATTTCTCCACAACCGAAGTCTGTCCACAGTGGTGGGAAACGAGCGTCGCTTTAGTTTTTCTATCTTTCTAATGTTCTGAAAAAACAACCATTTTTACTGCTCTTCGTCGGTGCTCGTGAGTGATCGCTTCGGTAGGCGTACCAGCAAAATACGAAGAATATAGGATGTTTAGTAAGGAAAAATAGTTGAAGTACGTGTATTTGTATAGCTTTACGTGAATGAGTATGACTTGTAAGTTTATTGACATATAGTAGATTTGAAGATATATCTCAGCCGAAGGTAATATTGTTTGTTATGCTCTAAAATTGTTACGTGTGTTCTAATTATTATTGCAGCAAGGAGTCATTTGTCTCAGAATAGTTTCCTTTTGTTCATATATCTCCTGTAATCATCAATAATGTTACGTACAATGAGTCATTAGTTTATAAGATGTAGAACATAGGCCAGATAGTCCTATGTTATCAATTACGTCCATGACTTAAAAGGAACTGAGAGCTCGAGGAAATTAAAAGTGGGATAGATTGGGTTCGAAGTGCGTTGAGCAGAAACGCTCAACCGCATTGTGTTTCATTTTTGTGCAAATCGCTGTTTCAAACTATTTCGAATCCGGAGCAAGGGCCGGCCCTGAGAAGGGCAGAGCACGTCGCCTGGCGCCCAGACGGCGGCGAGGGGAAACAGATGACGCCGACCTACCGCAACACGGAATGCGATTCTTTTTTTTTTATTCGACGACTGCTCCTTCGCTGCACTTCCACTAGATTCGGAATGTTTATCTGCGACGGGGGCGACGCAACGGCCGGCGGAAGAACTGCCGATTGTTGAGGGAACTGCGATCGGAAAAGTTGGATGCAATCGCAATGAATTACTCGTACAGTTTAATTCATTTCTTACACCGGTCTCATACAACATTCAAATAGTTGAATATCGAAGTTTTAATTGAGAAAATCAATTTATTCGCGGAGAAAACTGAGATGACATTTTTTACTTCCTTTATCACACTGATTGTATTATTGTATACCGACGATTATTTCGAGATTTCCAAGACAAAACTGACAAATCGATTCATCATGAAATACAATGGAAAACTTTCGAGGTACGAACTTTATGGAATACGAACTCCTGTTTGGAACTAATTAAGTCGAGGTACCTCTGTATTTGTTTCGGAAAGATCACAATGAAGGGCCAGAAAGGCCCCATAGTATTTACACAAACGTCATCATGAGAAAACCTCCTGATGAATCTTGGGGGGAAATATCACCAAATTTTTGCTTTAGTGAAGCACTTAGCCGAGATCGTGCGTTTATTTCGCAATCTCTTCCAATGCAAGAGCAAAGGGTTCTACAAATATACATAAAGTGAGAAAAGATTTGAACGGAGGTAGTCCCACAAAGAAATGAGCCAAGATCAACACTTGTCAATAAAAAAAGGGTGGCGAAAGTATGGCACAAAATGGCATGCGATTGTGTATTATTGGCACGTGGAACTGCCCTCATCACGTATTCTGCGTTTAAAAAAAGCATCGGGATAAATAAATGACGATTATGTTCATTAGAAAGGATAATAAATTATTATTTATGCTACGACAGGTATACCTACTTAAAGAGATAATTTGAGAATCACATAAACGATTCAGAAAGGTTGAATCAATATTAACTTACAGAGAACGAATGAATTTGTATGGAAAGACGGCTTTTTTGTCCTAACCAACAAATAGTCCCCGTTAAGGTGCAGTTAAGCGCTGTTTGTATGTCGTGGGGATGCGATGATGTAGTTTTGTAATTTAATCATAATCGCAAGCATCGTAAGAGAGTTAAAATCGCTATGAAAAACGGACTTCTGCCAGGAGCGGGAATCGAACCTCTGTCTATGAGGTCGTGGAGTGGATTGCCTTCAAAGCAAACTGATTGAGAAAATGTGAAATAAATTTCTTACTCTATCGTTGCGTAAAGCAAACTCCCGGCCAGAGGAAGATCCTGGGTTCGATTCCCGTTCCTGTCAGAATTTTTAAAAATTCCTTCGGGTTTTTCCCTTAAGCGCAGAATTACCCTCTTCATCGTTTCGGAGGTCTTCATAGGTATTCCAGGGTTTGTATCAAAAGTTTATCTAAGAGAGGAACCTTCAGGACAATTGCGACCGAAACAAATGTCCGCATTTCAATGATCCTGTTTCTCAATCTGACTAATGTCACCAAGTGAAAACAAAATGAAAACAGTTCTCCTTTTGTTCAATCAGCGGATCAATTCATTTTCTCATAAACAATTTCGATGCGTTTTTACCCAAGAAACTAACTGCCATCACCCGCTACTACATGGGAAACAAAAAGCTAGTTTTTTTGTTTATTCTCCTCGTTTTCAGAATACATTAAAACCACAAATAACTGATTTTTCCGCTACAAAACTAAGATTCAAAGTCACTAGAACAGAACACTGCCTTTGAAAATTTCGGTAGTGCCACGCAATATATCGATCTCGAAATTTTATTTCAGTTTAGAGTAAAAGTAAACTCAACTGCAGCAAAAGTATTCCTGAAGTAATTATTTTAAAAAGTAAAAGCATTATTAAAAGTATTAAAGTAAATGTTTAACGTTTAATTTAACTTTTGCTTCAGAATAGTTTAGATTTTGAATTTTTCTCTCGAGAGCGACCGCTTTGGATGTAACCATTCTATACCACCGGCAAATTGAAGAGAGATCCATGTTTCGCCTAAGACAGCGTGGGGTTCGGACAGAATACCGACGAAATATGCATCGGTAGAGATACATTTTATTCCAGTCAAGAACTTTGGTGATCTCGGAGAGAAAACGAAAAAGCGTAACCAGAAAATCGCCGAAAAGACTGTTCGTTTTTCCTCAGAGCATTACAGAACATAATTGTGATAATTTTTGAAGAGCGTCGGCAGCTGAAGTCATTTCGTATATTAGACACCACCGGGAATCGAACCCCAAGCCGCTTTCACTAACGCGTTGCCAGGCTGAACTCAAAGAAAATAATAGCAGTATAGTAGTTAGTAAATAGGGATTTCTGTATATGCACCCCCTGCCACACACCATTGACGACTTGCAGTGTTTGTATGCAACGTAAAATACGAATTAGTATAATTATTCTCTTATATTCCCTGATGCAGTAGGAGTTTTATAGCAGAATACAACTGAATGGACGACACATTAATCAGTTAACTAGGAAAATAGATCATTACTGTGAGTTAGAAGATACGCGAAATTACCAAATTGAATTCGGGAAATTCCTTCAGTTATACAAGGGCACCGAATTTCAGAAGAGGTTTTTGGTCACGCGTTCGCCCGTGATTTATTATTTCCAAGGATTCGCCTTTTCTAGGGATTTTTCATGTCCATTGAGGACCGTCTGCACGGAACACAAGAAAATGGAGCCGTCGATTCAATGGAATGGCGCGCGCACGTGATGGCGCTCAATTCGATTCACCAAATATGTACGGATGCACAAGTATGCTACAATGAAGACATTTACCGGCGGAAGATGTTTGACGAAAATAAACTTATATTTGAAAGTAATGCACGTAAGAAAGGCGTAATTTTTCTTACTGGGTTCTTGCAATAAAGCTAAAGAAACACAGATCCTGGTATGAATGAATTTGGAATCGGAGACGGATAACAGTACGATCGAGTAAAAGTTAAGTAAACTCCTGTTTAAATCGATGCATAGTTATGAACGAAACGATCCATTAGTCATTGAATGCATCTCATTGATTAAGAGAACCCGTCTAAAACGCTTTTCGGGTGAATACCTCTTTATAACCGGGCATTTATAAATATTATTATACTAGAAAACAAAAGGGAAGGTGTTTTAGATCTTTAAAGCTCTCTCTATGCAGTATTCCTCTATCTCACGATGAAAGTTCAGTCGTAGTTTTCATTTAGTGTTTTAAGCATTCAAAGAGACTAATACAACTGAATTAACCTCATATTATCTCTTATAGACGTTTCAGTCGTGTATGAAAAGAGGTTTATCTTTTCATAATCTTGAGCACCTATCGACAATGGATACAAATAGTAAAGATGTAAAAGGATTCAAATTAATGTCCAAGTAACACAGAAATGTTTGCAATTTTGATAATATGAGAGTAGAAACACCCAAAATCAAAATAACTGTACATTTCTTCACTGACAAAAAGTTTATTCAATGACTTAAAAGTCACCACCATGTAGTAAATAAAAATAAAAGTAAATTTTCGCTAAAATTTACCGCATTTTCCGCTTAATGTCCCACCCCTTCCACTTTTAATTCCACATTTAAAGAAAACGCTTTTGTATTGTTTCCACTAATTTCCATAAATAACTATTAGATGAGTCAGTATGAAATCATAACGTACTATAACAGTCATCAATTAGGTTTGCCACCTAGGTTATAGTAGTAGTAAGTTATAAAAGTACTAGTCGGTAGTAGTAAGTTACAAAAATGCAAGATTAGTTCATGGGCTCATTTCCAACGTTGTTTATCGAATTTACCTCATACCGTAAGCCCCCTTAAAGCTTTTTAGCCCAATTTTTGAAAAAAAGGACTTATACACGAAATTTTACGATAATCCTCGTATCGACTCTCGTATAAAAATAATTCGTCAAAGAAACTACAGAGTACAGCACCAGCTTTGCTAAGAATTAGATACTCGTGTAATGAATGATATTAACTCTCCAATTCACTGAAACATGGCGAAACTCGCTCTCAATTCTAGTAAAAAACTGAAATTTTTCCCTTTTATTCCTTCATTTGGATGATTTTCATTACGTTTTGACAGGAGCAGAATGATGAAACAGGAAACCCCACTTTGGCCCTCCTTCACAACATCAATTTCGTCAACAAACATTGTCTACCTAATCCTTTATACAACAGCTTCCTCACTATATCCAGCCAAAAGCGGATCAACAGCACTATTAATTCAAAAACCCGATTAAAACCCTTTCTGACATCTCAAGAGAGTGCTTTCCAAATTCGTTTCGTTACTGGAAATTCAAACAAAGTGGCCAAGAAAAAAGGCATCCTCATTCGAACCAAGGAGCTTCAGAACATGAAGCGGTGCTCTTTTCATCGGATTCTTTGGAACTTTTTCGGAATGGAAGAGTACAATTTCAACTCCGTTTTCCAAAAACAATTTTCCCGAAAGAGGATCGCGTTCCAATCTTATTGAGTTTATCTTTTTGGGATGTGTGTGTAATTACTAAGTAATGCGTAAGAATGAGTGAGTTCCGTAAGAAATACACAAAAGAAATTTAAAAAATTAATTTCACGCACTTTCCGACGGGATGGAATTATTAAATTTGGGGATTCATTAGAGGGCCAATGGACACAAATTTTTTCCCAAAGTGACATATGACCCTATAGATGCGTGTGTATATTACCGGATATATAATTTATTATTATTCTGAAAGAGACAGATAACTTCTCTGAGTGGATTTGGATTCTGATGAATTCATACGGTGGATGCGAATCCTTAGTTTGTAATCGAATTTCGATTTCACGAGATATTCGCGCAATAAATTTTTATGTTTATTACATATTCTTTTCAATAATTTAGCAAGCTGGACTTCCAGGGTCGCTAGCGAGGTCATCCGCCTTTTATCAAATATACATCGGCGTTCATTCGCGCGCAATGCATTCATATTTCTCTATCTTTTCCATTCTCATCCGTTTTATTTTCGAGAGAAATCTCAGTTGCGAAAGCAGTGAAACTCTTTCACGAAGAGCGCCGATGGAAAGTTACAGAAATTTTTTAAGATATCAATTAATTCTTCTCGCTGGACATTCCCCAACTCTGGACAAAAAGAAAATCTTTACATAAAACCACCTACGGAATGAATTTAAATTTGGTCACAAAATATTGCCAAAGGACAATGTCGCATTTTCGGGGATGAAACAGCACCGCGTAGAAGCGTATTCTGACAAGAAACCCGTCTCAAGGAAACACTGTGCATTTCAACCAAGATATGTTGAATCTTATTAAGTTAGCAATCGCAATTGAATGGTGAAAAAATAAACAATATTCAAAAGCAACCAAAAGAGCATGAATGAAAAGTGGAAACATAGAATCCAGAATGAAAGATCAAAAATGATATACATGACGCAAAAGTATGGGTCGATTGACTATGGTATATCTATGCATATAAGAATGAGCGATTGCCTTCCAAGTTTCAAAAACGATAACAGAAACGTGTTTACTGAGTGGACTAAAGCAGCGACTTGTTAGTAGAATATCCCGCGTTCGAATCCCGGTTCCGTCAAAACTTTTTCAAGTCCACTTTTCTTGGGTACACGCCCTACCCATGGAGCGCTGTTCAAACACGAGCGTATTCTCGCCAATTTCGGATGGACTTTTTTAAACGACCTTCTTTTCTGTTCTAGCGAATTCACGCGCTCTTTACTTTCCTCTGCGTACGCTTAACACGTTTGACTTGTTTGAGAATTAAAATAGATATTCAGCCGATATAGGAAGGATATTTACACCATATATACAATAATTCCAGAAATAGGTGCGAATTCAATTACGTAGCTATTTTCTAGCGATACATTTGTTCCGAGTTAAGCGAATAAAGAGAAAAATAGCGAAAGGGACCGCAATATTCTATCATAAGACCAGGTCATCATATCATAAAATATTGCGTCAAAGGTAAAAGTGTCTTTTTTTATTTTTCTTTATAATGAAGACCTATCACAAATCAAGGCTGAATCGGTAATTCTAGTTTAGCTCCACCTCACGACGTTTTAAAAAATAAACCGGCATCCCAGATTCACAGAGGCGTCTGCACAGTGATTGGAATATAAAAAGTGCGCTTCACGAAATCGGAGATGAAGAAAGAGCATACCTGATAGAGAAGTCCAACGATGGTGAGCACGAAAATCCACGGTCCGCAGGTCAGGTATCCAAAAGGCATGTCAGTTTACACACAACACTCTGCGATCTCATACACTGGGTCAAACCACGAAATTGCACAGTAAGAGTAACGCACTATGTACGAGATGCACACCACTCTCTTCACGGGGGGGAGGGGGGGGGAAGGGGGAGGACGTCCTTTTGCCGCCACCCACTGTAAAGTCGACACAAAAAAGCAGACGCTTTTTTCCGCTGGGCAGTTAACTCATTTCCAAGGGACGGGTCGGTAAGGCCACTGGGACGCCTGGAAAGACAACAATGATGAGCCGATGGCAGTGACCGCCGCGAGATAAACAACGTCACCAAAAACATGCAAACAAGCAGTTGTCTCGTACCGCCGCAAGGGCGCTGGCGTCGAATCCGTCTCCTCGGGGGAGAAACAAAACAAATGGAAGAAGTGGTGTGGCACACTTTCTCTGGCGTGCCAAAGAGCACGCGCGAAAGTGGGACTCGTTTGGGAGGACTCACGGCGAATGGTGCACCATCTCCCGGCAGAGCGAAAGCACGAAAACACGGTCCGTCGACTCCGACGAGCTGAGACAGACTGAGGGGAAAGGACCTTGAGGGGTCTGAGCATGCGTAGATGAAGAAGGGCGCTGGCGGCGGGGTGGCCGATATTAGAGACTCGCGCTTTTCAAGCGGAATGTCGCAGACTTGTTCTTACGTCACTCTCATGTGAGTGACCTTAAAGGGCCACGAATGCGTGCACACGCACTCTTCCAACACACACTCACTTTTCGATGCAACTATGAAATGCACGCCTCTTGCGTGCCGCCGCCATTTTCGAAGTTTTCACGGCATTTCGAAACGAACGCCTCGTCCGGATTAGAGAAAGGGAATAGAAAACGTCCTTAGAGAATGACATAATACGTTTAAAATGAAATATATTAATAATTGGAGACTGTACATGTTATTACGAATGATAATAATGATGACAATACGGGCGAGATAAATAGTCCTAAAGAAATAGAATAGTCCAGAGACTGATTAGTCTCTCCATACATATTATCCTTCGTCACATAAAATTTGAAAGAAAAAGATTTCTAGAAAAAAAAGCGCGGGAGAAAATTACTTTGTGGGTTTAAAAGTTAGGAGAAAATGCACAGGAAGCAGGGAAAAAAGGGATGTGTGGGTGCGAAACAGATAGTTGCCTAAATTTAAAGGAAAAGACATCTGAAAGCATAAAGTAATACATGTACACTTTAAATGGCTAATACAAAAAATACATTTACATAAAAATTAAACAAGAAACGGAAGAACAAAAACGTAGATCATCAAATGTGTCATGCTGAAAAGTAATAATAAAAACTGAAATGAATAAAACAAAACTAGAAAGCAGCAAGAAAGAGATGTAACTCATGGCTTGAGTGTCCGGGATTAATTTCGAATAAAAGTAAAATGCATAATGAAAATCTACGAGCATTGTGATTCTGAAAACTCCTAAATTTGCAGCAATGCGCATTGAAAACGCAAGACAATCGCCATGGTCACCTAGAAATCCGGAGTTTTTAAAACACTATGGATTAAATTAGTTAATTATTAGTATAACACCTTTTTCTTTGCCATTTGTTACGTTTTATTCTTTTATATTAATTTCTTTCTCATGTAAGAATATGGCAAGAGGTTTGAAGGAAAAGGGGACTAACCTAACCTAATAGAGGGTCAAATAATATATCAATTTCTATAATAATAATCACCAACAAATACCATTCTTACGACAGATACTTGCCTCGATGCCATTCATTATCTACACCGTTATTTCAGACTTAATTTTGAAAAGAAACAAGGCCTGCAAAAAGTATAAAAATGAAAAACTGTAAATGCATTTCTAATGGACGCAACTCCCAAAGAACTCGAGTCGGCACTAACCTAAATCTATCTAAATCTAAAACCCGCATTTCTTATTATAAAGGAAAAAGGTACGAAGTTTGGTTGGAATTGTTGTAAAATGGTTTAGTGGCGAACCTATGGCACGCATGACCAAATTGGCATGCGAGAGAATTGTTTTTCCTCACTCACTATCATTGTTATGTATTCTTCACTTCATAAATGAAAGTAAAAAATGTGGAACCAGTTAATAAGTAATGAAAATTAACATCGTTTTCACATCCCGCCGTCTATAAATAAACAGAAGATATGGTATGTCACCAAATAGGCACCTAAGTTCTTAAATATGGCACTCATAGAACTCATCTAGGAGGAAGGGTCTAAATAGAGAAAAGGGGGTTACCCTCGGGTCAGGGTGTAAGGGGAGCTAAGGTCGGGAGGGGTATTGCCTTCCCTAAGGGGAGGCCAGGGAACATTCAGCAAAGCGTTTCACAAGTATTCCAAAGGCAGTTCATAGCATATTCGGGGTATTCCGTATCGGTCGGTGCTAACTTAAGAATTCGTCTCTTATCATACTAATTATTACACCTACGAAATTTGATACTCGACGTTTATCCGTTCCAGGATTACTGTTGCTAACCAAAGCATGATTTGTTTATTTACAAATCGATCTTCCTTACAAGCACAAAGCATGTCAAATAAAACTCGTTTGGATGTTATAGAAACTGCCACTCATCGATGTAAACTAAAACTTCTTATTCCTTCGTCGATTCCACTGTTTCAGTTATCGGAAGTACAGAAAGGTTGAAGTGAAATTGCATTCGCTAAGCAAACGAAAAACCAGCACATACCCGAATATTTTCTACTCAATGTACGAGTAATAATTAATTTTCTACACTTATTACCCTAGCTCATCATCTTAATAATCCACAATGACAAATTGAGATGTGGAAGCACCAACGGTCCTGTGGTTCTCATTTGCTTATGGCTAAGTAAAATTTTCTAACACATCGCAAATAATTAAAAATACTTCAAAATTTCGCACCGACACTACCGTCAAATATTTCTCTGCAAAATTACACAAAAGCGATGCGTTTGGAATACAAGTAAGAAAATAAGAAACTATTCCTGGCTGAGAAAACACCCATATTTTACTAACACCATTAATAACTTTCAAATTTACTGATTATTAGTAGCTAATGAAAAATCTCCCATAATTAGTCCTGCGTGCAGAAAATTCCTTTTGAAAAGCCCAAGATTCGGTTCCACCTATTATCAAATATTCCATATTTATCGTTTGTCGTATGGAAACGAAAGAGGGAGAAAAAGTATAGAAAAGATCGTAATAATTTATGGACATATAATATCTAGCAAGCATGAACTTTCATTCAAGAAACAATTGGGCAGAATTATCTAATATTTAAAACATAACTATTCGAACATTTTTAGATAGTTTCCACGAAATAAAAAAAAATTGTTTGTAGACACAAAACGTATTCGCATAATATTTTTGCTTCAACTTTTTATTCATAATATAAATAATTTTTGTGATACGTGTGCGTTTTTGTGTATATCTTATGTGTATTCACCAACATTGATGTCCTACAAATTGCCTTTCGGTGTTGGGAAAACACTGAGCTACTTCTTTAGCTTGTCTTTATCGTTCGCACAACTTATTTTATGCTCTGAAGGGGGTTGCCGATGAGATTGTTTGCAAAAATACTTTCTCTGAATTCATCAAACAATCGCAAACTCCTTTCTTCCTTGCCTTCGTAATGCTCTTTGTCGTAGCATTTTAAAATTAAACCAGGTTTATGTTATTTCAAAAGTATCAGCTGCGATTTCACTATACCATTCGATGGATGTTTCGGTCCACTTGCATCGCTCCAGAGCAGCTATTTCAACAGAAGATCACACTGATGTCCGATTTGATAATTATTCTCCCTAGATGATTATCCATATGATCGCTGAAAGTGATTCTTAGCGATACTATATTTGTGGTTAGGTTTAATGCATTTTTGATCTGCAATTATGAATCTGTTAGGGAATGTACTATTTGCGCTGAATATGTGATGAATCCTCCAAAGGCCTTCATAGACTCGTATTATCCGAAAATAAATGAGTAGCGGACGAACTGAGCCCACTTCGATGGCAATGAGAATATTCTCTTTCTTCGGGCTGCATTGAGACAAAATCTCCCATTTTCTCTAACCCATCGTCATATTTAATCACAAGAATAGTAATAACGACAAAAACAACAAAAAAGAGATTCTTAGGATTAATATATCTACGGCACGAAAACAGCCACAAGGAAGGGAAAAGCTGCGCAAACCTACCGATGGTAATATTTAAATTAGAACGTGAAAGGAAAATACATGGACAGTAAGCGAACATATGCAGCACTTCGACAAGCATGGCCGAATATATCTACTTATAACTTTGGTGAAATAATCTTAAAAAGAGAATAACTTCTTACCTTTTCTTTATTTTTTCAAGGCGTTTGCGGTGAAATTCCAAGAAGTCACGATTGATAACATTAAATTAATTTAGTGAAAAATTTAAGAATACATTTTGGAACAAATGAATGAAAGTGAAATGCAATCTACCTCATAATAAATACAATGTCGCCCAAACAAGGACGTTTTATTATTAAATATTATTATTTTAATGCATAGACTTTCGAAATATTTAAACACGCCTTAGAAAATTTCCCGAAACGGACAATTCATACTATTTACTGCTTAATTTTTTATCGGAAAAATCTTAAGCGAGCTTCGTCGTGATTAAAGGAAAGCGAAAAACATCTCGAGTGTATTTTGCATCGGTACGGATTGAATTGAAAGTGGTCAATTAGATAAGATAAATGGAGCGAAAAATTGGCATTATTTTAAAACATCCCGGTCCTAGAAAGGATAAGACTTACCTCACATATTTAACATTTATTCATCGCAAACACCTTCCACTGACCTTTTTCTCGTTTAAGTCTACATTAATTACTATCGTTAAAAACATCCATAGCTCGATTCTTTAAATTTCCCTCCCTACTCTTGTTATTTTAAATGGAATTATGTTTCATTTCCCTATTTTATGTTCTTTTCTTCTGTTTGCTACGGTAAGTTCCCAACCATGGCGGTAGTTAGACCAGGCAATTAGTGAAGAAAAATAAAATCATTTTTTATCCGGCTGAGGGCAGATTACAAACAAAGAATAACGGTCGTAAGTTTTTGAATGCCTTTCGTAGAAGCTGTTTGCTGACGTTAGTGAAATTTGTTTGGTTAAAAATTGATCATTTGGAAATAAGCTGAATGTTGTGCGTTGGGTGCTACATCAGAAGAGATGTCAATCGAATTCGAAAAGCGCAAAAGGACATCACAAATCAGGAGAAGATATTAAAGGGAAGACGATGAATCTATAGGTTCATTTAATTTACATTTTGTAAACTCTGTTTGCCTTTATCTGCGTGTTTATTATCATATATGTATATCACATTCTTTCGACTCTACATGTACCAATCAGCTAATAAAGTCGTTTTTTAAATACTAATGAAAAATGCACGTATAATGTGAACTATCTTCATAAACTAATCTTTCTTATTGGATTTGAACTTTATTCTACTTAAATCCGTACTTTAACTACACTGGCATGTAGTAATTTCAATTTCATTAATTCCACAGTATATTTTTACATTATATAACCTTTTAT
This sequence comes from Pachydiplax longipennis, assembly GCA_036926295.1. Lineage (NCBI taxonomy): Eukaryota > Metazoa > Arthropoda > Insecta > Odonata > Libellulidae > Pachydiplax > Pachydiplax longipennis. The sequence goes on from JAVFKF010000004.1 coordinate 3,157,895, forward strand.
TTTGCATGATACATTTCACCCTCCTTCCCGCACTGTGGGGTCTTCATCAACCTTCAGTCGTGTAGATTTTCCCAAATGTTTTGCGTTGTCTTTTCTTATTTCTATTTATTATAAATATCAAATTTTACGAACGTAATGACAACTGAGGTCAGGTGGAAGAGAGGTCAACTCGTATAAATTTCTCTTCTCTCACTTCGTGTGTTTATTTACGACATCAAAAGCTTCTTTCTTTTTTCTATTTTTTTCCAGCGATATTCCGCTGTCTATTCAAAATCTATTATTCTTGACAATATTTGCTCCAACATTTCATAAGTTCCTCAACGCTGTCTTTGGGGATGTAAAGCAACGCAGAGCTTCTTCTTTTCAATCCCTAATTTTCTCCTTCAATGTCGGTTTCTCTTTTAAATTGCATCGTCTAAGCTACCGATGGTTTCATGTTAACGATTTTGAGTTTCCATCGAGTTAAAATCTCGATTCGGTAGTTATTATTTGCTTTCTCTCATCATATATAGCACTGCTCACGCATTATACTCATAAGTGAGATATTTGATAGTCACTCTTCGTGTAAAATTGAGCAGAGGCTTCCACAAATATTTATTAACAGAGGAGTTTCAACTTTAAAAGACCTGACGATGACGTTCAAACCGACGGGTAATAAATATTTATGGAAAGCGAAATATCACGATAGGCTGAGGTAGTCCATTGTATTCGATAGTATTATTTTAAAGCTTAATTTATTAATCCTATGTATTTATATTGATCTTTTCGTCATTCTACTACTCTCTTCTTGTATTAATTAATCCTTTCTGGCCTTCGACGCCGCATTGGAAGAAACCAATCGTATCGACCTTGACTTCGTGGAATTTCATCTAAGAAATGCAGAATAGAAAACACAACTTAGTCTTCATTTCTCAAATAATATTCCACAGCTGAAGATAACGCGAACATATCGAAAGTGTCCTTATTATTTGTGGTATAAAGACAAAGTTGTATTTTCAATCCTGCGACTTTCATATATTCGCAAAACGGTGTTATTAGATGCGACGGATTTTCTGTTGGGGCCACGCTGAGGGCCTCAAGAGGGCCCAAAAAAGAGCGTCTCTTTAAGACGAATAATCCCACGGTGGAACGTCAGAGTGGTATCATTGCTGAAATTCGAAACGATTAAATCGAAAGGGCCATTCGAAAAGGCCCAAAATTGTGCTCCCCTGGGATTGCTCCAAACTAAAATTAAGCCCAGCTGTATAGTGATATGAACAAGCATATTATTGCATATTAAGCATATTGAAGTCTTCGCGAGAATTACAATGATGCATAAGGACAGCATTTACGAAGATTAGCGTTTTCCATGAACATGTATGCGAACAGTGAAATGAGCAGTAAAAGCGTCGGTGATTTATCCGTTGCAGCAAAAATCGCCGTTGAAAGAAAAGGTTTGGGGCAGCGGTTTTAAAATGGTCAACCGAAGGCGTTGTTTTCAAACCGGAATCGCCGCCTCAGGTAGCAAAGAAAATGCATCGAAAAGGGTTTGCAAGGGGTCGCACTGGGAAATTTTCATTTCTTTGTATATAGACATTTAAAATGGCCGATCTCAGCAACTTCCATCGAGGCGACGGCATAGAAAGGACGGTTTCGCCAGCATTCCGGAAGGTGTCTTCGGTGGAACCTGAAGACGCCTTCTGGAAAGCAGGCGGAACCACCCTCTCTATTCAGAAACCGTCGGTGTGAAACTCGAGAGTAGTTGCTGAAATCAATAGGCCGATTCCACGGATATATACGGATGTCAAACATTCGAATTAAATTTTTCCATTCAAAATTCAGGATAAGTCAAGATTTTCCAAGGAAAATACAATACTGACGTATTTACTGGAAGAAAATGGGACAAGAAGGTCGCGTTTTTCATTTGACGTTTCTCAGAGCGTAATATAAAATGCATAACATGAATTTAGATTTTAGAATTCAGAATGTAAACTGTTCAAATTATAAAGAAGTCAGGTGGAAATAGAGAGGATAATAAAGATATCAAGTATAATTTTTCAGAATGACATCCTCTATCCTGAAAGAATTAAATCGAGCGCAGGAAAATATCCGCAAAGAAAAGGTGTGTGATAAAACTGTGAAAGTTCAGGAAAGAGTGGAAGAAAATGAGAGAATACAATATCGTAATTATTCAGTGTTACCAACAGAAGTCACTGAGGTAAGTCGGATCACAAAGCATCCTCAAGTGGAATAGTCTTGGCATGGTAGTTTAGTGGTTATAAACTTAGAGATTTGGGTTCGAGTCTCGGTCGCCTCTTTGCGTTCACCTTCCCCTCATCCTTCTCTTACGGAATGCTTTCTGAATGTACTGACATCGAATCGCGAATGTTTTGGCAATAAAAATTATCCCATTCAAGAATTTCGACGTTAAATATACTAATTCATTTTTGATGCTTTTAAAACCTGACTCTAACCATACAAATGATTAATTAACACTGTCAATTACACGGCACTGCAGATGCTCATCATCTGCTACGCTGACAGGGAGAGTGGGGTTTACTTTTGAGGATCAATAACTGGAAAGCAATTCTTATTACTCGAAGTACAAAATAGAAGAAAAATCTTGGTTAAGAATTGATGAAGAGTTATTAGATATAAAGATCAGCACAGTTCTCGATGCGGAAAATAATGAAGTGAAATGCAATTCTAAATGAGAAATATTAAATAAAATATTACCGAAAGTGAGGGGAAAATAGGAAATATTATTTTGAGACAGTAATAATAATAAACGACTTTAATTGAAAACAACGAGTCTCTTCTTACATCTAACCCTTCGTCAGATGAATTTAAAAAATAGTGCGAAAAATGCACAAATGAAAACTGCATTTGTAGATTTAAAAACCAAAGTTTGCTCATAAGAAAAAATACACTACAGCAGAAAAACATCCGCAAGAATGCCGGTGTGGAAAACCTACAGATAGTTAAAAACTATATTTGAAGGAAAAGGCAGACACCTGAAGGGCAAAAAGGTACACTTTACATAGCTAATGCAATTAGAAATAAATTGGTACATAATAAACAGAACAATAAATGAAAAATTAATAAAAAAAGAGAAGAGGAAGCGTCACTATAAGCAATATACTTCATAAAAGAAAAAGATAATTTAAATACATACTGATACATAAAATAAACATGAACACTGAAATCGGCTAAAAATTACAAGAAATAAGTGGTATAAGAAGTTAAACGAAAAGAATAATAATAAAACGAGGGAAAGAGAGAGAGAGAAAGTAATACTGAGATAACGATAAAAATATTTTCAAGATAATAACAAGAAAACAAATTATCGCATGTTTTTCACACCCCTTTGTGTGTGTTTTCTGCTGTGGGATATTGTTTACTAAGGAATAAATTAGGCTTTTAAAGTCCCAATGAAGTCTTCCACTTTTTTCAGGCTGTCTCCCTTTCCAGTGTTTTGTGACAAACAGTTAAATGTAAGAAGAGAATATTTAATCTCAATCTCGTCCCATTAAAGACGTTTTATTATTATTCATAGAGAATAAAGTAATCAACAGGCTTTCAGCTGGCCATCCAAAATATAACTGATCTTTGCTCGAGATTAATATAAATCCACCGAAAGGGATTATTCTTGTCTATGCATGGAATAGAGAGAGATACTGAATTCTTTCTGCGTAAAGATACAACCATCTAGGCCTCCACGAACTTTTCACGTGTTCAATGTGGAGAAGAAGAAAATCTTTTTGGCTTCGAATGGCAGTTTTGGAGGGGAAAAGTGGAAAAATTGATTTTGGTGGAATTAGCGAGGGTGTACGCATGAAGGGGCAACGTGGTGTCTGTTGGGATAGGGCGTGGCAGAAGAGGTAAAGGGCCGCCGTCGATAAACATTTCGCATTTATTATTTACACCAAAGCTATTTCTAACCAATCATTCCCAAAATGTGAGTCAATTCTTGTATACGTTTGGCGTTACAAGAAGGAGCGGTTTTGTGTGAATGAATAACACGAAGAACCTCACCCTGTGTTTTTTAATACCAGATGCCTTAAATCATATGTCGAAACATGTCCAGACAATAATGTTGTTCAAAAGGCTTTTTCACTGGCGTTCGTATCTCTTAGCAGACGTTCTGAACTCTGTGATCGACACTTTTAAGGAAAGACATCCTCAATTCCCCAATATCTTTCCTTCCAAAGTGTTTTTGTGGAACTCGACATCTTTAAGAATTTGAATTTTATGGAGAAAATTGTTTCAAGAAACGTTTTCTTTCTCTAATTTTCCCCGAACCTTGTTTTTCTCACAATCCAGTTTGTTTTTGTCTCTCTTCTCCAGAACCACATTTCGGTACATCTATTTCTTGTTTATCCTATTTTTTTCTTAACCTTAAATGAGCACGTATTTAGATATCTTTTCTATGAGCCAATCGAGATTGTTAACTAAGAGGTTAAAATGATCAGAGGTCAGAGATTTAAAAAATCTTTCATTTTTCTTTGCATAATTGCCTTTCACATTTTTACTCACAGGAGCCTAATTGCTTTTCTTCGATGCGAAAATTCCACGCATCAGGACTTGCCCGGGCGGGTGGCTCCTCCAAACGCACTGGAAAATTAAATAGGAATCACTTATAACAGTCATTCGTGATTCTGGCTGACGCAAACATCTCGTAAAAATCAATTTCTCTTTTTTCACCTCGATAGTTTCATGTGCCTTAATATTCCCTAATCATTAATTCACTCATTCCACCCGTCTTTTCTCTTCCCCTCTGTCTTTTCCATTGCATTCTTTCCTCAATTACTTTCATTAGCTATCTCTTTCCTCTCAATATCTGACCCATACATTTCCTCTTTCCCCGTTTTATTGCTTCAATTCAATTTAATTACTTCCCTTCAATTAAAATATAATTATTTTCATTACTGATCCTTCCCAGCGATCGACCAAACCCACCTATTCCTTTCTATGCTACACCTGCATCACCTTAAATGTTTTCCTTTCTTTAGGTCCACACCCATACAGCATTCCTTTATCAACACCCTTCGCTCCAAAAATGTTAATTTGGCCAATTCTATTCTACTCAGAACCTCATCTTCAAGAATAAGATTATTTACTTAACTTTTCAAGTAAGATCCATCCTGTTTTTGTCTATACCCGTCACCTTGATTAATTTTTAGATTTTGCTTTGTATTTATTTTAGTTTTTATTACTCTATTATTCTATTTTTCTTCGAGAAATATTTCGTAGCCAATATTCTTTGTACTTCACAATGTTTATTTTGAGTTAATATTTATTATTTTTTAAATAAACGTGTTGGATGACTTAAGGGATGAGTTACATAAGTTACTGAAAAGGGAAAGAAAGAGCACTTCATTTGGAATGTGAGGGCACATGAACCTACCGAAAGGTAAAACACTTATATATAATATAATTTCTATTTTATTCGCTGTGTAAAGTGTATAAGTATTTTTTTTTGTTTCCTTCGGATGTATTAAGCAGCCTTTTCCACAACGTTTAATTTTTTCTATCAGCAGGTTTCGCAGGTTTTTCAGACCTTCTTCTTGCAGGCGTTTTCCTGCTTTATGTTAGAGTATTTATTTAGAAGCATTAATTTAAGTTTTCAATTCCAAAAAGCAGTTTTCTCAAGCTTTTACATTCTTTCAAATTTTATATGATCAATGTTTAGATGTCAGAATAGACCATTAAGTCTCCAGCAAGCTCACCCGAATAAAAATGTATGATTATGATTGTTTACTTAGCTTTCTTTCCTTTAGAAATCTTATTGATTTAATTTTCCTCTCCTTTAATTACCATTCAAAACTACCTTGTTATGTACAGCATTTACTAGAATTCGGAAACCTTTCTCAGAATGTGTACAATAGTTTTGTCATCTTCTCACACAACTGATTTTACTACTTCCCTTTTCACTCCTTTATCAGTATCACTTTACATAAAGGAATGCTTAGAACTCTTTTATTACTCCACTTCCAGTTATTCCCATTACAACCCCTAGAACCAATCCCAAATAAATCCCTATTTTTTCTATATATCGGAATACTACTATCAATTACTTCAAGCGCCACTTTATGGTACGACTACATAAGTAAAAATTAAAAGATATATTTAATGGTAGAACAGTTTATAATAAGCTGAAAATTGGTATAACCCAAAAGTTATCTGACAACCAACTAGTATTCTGAAAAATCAAAAATTGTTTTATAAATAAAATTTTATTATTACGTAATGGAGTCCTTTAAGCTGTCAATATAAATATATAAAGTGTGTGAATCCCAGTTTAGAAGATGAACGTCATTGCTGCAATGTAAATATTGTAATGTAATTATTTTGGAGGAAAGCATATGCTTTAAACGAGCAACAACAGACAAGATTCCAACTAGCAAACAGTTTCTTCTATTGCTCTGTTAGAGATGCCAGTGATACGCATCAATAAATATTATATTCTACGAAAAGATATTATAAAATAACTATATAAATAATAGCCGAGGTGTGACAGAAACCGGCACCGTTTAGAAAATAGATATACGGAAATGTGGTATTTCATTCCTTCTTTCCTTGTAGAATACTCTTAAATAGTACCATTAATTTTCAGGAATATCGCAACTAAAGAAAGGAATGTCAAAATGTGGAAATTTACGGATCAAATTTCTGGATATTCCGAAGTTTATAATTCAAGTGACTGTCAAGTTCCACGTGTACTTCATCGATTGGGAAAATGTTCTGATTCAGATACTCATTCAGAAGGAAGACGTTGCACAACCAGCCACTGAATAGTAGAGAGAGAGAGAGAGTTGTGCGATAACTGTTGTAATTCGATTTAGTTTTACCGTAGAATGAGAGGCAACGCCATCATCTGATGATCTTTCCCGCCAAAAAGGCGTCATTGCGCATGCGCACAAACGCAGCGCAGCAAACAATAAAGGTATCTCCTGAAACTAATGCTAAAAATGAGAAATTATCAATATCTAATGAAGTCGGTAGAAAATCGATGATAATCTTGTACACGAAGTTCTTCATTGGCGTTGTCGCAAATACTTAATGCTTATTTGCGTGCCTACTAATGGATGAAGTACTTAGGATTAACTTTGATTCCAATCCATACAACGGAAGCTAAACCTATCTAGCAGTCGGAGCAAGGTACTGGAACGAACTTATTCCAAATAAATACAGTCATCTATCTCTTTAAATGTGAGATTTTTAAGAGACTCCTTGGGCATTTTCACTATACAATTTAGCAATTTTTACCTGGTAGACAATTAGGGAAGAATAACTTGAACGATTTCCGGAGGATTAGCTAAAGCAGAAAAAAAAACAATTTTCTTTTCTTAGTGTCGACTTCGCAACAACGGTAGGATTTCTTCTTTTTATGAGAATATTCTTATCTGAACTAAAAAACAGTTTGATTCAGCTAAGCAACGAATCCTAATGCCCACCGTCAAATGATCGCTGAAGCAATCGCTTCGCAGCCATATTCGGAGAATCCTTTTTCGATAAAATGGGAATAATTGGGCGCAAACGAATGCGCATTAACGAGTAAATCTCGAATTACAATGGCACTTAATCCCGTATGCATGAGAAATGATTCCCGAGGAATGCATGAGATGAAAGAGGAGTTGTGATCCAAGGTGAGTGCAAGCGATACACTGCGGCCAAGGACGTGAGAAACTCATGCAACATTAGTTAATTCCTTAAAGACAAACCCTCATTCTTCTCACTCTTATTTTATTCGCGAAAGAAACGATACGATTCATTCTGAACAATTCATGAGAAAGAGTGCCACAAATATTCAGATTGCAGGGAACAAATATTTTTCGTTTTCACTCGACAAAAAGAGCATATAGTTCAGTTCCAGTTTTGCTCCTTCTGTCAACGTCAAATCAAGTAGAACCATTTCTCTGTTTCGCTCCAGGAACATAACAACATACTATAATAATCTTTCGAATTCTTGTTTATTTTTTTCTAACTTTTGCCATTTACATTACATAACGCAAAATTTAATAGAGCATAAAACTTAGTGGTAGTCTGCAGCAAGTAGAAATTTATATATGTTTATTAAAGCTTCCTCCAATTACACTAAGGTAAAATGTGAATTTCAGAGAACCAAAAATCGGAACGGAATAAATATCGGTTTCCGGTATCGGTTCAAGAATTAAATTTTCCGGCTCTGATTCGGTTTTCCCTCTAAAGATTAACGGCTCTTCTCGGTTTCGATTCGGTTCCGGTTTGATGCCCTGGATACAGTACAAGTGGGATGGTTATCTTGCTTCCATCGACTATGATGATGGAGAAATACAAACAAACTTTGGCTTTTGTTGAAAATTATTAGTCGAATTTTAGCGTCTCTGACACTCCTTTTTTATTTTTCAAAGCTTCGGAACTCTAATTCAATTTAACATAGATGGGTTGTAAAAATATATGCCTAAAGTAATAATAATTATTTCAAAACGATTTCTTCGATTTACAGTCGCGTTCGAGAGACTTTTAGTAAGTACAACATGCATAGTGACCGTTGGAAAACTTCAATCTGATATGAATTCAATTCAAAGGCAAACCCTCCCCCTATCCAATGCTACGAAATCGAGCAAAGTATCAAAAGAAGTCATACTTAATTTAGATTCTTATTCTGGTCTTAAAATTTCGCTTTCTTACATAAATTGTGATAGACAACTATATTGTTAAATTCGAGGTTATAAAGAACCCATTCATTTGACGATCGCTGAAGCCGTAATTTACCCATAAGAAAACCTACGTTGGGAATTTAAACCTAAAAATAGAAGTAAGACGATAGTAGTATTTTTGAAGAGGAAGCGATTACTTGTGTTTTTTTACTCGCCCGCGTATTATGAATTCTCCTGCAATTAAATCCCTTCCTTAATTTCTTATCTGTTTATTTCCAACGAACGCCACTGAAACCGTCCAGTATATTATAAATTCGAACTTAAATTATTGTTTTTTCTTTTTCTATTATCATTAATTCATTCTAGCTTGTACAGATATTTTTATCTTCTGATCTGAAACACAATTACGAATAATACTCAGTAAAAACGCTGTAAGCTTTATTAAAAATGGTATTTTGAAGGAAAAACTTTGAGTAAAGCGTGGCTCAGCATGAATGGGGAGGAGTTGTACTCTACATAACTACTACTGCTCACTACTATATAAATACACCTGTCGCCTTTCAGAGGAAAAATGTGTTATAAGTTAGTTTGAGGGAAAGCGTTACACCCGGGAATGACAACTTTTTAATTCTTTTATATTGTAAAAAAAAGTATTTCGGCTCTTTAATTTTTAAATAAGTGCTTAATACCTAGAAACGAAAAAAGAATCAACCTTTTCTTGCTTTATTTGCCACTGTAGAATGGGTAATAATGAGAATACGCGCCCAATTCTCACCTAATAATAACTATCTTATGGTCCTATTAAAAAAAATGCTAAGCTTTTCGGAGAAAGATTATAGTTTCTCACACTACAATGAAGCTATTTTCTGCAGATTGACAGGGATTTGACGATTTTTAACAACAGTCCAAGACTACGCTCCAGAGAATACTGTGCAGTAACTCTAGTTGATTCCGTGTGTTTACAGCATGAGATCAAGGAAACATCATCCGGTCAAGTTTTAATCAAAAGTTCAGCCCTGAATCATTTCGTCTCGAAAATACTCTCTATCAGCAAGTAGGATAGAAATTACTCTGCTTCGCGATATCTTTATTTTCTTCTAACAGAATTAGCCATCACAAAAAGGAGAATGGAAAAGGTATCTCCTTAGAGAAAAGACGAGGCAAAAGAGGATGATGGCAAAGCAGATAATGTAAACAATATTTAGTGTAGACGACGGAGGATTAGCGGTTTGCAATGAAAGCTAGGAAGGAAAGAATCCGCCCTATAAGGAGAGCGTCTTGATAATGCATTTCGAGTGCATATGTGTTTAATTCAATGTATATGGATGGCAAGTATCGATCGCATAATGAAGTTCAGTCGCCTTCATCCAATCCACGTGCAGAAGCCAAACACGACTTCTTTTGGCCTTGAATCATTGCCAAAGGATTTCATTGTCCGCTTTAGATTTCAATGGACTTCAAAAGTAGCAGATTCGAAAGGTCCTGCTTTCTGACGCTGCCTAAGATAATTTCTAAGAGGGGATACAGCTTCCGTGTCGTTCATGGATACACAAAAGTGTCTTACTTGAGCACTAATTTGGAGATAAATGAGCAAAGTTTGAAAACTGCGAATTTTGGTCTTCAGTACTTGCAAAAACAGATGCATGCATTGCATGAACGATGCTGGACTTTATATTAAACGGTACATGTGGTTGACGCAAATGTCAATAAGCATTGTATGTAGGATGGGCAGATGGATTCAGGAAGGATTGGATGGGTAACTGAACTCAAGTCATCCCACGCCAAACCGAGCAAGAAATAACATCGGATCTTCTAAAATCTTAGTCATTACATTGGAAATGCCGTTTAAAATATTTTTGCCAATTCCTAGACAATCGTCCGAATAGTTGCAAAACGGCGGGTTGATAAAGTTTTGAACTAGACGCGCGCTCTCAGTCAAACGCCCGTTCTTCAAACCGTTTAAAAAAATTTAAACTTACGCTTCATTGCATCGTTTTAAAGCTCCAAAATGAAAGAATAGGATTTTATTTCTGAAAAACGGAGCCTATTTTTAGGCCAAATAACTTTTTCGGTGGATTTCGACGTAACGATTTTTTTTAAGACCCATAAAAAGAATCCCTTTTGTCAAATCTATACCAAATGGTTTAAGGACAGTACCCATTTGGTAATTTCGCGAAAATTATTAATACTATGAAGATAATGAACAATGATATTTATCTCTACTACGAATACCACTACCAAAGGAAAGACGGCATATCATAGAATACCAGGTTCAACGAAAAGAATAAATCGAGACGTGATGCAGTCCTTAAGTCTCGAAACACATGTCCAAATTTTAGGATACCATAAAATATTTACATTAGCTTTATTTTTTACTCTTAGTCTATTGATGAATGCCACAAAATTTACAATCGACACCAAAAATCCAAAGTTGTCCATCCCCAAAACATCGGGTTAGGGAACGTAACTGACAAAATCTGCGGAAATCCCTCAGTGAAGCCCAAAAACACCTTTTTCATAATTTATTCCATGACTTTACTTATCATGTGGATCGCTCTCTCCAGTAGGATCATCTATGCTAACAAATACTAAATCTATTGTTAAAACTATGCAACTCATCAGATGCCATTGCAGTAGGAATCGGCGGAAAGTGTAGTAAAATAAAAAGGCAATCACAAAAGTCCATACGATAAAATATCATAAATTATCTTCAATTTACCCAAGATTATAAGATAAAAATTCATTCATCAAATTTTGGAAAGATTTTCAGATGAAAAACCTTCAAATGTTGAACGACGAGACCAATTACAGAAGCAGAACGACATAAGAAAATTATACGTTTGACACGTATATATTCAAGAGCATGATTTATTATCATAAGAATGGGAGTTACTTTGACACTTGTTTTAGACCTATTAAATGATATGACAACTTCCTTAGGCCTTCAGACCTGATTTTAGGGTTATGAGATTCATGATTCGTAGAATTATGATATTTTTCATAACATTGAAGAAGAACATTACTCTTACTGGGGGGAAAAGTTGTAGTATTTTTGAAAGTGCTTGTACAGCTAAGGTCATTTCGCAGATTTAGGTACCCACCCAGATTCGAAGCCGCCTTCACTAAAGTATGATTCCACTGGCTTTCCGAGAGCCCAGGGGAGAGTTAAGCACATCAGTTAAAAGATCTGCATTTAAGAAGCAATATTCCTTCCAAAATGTAGAGATCAATGACTTTCTAGCGAGACTAAATTTGTGATTTTGATCAGATGGTCAGAAATGATTTAAAAGTGATTTTCTTCTAGTAGTTCAATAGTCTTGTATTTCTACTCGAGCGTGCTTCATAGATTTTAACTATTTCGGGACCAATTTTAACCATGAACAACATATTCCTGATCTCTTCTGGCTATCTGATAATTTCAAAATCTACCGAAAGAACAGAAAATCAGGTCAAGAAAGAAGATGCAAGGTACATAAGAGAATGACAAAGAAGGTAGGCAACGTACATTCCGATGAAACTTGGTAGCTAGATATGTTTCGAATTGCCTTCCCAAATATGTGTTTGTTAGCAATAGTTTTCCCACAAAATGGCACTACAGTAATACAATAACCTAATACTTGTAAATGCAATACAGTATAGATCCACAGCCTAAACAACTGGCGTCGAACTCATGATCCTTTTGGGAGATGCCCTAATTTTAACGTCACTCAGTCACGACACCTAGGGTTAAGAATTTATATCTTTCCAGGAAGAGGACCAATGGAAATCGGCTAAAGTATTTCTATGGAGAAAACCGGGAGCAAGGGATTTTAATTTATGGGAATATTACGATGGTAAGTTTTGAAAAGTGCTACCACAGCTGAGGTCATTTCGCACGTAAGCCTCCACCGGGGATCGAAACCGGGACTGCTTTCACCAAATATAAACGCCTTACCAACTTGGCTATCCGTAGTTGTGAGAGATCGAACCTATGATAGCTGGATGACACATGAAATCTTTTTGATGTCCGGTTGACGGGTTCTATACTCCAAAACATCAGAAAGTATCAGCAAATTATGCCACTTTAAAACAAAATATTAAATCCACACGTTATACGGTTACTCTCAGTGGAAACATGAATAATTTTAATAGGTATTCGTGATAAAAAGCTTAAGTTATTCTCATCTTACCCACGGATGCAAGCTTAGGAGATAAAATTTATTTATCATAGATTTACAGTGCGATGAATAACCTTCAAATTAGCACGATTTTAAACGACGAAATCAATGACAACAATTTATACTTTGAGAAGCTAAAGATGTTGATCTTTAGTGTCGACAGCGACCACTGGTCACAGCCTTTATTAAGAAACGATGGCAGTTTCCAAGGAGATGTTAATAATGAGGAAAGCAAAGCACAGCTGCTTTCCCTCAAGGTGACACTTTAGCCGCCTCAAATTTTATTTGGGTCTGAGATGAATATCTCTGTTCACCTTTGGTTGTGTAATGCGCTCGGACCGTCCACACATTTGACTTTGTGATGCACCAGTGGCGATAACAGTAAGACGATGTGGGTCACCATGAAAACAACTCTGGAGGAAGTATTGAACAGATGCGAAGACCTGTTAGTAAACTTAATTTTCGGACTTCCTGATACTTCCCCGCTTTTCATTCCTAAGACGACTTTCATGAATGACAGGTGTTCGAAAAGAACAAGATCTGCATCAACAGGAGTGAGGAAAATGAAAAGATGAACAGCATCGATATTTTGCCAATGTGAAAACTAATTGTGGTGAAATTACTTACGAAGTAATTTTTTGTAACATTTCCATTTCGTTAATGATGCAAGACATCAATAGCTGCTATATCTGGGACTTTCTAAATATCTCGGAGACTCATTTTTCTGTTTAGGCGGACCTCAGGATTGCCAAATTGTCGTCGCTTTCATCTTTGCAGTCCCGGGCTCGGTTCCTGGTGGAGTTGCGAAATGATATAAAAGCACTTCTTTTTTCTGTTCAGGCGACACATGGCCCTCTGTTTAGCAACCCTCGAGTCTAGTTGTGGTTTATTGATCCTTTTCCACGAACTCCAAACAAAAACCAGTATGACTAATTAAGAAACGAAGATAATATCATTTGTAGTTCATAAAAGACTAACAATTAACATGATATATTTAATTCATGTAATAATTAGACTTATTTAATGTCTCCGTAAGCAAATTTACAAGAAAAAGGACCGCTTTATACGTTGAATTCTTTTCTGGCGATATTTATTAGCATTTAACGACTTTTTAGTTACTTTTTAGGGTACCTGTAGCGAGATTTCCAAAAATAACTTGGCATCACTGCAGGTATAAAAATACGAATTTATGAATCACAAATCCACGACATATATGACACGGAATGGTTGCTTTTTGTGGGTGACTATGAAATTTGAATACATAAAGGTGAATCGGTCGAAATTAAAAAGTTGTACATACATCGCGTTAAATCAGGGCAAGGAACCGAAAAAAAACGTACCTTATGTCTGAGTGAAAACCGAAAAAAGCCGTTTATTCCGGTCAGATAATTTATTCCCGACAATTCAAACTTAATTCTGACATAATTAGAGGAAGTATCTTAATATGTGCGAGTATGACTCAAAACCAATGTAATTACTTCTATTCTAAAATTTAGTGTAAAGAAATTAAATACAATATAAGTAATTTTTATAATTTCGGAATGATATATGTATTACAATGGTCGGAGCGAAAAAACCGAAGAAAGAGAACTGATTCGATATTTTTAGTAGAATCGGAGAGAGGAACGAAAAATGGTTCGATGCCCTGCTTGAAATGCACTTTGAATCAAGACGCGTCACGAATTTAGGATTACTCCGAGATTAATGGAGGACCTAGATTATGAAAATTTAAAATAGAATTATAATGAGGCATGACATAACGCAATATCTCGGCATATTAATTAATTATGATTAGAATTTAAATTTTACATAAGTATGCATTTTTGAGGAAATTCTGAGTCACATAATGGAGAGAATTTTCGTTTCACTTTCTTTACGCATCTTATACTCATTTTATACATTCTTCCCATGAATAAATGGATTCCGGAATTTTTAGGCGAGATTTTTTTTCTATATCATCGAATTCAAAATCATGTGCCGCCATTGGGGGTAAACGTACCTTTAACATTACGGTAGTATCGATACAAAACATGCGAAATTTGCGAATTTATGAACAACAGGGCACAGTTTCCTCCGAAAAAATTTCCTAATTTATTTATTTTTCCCAGGATCACAATTATCGTACGTTTGAAAGTAAGCATTTTACTGTAATTATGATTGCCCCGGATGGCAGCTCATAACCCTTCCAAATTTCCCAAACCAAAAACTGGAATCTGGGCAGTCAATTGAGAATCCTCATAACTTATAATCAAGGTATAAAACATTGGCACCCAAACAAAGAATCAAAAGTATTTCGTCGACTAAAAACCGAATTCCGGTTTCATTCCGGTTTTGCTCCATTGAACCAGTTTGTTCCAACCCGACCATATCTTCCTCAAATTTTATCATTAATTTTATTTACATCACATTTTACTAAATTTCAGGATAAAGTTTAGCGATTGTTGCAAGTGGTGGTTACTTTTAGTAAAACTTCTTACAATCACACTAAGGTAAAAAAGTAATGTACATACGTAAAATAGGAATTGAATCGAAAATCAGAACTAAATAAGTAACGGTTTCGGGTTCAAGATTTATATTTTTGTTTGTTTTGGTTTTCTTTGCGGTTATTATAGCGCTTTTTCGCTTTTTGATTTCGATTCTGGTACGCTCAGATAGCCTGATCAAATGAAAAATGTCACTTCAATAATTGTGAGAGGAAGGATAGAAAACTGCGCTGATTTTAAAACGCAACGAATTCAGAGGAAAACTGCGTTTGTGAGAATCATTCGCGTTATTATTTGTCATACAAGAGATCGATTGCTTTGATTTTCCGAAACGCCGCAAACAAGTAATAAATATTTAATTGGAATCGATTGATTCCAATTATAATCTCCTAAATGGCGATGATGTACAAAATAAAGCCTAATATTCAGCTTGTATAATCCAGGAGGAAGAATGTATTAAGATTTATATTTTGTGGTATCACTTGTCGAGTACTCAGGGCGAGAGGCATTCGTTAGCAACGTTCAATTCCCCATTGAATTATAAAGTAAATATTGCGGTGTGTTGTTCTTCAGGTATTTAAGGTTGCAATTAAACAAAATGTGGAACAAAGTACCCACTCATACAATCACCCGAAGTGTGATCT
Organism: Pachydiplax longipennis; assembly: GCA_036926295.1. Taxonomy (NCBI): domain Eukaryota; kingdom Metazoa; phylum Arthropoda; class Insecta; order Odonata; family Libellulidae; genus Pachydiplax; species Pachydiplax longipennis. Next base: position 3,173,800 of record JAVFKF010000004.1, read on the forward strand.
CTTAAATTACATATAAATAGAAAAAGAACATTATGAAATACAAATTGTAGGTTACGTGTAATTATTAAAAAACAGCAGTAGTATTAAAATGCAATAATATGGAAGAGCAGCAATAGGAGTGTCGCAACAGTCACTTGTCATTCAAGTCACGTGACCGCGTCTCTTGCGTTCATAATTTAAACGGCGATCAACTTTCTTTCCTCGCCTTTGAATTATTGAATCCATGAATTTTAATCCCAAGAATATATCAAACAAGTGTCTCTCATTTTCATTGTTCCAATCCCTATTCCGCTCCGCTTTTTCGCGTATTTAAGCAATCATTTTAAGATAATTTAGAGATATGATGTCTCTATGGTTGCTTAGAAATAGTTTTACTTCAATACGTTGTGAATTTCTGCAACGAATCCCATTGGAGTTTTGTTATTTCCTTTCTCACTTAACCTGACTAAACAAATTAGAGTAAAACCAGTTTAAAACAATCAAAAGGCGGTTACCACGCTCTGCAACGTACTCATTAATCGGATTTTCCAATCCTTAAAAGCACAAGCCGACCCACACGACTGACCGAAAATAGTATTCTTATATTTATAGTAAATAGTACTTTTCCTTAATTGTCTCTCCGGTAAAAGTTGCTTTCTTGTAGAGAAACAAATGACAAAAAGTTGAAAAGGATGACGATGTCGGTGTACGAGAAGCAGGCAATCCTTTAAAAATATGAAGGCAACCTGTTTTACCTAACAATAGTTGGCGGACAGAAGATTCCTTTTCGGTGTAAAGTGCTTATCTACAAATTAAAGACACTTCCTTTTTGTTTTCTAATGTAAGGGAAATAAGAATTTGTAATATTCTTTTATATATATATATATATATATATATATAATATACGTTATAACTCTCAATCCACGGGGATAGATTGCCGTCTTCATTTGAGACCTTATTATTCCCCTTTTCAACTGGTTTTGCAATATATCATTTTATCTCTGCATTATAATTTGGACTCCAAAACAAAAGGCGTACCGATCCTCCTCATTGAAGAAAAAGAATTTTGAAAACCAATAAGAGAATCTGTAGTAATAAAACAAAGAATTAAGTACGTAAAATAATTACCTTGTTTTAAATTGGATTACCATCAGATGTCGCTCGATAAGGTTTACAGACTTTTTAGTCATCACGTAATGGAAAGAAGGGCCCTATTATCTACGAATTATCCGTCAGAATATATAAATCTTTGCAATGATGGAATGAGTAATACAATAAGAGAAGACACGGAGCAGTTGTGCACGAAAGTGGTCGAAGTGACACATCGAACCGGAAAAATATCGTTCATTTTGCTTGAATGAAAACCGAACATGAAAATAAATTTCTCAAATCCGTGCCGAAAACCTTTATTTCTTCCGATTTTTGTTATAAATAACGTGCAAATATTAAGCGTTAAGAAAAATGAAAAATACAGGAAATAATAAGTCGAATTTCATAAATGATTTATTACAATGCGAAAAATACCGATTCGAAGTGGACAGAATAAGAAAAACCCATAAACTGATACAGTTGAAGTTGGTTTCACAGAATGGAGGACGAAAATTCTCGAAATGGGGAAAAATCGCTCATTCGAATCAAACGCGACGACTTCTTCTCATTACGAGTGGCGACCAAAAATCATCCGTATGTCGAAATCCCATCCGTCCTGCGAAAAATGGGTAAAACTAACGATTCTGATACTGAGCCTGATGAGACAATCATTTAACTTGGCAACACTCTTATTAACATATCAGCAATCGATGAATTGTGAAACTATGAATTACTAAAAATAACGCCGAGATGACGTATGGATAGTATTAATAATCACCATTTTATTAGGATGAATTTTAGCTTATATGATATTCATATCCTTTCATAACCCCAATCGCAATCAATTCCTTAATTTACAACACAAACTCCAACGCCCGAACCGGCTTTGTACTAGGTGTTGCTAGGCTACGATAATGGTGTTGCTAGACTACCATGCTACTGGCAATCCGAAATATATATATATATCAGAAATATCTTGTGTATTAGAATGGGAATCATGATTGGAGGATTTTTACCCTGATTTCAGATTCCAAAATCGAATCTTTGGAATTCGTTTAAAATTCAACCTTCCAGATTCCTTCAAGTCTGAAAAACTCAAGATTTAGTTCTATACAAATTTTACTTTCTGCCTCCGGCTCGTATCTCGATTACTATAATAGAGATTAGATTATCATAATTTATGAGATTTAATCATGCTATGTAGATTTATTCGTCTTACTTTTGTTATATAGCAATCATTATTTTATTGTTTGTATTTATTTAACTTACCTTTTCTTATCGTGTAATTTGAATTTCCTTTATTAATTATCTTTATTCTGCTGAGTAATCTATTATATTATATTTTCCTTATTAAGTTATCACTGGTTTTTCGCCGCTTTTCTGAGGATGTTTTCCCGCAATTTGAGTTGTCAAAGTGAGTAAAAGATTATTTATATCAAGGAGATATATGTACACTAATATGTAGAGGAGACACTGATATGAACGCTAAGGACCGAAAGCATAATTCATCCTTGGATGACACCCAGTACAAGTTAGCCAGAGAACAGTTTATGCAAGCTAGGAAAGCATCTATAATAGATCTATGCTTCTGTTAAAAGTGCTTTCACAGATAAGGTCATTTGGCGCGTGGACTTCCACTGGGAATAGAACCTGGGACCTCTGGTGCACATGTCAATTCGAATCTATTCTCATACGAAGTAAGTTATCACTAATGAAAGATACAATTTTCTATCTTTTCGGCCTTTTTTCTAATTCTTATCATACGTTCAAATCAAATCCAAGTCGATGATATTGAATTTCTATGAAAAATGATTCCCGAGTAATGCTCACCGATGTTTCATTAATCTTGATTTTGTTCGAGGAGATCATTAAGTTAACGACTGCGATAATGATGGAAGGATTTTCAAACGTGTCATCCATGAAAGAATAACGACTATTCAATATCCCCAATTTTAATTCTTTTCTTTTATAATATATAAGTTTTCATAATATTTTTATAATACCAGTTTCATTTCTCATTATTATTGCTTATTAGTTTATGGGTTGTTTTTATTGTTAGTTTTTGTTAGTTGTTTTCTCTTATTTTGTGAATTATTTCATTGTGTCTATCTATTAATTTCATTATAGTCTTAGATACATTTTACGTGTAATTTTTGTCATGTAATTTGCTTTTGTGATCAGAATATTAAACATAGTTTCCATTAAATCTTTCAAATTGTGAAATCAGTAGGTTTTACGCTGGTTTTCCACAAACCCCTACTTTTCCTGCTGTGGAGGAATGATTCCTTAGGTTTCTTTACCTCCACATCTTCTAGAGGTTATTTATTCCATTTCTATTCACACATCATTAATGTATTTACAAATACAATCGACGATAGGTTCAATAGAAGAAGAGCCTACATAAAGAGCTTTAAACGTGAACAGAAGATTGTTCGTTGGAGATCGAAATATCACAACTTTTGATGTCCTTGAGAACACAATCGCCGCTTTCGGATGTCCATTGCTCTGTGATTCTTAGTAAGGGAAATGGGATAACACACTTAGGCATAAATGCAATGCTCGTCAAGTTAATGAAAATAAGTGCCGATGCGATTACTAAGTAGACTTATTTCTACGAAAGAGACTTGAAAAATTACGTTATTTTCTCTCCTTTGCATCTGAAACACTATTGCCCGAAACCAATAATAAAGACCTGTGCAGTAGTAGCGACTTACCCAAAATTTTACTTTAATTTTAATTTACATTTTTATCTTAACTTATTTTTATCTTAACTTATTTTTATCTTAACATTTCAGTGTAGTGCATCTGAAAGAGCTTAGGGATACCAAATCAGGTGTTTATTTATTAAACAAGTGGGGCTCCCGAATAGCCAAGTGGGTAACGCGTTCGCCCTTCCTTCCCTTCTATTCTATTGGAGAGAAATGCCCTTTTACAATTACTGCTAATATACATTATTTGCAAACCATCTTTTCTTTGGCATTTATTTATTCACATCAAGGAGAGCATTCACTTGGAAACTCAAGTTTTATTGATTCTGAGGTAGTCTAAAATTGATGTAAAACTGATGGAAATTGCCGTTTCACGTACTTAGTAATGGAAAGTCTTGATTGGCCCAAGCATGCATGAAATCTTCATTTTCATATTCTCATTTCTGCAGCTTTCAGTTTTGATCTTCTGTGCATACAAACAAAGCTTGAGTTAAGAATAAGAAGGCATTTAATGTGATGAATTACCTGAGGGGTCTTACCTATAGTATTTAGTAATTAAATTTTATTTTGATCTCTATTTACAATGCTGAAAGAGTAATGAATTACAACAGTTATTATCATTTTCGTCTTCATAAAAATCTAGTGACTTTCTATAGTCTTCTACCCGCTGAGATATTGTGAATATAGGACGAGTCCAAATATTGCAACGATAGAAATAAGTGTCGATAACAAATATGTTCGAATATCTTTTGTATCGCCTTTCGATAGTACAGATATGAACGAGAGATTTGCAACACCGATCAAGCAAATATATATAAACCCAACGAAAGTCTAATTACTTTTACTAATCGACGTAAGGTTTCGTCGGTTAGCAATCGCCTTCTACAACTATATTACTAGACTCAAATTTATTACTGGTCGTAGACGAAACCGTATGAGCACTAGCAAAAGTTATTAAACTTTTGTTGAGTTAAAACTTTGTTTTGTTAAACATCTTCACCGTCATTTCAGAATTCTACAAAATGCCCGCCTCTTCCGTGAATTGTAAACCGAATAAAAAGAACACCGTTGGGAAAAGCTTAGCATACAGCTAAATAAAAGGAAATGAATTAAACCGGTTTGCCGTTTAAACTAAGAAAAGATAGCGTTTCTTTTCAAAAGACATTAAAGAGTATTTGTCGAACCTGATGAAGGAAATCAAGCCATCGGAACAGTCTACGTACGAAGACGCTTCAAAATTCACTTTTCCGCGATAATTTGAAATAAAATCGAAAGATATTGTCGTGCTGCATAGCAATGCAGTTATTACCGTTACTGGTACTCGACAATTGAAAGACGCAAGCGACATCCATTGAATAAGTACAATTGAAAAAACTCTCCTTCTGTTGAGCGGTGCTGAGGAAGGCTACGGAAATCCGTTTGCAGAAGACAAAATGGCCGCTTTGGCCTTGTGCGCTTTCGAATGGTTTTTTACAAGGAGAAGCCAAAAAAGAGGAATTTGACAGCAGCGCAGCGGTGTCCTTGACGGCTGCACCTGACAACGGCGTACCAAGGTTAGAGACACGCTCCGTCGACACTCATTTTCATAAACTCCACGGTAATCACTCCCTTAAAAGCTTCTTTACCAGATCATTAGAAAAAGCATCCTTGGAATTGACCTAGACGATTTTCTATGAGCGATTGATTTCAAGAAAGACACTGATTAATCGAATCACGAGATTTTAAAATTAGGGCGTCTTTTAATTGGGATCTCTTTTTACATCTGAGTTTCACTCGAACAAATTTGATTTTTTTTAAAGATTTTGATTCCCATTTATTACTTCATAAGGAAATAAAATGGAAAATATCCATCCACATTTACTAGGCTTCTAATGTAACCAATGGACGTAATTTTAATCTTTATATCTAGGAATTCCGCACCGAGATGACTTGGACTATTTTTGCAATACGAAGAAAAACACATTTCATTCCTATCTAATACATCATCACCGACTAGAACTATGTATGTATCCTAAAAATTCCTGAATTCGCTAAACTCAGAAAATAATATCAGTAGTTAAAAATATAATAGTTTAAATTTCCTTCTGTGAATGGAACATCAGTTCATAAATCACACAAATTAAAGCATAATATTACTATTGTGACAGCTGTTTGTAAAGTTGAAATAAGTGATATGTTAAGAGTAATGGAACACTCCATGGAGTAGTCTCAATCTATGCAGACGAGACATTCGCTACATACATCGACAAAATCGCTAAATTGGCAACCGTTAATTACTTCGAATGAAGAGAAAAAAATCCACGTAGATAGATTGGTTTTTTACGGATGCTTTACATTTCGAATTTGAACTATTCTAACGCGGGTGACTTTAATGCAAATTGACGATTTTAAATCCACTGAAGAAATGATTCTTCATACCTAATATAACTACAAATCGTACAAAGTGAAGGCTAATTTACGGTTATGCAAAAGAGAAGAAAGCTATTTGGTTGGTATAGAAACGACGCCGTCGACAGAGCGTGAAGGGAAGCCTTCAAATAGTCGGACACAAATCTGAATCTTTCTACAGAAATCCAAGAAAAGGTAGAGGAACGGTTTGTCACAGTGATGCAAATTAGAGATTCAATAAAGAAGCATAAATAAATAAAAAGGAAAAACTTTTTCCTATATTCACTTACAATTAAACTCAAAAACTAATAAAGAACAGAACAGTACACTAAAATGGCTCTAAAGACTTCAGCAGAATATCACGAAACTTGCACTTCATCACTCCAAAATCAAATACGATTCTCAAATATTATAAAGGGATGTTCGCATGACAACCCTGCGATCGGCGTGTGGCAGGGGGTGCGTCTTCATCAATTTTCAAAATCGGTCAGTTCGCAAGAAGGACCACTGAAATACGCACTGACAAAATCTGTTGCAATTTAAAATCGAGGAATATCGCACGAGTTTCCAAGTTAGCACTATAAGAACAAACGTTAGGTGAAATTCTCCATGTGATCGCAAGGACAATTCCTTGGAATTGACCTAGAGACACTTTCTATGAGGCGTAGTTTTATTTACCATTACAAGGCGGTGAGTTCGTTGAGGCGAATATTGTCGCTTATTTGATACAATTAAAGGAAGACTCAATTTAAATATTCGAGTTTATGTAGAATGAAGTGAAGAAGTTTTTCATGAACACACGACCATCATCCTATGATAGCAATATCTGTCAATGAATTTATACGCAAGAGGACTAGCGACACGACATCAGTAGAAAGAGTTGATGAATACGCCCGAAAAGAACTGAAATTATAATTCGAAAATCCTATTTAATGTCGATGCCTATTAATAGGATACAGTTATAATGAAAAATGACAATGGAATACCTCTACCGTCGATCTCGATAACCGATAGGATTAAGTTATAAATTATCTTAATCATGCTCAAAATACTTAAACAAGATCGGTTTAACGGTAACTTTTAAAGTAAATCTGCTATATATATTTCTAACGAATAATTATTATTGACTGTAATGAGATGATTATAAGTATATAATCTGCGATCGCGACTCCTTAGATCATTTAAACAATATCCCTCACATGGATTATTTTTTGCCTCCGCACGATGTCGCTTTTTATTGGAATATTTAATGCGTCATCAAGGAATGGGAATATTTAATACGTCTAATGTACATACTAAGTGTACATACTATTCAACCAGCCTGTCGGTGCGAAAAAAAACAGTCGATGGACGTACTTCGTTTGTTCTTTTACTCCTCGGATCCAACGTGGAATTAATATTTTAAACCATTAATATCTCTAATTATTTTCACAATTACAGGACCTCTTTGAGGCAAAAGATTATTCATCAAGAGAAAACGCCGGTCCCCTACACGGCGAGGCCCCCAATTAGAATATTACATACATCAACCATGGAAGATATTTCAGGCGATTCCTATTTACTATCATTCATTCCAATGTCACAATGAAACTTTTATGTAATTCTGAATCAAGAGTAGTGTTTGCATACCTATATCAGAGAACACAAGCGCCATTTTGAAACCATCCAAGGCATATAATTTTAAATTTTCCGCCAGTGGCGTCTGGCAGAGGAAGCATATGAAAATGTCCTTCAGTGGATGAGGAAAGAATTTCTTTATATTCTTTATTTAGTTCATAAAATGTAATATTAAAGAGGTTTCATGTACAAGTGGCTATCATTCTTGTGTCACGACACAGGTATTAAATTTAAGAATTGGTAATTGCAAAAGGGCTTTCTCAAGAAGTTCAATCATGATTGACGGATTCAAACTATATAATAATCTTCTTAAATAGGCAAATTGGAAAATTGAAAAATCTATCAGATCAAAGAGTGTTCTCCCATTAAAAACTTGAGGTAACAATGTAAAAGTGTTGGTTAATTCTTCTTCTTTTGTCTTTTTCTCCTCATTAAGTATTTTCTGCACCTGTCTGCAATTTTTTTGTTTCTCTAAACTATGGACTGCTTCTGTTCTCTACATCGCAACTTTGTCGTTTCAACAGAAATATTTTAAATGTAAATATTTGAAAACTTCTAAATAAACACCATAGTACATTAACATCGACCAATATCTAAAGCTTGTCTATGCAGAAAAGTCGATCCGAAGCGACTATCTCTTTCATTTCCCTTCTAGCGACGGAGTTGTCATTAACAGAAAACTCAAAAATAACTAGGGAATGAACAGTAGACGGGAATGGCTCTAAATATTTCACAAGAATATCACGAAATTTATATCAGAGTGAAAGAATTTTACCAAAAAACAAATAAACAAAATATTTTCCTCGAATAAGCGGAGGCCATATTGTTTACTTTGCGTTCGCATGACAACTGTCGCCATTATAATTAATCATAACTTAAACTTTACTTATCCAAACTGTATCATTCTCCATACGCCGCTTTTTCTTGTCATTTGGGCAGCTGAAAACTGAGGTCGAAATTTTATAAAGTAAGCTTTTAATCGTAATTTCAACACCAATTCAATTAGATCGATGAAAGCCGCAGTCCATGGCATAGTGACGACCTGGAATGAGGCCATTCTTACAGTGTGAAGAATGATAAATGGGATTTCATATTCATTACTTACGACAAGAATTCGAACATACTAAAGACCATTAGCTAGAATTATCGAACAGTGGATGTGTTTGGCGATTTTTATAAAAGTATTGCAAACATTGGTCGACCAGAAAATCTCGTGCTCACTACAGATAACTTTCCTGTCGCATGGACGCCTTGAATATGAGTTTTGGGGAAATAAGACACTTCGAATAACACTCATGGCAACTCCTATTTGCGGGTTGAAAAGAGCGTTTGTTTCAAGAGCGACCGCAGGTGAAAGATATTCCGGAGGAACCGTTATGTAGCTGCCATCTTTGGTATAGAAAGGAAAACCGTGGAAAGGATAGCCAGTCAAGGTCACCCGCATCACACAGATAAATCAGACTTTCCCATCCGAATGACCACATACTCTTCGTAGTCACGGAAACCGAAAATGAGTGCTGTCATGGCAACAAAGGAGACCATCGGTATTTTGGAACAAATACGCACCCACAGAACGAGGAAAAATACTCAGGCCTTTGCAGATTAAAACATTTCGCAAGTTTGCCTTTCACAAGGATGGAAAGTTTCCCTCAGATTAGCAACTTTATAAAACAAAGTCAACCAGATTTATTATGATAATATTCTTTTTTCAAGTAATAGGTGACGGAGTACACGGTTTTCAAATCTGATGGTCACTCAGCAAAATCAAATGGTTAACTCAGTATTATATTATGAAGGAATCTTTAAAATTGTACCAGTCTAGCATATAGCCTGCATAATTAAGAATTGAGTGAATAAGTAGTACATACATATTTTTGAGCGGAATTCGTGACTTTAGACTGGATATAAATACGATTGCCCTTCGTGAAGTTACCACTACAGTCGACCACTTGTCACTTATTTTTGTAATGATAATAATGGAACTGCAGTTGATCTATTTTTGCCTCAATGAGGCGAGATTTAATTTCTCTCATTTACTTGTGATTCGTCAATGAAAAGGACGAAGAAAAAATCAAGATGGAAGAGGTTTAAAGAATGGCGAATATGTTTGAGGTAAAACTAAAGCGACGACGACAAATGGGAATCATCATTTTCGCATCCTGTTAATCGTAGATGTCCTTAAAATTAGATATGATTAATTAGATTTATACAACATCAACCAAACCAGTTGCCGAATAAGGGTGTGGTAACCACAAAGTTTTATAATCTCTTCATTAATTTCCTCGCCTAATCATACTAATTTTAATTTTTTAAATGATTCGACATCTTTTTATAGCTAAATTCAGTGATCTGAATAAGTATTGGTAAAATCAAGATAAATTGAATGAGCGATTAAATTATATTCCTACGCTACTTTACAAGTAAGCAATTTTCTATCGTAAGGTAAAATAATTCTCGGTAAATTATGTACATACTTGCTATCATTTATGTAGATGCTATTTCATTAATTATGTACGGAGATGGTGAACTTTATATCAATAATAACGTGCAAATAAGAGCCGAAAACTGGCTCACGCAGTGTTTATCTGAGTCAAATATATCTAATTATATTAATAAGAATACTATTCGAAATTTCCCATACATCGTTTAACTGGAAAATAGAATTAATCGTCCGAGAGATAAGAAGATTTTCCTCGGAAGATTATGAGACAACTGAACCTCAAAATAATGAAACGGATACGCATTCCTTTGTTTTTAAGCATCACTGTCACTGACACTGAGAAGTTGAGGAATATCCATTCACTTGGCTAAAATGAGGACTACTTGGAAATCATGAAAGAGCAAATGTTACAATAGTGTAGATTAGCTTGAATTAGATCGAATTAAATTGATCCAATGAAGAATACATACTTCCTATGACGATTGATAAATTCTCTGTTTTAAAAGAAGAGGCAATAAACGAAACCATTGTATACGGATGGTTATGTACCACTGAATTCTTTTCTAATCAATCGAAAGATAAAAATTTGGAATAAAAACAATCAAAGGACTCCGTAGATGCTTTAAATCAATAAACAATGAGAGTTAGCATCTTTGTTGGTATGGGAAAACATGTCAACATTATTACAAATTATTTAAAAATAATAATTCATAATATAAAATGTACGGCTATTAATTGGTCGTAGAATAAGTCATTTCAACAATATTATTTACGGAAATTTGGCTTTAGTCAGTATATATCTTAGAACGTAACTTCAAACAATAACTCTACTGCAATAACTGACGCTGTTCGCATGAATCGACACAAATACAGATTCAAAATTTTACGTCAATTGCGATTTTCACTAGTGAATTGATTGATTAACCCTAACTTTTTACAGAATTTCTTTTTCTTCGCTTTCGTACATATTTCGCCTTTAAATAAATGAAGGTCCTTATGCATATAGGGAATAGTAAGGATATTTCTTTCGAGTACATGGACTGTAAAAATCATTGAAACAGATTTCATGAGGGTTTCATTTACACCTCAAATAAAGACAAATTCCAAGGAACCGCATTATACATCAAATGAAATTTCTTATTCGTTCAAAACAAAAGATAAGGGCTTCTTTATTCTGTATACGAAATTTATAAATAAGCGCTTTGAAGGAATCAAATTTAGCCTCCGCTGTGCTCAAACTAATGCTGTGCTAATGTTTCCTTTCTTCTCTTAAGAATAGTCTACTTTTCACACAAAAAAGCGTTTTCTTTCGACCGGTCACTTTCTCTTTTATTTTTGAGCAATTTTCACCAGAAGGACTATTAGGGAAGATTCGGTCCATCGACTTGTTGGCTTGAGTCGATAAGTTGAGCGAGTTGCAATACATCTGGAGAATCGGCCTTTCAAACGTAGCAGAACGTCTTAAGCGGTATTTCTGCCATGTGTTTAGTTTGAAAGGATACGCTATTGAGCAGGATAGCGTTTTAAACGAGTTTTACTGTATTTCATCCGACTGATAATAAGCACCTAGGTAGAAAATGACTTTTAATCATGAAAAGGGGCACTTACACTCGATTTGAAGGAATGAGTTAAGCGAGTGATGATTCTAGTTACGACAGCAATGCGATTACAAGTGAGAATTGAGGTCTCTAGTTTGGCAATCGGTCGTACAGAGGTCCATAACATGCAGTGGCGCTCACCATTGCTTTTAATCGGATTATTCTGACAATCTAATGGTAAATACCCGGAATAGGATCACTCGCGAATACACCTGAGAAAGGTGTGGAGTATGAATAGAGACGAATCGAAATGAGAAAGAAGTCGACATTTGATAGAGTGGAAACATTTGAAAATTCAATCTCTCGAACTCAAGTGTTCATACGGTGCACGACAACGTACAAGAAACGTATGAAAATTTAACTTAGAACCAGCTAAAACCTTGCTTAGTATATTTCACAATTCTTACTTACAATTACACGTTAATAATTTTCACGTTTATTTACAATCACACAGGTATTTTTAGGTTTCTTTACTTTACGATTAAAATTTTCTTGCATACTCCAAGCTAATTGGTGAATAAATTAACTAACTCCAGCGATGCCTTGTGGAACTTATCCATGTTTAAATTTTTACAAAAATAATCACAAAACTTTTGGAAATGCTTACAAAACAATCCCAAGTTCACGAAACGGGAAAATGCAATCGACTTGGTGTCGAACAATTCGGAGAATGACACTGCGTTTCGAAAAGAAACCCTGTAAAACTACGCAAAACTTCGAGTGGATATCATATACTAATGGCTGTCTATTATAATATACGTATTTTGAGCGTTAGATTACTATTATTTACGTATATTTACTAAGGTAAAAATTTAGGAAAATACTAAGTATTGTTTCCAGTTGGTTCTCGATGAGGTTCGTCCAGAACACGTGGAATTTAACCCAATTCACGCATAAGTAAGCACAAATGTATCGTTTCATAATAATGATTTATCCAAGGACATGTAGAGGAAAAGTCACTATCGAACATCCATTTAATTTTAATTAGTTCACGGCTAATAACAATCACACAATACTCAGCAATTACACATACAAATCACAATAATAATGCATTACAACGAATTAAAATTCAATTAAAGCGAAAGAAAGACATTAAGAAATTCCCCGAAAACTTTTAGTTTCGTTCGCCGAAAACTATCTTTAAGTTTAATAATAATCACGATTAAACTTCTTGAGGATCTGGATAGCACGTTCGCCTTTGGTAAAAGCTATCTTGAATTCAATATTATCAATACTACTGATAGTAGATTTCTGAATTATACATACAAACTACTAACGCTAAAAATTCGTAATTAAGTAAATGATCTAGGAGCTAGAAAGAAATTTATTCGAGGAAGGATCCACCATGATTTGCAGTTACATCAAAGCCAAGACATTTTTGAAAACGTTGCTATTCTATGCTCCAGATATTCTAGTTAGTGTGATCATTTAAGTCAAAATACTAACTATGAATCCTAGTCCTTAGATCGAGGTATAAGGACGATCTCGAACATTCTCACAGAACAATGAAAATACATAGGATTTGACTGCCATAAAATCCATCTAAAAAACTGGAGATCAGCAAAGACGTAGCCTATGAATGTTTAAAAAGTCGCTAAACTCAGAAAAATATCGCTAAAATAAGTTATAAATAGAATAGCTCAAAATTTTATTCTATAAATGGGGTATCAATTCATGATTTAACCAATTAAATGAATAATATGACTTAATCAGTTGAACGTAATGCTAGTCAACGTTAAAATAAGTCAAACACTTTGAGAGGACTAAGAGATAAAGGTTCTCCAAGCGCCGAAATAGCGGCGACCGTCTAAGGGTGATTACCGGGAAACGGATAATCGTATTAGCGGTCCCAGTTCTTTAGAATCCCGATGTACATTTCGGAAACAATGCTTCCATCTTCATAGGGGGTCCAATGCTGAAATTCAGCATTGGACCCCCTATGAAGATGGAAGCATTGTTTCCGAAATGTACATCGGGATTCTAAAGAACTGGGACCGCTAATACGATTATCCGTTTCCCGGCAATCACCCTTAGACGGTCGCCGCTATTTCGGCGCTTGGAGAACCTTTATCTCTTAGTTCATTGACCGCCGAGTTCCTTTTTTCTACTTTGAGAGGAGTCGAAACATAGTCTTTAAAGACGAGATCTCACTAAAACAGAAGATAAATTCGCTAAATATAGCATCAAAATGCCACAATTGGAAACTGTGCGTCGGTTCCAAAAGGCACATGGAGGACCATTCGTTCACATTCATTCCAAATAATAATTAATCTTTATCATGCGAAATACTATCCAAATTTAAAAACAACAAATATCCTAGACGAGTACTAAAAGGGAATTTAAGGCACTGATTTCGGTAGCTTAATCCTCAGAATGTGTGATTTTTGAGGGTCGGTTGTTTCTCTATTCGAGGAGCGACGATTCATTATTTTATAATCAATGGAAACAGCTGATCCACAGTCAGGTCATTCTCAAATTAGCATTTTCCGAGGACTCGATCATTCGGGGTAATTGACCAAGTATCGGAAATTAAGGAGCAGGAAATATAAATTCATAAATAATCTCTTCCTTCATTCAGGTATTTCTTAATTATATTTCAAAATGCCGGCCGCGGTGGCGAAGGTCCCGGGTTCGAATTCCAACTAATCAGATCTTTCCTGTTAGAGTGTAGTTGATTGTGAAGGAAAGATTTCCCGATAATAGTTGCTGAATTTCATAAACTTTTTCTTACTAGCATTTACGAGTAACTGGAGAAAGGATTACTCGACTAGCTACAAGCCAGTATATTTCATTACTGTTAAGAGAATCGCGGGGCGCCTTCCAAGGGTCAGAGTAATGTTCAATATCACATATGCTCCTTTTATGTTGCTCTTCTGAGTTTAAATTAAGTAATACTTTACGAAGCGGGAAATATTAACTCATGAATTCCAGCTGAACCGGTTTTGATCAGTGCATTTCTTTCCTGATTTTTCGGTTTCCATTCTCTCCATTTAAAAAATGTTTAGTCATTCTAGCTAAAAGGCTTACTCTTAGCCAGAATAAGATGTAAAAGCTCACAATAAAGTGCTAAAAAACCTTATATTTGGCTAGGCGTCACATTTTCAATTTGAATTTAGACCAACTGAATAACTCTTCGGTGTGTGTACCGTGGAATTCAACAGCTTGGGAAGCACTGATATAGAGAAGGCTGCGATGACACGAAAATGTCTGAAAGCTGAGAATTCAGGAAATAAAAACACTTTGCGAATTCAAAATTTTTGTCGATTTATAAACTTCGCAGTGATATTCATAAAGTATTCGCATTGAATTCAATTTCTATAAATTGAATTCTGTTATTCTAGGATAGAGCCCTTCAAAATCTTTAAAGTTGCCTTTTTATTATACTCCTGAAACAAATACTTATTATTTAAAAATTCTTTTTCGTAATCCTGGAAGTCTACGTGGAAATATTGTCTTTCAGTTTTCTCAGAGAGTATATTCGTTTTCTCATTTAAAATATCGATTTGTATGAATGCAATGCAAGAGTGGCCTCAACTAGAGAAAGAATGTTCCTCTGGTTTGTCATTGTTATCTTCTAACGAATCATATCACTTAATCCCGTAAACTCAGTCTTGGCTTCATTACGAGACATCCGTTTTCGGTGGCCACACACTCCATCAAAACGCATAAATGACACAACATTTCAAAGAGAACGTTTTCCGCCCACTCCTAAAACTATACCAACGAACGAAAAATGCACAATCGGTCAAAAAATGGAGTTAAAATTTGAATTTAGTGTTTCGTTACTTGATGTGTAGATATCGATGTCTTATTGCTGCAGACAAGGTATATCGAAACCGACACTGGCACTCTATTCACCATCCAAATATATTCAACAAACACTCCAATCACTACATACTACTCTTACTTTTTGACACCATTTCTTGTTTTACGCCTATGCTCATTACTACTTTAAAAACGCATTCGTCCCTTTTAAAATACTCTGTAAATTCAATAGACAATAACTTTATTCCTAGCAACTAGTTTCGTCTACAAGTAGATATCTTCAGGGATATCTAATTACAGTCAAACATATTCACGAGCGAGCGTCGGGTCCGCCATTCATAGCGTCCCTCCGAAATTGTCTGCGATTGTTTCAAACAAACGAGCGTCATTGTTGCAATCATTTAACAATCAAATTTCAAATTCACGCGTGCGATGGCAAGCCGTAAAAATGCCTTTTTTAGAAGTTAAAACGACGTCTTTCGACAAATATTAAACACATAGAGTAATATGTCGCTATCGCCGAAATGTGTATTTCCAAAGCGGAATTGCAACGGAGAGCATTTTTTGTTGCATAAGGATAGTCTGGAGGACACATTCAAGGACAGCTCACCTTTGCACGGCGATTCAAGACGCTCACTTCTCACATTCTACATTTACACTCATCGAAGAATTAAATATTAAGTTAGGGATCCTTCAGCGATTTTATGACTTTGGGATATTTTTAAGTTCGAATTAAACCCCGAGATAATGTCGTGCGGAATCGCTGAATATAATTAAATCGTCACAACAATGGAATGCAACAAATATGTTTTTTGACGACAATGAGCATCCTAAACAAACTTTGGAACGATAGCAATTATTGCGAAGAATGGCTAGTGCTGCTGACCATTTTCAGAAGCACATATTCGAGATAGATGAGCTTTTTAAGGAAAATTCATTGTTTAATGATGAAAATTCAACTTATATTTCAAATAATAAGAAAGATATATATTTCCTTGAACAATTTCTTACAAAATTTGCTATTATAATTACATATCTAATGCAAAACCCACTTGTGCAATGATAGTAACAGTTATTCCCTACGAATTACTCTTTCACAATACTCGCAATAAAATTGATATTCACCATATTCATGGCCATAAGCTGCAAATGACCCTCATTTCCGAGCATTTATAATTTCCAATGAATTACAAGGAAGTATTAAGACTGTCGCATCCCTTTTAGGAGGGATTTAAAACAACTATTATTAAAAAAGTCCTATTACAGTCTTCATGATGTGAGATTTAACACAATGTAACAGCTAAAATGTACAACCCAACTCTAATTAAACTCTATTACAGTGTCATTGAAATTGATTATTTATAGTATTAAATCGCTTCCTAATTATGGAATGATTTCTAAAATGGAAATTAACAATAAATAATATTAATTTCAAACATGGAAAATGGATATTATAAAATAATCGGACGACCGATGCGATTGGGCAGACGTGAGCAGTTGCTTCGAGGATTAACAAAGTAAACTCTTTGTGCGGGTTATTTGCTTTAAAGATGAGTTTGAGAATTTTCGTAGGAACTCATTTTAAACGTAAGTTTTCAAGCAATCATAAAAGAATAATATAACGATATACGACTTCATTCAGGTGATTATGAGACTAGTGAGTTTCTTTTTACAACTGACTTTCCGTCACATGAAATTTATAAGAAAGAGAAAGCTTAAAACAACTGGTGGGTACATAAGTACCCATCTACGTGGGTTTAAAAACTTGATTAAAAATCCTAAGGACAAAATACAAGTAAAAATACTGTTTTCTAGGAAGGGTCCTGATAAAAGTTTTGTGTTGAATTAATTCTGAATAAAGAGAATCGTTAGTATGGGCAGTGAAGGAACAAGGAAAAGATATGAATGGTCGTTTTGCAACGTGATAGGAAGGTTTCGCCTTATCCTTGAATTTTCTGAAAGTTTAATGGACGTAAAAGATAATCGTCGCTTATTGTTACGATGTATTTGCCCTCTTATTCTTCTTTTCTTAAATTTTCAATTTAATGATTTAATCAATACTAACGCTACAGTAATCAACCACGGTTTTGTGTTTACACCTTTTGTTAAAATTCACACAAATTTTAAATGTCACAGTTGTTCCTAGTATGGAGTATGGAGCTCAAACGAGGGCTAGAAGAATTGAGAGAAACAAAAAGATATGAGGTTGAAAATAAGCCAACTAAGTTGGTTTTCTTATTATAATTCAAAAAAAGAACGATTTTAATTGGCAATCACGTACGGCACTCGACGAAAATCCCAACTTCTTTATTTCAAAGATAAAACATTTTATGACACATTGGATCAACTGTCCGTCATATTAATTACAGTGAAACCTATTTAAAATGCGGTCTTCTCTCGGTCCACAATCATCCCGTTTAAGATTAATAAGGCGGATTTTCCAGAAGCAATGCAATCATCCGCCTTAGTCGATAGACCGAAAATTATTCTTCCCTAATTGTCTATCGGATGAAAATTGCCTCATTTTAAACTATAGATTATTAAAATATTTTAAAAAAGACAACTGGTATTACTCAAAAATAGTTGGCGAACTCTCAATATTTCTACAGCTATCGAAAGTAAAGAAGATTCGCTCAAAAGTCCAAATAGCCCCCTTTTTTGTTTTTTATAATAAAAGTAATAAAACTTTGTAATATCCCGGGTATAACGCCATATCGTACATTTCGTGGTTTTGATTATGTCCAATAAAAACGTCTTAAAAGGGTTTATCTATATTTATTTTCATTGAAATTTGGAATTATTTTGTTAATTAACATGATTATACAGGGCGTAACCCAAAATCTCTTAGTCTACATCTGCCCCAGGATGAATGAGATGTATTTAAGAATTAAAAGGAATTCAGAATGATGTGGATGGAAATGAAAAGGATATGAAAATGCTAAAGTGAATAGAAGAGGTTCCAAAATAGATCAAAGTAACGGGAAAAATTCCATTCTCATTCTCAAGAGAATAACTCCCCCGATTAATAAGTATGATGACCGCCATTTCGCACTGCAACATTTCTCTCTTCTGAAATATTTCCAGGTTTCTTGATCCAAAATTTTCGAAACGTATTTATTTACGTATGAATTCCCTTTTTCATTTGAAGAATTTTCTTATAAATCATATTCTATATGTTTATATTCCTAAATTTTTCATGGATATTTTTTCTATTCATTACTTCTTTAAATTTTATTAATTTTACTATAATGATAATCTTTTAGTACATGAAAATAAAAATGCTAATTTCCTTTTGATTTCTATTTCATTCTTTCTCTAAGCCAATGATTGCGATGTGTCGAGTTATTTATTCCATTTTATGCTATTTTTAATACTTCCATATTATACACAGTTTGCTTGCACTATCAATAGGTCTTCTTTGTGGATGTTTTCCTGTTGTGGATCTTTTTTCCTTAGAGAGTTGAATAAACTCCGTTTGTCAGGACCAGCGTCTTCTTGGCACCCGGAAAGGCCTAGAATACCGACTTCTAAGAATGACGCAGGCAAAGATTCGCATCTCATTGAGAGTGTTTTCGGGTGATTACAAGAGATCGAGGCTTTTCCCGGTGCCACTACACCAAGTGGTCCCGAAAAACGACTGAAGGAGCATTTTCAACATCTCTTAACAGTCGCATTCCATTTTTTCTTATATCCTAAGATATTACCTTAGGTTTTTCTACATTACATTTTCTGCATTATTTCGAAGTTTTCCATTCTCTTTCTATTTACAGATACATATTAATACAAAGAAATATAGATAAATAAAAGGACGGTTTCCCTTTCTAAGACAGAAGTGACCGTTTAGCAACAGGAAGATCTTGCAGACGCACCTCAAATCAAGTGATAAGAGTAGAGGGCGTCGTTGAAAGAAGATAAGGGAAGGTGAGCGGCCGATAAGACACTCTTACCTACCCCACAGCGAACCAGATTGTCCATCATAAGATCGTAAATCAAACGAGTTGACTTTTCTACAGATCTGCTAACATATATGCTACTACAGACGTATGTAATATCTTCAACTACCTTCTGAAATCTTCACAGAACTACAGATTCTTCTCGATTCGTGAATTCACATGATAATAATGTTACATTTTAGGTTAATACTACATAGTTGCAATATTATAAAGAAATGAAAATACTATGATCTTCAGATCTGTAACACAATAAATTTTCTTATTTTTTCCAAAGGATATTTTCATGTTTTTGAATTTTTTCATTTATATTTTTTATCTTTCACCAGAAAAATGGCCTTCCAACATTATTATACTATTATATTTAAATAACTATTCGCGGTTTTCTGTGCCCACCGTTCGCCGAGTTTGCAGCAAAAATCCCAGAGCCGTACGAATCTCTTTGAAAGACCCTCAAGATGGAAGGACCCAATAAGCTCTAGCTGAGGACCTCATACAATTGAGGTCCTTTAATATGACTGTGTTTATGAACTCTCAATAATGTAATACAATATTTTTCGAAATATTTAGAAGTACACACGAGTACTTAATTTTCTATTTAGGAAGAAAATTATACAGAGTAAGTCTACATAACATGTTTATAGGATGTACTAAATGGATCACTATAAAGTCGATTCATCATTCGTTGTGATTTCTAGATTATAATTCTATATTTTGTTTATTCTTTCCTCAGTGAATTTGTTGTCATGTATTATTGTATTTAATGAAAAAACAGAAGTTGAACTCTCATAATTCATACTTTGCGCTTACGATAGATCTTCATTTCCGATCTTAGCGCATATTGGTATGTGTTTAACTGCGGAGAAATGGGGCTGCTGAAATACAGATTTTTCTATTAACCAATTGAGATTTTTTCTTATCAATCGAGAAAATGTAATATTGCCGATATATACCGAGATATTGCACCCGCGCTGAAAGTGGAGATCCTTGGTTCGATTACCGATCTCGGCAGATTTCCGTTGGTCATCAGGCGATGACGCACGCGCATCCGAACGCACGTTGGATTCGACACGAATACAAGCTCATATATCGCACGAGTTTATTGGGTCATGGAATATTCGTGGAAGAGAGCATTTTATTCATATTATGCGTGCATATATTCATCAGGTAGAAGCGGACGAATGCTAAAAGCGAAAACGAGGTCGCATAACAGATAAGATTCGAGAGGTTGGGAAATCATGAATATATCCACCGCAAATATCAACGATCAGTTGTGAAGAGCCATCGTGAGCCAATATTGAAAGAAATGGTGGAAGATGCACCGAAAAGACGGTTGATACCACAGTTGCTTACCGGGCAATTCCTCGCGGCGAACAAATGCCCGTCCACAGAGAATACACGAAAGATTGAGGGGGCAAAATTTTGGGGGCGGAAATTTTGATTCACAATATCCTTTCTCCGTTGCATTAAGCATCTTGGGAATTGTGTAAAATTGAGGGAAAATGCGAAAGACTCATAAAGATATACGTATGTTTTGGAACTCGGTGGTCCATTTGATCTAAAACGATTTGGTAGCCGACAATTTGGTAGGCGGATAATTCGTTTCGCAGTTAATGACATAAATCTCATCCGATAAGCACAATAACACAGGACTGATTCACCACGAAACTAAAATCATCGGCTGCGATAAGTTTTAAATATCTTAAAGGCAAATGAGTTTGGAATATTCTTCTTTCATTCTCACGCAAACATTTCATAAAGATCAGTTTTCAAAGTCCGAGTACAGCTATGTGACGAGGAAACGAACCAGAACTGAACCGAAAATCTATACCGGTTATATTTGCAGGAGTGAAAACCGGAAAATGAAATTCTTGAAAACCGTTATTTATTCCGTTCCGATTTGCAATTCTCAATAATACATATTTTACTTAAGTGTAACTGAAGGGAGATTTACCAACAGTGACTAACTAATGATAAGTCTCATTCTAGAATTTGGTTTAAAATTATTTGAATGAAAAAGCTAGAAATTATTAAGAAAACTGTCAGAATGATGTAATATTAAAATGGTTTGAGCGTAAATATCGGTTCGATGTTGGAAGACTAAGTGAAAACGAAAGTAGTTTATTTTTCGTAGAAGCGAAAAATATGGGTCGATGGCCTTCTATGTGGCACAAGGAGGACTTTTTTCTATTCTCATTAATTCTCTTTTTTAATTATGTACATTTGGTGGTAAATATTCCCTAAAGAATACCTGAAGATGCTATCAAGCTTGCAAAACGGTCGCAATAAAGAAACTGTATGGGAAACAACGAAATCTCTAATTACAGCTGTGGCTTTCCAAGAAATCAAGCCTGCGAATATCGATTTAAGGAAAATGGAGTACTTCAATTTCTCAAAAATATAACTCACTTTGAAATGGATAAAAGCATCGAGAATGCCTCCTCACCAAAATAACATTGAATTGAAGACAAGAGAGAGGACAAAGTAATCCCTCGATTATATCTAAACAGCTAATACAATGGAAAATAAAATAATACGGGAAAAAATTAAAATGTAGAAGTAGATAACATACAAAAAGGTGTTATAAAAGGAGCCAGAGAAATTAAAAAGAACAATAACATCACAAAACTAATAATGACAATAATTGTTATTTCTATACTTCATTACGCAATGTTCAGAGTAAAAATTAAAGTTAGTTGCAACTCTAATCGCAAGTGTTTAGTAAGTTCCTCATGTTCGACTTAGTTAAACTGCTTGGAACTAAGAATTGAACGTACAAATGAATGTTTCGGTTCGGGCTCATGAATAACAGTTTTTTGATTCTAGTTTCACTCCAGATAAAATAACAGTTTCGGTCCCCGTTCTCGGAACTTAAGAAAACAACAAAATATAAAGGAGGGAATAAGAAACGAGAGTGAATTACATGAGAAGTAGTTATTTCGCTGTATTTATGAGGCCGCAGCAGAAATGATCATCACTGCTTAGAAATTGATTAGAACAGCTAAGAATCGACGAGTCATACAATCAATGATGGAAGATATCGCGTCCTTTCTTCTTTCCAAATTCTAGCTCATCCCTTATTTATTATTATAAGGTATCCAGCGTTACTTCTCTTTGGAATTCATCCGTCTCCTTATGTATAACTTTCTTCTATCTTTTCTACTTTTGTATTTTAAATTTTCTTTTCCCAATTCATCTAATTTTTGCTCTGTAACCGTATTATATTTTATGTCTTTGTTTTCCGGGGTCACCCCTTCTCTGCGCCTTTTTTCTTTGGCTTTTTTCCCTAGTCAACTCTAAGATGTGTTCCCACACTTTATTCTTTTTTTAGTTTATATTTGTACATATTATAATGCCATAAGGTGGAACGGAGGTCCACATGGGCCTTACCTCCCCAATGTCTATCACTTATAATATAAGGTTGTATAGAAGAATGGTTAGTTTCCAGTAATGATAGTAAAGAGGCTTGTTGAGATGCCACTCGGTGTCCTTGCTCACTCGTCTCAATGCCTACTCGAGGCCTTGTGCTAACGGGAGACGGCAGCCATTTTGTTGACGGATGCGCTACACCGGAATTCTCTTTTCCCACATTCAATCAACGAAGAGAATTGCATCGATCTGTTTTCACTAACCAAATCAGTAACGTACAGCAATCCGCCGAAAATAAATAACTTTCTTCGAATGTTTTACTAATTCTTTTATACACAGAGACACACACATAACGTATTTATCCAAACCCTCCGCAAATTTTATTTATGACCATCTAACTCGTCCAATTTACTATAAACAGCTTGGTTTTGCCGGTGCATTGTAATCGTCTTTGGTAAATTATACAGATGTGAGACTAGTTCTGGGCACCTTATTTTTAACGTTTATTAACGAACTTACCTTACACATATTACCCATTGACTTTTTGAGGCAAAGATTTTGCAAAAAAAGGTTCTCATAAGTGTTTCTTCCAGGATTTTTTTTGATGAGCAAGATATTTACTAATGAAAATTCACACATTTCAGTGGAAAAACATCAAATCCGTGGTTTTCGAGTTCCTTTAACAAAACGAAATGAATATGTGCCGGAAAATATATGTGAGCGCATTTAACAGCCGACGTGGTAAATTAGTCAATTGCTTAAATTTCGGCTGAATTTGTAATAATGCTGGAATCAATGAAGGGATTAAAGTGAAGATAAAATAGAGCAGGATAGAGTAGATGGACTAAAATCTTCTCGTTTCAGCTCAACGAATACAGCAAACTCACTTCCTTACTATTTTTAGGCTTTAACTATTATTATTGGTATGGTTAAAATCCGGAATTCCTTCTTTTCCTAATATGTACAAGTAGGAAAACATTAATATCTACAAAAATAGAAAATTAGAACTGCTCATTAAAACTAAACTCTCTTCTTCCATCTAATCTGGCATCAGTATAATTTATTATAACATAAATAATGTATATGTAAATAAAAACAGAATGGATAAACTTGAGAAGGAGATGATTTAAGAAAAACTAAGGTATTATCTTAGGAAAAATTATCAAAAGCAGGAAAACACCCTAAAAAGGGGGTGTAAAAAACCTAAGCAAACCCACTGATATTACAAGCAAGAAGATGTAATGGAAAGGTGTCTATAACATTGAAATCACAAAAGCATATAACACGACCAAAATTACATAGAATGAAATGGAGTCATTGCAATCATTAGCCAACAAAGATAAAATTATACAAATCACAAGGAACTTTGCATTTAAATATACTTCTAAAATCCAAATATTAAAATGGATTAATTTAAAATTTTTAAGTAGGAGAATTTAATAAGCCTAGTAGCTATGAAAGATGAACACAGAATGGAACATATAAAAATATTCAACAATTTAATAAAAATTATATGAAACTTGCGAATATCTTCGTAATAAAGATGAAAATTAATTTAAATTATAGAAAATGCACTATTATTATCGTATAAATCTAATGTGTTTCAAAATTACCGCGTCAAAAATATCAAGCATCAATTTAAATACATCTATTAATAACTATATTATTAATACATTCTAATAGATCAGGCAGCATACAGTGGTCTACTTAATGATCCTTTTTATTGAATTATACATCTTGCATCATCACCCAAAAGGACGAGCGGTTAGAGGGTCTGATCCAAAATTACACCAATCCAAAGATTAATCCTAAAGATGGCCTCTCAGTAGTTCGAATCCTGCTCATGAAAAAAATTTTTCCAAAAAATTAAGTTACAGTTTTACTAAGAAGCTTCATAAAAAGGCTAAGAAGTTTCCATAGCTATCTTGTTTTAATAAAGCAATTCTTGGTTACGCAATTATTTATATTAATGACGCCCAATTACAAAGATGCATAGGTATTCATAATAAATTTATAATATTCGTATGTTTCTTACTCTAAAGTGCATATATCGTTTACTTTAGTTCTCATTTAGTCATATATCACGCGTTGCCTCGTCTTACTACAAACAAGCAATCCCCTCCCTTATTCATTAAAGAATTCATGGAGTACTTTTATTTTATTTGTTTATCCATATATTTACATGTGTGACCCTTTGGGCGTATGGCAGGAGGCACGCGCACTCTATTTCATTGATTAAAAAATTAATCCTAGAATCAACTTGCTTTAGCATCTATTTCCCTCAACTCGCTATATCATTCCGGCCTATGGATTTTTCTATTTATAAGTTCTAAGATTGCGTTAGCTCAATTCAACAATCGCATTGGTCGTCAAGGGGACTTCACGCTGAATCTCGCGAAATTTTCATTTACTTTATCAAAATTCTCGCAATTGGGAATCCAAAGCAATAATTCACGGAAAAAATAAGAATCTTCTTTCTTCAATTTTCATTCTTTCGGCAAATCTCGATTTCGTAGGACCATTACTTCTTATTTAATTCTGAAAAAGAAAAATTGCATACAATCGATCAAAATAAACTTATTACCTTTATTAAACTTATTAGCTTATTAAACGTAGCACATTCGAGTCATCCAGAGTCGTTTGATGGAAAAATATCGATATGTGTTATATCCTCTAATGAATTTTTAAATTTCATATTTATATCTCGTCGGGAAGTGCGTGAAATTAATTTCTCTGTATTCTCCCATGTATTTCTTGCGGGAGTTACTGACATCGGATAAATAAATACATACACAACGATGAATATCATGCAAGGTATTTTAGAAATGTAAAAAAATTAAAAATTAATAACAGAGGGAGAAGATGTTTGAGGTAAAATAATACATACGTTAGAATAAAGATCTAACGAAAGACGAAAGAAAAATATACGGAAGAACTGTGAGCAAACGAGAATCAACCAATGAATTTAAGTTTAACTGTGAGGTAGTGAGAGATGCAAAACTCCAAAATAAGAAGTGTACTATACCACTTCTATACATACCACTTACATATAACCTTGCATTATACACATTTGTACCACAAATAGTCAGACAGTTTCTGCGAAACCCAGGTCTTTCCTGTCTTTTTTAGCAGTACTAACATAAGTTCTTATTTTAGAGTTTTGAGACAGAAAACGTTGTTGCTCCGATAGAGAGTGTAAATTTTAAAGATGAATTCTGTAAGAGACACTAAAGCATCCATTTAAAAGTACATTAATGAAATATCGGGTAAATATCAGCGAGCGCAATTTTCAAAGCGATCGTCGAAAGGTTTGGCTAAGAAGATCATTCAGGTTTAGGTGACAATTTATTCCACTCGACTCAGTCAATCCAATGAGAAGCACAAGTACATTACAAAAGTTTATCGCAAATTTCTTCTTCGAAAGAAAGATTCGAAATGTTGCGAGCGAAAGAATGAACGACGGAGTTAGCGCTTCCTATTTAGCAGTTCTTTTGACCTCGGTTAAGAATTAGAGATATTGCGGTAAAAATCCAGGACTGAACCGTGAAAACCCTTGGCAAGAGATCAACTCGCCGAATGGGATATAGAAATAAGGACGGCAGGGGTAAAAGTCAATGTCAGGGCCGGTTCAGACGAGTTTAAGAATGTCATCGTTGGTAAAGCAATGGCTTGCGCATTCCGATCTTTATTGCGCAGAAGATAACAATAGGACACCAACTGTAACTATTATAATATAATGATTATTCAACAGTGGAAAAAGTTACCAACGATTCGTAAACTCATAAAATATCCTTATGCTTACGATTAAGATTATGCTTAAGTTATGTGAAATATTTAAACGAAATTTATTTTTCACTTGGTTGCATTCTGCAGCACCCATCTAGAACTGAAAACAAATGACTCCCTCTGGAAGCTACTGTTCCCATTTCAAGATGAGTATATACAACATCTTTAAGGTGGTGTTTAGTTGATAAACTTTTCGAGCAACGAATTGTTATAGCAACGAATATAACTTTGAGAAATGTTAATTCAGGCTTTTCTAACACATCTGGCAGTGGAAACAAAATTAAAAAATCGTCCATAAATTAAAGGAAATGATGACTCAACCGCCCTTAGAGGAACAGTTTATTCCAGACTTCCTTTGGAATACAATCATTAGGATATATTTTGGAGGGCTTATGCAGGCTACTAATATAAACTCTGCGAGGAACAAGAAAAGTCGACAAAAGCTGACAAATGTTCAGTATTTCGAACTCATACAAAGCAACTCACAAATATTCACACATAAGCGCGTGCACAGGAAGGGAGGCGACTCACAAAACAAAGATAACTTCGATTTCGGGTACTAATATAACTTTAAATAATTACTCACCACAGGTTCGACGGCTTCTCTAGGAATCAATTCTTCAAAAGGGCGGAATATCCAAAGGCCAAATCCTAGAAAAGTAATAAAATATGGCATGACATATACTATAAACATCACAAGTTGTCTCTTTTAGCCGATAACTTATCGAACTGACATTACATAAGGAAGTATCTCTGAGATAGTTCAACGAATTTCAGGTAGGTTAATTAAAGGAGATTTTAGTGTTTGATAAGGTTTCTTGGTTGCTCATGAACAGAAGACTCGATCACCGACGGAAGTCATTCGAAAAATTAATCAGATTTTGTCGGTTTGCAGGGTCAGTCTGTGAATGTACATCACTGAAAACATCTTCATTAACATTCATACCCCATCTTACTCCACTCTTTAAGTTACCACAATCGTGCTATCCGCCAGGTTCTTCTGCATTAGGGTATAGACGTTTGAGTATTCATTCGTGGATACATCTTCAATTAATGCAAATCTTATACAGGATTCAGGATCTGCTAAGAATCACTAGGTGGTTATCAGAGAGAATTTTGGTCTTATAAGCGTAAACATAGTCAATAGTCATTCATACCTAGAAAAATAAACGAAAAGGAATTATTGAATCGTTAGAGAAAGCGAACTGACTTAAGCAGAACTATCAAAAATGCTTCCATATAGATGATGGTCAAATAAATTATATTAATTTCGCAGCTAGATCAGACATCAGCCTATTTTGAATTAGTATTTACAGTAATGGGTATTCCCCCACTTGTCTCGCAAGCATCAGTAAATGAGCTTGCTGCCATTCTCGTACTCTATCAGAAATCATTGGACGAGGCAACTGTAACTATCTATAGGGAAAAACCACACACTCCTAAAAAAGAGCATATATCGAGACCAACGCAGTGCAATTTACTGACTTCGAATCTTTCTAAAATAATGGAACGTATAATAACTTCATAATGAGCTTCCTTGCTGAAATGAAGCCAATTATTCACGGTTTCCATGTGATGCTCAGCTTGCCTTTTCTCGTCTATATAAATATACTGCAAGCTTCCTTTCGACGAGTGGCAGGGGGTGTAAATACCGAATGTTCGAGCTACTTCTTTAGTTTTTTACTATTGCGCATGGTTCGCGGAAAGATTGAGTCTTTAAAAAGACTTGTTCTTGCATCTATTTCTCTTATTTTACGCTCATTATCCAAAGTATCACATGGATCTCATAGTGGCGACTGCGTCTTTTTCTGAATTTATCGAACACTAGCTAGAAATTTCAACTTCTCCCAACCTGCGTCTGACAGCATCTTCGTGACGCTTGCCTTTTTCTCGTAGCATATTTTAGCAAAACGTACCCCTTTGCGCTGCACTTTCTCGAGTTAACAGGGAAACTTTTCTATATATAAAGCATTTTGGGCAGCAGATTAGAACAGATCGGTATAAGAACAGACACAATATTTCTAGGTTAGTGTGCCCTATTGTATTGTACGAGGCGTCCTGCATGACATGAAGCCAATTAACGAAGAATGCAATCGAATCCACGAGAGGAGACGCAGTAAAGGACACATCATTCGCAGGTCATTCCGGATTGGCCTCAGCCAATTCTTCATGGGACACGGATGTTTGTGGGCATGACAATCCAGATTCAAACTGGTCTTTGGGAAGCAGAACACGCGGTTATGTTTTCTTCTTCCGCACTTTCAGGAAACTATATTCTAAATCAGCAGCTCGATCCAGAGAGCTCCCTCGACTGGACTTTTCAATTTTTGGGGAACTCTTCTCGGTCCTTTCCTCAAAATACTCCTTCAGTACCATCTCTATACGCTTTCTATTAAAAGCTTCTCAATCTGACCTTTGCACACAGTATTTTTGGCTTGACGACCTTTTATAAACCCTTTAGCTCTATATAGAATTTTCTCGTTTTGGTTTTTCGGAGTATTTTGTTCTGTCCTATCAATTACTTTTCTCTAATCTTGTTTACTTGCAATATTTCGTTTCTTTTCTTAATTGGAGATATATCAGATGATTCTCTTCACTATCCTTACGCAAAATCTTTCTTTTAGCTTCCTTTTTCCTACACATTTTCCTATATATAAATAAAGACGTAATTTATTTATATTTTTTTTCTACATCCTGTCATATCTCGTTTCTCTTTTTTTCCAATTATTTCCTGCTGTTATATGTTTATAAATATATCTTTCCGTTAGGTCTCGATACTCACGTTTTATGTTCATAATAGTTGAAAAACAGGCTGAAATAATGGCTAAATATCCGAAAAGCAATGAATTCAGTACATTATTTAATAGATATTAATATCTGGCATTCTATTTTCAATGAAACAATATATGTAACTATGGCAAAAAAATTAATTTCGTTAAAAATCATGCATGTATTTAAAAAAAATCGCATCCTCCCTCTTCTAAATGAAAACAATATATAACGTATGTTTAACAAACAAATTTATCTGACTTTTTAAAAAATTCTAATACGTATATTTTGAAAAATGTATATCCCTGCGACATTTACATTAGCCGCCATATGGCATAGGGCAGGGGGTGTGAAAACACCGAATTCCCTAATTAGCAGCTTGAGTTGTGTACAGTCTGAAAAGAGGGACTAGAAATAGTTATCCGTTCTCGCTTTAATCTCTTTCTTTGACCTTGGATATTGTGTTCGCTGAGATGGGAATCACAATGTCTCGTTTTTCCTCACTATTTAAGAATTTCATTAACAGTCTGAGCCTATATTTGTTTCTTCTATTCTTAGGAATATGGTAGCTTCTATCATCTCTGATACATTGCTGTCGAGCCTAGTCTCCCTTAACCGCTCTACGTTGTACGCGCTCCATCGCGTGTGCAGGAGAAGCCACTCGAATTTGCGGTTCCCAGCATTTATCCCCCTTCTATTCCACGAAGCTGCTCATTTGCTTTTAAATTGTCGCATTTGATGACTATTGGTTGAGAGAAAGCGGGATGTGCGTAACAACATAGGTAAATTTGGTTGTATAGACAAAAGGTTAAAATATTGGTCGTATCTTCTGGGGTTCGTTTATTTAGGGACCGTTTATTATGGGAAATTAAAATATCTGCAAAAGCTTAGTGCTCATTGTGAAGATGTTCTTGGAATTGACTCTTTAGATAAAGATATCTGATGGAAGAGAAGCTCTCTCATTAAAATCCACATGATTAACGTTGCAATCGACAGCATTTGTACCCTACTTCGTGAAAGAATACACTTTTCTGTCCCGCGATTTGATTCAAATACGTTACGTTTGATCTTATGGCACGTTTTCATGAATAATTAAACCATAAAATTAATAGATCAGTAATTATCAATACTGTAATTACTTTACTGCAGTAACCACGCTGCAGATAATATACGATTTATTACAATTAAATATAAAAAGATTGACGCAAAGAAGATGGCATGGTATACATTTTTAATGAAACAATAGTTTGTGATTCATTCGAAAGACTGATTCAAACATTAATAATAATTAACTTTAGATAAGGAATACAAATTCAATCACTGTGACATTGTGGTAGATTCTCATTTTTGGTCCTACTAAACAGTAATTCTTCTCAGCAGGTTCCATTTACATCATGTATGCATCATCAAATATTTAGTACAAAACATAAATAACAGAGTGAGATTAGAGATAAATCAGAATGCACAAAGTTGATACATCATTAATACTTCAAATGTTAATTATGCACAATTTAGAAGTAGTTAACCACCTTTTAATTCTTTTCTTGGCCTCACTCATATAAGTGAGGCTATGCAATTCTAACGGTATTATGTTTTTACATAAATCTCTGGCATAATTTGTTTGCCATTTTGGTGTTTCAAAGCCCTTCTGGCTCTCAGAAAGTAATATCCTTCCTTTTGTTTTTGGAAAGTGGAAGGTTTTGGAAAGACTCAGGAAAGTGAAGACCTCCTTGAGTTTAAAACGCAGTTAATTTATCACAAAAAGGAAAGTATGAAATCCTGTGAGCAATGCACCGCAATCCGATAAAGTATTAAGAATTGCGCGGGTCATTGCCACCCTATCTAATCACCTCACCTCTTCAGGATTGGAGATAAGCATTATCGCGCATTGCTCCGAAGGCATGCCTTCAAATTGAAAGGACAATATCCATCTTTCTTCCGAATTAGAGGTCTGTATATTAGGTTCTAGCCCGGTCTTTTTATAACCCCCAACATAGAGAGGCCCTAAATTCGGCGAGAGCCAGGAAATATCATTTCCCACGAATGCAGTTCTTTAATCCGAACATGTTTTAATACATTTAATTTTAAGTATGTATAACATCTCCACTCTTCAGCATCTCATTCACCTACAGTCTTCCTCTGAATCCCTCGTTACACTTATTTGGCAAGTTTATTTGCAACTTTTGAATTTCCAAAAAGGAATTTTCCCATATATTCGCATGAGAGTGGGGTTCAACAATCGCCTTGGTCGTCAAGGTTGTTCATAACCAAAAAATTACATAAATCTTTTGTTTCTTGTTTTTTTTTCAAAGTTCAAATACAAAGCGATATTACAGACCTTAAATAAGAATCTTTATTCAACTTCTTTTCTTTTCGTACCTATCTCGATTTCTTAAGACCATCACTACTGATTTGATGATTCTAAAGAAAAGAAGACTGCAACTGATCATAATAAACTTTACATGCATTTCTTATGAGAGTATTTTCGTGTCTTGACAACCTATCACACATTGGGAAAGAAAAATTGATAAGTGTTAGGCTTTTATGAATCCCAAAAATTTCGTATTTTTACCTCGGAAAGAAAGACAAATGCACTAGAATTCAGCGTTTGGTTATGTAACGTATTTAACCATATGTATTTTTGTGAGAAGATGTAATTACGATACGATATTTATTTTAAAACTTCCTCCGAGTTCAGTACACCATTTAAAATCATGTGCTTTCAGCGGTTGCGGCATAGATTTTGCATCGATTGTCCACTAGATTAAACTATATTTTTAGCGTAACTTCCCAGAAAGATGCGTTTCGTTCACTTATCAGAATCCACCAAAATCTCAGGAATATTGAAAGGTTAAGAGGGTAATGAAAATCTCTTGAGTTTATCTGCTGCTTTAGTGATGATTCCGCTTTAGTCTGAAATGTGCTAATCGCTTGTTTAGTGGAAAAGAGCGGAACGTAGGGGACCAAACATTCGCCGGATTTAACCGAATTTCTTGCAAACGCAATCCACCGCTCTACGTTTCATGGATAGTATTTATGCTCCACTAGAATCTAAAACAACATAAGTTTATATTAATGTAATGAATGAACTTTAAACCAAGGAACACGAAAAAATAATCACGTAAAACAAACTTTTTGTAAAATAATTGTAAAATTTACGAAAAAAACTTAAACGCTATTTAAAATATATAGTCATGCAAAATACAAACACTGACTGACTATGAACATAAAACCCGTTCAAAGGGCTTTTCCATACAATACACGGTTTTCACTCGGTGTCGGTCTCTTCACACTAAAATAATAAATAGCGCTTAAGTCTCCCACTTACACGGTGGACCTTTTCCAGATTCATTGCAACCTGCTCAGCCGATAAGCGGAATATTGTTTCCCTACCTGTATATCTGTATCACTGTAGGGTGAAAACGAAAATGAAGTTAGAAAGCAAGACGCTGTCTTAGTACGAAAAGGAGGCCATTCTTAAAAAATATGACAAAAACGCAACCAAATTATTACTCAAATTAGTTCACTCTCTAGATATCTATAGCTGCGGCAAGTAAAGCAAACTTTTCTTAAAGCACTGTAAACTAGACTGAGTAAAGCATTTGTTAAACAATGAGAGAGCGGAAAATCTTTTTGTTTTCCGAGGGAAATAACCCGTTTATATCCTGCTAATGACGCAGTCCCTTGAAAAGCAACTTCACTTACATTACACTTTCTTTTCACAATGACTGTCTTATCAGTTTGTTTCCATGCCAGTCAGTACCTCTATCAGATGAAATAGTACTTTACGTCACTGCGAATCAATTACTTCTATTTTCAGATAAATATACTCAGTCAATGCGTTAGCGGAGTATTTAGCTCCATTGAAACAGAACCGTTCGGTTTCTTGAATTTGCGGTTTTTTAAATTACCATTTACATTGAGGATTTCTCAAATTAAAACACGGATTAAAGGGCTACAAATTCAATTAAGAACTAACATCAATAACGAAAACCTTTACTCACCGTTTAACAGTCTATACGTTTATGTAGTTATCAGTCTCAAAATTCAGTCCAGAGTTCAGGTACATATCTGAAAAAGAAATGAAATTTATACTACAAAAATAAGTTATAGTAGCAATTTTTTTCCAAACAGGTTAACTGTTAGTTTCTAAAATAAAAATGAGCACCTCTTGATACTGTTAAATATTTATAACCACATACAACTCTTTATGTAAAACATTTGTGCTTCTTTCAAGTTCTATATTACCTTCCACGTACCTGGGTGGTCTGAAAAGTTTCCGACATTTCGCCATTTCTCGACATGTTTTCCGAACATTTTCTGAAGATTTCTGAAAAATCTGGGGTCGGAAACTTTTCAGACCACCCTCGTACATACATAGGATGAATGTAATGATTCTTTTACGTTTTAATAACTCGAATTCAGTCTGGATCAAAAGGGCCACAGAAAATCCAACCGTCGATCAGCCTAAAAACCCAAAATCAAAATGGATTAATCGACGTTTCTCTTATCCGTCCCGACTCTCAATTTAAATGTAGCGTAATGATACAAATATACTGAAAAGAACATAGTTAGTGCTACTAAAAATCCTATCATAAAAGGACTGCCAGTGTGGTTAAATATTTACTAATACGGCTATAGAACTCCGAAGCATCTCTCCTGAGGACATGATTGCAACCTCTCGAGTAAGTTGAAATAGGCCCTAATTTGGATATCTGGTTATAGAAGACACCACATAGACTACATCCTAGTCAAATTGAGAACCAGAAATTAAATAAAATGCTGAAAAACTTATCTAGGAAATTTGATGAAGCGCCAGCTCAAGTTTTTGAAAGTGATGTAATGTATGAAATAGCAAAAAACAGCAAATGAAAGAAGTTAGACGACTTTCTATATCTCTATGCATAAAAATGTAAAGATTTGAAATATCCAAATCATGGAAGTTTTAATGAGTTACAATCATGAAACTGTTATCGGTGATTAAATAGATTAGAGAATTATAGTACAAGCGGAAAAAATAGAAGGATCGGCTTTATAACAGCCACTCTCACTGCCGTAAGCACCGAGTCCGGCTTTACTTCCGTAAAATATATTCGTTTTTGGAGGTTATAAATAAATTGAAGGATTTTGATTGGCTTAGAAAATAAATTCAGTATATTCCGAGAAACCGACCCGCTGGAAGTATTTTCTGGCTAAAATAAAGCTAAAAGTAGCAGGCTTCTCCTAGCCTGCATTTTACTCCATGCTGAATGGCTTCAACATCAAATTTTGCCAACTTTCTTTTTTAAATGTAAATATATATACCAGTAAAAGTTGTTTGCATACTGCAAGCTATCAGATGAATGCAGTATCGTACCAGGTAATGCCTCAAATCAATTTTGAAAACTTCGCGCAAAAGACCGCCTGGCGACGAACTAAGGACCCGATCGCGCGACACAATTGCATAAGTGCAATTCTGACCTGACGATTAGATAAGTGCCATTCTGACCTGTTCCAAAATTTCTATTCAATATCTTATAAGGAAGTTCCTAAAATAAGATTACACTATCCCCCTTTGAAATACATGGTAGAATAGAAATGACGCTCAGGCATCGCTCCAAGAACCGTCAAAGGAACGGAGAACAGCGTATATGAAACATATGAATTGCCTCTATGTATATTCCATTTCATTCCCGGTTATTGGATAAGAATTAAAAATAATTGTCAAAATTGACCGCCATGCATCTTATACCAGAGAATTTTGCACCCACTTGGCGTCGAACTCACGGTCGTTTGGTAACATTTCTTAAGTTGGTACAATAGACAACCACGGCATCTCTAACCTCCGTGATTTTCAATGTTCTATCACTCCGAGAAAGGACTCAAAACAATTTTCGAAAATTCGCGCGAAAGACCGCCTGGCGTCGAACACAGGACCCGTTCGTGAGAGACAATGGCATACGGTAGATAAGTGCCACCCTCACGTGTTTCAAAATTTCAACTCAGTATCTTATCGGGAAGGTCCTAAAATAAGATTCCGTTTTCCGCTTTTGAAATGCATGGTGGAATCAGAATGACACTCTTGCATCGAACCAAGGACCACTGGAGAAACGGTGAATGTTATGAAACGTTTCTGTCACCATTCCGGGTTTTATCTTTTCAGCTTATCGGCAAGGCATTTAAAAAAATTTTCAAAGATTTCAGCAATGCATTTCTTATGGAAGAATTTTGCACCCACCTGGCGTCGAACACACGGTCATTTGGTAACATTATTTCCTTTGGTACTATGGAAGACAATCTCATCTGCAAACACCGTGATTATGATTGCTCTATCGGATCGAGAACGGCCTCAAAACAGATTGCAAAAATTCGCGCAAAAGACCGCCTAGCGTCGAACTCAGGACCCTTTTGTGAGAGAAGATTGCAAATTAATATTAGATAAGTGCCATTCTCACTAGTTCCAAAGTTTCGATTCAATATCCTATCGGGAAGGTCCTAAAATAAGATTCCGTTTTCCCCGTTTGAAATGCATGGTGGAATCGGAATGACCGTCTTGCATCGAACCAAGGACCACTAGAGAAACGGTAAACCTGATGATAGAATGTTTTCAAACGCCTCTGTCACCTTTCCGGGTTTTATCTTTCCAGCTTATCGGTAGGCATTAAAAAAAATCGTCCATGATATCATTTCTTACGGAAGCATTTCGCACCCACCTGGAGTAGCCATCCAATCGCCAACGTGGTAGCATCTGTTGGATACGCAATAAACGAAGCAAATGTGCTTACTTGATAAATGCCTAAAGATGCTGACTCGGCAGAGAAATTAGTTGCAAATAAATATCGTGTGGATAAATGCAAATTTCTGGAACTGATGAAATTAAACAAAACTTTTATGTTCGTTATGGTTTCCTTCCATTTGGTCTTGTCATAGTCTACTGATACAAATTTCTCCATCATTATTAACGCTGGATAAGATGAGTAAAATATGTCAAAGAAGATCAAGTATAATCAAAAGTAAAAGAATGTAGAAAAAAGAGCTCTACGTGAGTTTTATGTGTAGTACGATGTAAACAAGGCGATGGATCTCCAAAAGATGGTTACCGTACCGAAAGAAAGAGCAATACAATCAGCCTCACTTCATACGAGACAAAGATTATCAAAAGGTATTCTATCGAAGAATAGGGAGAAGAATATTTAAGAGTGGGCTATTTTGGATTCAGGAGGAGAGATGAAAAACAGCTATGCATTCTCTAAGAAAAATAATGAAAAAGAGAAAGACTAATTTTTTTACCTTTGTGGGTCGAGAGAAAGGCAATGTCTACAGAATGAAATTGGAGCGAATATCGAATGCGAATGAATGAATTAAGGGAAGGTTAGGTCTCATCTCAATCGTCAATGCACACGTTAAATTTAATATTTAGTATCGGAAGGAATAAAGCGAGAAAATGAGATAAAGATTGGATCCGAGGGAAATATATTCGCAACCGATAATGGAAGAAGACAAAACCCACAAAGAAAAGTGGTGGAAAAGATCGCGAAAACACATAATGTAATGCAAAAAAGAATATCGCATTGATAATATTTAACATTACATTAGAGGTTAGGACAGGTAAATTAAGTCTGACAATGAGTATGATAAAATCCGAATCCAATAAGAAAGATTAGAGTCTGATGAAAATGCTTGAGCATATAATACACGTATAACACTTGGAAAATGTGCTTCACATACACGTACATATTCAAGACGAATACTTAAATCTGGAATTATCAAATTTATATACATACATCATATGAGTAGTTAAGATAAATAAGTATAGCATAGAACTTACTTCTTATTGTAAACCCAGTCAATTCGTACATAGATCAGTATTTATTTACTATAGATTACACTAGACTATACCACGCGATAGGAGACTGGTCTAGGTAAAACAACTGCAGACAGACCATCAAAACAATTCCGTAAGAAACAAAGCGAATACATAAAGTTTTAAAATTATGAAACGGTTCATATAAACCGAGATACGGTTTGTTATTTTCTTTGGATGTAAAACATGGAATGAAGCAGCAGCAGATGGAGATGTGGTGTGAAACATGGACTGTGAGGGAAGGAAAAGAACGAATGTAGATGAAAATAAAATGGAGAAATCGAGTGAGTAATGTAGGAGGAACCAACGATTAGTGAAAAGAGGATTGACATTGATCACTTTGACAGTCCTGCATTGGAAGAAATGGAGGAACTACGTTAGATTATATATTTAAGTTAGCGGAGAACAGCTGAGGGACTAATCACTGTGTTGGTGAATGATGAAGCCAACCAGAACCAGTGCATAATTGAGAAATTAGACTTCTTAGATTTAAAATGATTTAGCTACAAAGCAGTTTTTGTTACCTGGCATTATGGGATAAGTTTCAAAGCGTAAATGGCATTAAATTTCCTGTTATGTCGGAAAAACACCTATACGAAATAAGAAAATTACTCAAAATCAAGAGAGAAGATGCTGGTTTTATGTATGAATTTACTCACCAGAGGTAGTCGTTTCATTCCTTCACATGGTTGGCAAGGATTATCTTGAATGTAATATCTGAAATAAAAAATTGCATTATTTTTTTAAAGGAAACTCTCTCTCTCTCTCATACAATTCATAATTGCATGCTCATTTCACGAGTTTCATTATTATTACGAGTATCTTAATATTTACGTGAGAATTTAAGTAATATCCTTTAACAAAAAAGACAAAATGCGTAAATCAATTAAAAGAGTGTTACTTTTTTATGATTTGCTTTTGAAGATAAAACTAAAATTGCGTTTCTCACAATCAAGTTTCTGATTCACCTCAAAAGTGGGTAAGTAGTAATAATAAGTGAGTAATACAGAGATATTTTAAAGATACACAAATCTTTGCTTTGTCCCTCTCCCAAGGAAGAATAGACTTGAAAAAAGTCCGACGGGACCGGGAATCGAACCCGGATCTCCCGATTGCCGGTCGGGTGCTCTGTCCGTTGAGCTATCTCGCCGGAACATTCTCTCAAGCCATTCGGGAGACTTTGTGAGCAAGGACGTTGCGAGTTCGTGCGCGTTGCGGCATCGTTCGCAGTCATGGCTTCATTGAAACACCGGCCACACAAAGTGATGTTAGGAATACCCCCCTAAGGTTTTAATAACAAGGAATGGGTGGTTTTGCACGTAAGGGCGTGCACCAAGAAAAAATCCCAAGGAAGAATAGACTTGAAAAAAGTCCGACGGGACCGGGAATCGAACCCGGATCTCCCGATTGCCGGTCGGGTGCTCTGTCCGTTGAGCTATCTCGCCGGAACATTCTCTCAAGCCATTCGGGAGACTTTGTGAGCAAGGACGTTGCGAGTTCGTGCGCGTTGCGGCATCGTTCGCAGTCATGGCTTCATTGAAACACCGGCCACACAAAGTGATGTTAGGAATACCCCCCTAAGGTTTTAATAACAAGGAATGGGTGGTTTTGTACGTAAGGGCGTGCACCAAGAAAAAATCCCAAGGAAGAATAGACTTGAAAAAAGGTCCCGTCAGACTTTTTTCAAGTCTATTCTTCTTTGGGATTTTTCCTGGGTGCACGCCCTTACGTGCAAAACTACCCATTACCCATTCCTTGATAACATTATCAATATAATAATATCTACAATACTTTATTCTTTCAAAAGTTTTCTTTCAGTCATTATCATTTACGTTACATTACACTTTTAGAATACAACTTAGAAATTGTTAGTTGCACGTCGTAGTTACATATGGTTGGAAAAACCGTCCGTAATTATACTTGATTAAATTTCCATGGAAGAGAACCAAAAATAGGAAGGGAATAAATATTTCGGTTTTCGCCAAAATTACGATATCTTTTCGGTATCCGTTCCATTCCGGTTCGATGTTCTCGGCTAGAGTAATTACCCGGAAACATGGGTCACACATCTGTCCTTATCTTTCACCTATGTTTATACTGTAGATACGTAAAATATTAACATATACATTTGCATCGGATATTCTAAAATTCTTCAACAACAAAATAACATTTATAATACTTTCTGCAGCTGAAGTAGCAAGGCATTTCCAAGCAGCTTTCATCATGCAAATCTCGACCTCGCGCATTGTATGTACTATTCTGTTACTCTGTGCTTACTGTTGTGATAAGTTCGAGATAAGCGGATAAACGACTTCTTTGAGAACGGATTCAGAGCACAGCATTGCCCTTGAGGTGCGAATGAAAAGGCGGCGTCAAGGAACGATTCTTTAAAGACATCAACAATCAAAATAAGATGTTTACTAAAAAGAGTCGTGATTGAACATATCAATTTCAATTAGCTTTCGATTTTTAGAAACTTGCAAAGTTTGATCTTGCCAACGTAAAAATAATATTTCTTATTGCATTTTTCTTTGTATGAAGCACTCTATGTACTCTGTTATCCTGTTTTAGACTGCATGTAGTAACTGATATGATTTTATATTGATTTTCATTGTATGAAGTATATTACTGATGTTTTTGTGAGTAGCATATATAATACTGACAGTTGTTTAGTGTATTTCTAGACTTGTGTATTTGATACGTACATAGTAAACCATTGATCTTTGTTTTGTTGATTTTTCTTCTTTCTAACGATTCTAATATGTGTACGTACTTTAACCATTCGATCAATTTTCATTGATTTCCTTAAAAAAAAAGTCTTTTTTGCAATATAATATGACACCTACTAACGAGTCTACCCAGGCTCAGGAGGACTAGACTGCTATTTTCTAAAGTTTTTTTGTAATGGTATATATAATAAAAACATATTGAAATGTTCATTCTCATTCAAAGTCTCGCAATTTCCAATTGTATTGTAACCAAGATAAGAACCTAATTTCAATTTTCCTTTTTTAGTATCTGTAGGACCTTTATTTATTTAAATTTTGTAAAGTAAATGAAGCCTTCAAACGGTAAAAATAACTTGACGTGTATATGTTAGGGGAGTATAAAAGCCCGATGGTCGCGCGGGCAGCGTGTTCGACTCCGGCGAAATCGGTCCTGGGTTCGATTCCCGGTGATAGCTTACGTACGAAATGACCACAGATGTCGAAGCACTTTTAACAATACTACTTCTACCCCTTCTACTTTATACAAAAAACATCGATATTTAATATAGTCAATTGGCTATCTAATGAATCAATTAATTTATATCTCATTGGGAAGTGAGTGAAATTGATTTTCGAAATTTACTTCTATTTATTTCATACGGAAGATATCGGATGATTACATCTATACACAACAGTGATTATTATTTAAGACAAGTGAATCACTCGGTCAAAAATGACGGAACCATATTTAACTTATACTTCATAGGGTGGAAGGATATTTCAGAGGTAGTATTCTTCTAGAACTTCATCGATGCTTTTGGGGAAGGACTATTATGATCGTGGTCCAAGCAACCACAGTAGAGCAATAAAACAGTAAACCGCCGGATTTCGCTGCGGTCCGAAGAAACACTCGATTTCGCAGAAACAGTCGAGATGGTTTATTTTCTCTGCGATAAAACTATCCCTGTGTGAAGTTTAAATCATAAGTGATTATTTCGATGAAATTTTAGAATAAAGCTACTGATAATCGTAAAAATTTCTTAAGTTCTTCGATACCATGAGTCATTGAGTCATTTCGCCCCCACCGGGTATCGAAGCCGGGACCACTTTCTCCTGAAGTCGAACATCTAGCCATCGGGAAGCCCAAACTTATTGGTACGAAAGAAATCAAGAATTAACCAAATAATTTTAATATAATTCTTTATTAGTGAGTTTCAATTTACCCTTGCATATGTTCACTAAATCTATCATTTACATTTGATGTTTACATGTTAAATTTGATTCGAACTTCTTTCGAGAAAGTTATGACTCGGCAGGTATGTCACCAAAAATGAAAGAAACCAAAGAAGTCACAAGAATATTTGTGTGATGATGGACTTGTACAACAACAATGCCGCATTTATTAAGGTAATTTGCTTTTGCAATTGATTAAAACTTCTCAATTTCACATCTTCACAATTTATTTTAAATGACTAATAATTAAATATTTCGTCTTATTTTGTTTAGTAAGAATTTAAATAAATAATGTAAGAAGAATATACGTAGTAGTTTCACGTACTCCGATGGTCCTAAACGGTTGATTTTCAATTAATACAAAGAACAAGGATAAAAAGAATGCGAGATTCTTTTCTTTACTAGACTAATATACAAATTCCTTTCTAAGCATTTCTGCCAAATTTTTGGAAGCATGATGAAATAAACTTTGCGAAGTCGCAAAAAATATATTTTAACACCGGTTTGAAATGAAATTGTTCATCTTCTCCCTTAAGAATGTTATGCGGAACTTGGCATAATTTATTTCACCATCCTTCCTAGTG
The DNA here is from genome assembly GCA_036926295.1 of Pachydiplax longipennis. Taxonomy (NCBI): domain Eukaryota; kingdom Metazoa; phylum Arthropoda; class Insecta; order Odonata; family Libellulidae; genus Pachydiplax; species Pachydiplax longipennis. The sequence goes on from JAVFKF010000004.1 coordinate 3,215,626, forward strand.
GGGAGTTCCCCCAAGTCAAAAATTAACGATCAGCAGGTTCCTAGTATGATTATATACATTATTTTTATTATTATACAAATGTTATATTATTTAACACACACGCACAGCGTTCTTCTCTTAAAATGCACGTATAGACGGCCGCGAAATACACTTTAAAGAGCTGCCTAAAATCATTAGTCGATTTTATTAAAACTATTTAAAGTCTTTAGCTGTAGTTTTCACTAAAACGTTAATAATTTGGCATGACATGAATTGAATAGTGGAATTATACGACGTTTAAACATTTAAATTAAGAAAATCAGAAACATTGCACTCTTTCTTGGAAATAGCTGAGTAAAATACGCGCCTGTAGTATTTTTCAGGCCGCCCAAAGATGAATAAAATCAGAGGGTGTATTATGCTGTATTTTCAAGAGTGATGCCGTTAATACTTATGGTAATTTATAAGCATTTTCTATACGTCCTATCGCTACCTGCTTCTTATTCTTGGTGAAACCGTTTTGCCATAGTACGCTTGATTACCTCCATCGCTCTCGGTCCTGAACATCTTTTTTTCTACATACAACAGCATCTTCCATTTTTACTTAATCCACCATTCCTTCTTCCCCTTCCCTCAATTATTCTTCTTAGAAAACTATCCCGGTGTAGCATAAGCCCAAACCGAGTTATTATTTCCTCAAATAGTTTCTTCTTTGATATTCATCAGCACATCCTCATTTCTTTGTCTAGCAGCCCTTCTTACCATCCGCATTCTTCTCCACAGGTAAATTTCAAAACATTCCAAGTACTTTTCGTCTTTCTTTCAAACTATCAAAGTTTCACATAATATACACCATAAAACACCCCACTACCAATAAAACATTCAGCAAATCTCGTCCTCAGATCTATTGGAAATCCACTTGCTGTCCCTGCACTTTCTTCTAACCAATGAAATCCTTATGTCTTCAGTAGTGCTTCCGCTCCCAAATTAATGAATTTCACTCGTCTTTTCTATTATAGTTATGTGAAGTATCTTTGCTACTTATTTTCATAAGTTCCATACATTTACGTTGATTCCGAATTCCATCCCGACTTTACAATACTCTCCATCATACACTATAGCTCTGATAGATCTACAGTCTATAATAATAAAATGATATTCAAATGCTAGAGATTCGTTTATTTCGCATTTTAGCGTTTTGATTATAAAATCAGAAACAAACAGTTTGAGAGGCTCCTGCTTAATAAGCTCCCCCAATCCGCGCTTCGGTCCTTTCATACAAGATAAAGATTGGATACCCGCTTATAGAACGGATTCCATGAATGCACTGCAACCAGCCAATCCTCATTCGATAGACCCAAAACGTACATTCATCTTCCTTAGTTTTCTATTTGGTAGAAATTGCTTCATTATAAAGTCGAGTATGACCAAAATTAAGTAACGAGGGAAAAATGCTCTCTTTCTACATAAAAATCAGACCATTCTTAAAATAATATGATAGCAAACAGTATTAAACAACTCTCTAGATATCTACAGCTGCAAAGCAAATTAAAGAAGTACCATTTTTATTTTATGGTGTAATGCAGTAATTCAAAAAATAAAGAAAAGCCATTCTTTTCTTTTCCAATGTAAAAAATGTGAAGTTATCGAAAAACGGTTATAAAGCTATTCTGCTTAGAAGGTTGTTTTCACTTGACCCCTCGAAAAATGTCTTAAACGGGTTTCACTTTGTCTCAAAACCATGGAATTAAAAGTTTGGCATTCGTTAAGTAGTGCTTAAACGTAAAACGTTAAGAAGTTATAAATGTGAAATATTACTACTGCGATCTTACGAATGATTATGTCGGAGAAATCACAAACCCAAAATATTTTTACGTAATCTTATCTCAAAATTATCTTGACCTTGCTGTGATCGAAGTTCGAGAGACAATTGATTGAATTTTTATCAAACGGTGAAACCGAAGACAGTGAAAAATATTTTGATTGAGTGAATGTGTGGCACCTCATCTGAAGCTGAATAACTGTGTTAGAGATTAGAATAAGTATTCGTGGATTTTATTATCCGAGAGATTCTCGAGTCCGTCGTGAAATCTGAGGCGCTAAGTCATAATTGAACCTGTAGATTTAATAATACATTTATGTCTTATCTACGTCCTTCTGGCACACATAATCTCGCTTAAGTCTCCTCAATACCCATTATCTCTTAAGTGTAGAGAATATTCAAGAAATTAAATCCCTGAGACAGATGGAAAAGAGTTTTAGCACATAGGAAGTAGATCCAGAAGTAGAAGTAGAACATTTTTTCAAACAGTTAAGTGTACTTTGAAGGCAAGGGCATATGTGCGGCATCGTCCTCATAGAAGCAGCGGCCAAGCAAAGGAGATGAACATAATAGAGACTCTTCCAGATCTATTTTCTTCTGCTTATCTCACACATTTTATATTTTTCCACACAAACAACTTCCACTGACTTTTTTCATCTAAATCTACATCTATTAAAAATAACATCCATACCTCGGTGAATCAAATTCAACTCCCAAGTCCTGTTATTTTAAATGTACGTATTTGTTTCTACACTTTATTTCATATCGTAAATTAATTATTCTCCTATTTGTTATGGTATTCTATATAAGTTGCCAACCATGGCTGTTGTTCGATCAGATAATAATAAATAAGGTAAATTTGAGACTTAAAAGTACCGTCTCTATTAGAAGAAGGGAAATTGATGCAATTTGCTCGGCGTATGTGGACTTTTTGGGTGCTCAATAAATTCTTCTCATCACTTTACGAAAAATGTGTAGTACATTATGTGATATGATAATAAATTTACTTAGGAATACTTACCCTGTACAGTAAAATTTATATACGCACATAAAATAAAATTTATGTATGTTTATTTAATAAAATAAAATAATGTATTTATACATGTATACGTTAATTAATCTTGTAATTTTTATTGTACACTGTGTTGCGATCTATCTCATTTCTTCTTTCACTCTTTCCTAACAAACTCCTATGTTTTCAAATTCTCCCTTCTTTTAGTTTTTATAGTGGATATTTTTTTATATGATCAAAATTATCAGTATTTTGTTTACGAAACCAACCTTTCCTTCCCTTCTCTTGTGTATATGATATTTCAAACAATTGTTTGAAATCATGTACCCTAAAATCAGTTTTCTTCTTACTATATATTTTTATTGTAAAGCTCAATTGAAAAAGGCTTTATTTTATTATGGAATGGAATAGACGAAAAGAACGCGTTATAAATAAAAAGCAAGGAATAATAAAGTTTTCAGCTAGCTGAGCAGAAATTATGCATTTATGAAAGAAATAATTGAGTCATTGGACAAGTACGATAGATTTTAAGAAGCCTTCGACAACGAAATGACTTCCTTTTGCATAAATCATTTACTCGTTAAATATTTTGCTTAATATGTATAAAGCAATCCTTTTATATTAAATACTTTCTTCTAAAGTAGTCTTTGTATCAGTCATTGATCCCAATTACACCACATTTAATGTATTTCTACGAAATATTAATCCCCGACCTACGCGAATTCGACTTCTTTGGGGAGTTATAGGAGTGATGGGAGAAAAGATGCTTCCTGAACGATTCCGCCAAGTCACTATTGAACACATCCATTTCATTTTAGAAGCGAATACGGATTCAAAATTGTACAGAAAACGATTAATTAAATACAGGGCTACACCTTTGAACATTTACTTACTTAATAAATGTCTCAAATTTAGAGTTTTTCCTAAAATACCTTGTTACGCTCTTAACCACCTTCCCCAACTTACCTCTTCCATAAGACCTGAAGATGTCAATGGTTGATGTAACCGGTCAAATTAAAAATCTGCTGTGGAAGCGAACTAGTTTTTTTCTGTTTTAAAATGTTTGCTACGAAACTCCAAATATATTCCCTGACTGTACGGGGTTGGGCACCCGCGTCCAAAAAGACTTCAGCCGTTGAAGCACTTTTAACAATACTACTACTGTTTCCCGAAAAGAAATTCCGATAAATCCAAATGAGAAAGGCATTACTGGCAATAGAAAGAAATGCATTAAAACGCTTTGAAGATTTAAGATCAACGTTTAATTTCAAATCGCTAAGTATATGAAAGGGATTCTAAAAGTATAAGGAAATTCAGACGATCAAAGAAGGCAAAATAATAGCAACGAAATCGTAACAAGCGAGAAATGAAAAATGATCTTGGTTTCCCCCATCATCCAAGAGCCCTTGCGAATGTGCTAGTTTTCTCTACGACCACGAGGATGCAGCATCACTGCTCGGAGTAAACATCATTTCATTCCATCGCAGTCGTGAATAAGACAATAGTAAAGGAAAAAGACGTTTTACTTAATCCCGCAGTACAACTAAAATGACAGACAATCCATTAGTGTTCCACGCAAGAACTAGGCAATTAACACGAAACGAAATAAAATAATAGATAACCAAAAAATCGTAATTAACGAAGATGATGTGGTAAAAGGATAAGCAGTAAAGAGGCAGAGTGAAAACGAATAAGAAAATGAAGGAGGCCGTGAAGACGTCGGCAGCCATTTCTAAAAATAATCTCGGATCGATGATGGCGGTGTCCCTCTGTCGGAGAGACTGCGAATCATCGAATGCAGCTGGTGACGTCAGCCGGTTGGGGTGGGGCGCGGAGTGAAAGACCCCAGCGAAGGGGAGAGATTAAAATTTGGAGCGAAATGGAGGTAGGTCTGGAAATCCACTCGAGGACTATGCGTACAAGATTATCAGAGGTCAGGGACGGTCGAGACGGAGGTCAACGACACGAACAATTTCGACACATCGGAGGGAATGCCTTGACCTCGGATCAAAATGGTATTCATTTTCAGTCTCTACACAAAAATGATTTGAGGCTGTTACAATTCAAATAATCCTCCCGATTAGCCAAGTGGGTAGCGCGTTTGCATTTCGAAAAGCGGTCTCGGGTTCGATTCCCGGTAGAAGCATATACATACCTAACTTAAAGGATCAAATTGAAAATTTCGCGCAATAATAAAGACGTTTTGCATTGCTCATCCGAAATGGCCTCTGCTGTCGAAGCCCTACTATATATATTATACCACTACTACATATATTATACCACTACTATATATATTATACCACTACTACAATAAGTAATGCATGTAATAAATTAACGTAATTAGTACTTCGACAATATTTTACAGGAACAGCAATTTGTTGATAATAACAATAATAAAGCGGCTTCCATGGGGCGAGATTTAGACTAATAAGTTTCTTCTTCTTCTGACTCTTTGTCATATAAAAAATAAAAGAAAGCTAGAAACGCAGAAGCTTGAAAAAAGTGTAGCGAAGGAAAATACTTTGTGGGTTTGAAAATCCAAATTTGCACTTAAGGAATAAAAGAAGGAAAACGCAAAAAAGTAGGGGTGAAAAACCTGCGAAACCTTGAGTTAGTATAATAGTTTATACTAAAAAGACAGACTAAGGCAGCTCTGAGAGAAGGATGTCTTTTATACAGATAATGCAAAGGGAGTTGCGTTTACTTAAAAATAAACGAAAGCACATTCCTACATAAAGTATTCAAACTGATAAGAGGTAAACACTAAGATACAAATGTTTCTCTCACATCCATTTCACATAAGAAACAAGTTATCAAATAACCCCCTACCATTATTATCATCAATACATGTGCGAGTGCACATCTTATTGGTAAAGAATCGACGATTCGTCATGGTGTGAACATGATCACGAAATATTCAAAACTACGGATATTACCTCTTTGTTGCATTGGCCGTTCTCATACAGCTCTTATTATTATTCGACCCTTTATTTGGCGAGGCGAGTGGGCCTCTCTTCCACCTAACCTCGATAAGAAAAATAAGGAAATAGTCAATTCGAGAACTATATTAATCTGATGGTAGTTCATGAACCCCCGCCGAAATAGTAGGGTAGATAGGAGTGAGAGAAAGGATTGGTTATTTCCTAAGGGTCGTGACTCATAACTCATTGCTACCGACATGAATGTGCAAAAACACCAGAAACAGCTAGTCTGATGTCATAGGAATACGCAAGCTTTCCGAAAAGAGTTGATACTGCTCTTCACATGCAGACTGGGCAAGAGGAGGAAAAGAAATGTCAAACTGAGGAAAGCAAACCTAGAAGAGATGAGACAGCGTTAGAAAGACCACTCGCGGAAGGGTTTTAAGTGTTGCCAATGGAAATCAAAACCATAATCATTTGGCGATTGGAAGGACGATTTCAATCAGAAGAATGTGAACGAACAAAATTATATGGAAAGGTACAGTAAAAACCGGTTAAGATGATGTTTAAAAGGAAATCTTCATTATGAGCTGGACAGCTTTACTACCTGGGTGAGCAATACTTCCGTTGTCTTTTCTTTCTGAAGAATGGACGGCTTTTCACATGGGGAGAGCGTCTTCGAAAATAAGGAAATTTTCAACGGCAGTGGCACAACACGATCTCTCAACAGTCAGCAAAACATATCAGATCCAACAGAGGGACTCACGGAATTGGTCATTTCAAAGAAGAAACTCGCAAGGAACCCATTTTCAGAGAAGAAGTGTGAGAGGATGGTGACAGAGATGATGAGGCGGAGGATCGGCAGAATCATCTTCGGACGCCTTCAAAGCTCTTCAACGGCATATTTACCATGTGTTTCTCGTAAAAGTGGGAGCATCTTAAATAGGTTTCCTCTAGATGCTGTTGGAAATAAGAGCTTGAGTAAGAATAAAATGAAATGGTTGTGAATGGCTGTGAATGATGGAGGAAAACTGACTTGATTGAGGCTGATTTTTATGTCCGACAGTTATTTTCCGAAATGATAAAAGCATTCGGAAAAATTCTGCGATGCTGGCTCATTTTCATTCCATTTTTAGAGTAAATAAAACGAACATAAGGAAACGAATTTCGGAAATGCGGAAATGACGTTCAATCTGTCAGAGTCCAATGACCTTTGACACTCCTCTTACGCACTCTCAACTTTGACCTTTCAAACGAACCTTTTCATGAGCCCTCAGTACTTTGGCAAACACTAAGAAATGATCTGTATGGAACTGGGTGAAGAAATACAATTTGAAACCATTTACAGATGTCTGCGGCACATCGCTTTGCTCGGACGGTAAGCAGCAAATCAATATGATTGTTAGAGCATTTCAGGAGATATAATGGTGCATTTCGCCGCATCCGCCACAGATTTTCAAACCTGAGCTTCTAAAGAATGTGCAATTGATGGAATGTAAAGAAACTTTGCACATGAAGTTGTGCGACTGACTCAAGGTTATACGAGAAGTGAAAAAGTTGGGTTCGAGTCCCAGCCAAGTCACAATTTTTCACTTCTCGTATAACCTTCTAAAGAATGTTTTAATGCGATCAAATAAACACATGGTATCTGAAATCGTAATGAATTACACATTAAAGCATCGGAATTTCGGAATGTAATAGCATAATTAATGCTTGGTGTTTCAATACTACTCATTTTTCATTGCATATTAACCTAACTTACTGAATATATTTTATTTTAGAACTATTTTATTTTAGAACTATTTCTAACCTAGAAAAGTGGATAATCTGGAGTAAAATTACATGATTTTGGGATTTCGAAAGTCAATGAAGAAGTCTTTTTCTTCAGTTATACCTGAATTTCGCCCCAAAAAAAAATTCGGTGAAGTGAACGACGAGCAGGGTAAGACTTTTCATCGAGACATTCCAGTTATGGAAGCGACGATGGGCTGGCTTTTAATAAAGGACGACTCAACACAACACAAACAAGCAGAAAAGGGATTTTTTAAATGTCTTAGCAAACTTTCTGTAATTTTTACAATTGCAACTTCTTATTACGGTAATAAATTCTTAACTAAATTCATACCTTTTCTGAAGATGATACTGATATTCATGAAATAAGAATAAATTTAGCGTAAATGACGTCGAAGGGGAATGCATGTAAAATTACGAAAAGGCAAGTTATCTCAATCTTACGTGATGGTGCTTTTTGGAGCTCATCTGATTTTAGTGATCAAAAATTGGTAAATAACAGCTACCATATTAACGAGAAGAAATTAATATGTGTCAGCCCGTTTAATTTTAAAAGACTTACTATTAAGTTATCTAGAGTTAAAGAAATTCATTATAAGTTAGTAATGATATTAATGTTCGTTCGTATTATTCTAAGATATTAAAAAACAGAGTACTCAAAAAAAGCTTATAACTTGTTCCGGATTTAGGAATAGAGATGCTCAACCAGTAGGTCAAAAACATCGATGACCCACACTTTCAATGCCATCTAACGAAAAATGCTCATAAACGCCCGAGAAAAAACGAAAAAAACAAAGGGTGGAAAAACATTCAGTTATTTCTCTTCGACGTATTTCCGGTTACGCCAGATTGGTTGATGGGGTTCACATGGCTAGAAAACTATTTCTTACCAAGGTTACCAACTCATTAATGGTGATAAGTTTAAAATTACTCTTCCCTGCGAATTTGAAAGCGTTTCTCAAATACGAGTCGATCTCAATCCTGAAAAACACTTATCAAGGTTATCATCAACACTAAGCAGGGTTGCAACCCAACAGATCGGATCTTTCTGGAGATCGCTGTTCAATTCATATTATCAAGCAAACGATACACCTTTCTGATAATTTCCCATATAATGACTTCCTCAAGAATGATGCCCACTGCATTCGGGGAGGGTTAGTTCTCATTCTCAGGAACAAACTTCATCAAGAGCCAATAGTATAGAATTAATCTAAACTATCATTCTAACGACGCGGAAAACACTTCGTCTGAAGTATCGACAATAATACAATTGTATGTACTGAAATAAAAGGAACGAAAACATTCTAATGTGCGTATACTTTTTAGTATATTTGGTGTTCTTTTCGTTCAAAAAAGGGAAAGCAGCGAAGTTCCCTTACATAAAATCAGTATGTCTTTATTTATCCACGAAAAAATCGTATGAATAACTGTTCATTTATTGAAAACGTTTGTGTTCATGGGCGAATTTCGAATATCAAGAGTCCCTAGCAAAGGACGACTTTGAGGCCCCAACAAGAGATATTAAATAGGGGCGGATTTAAGAGGGCCTAAGATCAGACTGAGGAGTCAATTATGAGGGAATTAAATGATAAAATACAAAGCACAGAAGTTCGGCTTATGGCCAAAGAAGCCTCATTCGATACATTAAAAATGACACCTCTTCGGCTCGTCTCGAAAATTATTGTTCCTTGAGAGTCTCTTCTTTGTTCTTTGACTTGTTGGGAATAAAATCAGTGCTTATATGTTTTAAGTGAACGTAGTTTTGCAGAGATCGTTACGACCGTTGAAAATTTCGCTATTCTACCTGGTTATTACCTTTCTATCTGGTAAAAACTGCTTAGTTATACAGTCAAAAATGGCCAAAATTAAGTAACTAAAGAAGATTCTCTCCTTGAGTAAAAGCTTCTTACTATTCTTCATAAAGTATTCTTCAAAAATATGAGGAAACATCCCGATTATAACCCGCTTATAGCGCGGTAAGCGTCTTCACTGCATGTCGGGGAGGCCCTCATTTAGTGCCTACAACAAAGCCAACTGTAATTGCTTCAAGGTGGGTATGAATTGTTCGCCAGACATTGAAGAATGCGGTGCGCGACAGATGAATGCGGATCGATATGAATGCGACGCCCAGAATAAGTCGTCTGCGTCCTTCACACCATCGCAGTTATATTATAAACAAGCGAAACAGAAGACTCGATGACAATTTAGATACCCACCAATCAACTTATACGAAGATATACAGGAAAATGAGATGAGTAACTCCCCCAGAACAAGGATGAAACGACTGAGTGCTAACAGTAGAACCCGACACTTTTCTGGTGGGCGTCTTATCACCGGGTTGTGTAATGCAGCCGCAACTTTTAGAGAAGACAGATTATGTATAAATATTTTTTTAACGTTTTGGTCTACCGAATGAGGTGAACAATTGGGTTGCAGTGCGTCTATGGAAGGGAAAAATCCGCGTCTTAGGCGGTTTCAAAATGGAAAGAAAATGCTAAACATTCATTACTTTGACTACAAGCATAGTATCACCAAATTTTATTCTAACATGTAGAGTATGGTTGGTCCGGAGTCTCATGCAATTCACTATAAACCTTGAAGACGATGAATGCTTGTGTTATTCATAATTCTAGTAGGACCAGAATGTAGGGTAAATGACGAGAGCAAGAAATAATAAAACAAAATTTCATAAGTAAATAATATCACAATGCTCTCAGTGAAAACAACAAGTTTGACCTAAGAAGTAGTGAAACTGCACCGATATTTGTTTTTTTGAGCGAAAACCAGAACGAAAAATATTACGGTTGGATGCTCTCACTACATAATAAAGGCATCATCACTATGTTTGGTGAACATGTCGTCGCCTATCTTCCGCCGCATTGCAACTTTAGAACTATAAAATAGTAATACCTTAAAAATTTTCCTAACACTGCTTGGTTAATTGCTGCCAAAATGACACTACATTTGGAGTACAAAAACGTTCTCGTAGCGCCCACATCATGTCCTATGGTAGCGAAAAATGTGCGCATGCTGAGAAGTATATGAGAAACCAAATGCGGCGAAGGGACAGAGTAAGTTCTATGGAATGATAACAGCATGAAACGGCTACTTAAAAAGAAGAGAGTTTGGCACCTTCTGCCATTTTCCTAGGTCAGATGTCGTAAAGTGAACGCTGCGAAAATTGCTAGATTCCTTGGGACCGCTTAGAAGAAGAAATATGAAGCAAATAAAGGAAATGAGTTCAAAGATAAACGTCATTCATCTTCGTTTGTGGCTTATGTAAGATTCATAGTCTTTCTATAGCATTTATGTTTCACTGATAGATAAAATCAATACTTTTTATTAGCAACAGAACTGGAAAACAACAGATGCAAAGAATCAGAGATTAACAATTCTCCCATTTCGAAAATGTTTCTATATTAACAATCCGATTAATCGCTCCATCACTAATGAGAAACGACTTCAACACTTTCAAAAGTAATAATAATAAAAGGACTTATTATATCGAACCTATAATCTATATACAATCTAACTATAAAATTAAAGAAAAAGAGATTATCTCAATTATCGAGTTGATTTGTTTTCTTATATAGGATTTTATTATTAAATAATACGCAGCTCAAACATAGCCTACTGGTTTCTTACGCAGCCCAATGGTATATATAGAACTGTGACCTTAAAATGGAGAGGGGGTTCCCCAGCATGCACAAAACATCGTCAACCCTCTTTTACGAAAAATACGCATAATACTCTAATTCCCATACCAACCATCAGAATGCCAACGATTTCGTGGTTTGATAGCATTTCCAAACGATGGCATTATTAATAATTTTTTTATAGCAATTCAGATAAGATTGAACTGTCCCAGGGAAGGAAGGAGGTTTTATAATAATAATGAAACGATCTTATTTGGGACTAGTAAGTCTTTGCTTACCTCTAACTTTTCGTCATGCATAATTTAACCCAAAAAAAGATAGCTTGAAGGAAGTGAAGAAGGAAATAAAGCTGTGGTTTTGAGAACCCAAATTTGTACTCGCGAAAAGATACTCTACAGCAGAAAAAAAGAAGAATACTACTAAAAAATTGATTTTGAATAGAATAGTTCTCAGCGAAAGGATAGAGGGAAAGATGGGCGAGTTTATTCCGAAGAAAGCAACGTATGCATAATGAAGTAAAGGCGAGGGAATGGTGCAGCAGAAGATCGATTAGTTGAGACAAAGAGTGGTAAATATGGAGGGGAAAAAAGGAAGGTTATCGTCCATAACCTGATCCAAGGAATCGCCAAAGGCCTTGACCCCGGACAACGTCGAGACGTCTGCCCTTCGAAGAGGGGAATGCACCATGTGCTGCTGCTCTTTCACTCTCCAAATCGCATTTTCGCCGCCCATCGATCCACGCCACCATACTGCATTCCTTAATTACGCGAATATATTCTGAAAGGGGCAGCAACCAAACAATGTTGTTCACACATAAGCTACCTTAATTGCACTGTCAACGTTGTAGGAGCAATAACACTGTTAATACTGTAATTTCCACTTCTTCTCTCACTGAAGACGCGGTTTTCTGCCGGTCTCGATATCTTTCAAACGATGGTAAAAACACCGCTTAAGATGCTATCCGCTTCCCCATTCCGACCCACTACAGCCAATCCTCAGATCAAACATTATTATTCTTCCTTGATTGGTGAAATAGCTTCATTATAGAGACAGAACGACCAAAATTTATTAACAGAAGCTATGTTTGTTGATCATTACTATAATTAATTGGTAAAAGAGTTCAGTTAGACGCTCTCTCTTTACGAAAAGAGAATTTTTCTCTTCCCAAGATGCATTCGCCAATATTCCGCCTTAAAAATTGTTTACATAAATCAGTGACCTTCTGACTCGCCTCCAAGCAGAGCGGCAGTGCAGTATTTTGAGGTCTGTTGAGCGTATTCTTGCAGACATTCTGCGTGTGATGGCCTCTGCAGTCAAAAAATGTTAAGTTAAAACCCTAATTGTCTATCAGTTTAAAATTGCTTCATCGTAGAGTGAAAAATGAGCAACATGAAGTAAAAAATGGAGGAGAGCTCTTTTTCCGATAATTTGACCTTTTTTTCTAAAACTAAGAAGAGAACGCAACCAATATGACTCCCATTCGGCTATAAGCCTTTTGCAGTCTTAAAAGATAAATGAATAAATAAGCGATATACGACAATAGTTGGCGGAATATTTAATTACCATAACTATAGCTGTGACTAACGAACTGAAGAAGAAGAAAGCCCTTTTTGGTTTTAAGGAGTAAAGCAATCAAAAATTAAAAGAGCCAAAATACTTTCCTTTTTGTTTTCTAACGAGAATAAATAAAATGTTATCAATCTCCACTATAACACTATTCCTCTCATAACACAATTTTCTCCCGCTAAACATGCATGATTTCCAAGTATCGCATGAATTTTTAACTTTATTATTTCCACGTTTTGTATGATATCATACCTACGTAATGAGACCGTTCCTCCTACAAGACTCCAACAAAAAATAATTACGAGAAACAGTCCTTCGCATTTGCCTTTACTCAGAATCATTTCCAAAAAATTGGACATGTTCATTTTATCCATTCCATAGCTTTCAAGATTTCAACCGAATTCTATTATTGGAACTTTACAACTTGGGAAAAACGCTGCACAGGTTTCAAACATATAATATCGTCTGTTTTGTATCACGTCGTTCAGAATATCTTCCGCAGGATCTGCATCCTAAATAAGTTTCCATGTTTTATGAAATTAAAGTAAAATTAGACTTAAGAAATTAGTTAAAGATTACGATTTTAGCCGAAGAATATTATTTCCCGTTCTAACTTTGTATCTTTCTGTTTAATAGTTATTTAAATCATAAAAGACTGTTCTAAGTAACTAAAACCTTGTCATCCTTAACGGGGTGCTCACTAGAATTATGTACCGTACGAACCCTTATAATACGGTACACTCTTGCCAGAGAATTCAGTAAGAGATAATAAATAGCGGGAGTTTATGGGAAGAATGAGAATTGATAGGCGTCTGAATTCGGGTGGTACACTAACTGGACGCGGAAAAGGTGAATAATGCGTAGACATTATGTTTTACGGAAAGGAAAGTTATGGAGAGAAACAAAAGTGAATGCTGATCATATGAATTACATGATAAGCACAGGGAAATAATAAAAGACGAGTTGAATGCGTCACCATTAAGGAATGCTGAACAAAATTCTGTAATTTTGACTAACAGACGTTGTAATAAGAAACAATCATCATGAATACAGAAAATTTTAGGTATCACTTTCATTATAAACTTTTCCTTCCGTCAGTGGTCGTTCTAATTTCACCATAAAACAGGGATATCTTATGAGCGAGATTGTGATTTTTTCTTATCTTTTATAAGTGAAATATTTCCTCCTATTGAAATGAATCTGGGTCGCACAATTTCAAGACATATGAGATTTACTTTTTATTTAAACTTCAGAAGTCAAAAAGTTTTAGACGAAGGGGCAGATAAATTGGGTCGGTGATGTGCAACTGCAAGTAATAATATCCTACCTACAAGGTAATTCTTTTTTCGAATGAATTGTGTAAGAATTAATATTTCGGCTTTAAATGCAAATGTTAGTGCTCAATCATCGGTGATTTATAAACATTATAATCGTTTAGGTCGAATGAAATGCAGGCATCTGCAGGTCGAATAGGAGCTACCTTACAATTAGATGGAGAAGACTATGGAGCGAAAATGCTTCAGGGACATGTGTAAATGGGTTTCAGTCACCAAACGATTATTCTTACATTGCAAGATGGCCAAAAAATATGCAATCTATAAATGGAATAGAGAAAGATAATAATAATAATGTTAATCTTAGCAAATGTATGTATGCGATCTTGAAACCCGAACGATAAACAGAAGCAAAAATCGACTTGACTGAGACTTGACCCACATTCCAGGAGGGTTTTCTTCTTCCTTTTCTTAAAATTCCTAATCTTCGAATGCTAGCCCGGAAGGTGGAAGACCTGGGTTCGATTCCCAGTCATGTCGCTATTTTTCACTCCAGTTTATCCTTCAATCAAAATGATTCGTTGATGAAGACTAGTACATACAATTCAAAAAAATGTGAGTCTTACAAGATTAACCGCCCGAACTGGGAAAAATGCAAAATATAATCTATTGAACTACAATCGCAACCTCAAAATGGGGAAACTTACCGGCGTGACTGGCTTTTGTATTTAAAATTAGAAGATGTTGTGATTTTTACTGATGTGAACTATTTTCCCAAAAGGCAACACTAACTTGAGGCGGCTTCAAAGAATGGAAAAATAAAAACAATATACTCAAAGTACATAAAAACAAGTGCTATACACTCGAGCTGTTTCAGAACATGGTGTACTTTCATTAGGGGTTTCGCAATTAACTCACAAAATCAACTTAAAGAAAACCAAACATTGGCCTCTATAATGTTGTTCAGTATATTGCATTGAGAGGAATAACGAACACTGATAGTGCGTTTCAAATTCGCCGGACGCAGAGGAAAATCATGCAGAAAATACATCACGTAGAAGTATGTAAGCACTCTTTGAGTATTGTAGACATTGGAGATGGATTGAGAAAGAAAATTCTCGAACTTCTACAAAAATCACTGCCAGATTTAAGAGGACAAAGATATGACAAGGCCTCGAGCGTGTTTTTTAAGTAAGGTCCGTTTGGAAATAAGTACACAACGAAAGGTTATTTCAAAAAAGTAAATTTATTTTCAGAAAGTACATACTTAACTCTATTTTTCGACATAGTTGCCAAGTTTGTTCAAACACTTATCATACCTCTCAACCAATTTTAAAATACCCTCTTCATAAAGACTTGCCGCCTGCTCCGATAACCAAGAGTTCACTGCCGTTTTCACGTCATCGTCATCATCGTAACGCTTGCCACTGAGGTGCTGTTTGAGGTGGAGGAACAGATGGTAATCGCTCGGCGCAAGATCAGGACTGTAGGGTGGATGGTCTATAACTTCCCAGCCAAAACTTTCCAACAAATTGCGGGTCTGACCTGCAGTGTGAGGTCTTGCATTGTCATGGAGAAGGACAATTCCCTTTGTCAGCATGCCGCGTCTTTTGTTTTGAATCGCTCTGCGTAGCTTTCTCAGGGTTTGACAGTATGCTTCTGCGTTGATAGTGGTTCCTCGTTGCATGAAGTCGACCAACAAAACACCATGCCTATCCCAAAACACCGACGCCATGATTTTGCGCTGGGACAGAGTCTGTTTGGCCTTCACCTTTACAGGCGAGTGTGTGTGTCTCCATTCCATGCTCCGTTGCTTTGATTCGGGCGTGATATGCGAAACCCATGTTTCGTCACCAGTTACGATCTGACTCAAGAAGCCGTCACCTTCTTCGTGGTAACGAGTCAAGAACTTCGTCGCACACTCAAATCTTTGGTTTTTGTGGTCCTCTGTTAGGAGTTTCGGGACCCAACGGGAGCACAGTTTCCTAAACTGTAGGTGTTCAGAAACAATTTTGTAAAGCACTGATCTAGACACCTTAGGAAATTCGTTTGATAGACCTGTTATTGTGAAGCGCCTCTTCTCACGAATCCTCGCTTCATCTGAAGCCACCAAATCGTCTGTAATCAAAGAAGGGCGACCGGAGCGGTCCTCATCATGGACGTTGTCACGGCCATCTTTGAATTCTCGTACCCACTTACGCACTTTGCTTTCACTCATAACAGTATCACCGTACACTTCGCAAATCTGTCGATGAATTTCTGCAGCAGTCAGGTTCCTTGCCGACAAAAACCGTATCACTGAGCGAACCTCACACGTGGCGGGTGAGTTGATAGTCTTAAACATTTTGAAAGCACAGAACAGGATCATACAGGTTAGCAACACAGCTGAAACTGAGCACAGTTGTTCCCAGGGCATGCCGGTACACGACGCACGCGCTCGTTGCGGTATGCGCGCGAAATACTAGTGTGTACAATAAAACGGACCTTACTTAAAAAACACGCCTCGTATATGGAAGTCAGAATTACAGGGAAAGAAAATTTTAGTATCTTTATTTCCATTAGAATTTTAGACAATATTACGCTGAATAAAAGGCATGAATTGATCACAAAGTATAAAGATCAGTTCCCATTTCCATAGTAACGAAAGCGGGCCACAAAAATAACAATCGTGTACGAATTGATAGTGGATGATGTGAGATTCCATGAGAGATGACTAAAAATGTTAATATTTTTGTGGTCTATCTTTTTAGTTATCTTCTATGATATACACACACACACACACACTCGTATGTATGTATGTATGTATATATATATATATATATTGGAAGGTCTCAGTTAGCGACGAATCCGACCCTCAAAACACCAAATTTTCAAATTTGCTATAACAAAGTGCATAATTCTAACAGGAAAGATATTCATAGTTACGATTATTCAGAATTTATTTGTGACTAAGCATTTTCAACACATATTGTAGTCCATCTTAAAAAATAAAAAAATTCAAAGAAGAAACTAACTGATACGTGAACTTACTAACAGAATGTCGGCCTTTACTTTGAAATTAGATTTGATAAGAGAATGCAAGCAATAACACATTGTTTTTCCTAAAAGTAAAGAAACTATTAGGAATTCAAAATGATGCGCGATGAAAGTGCCGAATATAATGAGTATTAATCATAAACAAAGAACATACAAGGATTTCTAACAAGTGCGTTGTCGGGGAATCCAGTAAAGTAATACGTCAGAGTATTAGGAATTTGGGGCAAGCAAAAGGTGAAAATAGGATCTCGCCCCCTTTTAATTATAACCGATTAAATATTTACGGTTTAAAACATAGGAAAGACTCTTTCGAGTGCAAAACGCTTACTAAGCGAGACATTACGGGATTTACAAATATTTATTTCTTTTACTCTTTAAAACAAATGGGATTTATTCTTGGCATTTTAAGTGCTTAATTAATTATTATACACCTTAAAATGAAAAAGAATCATCTTTAGTTTACATTAAACGACACAAAAGTGTGCATATCGAGAGAGTACTAACGTTGTGTTATATAGCTTGTCTACTCATATTTTTCAAAGAATGATAACTTATCGGACAAAGAGCGCGCCTTTTCTACTTTATTTCAGACAACTTTCACTCTAAATTGAAATAATATTTAATAGACGAACGATTAGGGAAGAATAACGAATGTTTTAGAATCAGTAAAACTATACCCGACAAACATTGCACTACCACTCTGGTTAATAAGATTTGTTTACACCATGAGATTGCGATAAAAGGAAACAACGCCTAGCGATTTTAATTTAGCGTTCTCTCCTGAGAGAACCCTATATGGGAAGATCTTACTTTAATTAGAATCGGTATGATAGTGGATTGGTAGTCGGTTCTGTTTATCTTCTCTTCTGCTTCAAGATATTCTTTTCTTCTCACAAAATTTGTCAACGCAAACAAGAGAGTAAAAAGGAACAAGGCGAAGCACGAGAGAAGACGGAGATAATGTAAATATTTTTTGACCTCTCTGATGAAGATGAGGATTGCAGTTCATCTCTGGAAGAATTTTCCTAAGAAGCGGGTAGCAGAACGTTTTAAACTATATTTTTTACAACAGGTTTCGTGTGCAAGTAATCATAACCGAGAGAAAACCGCGTACTGAGCGGGATAGCGGGTTTTACTGTACTTACACCCCTCTGAAATGTGAGCTGTTCAGAGGCACTCAAACATTTCAATCCTCTCTTTAGCAACGGTAACTTAACGTTAAATGTATCTATTTTGTCCCCTACAGAATTATAATTTCTCATTGCAAATAATATAGATATAATTCCTTTCTTTCAATGAAAAAGAAGGGTTATTCTGGTGTTATTTGGACGAATTTGGAAATTTTATTTCACTGGTCAGTTGAGTCTAAATTATAATGAAGTACGAGTAGATTGTACAACAGTATAATAATAGAATGGACTCTTCTTGTTTCAAGAGATAACAAATTAAATCAAAAGAAACTAAATTATTTTTCAAATTAACATTAAATATATAAGCAGTGATACGGAGAAATACATTGTGCACCTTCCAACAGTTCATGTACCTCATTATATAAGGACGAAACAATACAGCAGTATTCTAGGAAAGGATGAATCAATTAACAGTATAAATGTAAGGGTTGTGGGTTGTTTCAACTTTTCATAAATTTTGTGGTTATGAAGAAATTTAAACTTTAGACAGTAGAACGATTTCTATGTATTTATAAAGATTAATATAAGAGTATAAATGATTAGACGAGGCAAGTCGGAGATACATTAGCTTCTTGTGCGCACTGTAAAGGTATTTACTGCATGTAATGCATTCGGTGTGTGCTAGCATTTTCAACGTTACATTAGTTTATGTGAAAGAGTTTAAAGCTAACACAGGACGTTAGTCGTACTGCGACAAGATTTAAATAAATAAATCGAAAGCTTTGAATTCTAGATCATTTTCTGTTTTAATATAAGAGATACAGTAAAGGCAAATTTATTACAAATAGAAATATTTATCTCTCAAAAAACTCGAACATCGATTATATATAGGAAGCCAACGATGATCTATTATAAAGAATAATTATAGAATTAATAAGTGCCAATGTCTGAAATCTTCATAGCAGAGAGTTCCTTTAAAACGGAAGTTGTAATTGCTTTTAAGTTCAGATATTTCAATTCTTATATATATTTTCCTTAAAAAGGAATATTATTCATAAAAACGTATTCCAAAGATGTACAGTACATTGCGAATAAGGTGATTCAAAGTGAAGAATAGCGAAAACTGCCTCTAGAATATGTTTCAGCAAGATTAAACATACATTTATTATAACTGCGATTTGGATGACGGTTTAATGTGAAAATGGAGAATATTCTCTTTTATAGTGGGATGCAGCTGATCTGCACCGTCTCAGATTATAGAGAAGAAGATTAATAAAAATCACAAAGGAGAATTCATTTGTTTGTTTAATAAAATCCTGTGATAAAAATCTAGAATACTCGAGAAATCTAAAGAAAAGAAATGAAATCCGATTAATATGTGATATTGGTCTAATGTGAAGAAAGAATATGTGTGAATAAGAGGAAATGCGAATCAAGAGGAAATTTATTTCTGTTTTGTCAGAAATGAATTTCTCATACTATTTCTGAATCTGTGTTTGCATTTTTAGAAGACGGAAATGAAGAACTGATCCACGTCGAACTGATTGACATACGACCCCACTTTTTTAACACGTGAATTAAAGATATTGAAAAAATATCACCGCGAGAATTAAAAGAAGATTGTAGATGGGAAATTACCTCGGAATGCATAACCAAGGTCTGGAAGAGAACAGAAATAACCACGAATGACATCACATTAAGGAGGGCGACCATAATCATGTACTAAACGCTAAATTGCCTACAATACAGGGCCAGCCAAATTTCTGTCCAAATCGTGACAAAATTGGAAACAAATTTATATTTACATACACGGGTAAGAATTAACTGGTCTGAAGTCCCTTGGCTCATTACGCAGACTTACCAAATTGAATGAATCATTCTTGTCAATGTAATTGCAAGCCATGTGTAACAGTAAATATTTATATACTTACATTTTTCTTTCCGTCTTTCTATTTTTCGATGAGGGAGCATCATCACAGTGTCACTTAATCTGTCATTAATCTCCACCAAAAGAGGGAACGCCCCCCACTGCATCATAGGTGCAAATATCGGTTCTAATTAACGAAAGACATCGGAAATTAGAGAATTATTGACGACGCTTTCGTTTCAGGAAAATTCAATAATATTATTTATGATGAAAATAGTTTGGGTAGAGCGATTGTGCCAGATGTAAATGAGGGTGAGTTGTAGCTGATGTGAAAAGTGTTGAGGTTGGCAGGCCTGCGACGGAGCGTCGACCTTGCAATAGGCGTCAATACAACGCGGCCTACTTCTCTGCTCCTGACCTTTCACTTACACTAATGACGTCATGCTCTCAGACGCTCCTTTGTCTGCGCAATTATTCCCTCCACTAATTGCTCCATGCAGTCAGGGCCGTCTCATCACGATCATTCTCAATTATTTATTACCAATACAACTTAATATGTATTTTCGCCCAAGTAGTGTTTTACCGTGAACTATGAAAAAATTTACTACTTCAAAAAGAAACATTTTCTAGTAAGGATTCGAAAAATAATTAATCGATTTCAAATCAATTAAGTATTCCATGATATAAAACAATTATTCGATAATGTAAAACACAGCAAAAATTAGACATAACATATAACATTCGCTTAAAATTAATATGAAATGAGAATAACAAGCAAAATATTCTAGACTTGTGGGTACGTTGAAGGCCTCAGGGCCCGATCATATTCGGGATTCTGCTAATATGCATTACACTAAATGTCTGTTCTCATAGGGACTTTGATGCTTCTTTGTTTGATATGCTCACGTCTTGTATTTTTATGATCTCATGCTTTCACAGTTTACTCTTTGCCCTTCAAAACCTCATAAAAGCTCTCGTTTCTCGGTTCTTATGTAGGAAATATTAAACATTTACATTAAACATACATAACATTTAATTATTGCTTTATTTTCTATAAAATTTACAAAATACTACTTGGTCCTATTAAAAAGAGCAATGAAATAAAATTTGGTAAAAATATTCGCTAAAAAAACATACAATAGTGAGTTTGCTGCTGAAAACATGTTTAATTAGACGGTAATGTTAATGCTTTGGAAAAATTCATACTTAATTGTTATTATTGCAATCGTAATCTTTATTTTATATACGATTCTTCTAAGTAATCTGTGATTGTTAGAAAAACATAAATGATGTAACTGAAATGAGATGTAGTATGTATTTGATAACGACTTTTCGTAGACTTGTTTTTTTATGCCGTTGGATACATGAGTTCATTATTATTATTTATTATTGATATTTATAATTGTTCAAGTTATTTGATTAAAATATGTGGAGTGCTTTGAACTTGAAGAATTCATTTGTTGAGTGCTGAAGTCGGATACGATGAACTTAACTCAAAACTATTCAATAGAAGAAAAATGATTTTAACTCCTTACGTACACCAGTCGAGCCAAATCTGGAACGTTTTGGAAAAAAGTCGGTCTCGGGCCAAACATGCGATTCATCAATGAAGGACTCGACCGGATTTCTCGTGTATGCATTTACGTACGGCCCAGACCAGAAATCGGTCACTTCACAAATTGGCTTCTGATTTCTTCTCTATTTGACGCAAAACAGATAAGTCTTGAGCGATTTTGTTTGGCCGCTGTTATAGTTCTATTAGCCGCTAACTCCTTGTTCTCGAAAAGTTCCGTATTGATCCATATAGGTCACACAAGAATTTAACATAAAATTGATGCCTTTTATAAAAAACACAAATTAAAAGCAAACACCAATAATAAAATCCATTTAGTAAGAATAAACTCCTGTAATTAAGAGTTAAAGTTTGTTTTTATTTCTCTCTTATTAAAAAACAATGTTTTTCTAAACCTACCTTTTCAGATTTTGTTAACTATCTGTAGAATTTGCAGGTTTTTCACACAACCCTTTTGTGTTGTATCTTTTCCTAATCACGAACGTCGGTTCCCACAAAGTAGTTTTCTTTTTTCAAAATGTCTCTTTATCTTAAATTTTCTATGCTGAAGGGTTGGACATAAGAAGAGACTTACTGGTCTAACTTTCGCCAGAGTAGTGTCGGTGTATTATTATTATAGGCAGTAAATTTCTTATGGAGAAACTCAGTAACGGAAATCTACTGACACGGAAATGGTAGAGGAGTAAACCCAGGATATTTTTTCAACAAAAAATTCTCGCATATATTCCGGAGGAAATGTAGGCAATCAGAGTTTTTTTCGCTGGATAAGGATTAAGTATGAATGGAATATCTGCTGAAGGCAATCTAGAACGAAAATAAATGTACAACCACCGAAGGTTATAGTTACTAAATCTCCGCAGAGCCAATTTTGGATGTTCTAATTTCTTTGTTTAGAGTGCCAGCAACGGCAAGGTTCCAGATTCTAAACCAGTTAAGGGCATGGCTGTCTGTGTTCGTCATCAGAATGTATACCTATGAATGATCTCAACATTTGTATTACAAAGACATATCTTACCCGATGATAGATAGGACCTTCTTTATTGCTATGCATAGTTAATAAATATTTAGTCGTCCTATTAACGCTTGTTTCAAGGCAATAAAGTAAGCATACATACGTTATTTACCTCAGAATTTCTTCTATAATATCGTATAATGAATACCATTGTGAAGCGTGGAACCAAGAGGGTCTTTACCATTGAGGGCAGTAGATTTGCAGTGCTTTCGACAAGACGCTTAATTTATCGGCCATCGGAAATTCTCGCTGCAATTTATCGCAAATTTCGATTATGAAAGCTATCAAGAATATCGTGATTATCAAGACTACGTCGATGTCTATTTCCACTATCTTCCTCGCTTTAGATGAAAATTAACTCTACAATAAGGGTCCGCCATTTTGTTCTATAAAGTATACAAACATTTAGTAGTGATGATAGAAACCAATTACTGGGAAGGAGAAAGAACAGTTTTTTAATGTGGCGTATATTTTACACAATGATTTTTTTTTCATGGGTTGGAGATCAGTCTGAATTTGGAGAATATTGCAGAGAATTGAAAACCAGCATTAGTCGTAAAATTTTGTCATCTCTTATCTCCCGTAATGTTAATAATGTGTAATGCTAATGCATAAAATTCAACGTAAATGATATGCACCTCTTATGCAGAATTTATTTAATTTAATAACCCGGAATTTCAAATTCAGACTTCAAGAATATCAGATGAAAAATCCCGGAAGGTTTAAGGTTTTTTTTCTCAAATTGAGCCCATAAAAATTATTTTCAGAATTAATAATTTTTCAAAATTCTTTTCAGATCTAATGATGGCGTTTTTACGTTTACACGGTAATATTTTCGTAATGAATACTTGTGCAAACAGTAATATTTGGTTCAATTTTTCACGGTGATAAATATTTTCTCTTTGTTTCCCTAGTCACACCAAGTGGAGATGAAATTTCCACCTAAGATCAGATTGCCGATGATTTTTTTGTTTGATCGTATTCTGTAACGATGGGTTAATAAATATATTTTTTTCAGTTCTTCGGATGAGACATTGAAATGTCTAGGGAGAGCAATTATAATAATAAGAAAGAAAGGAGTATTTAGGCGAGATTGAGACTAGCGAGTCTCTTCTTCCTTCCTTCTTGGTCATATAAAATTTGACTGAAATAAATACAAGCTTAAAAAAGTGCACAGAAGAAAACTGCTTTGTGTGCTTAAAATTCTGCTCGTGGGAAAAATAAAGCAGAGTAGGAAATGCAAGAAGGGGGTGTGAAAAAGTGCGAAATCTACATATATTCAACTAGCTTTTAAGGAGAAGGCAGGTTAATACATTTGAAAGCCAAAAAGCAGTAAAAATACACTCGACATAGGTAATACAAACAGAAATACGTTTGCATAACCATATAGAGAAAAAAAACATAATGAAATACGAAAATAGCTATAAGAAGATAAATTAAATAAAAAATGAAATTAAAGAAGTCACTTGTAATAACACTTTGCCACTGTTTATTGGTCAAATTATTTTTCTTAATACCAGAGTTAAAACGTCCAAGACATTCGTAAATACAATATTACATGAATTTAAACATAGTTTCACTTATCAAAATAAATGCTAGTCATTGATTATATTTAAAAAATTACAATCACAAGCAATGACTAAGTAAGTCTTTGAAAATACAATATAAGCAACATTATGATTCTGTTAATACATATCTTATATGTAACGGCGGACATAGAGGTAGAATACAGAAAGATTAGTTCAAACAGAAAAGGGTGTGAATTATTGTCATCGACGCAAGCAGAGTAAAAGGAGTTCGAATGACCAATTTATAGAAATGGTAATGTTGAGTTCGGACACTCTAAATGGCGAGAAGAAATTCTAATTGTGGCATTTGCGCAGATTCTCAGGTACTAAATCTGCACGGGAAAACGAAATATTTACTTCTAATTGCCCGTCTCTTCGGAGTTCATCAAATTCAATCGGATACCGAAAACATTAGAAAAATAAACTTATGAGATATACACGAACATAAAGTGATTTTTATGGAAGTGAAGTTTATGGAATACACGTAGATAAAGTGAAACGGTATCGAAAGGAGCAAGGAAGTTACACGAGATTAGCTGAATGCTTCTGCAAAGTAGAGCGATAATTTGCAGAAATAAAAGCCAACTAAGGATCGAAGGAATCGGTTTAAGATTTCATAGCTTCTTAAATATATGCTAACGAACTTCCGTTTGAAAATTTACGACACTAAATTCAACTACTTTCATACGGTATATTTATTGATGTATTAATGAGCAATGTTACTGCAGGCTTTTTCTGGTAAGAATACACGGGTATTTAAACTCATATATGATAAATACTAACATGACGATAAACTTTTTGAAGAGGAGGCAACTCTCTGCGGTTCCAAGATTTACAACACCGATAAACAAACAGCCTTACTACCAAGTAGAATCAAGATTATCTTCGAAAGGATATGTTGCATTGTCACGTGAAGGAAGCATAGCGAATACATCAAAATTTTATCAGTGGGAGAACAAGAAAAAACAAACGGGAGACTACATGAAAACTCAATGATTATCATAACTTCGGTGAATTTTTTAGAGTAATCGCTCGATCATTAAGATTTCCACGGTTAGTTTGGTATTGGAAAATAAAGGACGTATATTATGCAATAAACATGGAAAAATAGTCTTCAGCAAGGAATAAATTGGACTCACCATAATAGCGAGAGTGATGGCCGAGGCATTTTCCCTTCGACCAGCCGCCTTCTCTGCTTCGCACAACACCACACACATCTCTCTGAAATTAAATCACATAAGTATCAAAGATATGCTGTTACAGATTACATTTACCCGTACAAAATATGAGCGAAAAATGCTTAAAACTGTCATGGAAAATTCCAATTATTCTTGAGGGTTCTTAACAAGAATTCACAAAAATTTCACAAGTGCAAATATGGTCTGTTGGGTTCTCTTGAGACATTAAAAGAACTCCAAATACAATTTTAACGCAATCAAACCACATTCATTTCGAGAGGAGTAAATGTAGATGTGTAAAATATTGTATATACGAGAAGAAAAATTTAGACGCTTTCAGAATATCCCGGACTGTCACTGAATTTTCTCACTGGACGAATGCTACTCACAAAACGAGGCAGGATTAAGAGTTTGAATTCCTTCATTTTCTCTTCTACGCCTTCACAGGATATCTACTTATTTGATGGACAAAGGGAAAGGAAAGTTGAACCCTCGGGTTATAATCTAAGACAACCAACTGATTGGAGAAACATAAGAAAGACGAGAGGGACAATGCCAGGAAAATATAGCGAAGAATCCCTGATATCTACTTGTTTCGCCCGAACAGTGTATTCCAAAGTGTGTGCCGCTAGAGGTAAAAATATGACGGAAGTGTAAATGCGATAGTGCTTTTTTCTAAGTTTACTCGAATGTGAAAAGGTTCATCATAAAAGTATTGATGATTACGGATTCGAGCAACTGCTATTGATTATTCCTTTGATTAACTGCTATAAGAGACGGAATAAATATTATTTTTACAATATATTAAATATCATTAACAGAATAGAATGAATAATGTTCGTAAACTGAGTTGATAGCTTTCTGTTATCTGCTGGTTTTTTGATTTTTTAGTTTTGGGCATCATAAAGATGTTCCCAATAACTCCGCGAAGTCGAAAGAAGTAGAATTTTACTTTGATTATAATTAAAAATTGCTTGGTGTTTAACAGAAAATCCAAAATTAATTTTCGTTGGTAAGCCGCGAAGTTAAAGAGCCATGGGGTTATGCATTAGACAGTCATTTGAGGTAAAATGGAATAGATAAATTGTAAAGTAAGTGTTTTATTGGACTAAGTGTGCGTTGGAAACGGGGTGACCTTCCTGAGAAATAATTGGAGGGGAAATACACGTGTGGAGGTGAAAGTCTCGCCTCTAAAAATAAGGAGTGTGGGGAGGGTGGGGAGAGAGCAGGATGCTGACCCTTGCATCTGCGCCAACCGCACACTCATTCGTCTGCCATGCACTTATATGCACGACCCGGTTAAGACGCTCACAACCCCATTCATCTTTACATCGGAAAAGGCCTTTTCGGCTGCATAGTATCTATATAATTACTTTGCATCTTATAAAATGAATCTTTATAATTTATGGACTTGCCATAGCTGTAGATATACAGAGTCCGCGAACTATTGCAGTGTAATACTGTTTGCCTTCTAGTCATTCTTTTTTAACAACGGAATGTTTTCCGTACAAAGAGAGCGTCTTCCTTTATTATAATCTCTTTTATTATAAAACGAAGCAAATTTTGAAGAGGGAGACAATTAGAGTAGAAAAATGTAAACAATGTGCATGTATCTGTGTAGTCACATCCTTACAGGATATCTTAAAATTAATAATAATATATATATATATATATATATATATATATATATATATATATATATATATATATATATATATATAATCCACATTAGAATACATAGATTGTTGTATTCTTCTTGGGAGAGTGGAAAATTTTTGGTTGCACAATTTCAAATTAAATTCAAAGTCTGCCCACAGAGGCGTTGTTAAACGGGAAAATAAAACTAAAACAACGGCATGAAAATACTGCGATGAAATGTGCACACAGCAAAACAGCTATTTCACTAAAATATCTATTTTGAAGCAATAACATGGCACAGTCTGCGAACGAAATTCGCAGATGCCTATTACAACTGGAATGGTTTAATATTCAGTA
Organism: Pachydiplax longipennis; assembly: GCA_036926295.1. Classification (NCBI taxonomy): domain Eukaryota; kingdom Metazoa; phylum Arthropoda; class Insecta; order Odonata; family Libellulidae; genus Pachydiplax; species Pachydiplax longipennis. Next base: position 3,243,006 of record JAVFKF010000004.1, read on the forward strand.
ACGTTACACCGCAACATTCGCAAACTGTTCTTTTAATTTTCACCCGATGAACAAAGCCATTTATAGGCGAACATTCGAACTAATTTTGAAATTCAGAGATCGGGAATTTACTAGTCTCTCAAGTAGATAGCAAAAATTATATTACTTTCAGTTTTTCTTTTATTCAGTTTATCAAGCCGTTAATTTTGGGACACCCATGACCTTTACCACGCTAACAATGCAAAGAATTCACACTCGAATAGCCTTCGGTAGACCAATATCAGTTTCCCATTGGCCTATAAAACAATATCGTATTCATATTTTCAAAACCAATATCCAGGATGATTCCCTCTAACATATGTATCATCTAGAGATGTAAGTCGGACATCCGGAAAGCCAAGTGGTTAGCGCTATGGTAAAAGCGGTTCGATTCTCAGAAGGGGTCCATATATGCGAAATAATCTCAGCAGTGAAGAACTTTTATAAATACTAAATAATTGTAAAACTATTGTCTTAAATTCCCGTTCAGATCCACATAAAAATTCGATATCCACTCAATCCCTTGATTTTCGAGAAAAAAATCCCACTAAATATTTTTATGGCCGAAAAATCATAGTTAGATTCCTTGATACGTTTCTTGTCGTAAGCTGCTTAGATGCGCCACAGAATACGCGCAAATATTGCAAAAAACAAAAGAAAAAAGAGGCATCGCTTGGAGTACTTTTACATCCTAACTTGTACTGGGTTGACGGTGGCGATTTTTAATGCAAGGACAATTTTGTAACACTTATTTGAACCTTTATTTAATTATGTCCGAAACATTCTCAACAATATATCACTCAGCAGGAAATATTGCCCTTCCGGAACTTTTTATTTTTTTGGAGGGAAAAACGTATACGAAGAACCTTTCTTTCGAAATCATGGCTAATAATACGTGTGAAGGTTTGCCTTTCTGATGCTCTATCTGATCCCTATCTCCTCTTACAAAGAAAAACTTTACCAAGAATTTTTTATGTCAGCATCCTTTCGATTGAAAGAATTCCATTTAGATCCGAAATGGCGAAGTGTAGTGAATACTAACGTAACCTGTTTAATATAGGTTGCGTTCAAGTCATATTTTCTCGGAATGGTCCGTTTTTCATACAAAAAGAACGTCTTCTTTTGTTGGTTAATATCGGCTACTTTCACTCAACGAAGGAGCAATTTTTAACATGAAGCAATTTTCGGTGAATGAGCAATGAGGTGGAAGATTGACTTCATCAAGTGCTATCAGAGGGTAGCATTAGCGTCTTCACCGGTTTTCATGTTTTCATTTCTTCATGCGAAAAGGACTGAGAGGAAACCGCCTACGAAGCGATTTAACGTCTGGGAGCCTTTTAAACGGGTTTTACATTAACTAAATTATAATATCCGGTGACGAAAGCAATGTGTTCACTGCACGTATTTAATAGTTTCGATGGAATATGTCCGAGTGATATGGAAAGCGAAATGTTAATGAAATCGTAAAGGTATTGGATTATAATATCTAGATCAATAAATATAAATAAACAATAATCCATCCGGAAATTACTTAGCTTCGGATGCTTAAAAATATTATCATACAGTCTCATATATACATATTGATTTATAGGAAAGCATGATAATATAAACGAGATGAATTTGTGCGTTAACCAAATATCACATAGCCATTATTACCTAGGACAAGGTGCTCGCCTAGCGGCAAATTTTCGAGGGCCACAATTCCTATCGTTGGGCAAATTAACAGCCTTGCTAACTCCAGATGCGATATTATAGAAGGGAAAGAATGAATGACTAGTGAGCCTACCGATAAGGAGCCTGGTACATGTGGATGTACGGTGATCCAATGTCAGTGACTCCCAAATACTGGAACATTAATTGCATGCACTTGCCGAAGAGATAGGATTACAAATTTTTGGGAGTCGTTAAAGGTCCAATGGAGTATTATTTATATATATATATATATATATATATATATATATATATATATATATATATATATATATATATATATTGTCTGTCTAAAGTATTCTTGGCTCGACTCTGGATGACTCGAAAATGTTCTTATAAGAATGCACGTAAAGTTCATTTTGATCGATTTCAGACTTTTGTAGAATTAAGTCAGTAATTGTCATTCTACAAAATCAAGACAGGTGCCAGATAATCGAACAGGTTATTATTTTTGTCGTGAATTATTGCTTTTATTCAAAATTGCGAGAATTTTGATAAAATATACATAAATTAAGCGAGATTTTGCGGTTGTACATAACTAATCCCCTTGACGAGCAATGCGATGTTGAATCCGAGCTTATGCATTCTTAGAATATATGCATAAAAAGCAATGTAACATGGGCAGGAATGATGTAAACGGAAATAGATGGTAAAGCAAGTTGGTTCTATGATTAATTTTTAAAGTCTATAAATGAAATAGAGTGCGCGCACCTCCTGCCATACGCCCAAAAGGGTTTCGTAAGTAGATATACAGATAATTAAATAGGATAAAAGTTCCCATTAACTCATGTAGTATGTAGGGGAGGGGGGATTGCTTTTTTTAAAATAAGCCCTGGCACCGTGATTTATGACGAAATGAATACTAAAGTAAACGTTATTTGCTTTTTAGAGTACAAAATATACGAAAATTATTAGTATTATTAACAATTATACATCCATTTACTTGTGCGTCATTAGAATAAACAATTGAGTAACAAAGAAAAAAAAATTATTAATTAATTAATAAAATTAAATACACTTACGGAACCCTCTTAGGTTCTTCTTGAGAAGGCATTTAGCAAACCCGAAACTTAATTTTCCGGAAAAATGTCTTCCATAAACAGGATTCGAACCACTGAGGATAATATTTTGGATCAACTTCGGATATCAGAACCAGACACTCTAACCACTCAACCATTTTGAGGATGATGAAGAATGAGGTTATATCTCAATAAAAAGGATGGTTAAGTAGAATTCTGAATGTTAGACAATGATAGACAATATGACAGACGCATTTAAAGTAATCCTTGATATTTTTGACGGGATATTCGGACATATAGCAGATGTATGCGATAATAGTAGTACATTTTTCTAGAAATTAAATTAATTTCCGTCATTTTGACGGGGGAATTCACTAGTACTACAGAAAGATGGAGATACAGTCATTACTATTTATAATTATGTTATTCCTATTTATATTTATTACAATTACACTACTTACATAGATGGGATAAGAAGCGAAGTGGTTGTCTCCAGCAAATAAAATATTGAATTAACCCACAATTGGTAATTAATTACTATATAAATGTAACTCGTACTGAATTTCCTTAATGTATAACTATGTATACCATTACACAATTAGTAGATTACTTTGTTTTACACGCCGTTTCGTTGAAAGGGAGTTTGTTGATGTATAAGTCGATGTATACAATTCAATACGAATAAATTTCTCTTTTAGTAAGAACGCGAATTCTATATTCGTGATACTTTTTCCCTATGTAAAAGGGATCTTTCGATTATTACGAACGTACTACGTATAAAAAATGAATTTAGTAATATTACATCAGTCAAAATACAGTGTAAATGAAGAATCAAAAAGCTCTCGAAAGATACACATAGTCGACCACTACGTTCAATGGAATCAAGCATACGCTTTAATTTGCATCAATATGCAACAATATTGTTCCGCAATATCATTGGCTATTGCTGCAGTTCGCAGTACCCTGAATGTGGGAAAGCTTGATCTAAAAACACTTTAAAAGCCTTTGGTACATACATTCCGTTAGAATCTCTGAATATCTTTCAGAATAAAAATAATAATTAAGTTATTACGGGTATTATCCCATTTACAGATAAAAGATAAGGAAAGTATGTAATCATATAAAAGCAATAAAAATAAAAGTAAAATGTTCAATTCGTACATACACAACTTCACCTTTTCACAAATACAACTTAACAAATAATAATATAAAATACAAGTGATAGAAAAAATTATCATAATTTTAATAAACACCATGTCTATCATAAATATTCAAATATTCTTTAAAACGAAAACCTCAATTGATATAAAAAAACTCAATTTTTTTCAAGTTACTTAGTGCATATCTGTATTTTCAAATAGAAAGTTGCGGTTTTCCATTGCTCTGAGTATTGGCAAATCGTGGAAGTAATTTTTAGTGTAAGCTACTTAATAAATGACAAATTACTCCAAGTGTTCTTTTAAGGAATGCAATTCCTGGGCATGTCAGTAATTTCGTATAAATGCTCCATGTTATTGAGAAGATTGAAGAAAAATACGTGGATGATCTCTTCTAGTATTCAAAGGTTTCATTCTGAAGGCGGTCTAAATCTCTGTTAAGTATATAAGAAATTATAATATCATTAATCTGCTTTTAAATATCGTCGACGACAGGAATAATTCACTTTCCTTCGCACGTGTAAATGCACTTCTCAATCTCTTTCCTGGGAACAGAGCCCTGCCATCCGCATCTATTTCCAAATCAAAGATCCGTTTCTAAGGGACTCTCCGCCCATTCATTTGTACGGACAAAATGACCTAATCTTATCTAAATCTTGGAATCATCCACAACAGTATACCCCTGAGTTTTTCACAAAACCCCCATCCGTACAATTTACCAAAGTCCCCAAACCGTCATGTATGAAAATTATTAGCTGTATGAGCTAATCTAGAAATTGATGAAAAGCAAAGTAAAGGATGAGGACAGCAATTAAATCACCAAATGATAATTTTACTGCACTCAAAGAAATTCAATTGAGAGAAAGATGATAGAATAAAATTCTTTTGCATCAACCTGTAAGATATAATCAAACATCCCAATGAAGGACGGTATTGACCAATTTGGGAACCACTAATCTATACATGAATCTGACAGAGAATAGGTCTCTAAACCTGTGTTATTACGATTTGGGACTAACAAGGAGAGACTCTCACTTTTGTCCGGGGATTTTAATGAAACTTTTTGCAGTGTTGCAGTAAGTAGAGTAATGAAAAAGTGTGACGGCGTTCGTCTGAATGGGCCTTAGTTTCGCTGCTATAAATAATTGACAATTTATAACCGGAGTATAGGCAAACCCGCAATACACGCACATGCTAGCCGAGTATGCATGAAAGAACGCGATGTTCTCTGGTATATTTGTCATTAAATTTTTCTTTTCATTCGTTAAATTCTTTCCTTGATACTTACTATTGACTTATTAATAATAATAAACAGTATGTTCAATTTGTAATCCCGTTAAGTAACCTTCGTAAGCGATATTTTTCCATTTAAGGTAGTTAACGACTATCCTAAGAACGTAAAAGGAGCTTGCATTCAAGTAATTTAGGATTTCACAATCATAAACGATTGCTTTCTAAAATTTTATATAATAAACACAATTGTCTTTATATTAATTAATTTATTTATCCGATTTCAGCATTTCTGGAAAGAAATGAATGTAAGCCATTTTTCGGTAATCAATTTCACTACTTCCTGACGAGATAGAAATTCAAGAAATACATGCATAATTGTGTATTAAATATCGATAGTTTTTGCGCAGTAAATCCTTGGTTCGATTCCAGACGACTCGAAAATATCCTTATAATAAATGTTAAGAAAGAAAAGAAAAAGATCATTTTCATCATCGTTAATCGATTACAGACTTTTTCTTTAGTATGTACACTGAAATCAGGAATAATGGTCCTACGAAATCCTTACTAGTACAAAAAGAAAGGAAACTGAATATAGACAGTTATTTTGTCGTTGCTTGTCATGTATGTTTTACCAGATATACTGAAATAGATAAATAAATAAATATATAAATCGTAGTGATTGTTAAATAAGAATATGAAAGGCAATCGCTATATATGGCTGAAAATCCTAAGTAATTCGAACGCAAATTCCTTTTACATTCTAAGGATAGTAGTGAAATACTTAAAATGGAGTAAAATTGCTTACGAAAGTTATTTAAGGGGTTACATACCTTTCTCAACTTGAAAAAATTCAAATATTCGTTTCTTTGAATGTACTGAATCGACCTTAAAAATATTCAGGCAAAGTTTTATTTTCATATTATAAAAATTAGCTGAGCTACAGCAGTTTTTCTTTAGCAAAGTAGAGCACTCGATGAGCCGCCAGTGACACTCGTAAGCTTATGGAGTGGAACATAGGGGTTATTACCTTCTCCTAAAGCCTTCTTTCCTAAAAATGTAACATCGAGGTACCTGTATTTATTTTCTCATCTACAATCGAATCATAGCTTAAATGTATTGCCGTTTACTAACTGATCAAAACATACATGTGCGCGCATGATAACAGGAATATATTTATCCGTTTCGTAAATATCCTAAATGTCAAGATAACTTCTCTGCCAGAAACGGCTTTCATTTTGAAGTTCATTTGAATTTCATGATTTGTGAATTTCCTAACGTTTCGAAGTCGAATGTTGTATTTATCTTCCGAGAATTACTCGCCTCCCTCCTGAAAACGTCGCGTCGCCTCGCTGCACACTATATGCTACTTCAACTTTCCCGCAGAATTCCAATATTTTGGCGGAAGAATTCAAATTCGAACCGGTTTGCTCAAGTGTACGCAAGATGTCGCTCCTCTTGCCGCAAGATAGACCGCTGGATTTTGACATAATTTTCTGAAGAAGCTATGGGAAAAAAACAAGTTTCGTGAAACGATTAGGCCAATGTCGTCCATCCGCAACGATCCTTTGCGCGGAAACTTAGTTGCGTCCTGAATTAAGGGCTACTGCTGAATCACGGATTTACCTCCCCCACCAGATTTTTCAGGAGCCGCACTGGCGTTGTCGCGTATTGGTCAGTGAAGGATCTGGCACAACCAAAAAAGAAAAGAAAGTGAAATCAAAGAAAAGAAAGGAATAATTAGTTCTTTCTGGGTGTTTGGCAGGTCCTGCTGCCCGACGGGCTACAGAATTTTTAAATTTTAAAATGCCACCGCTAGCAGCGGAAGATAGATTTTCTGATACCAACATATATTACTCTGGTAGATGCTGAGAATTACTTCATCGCGGGATATCGAACACCTTCTGACAGAGATTGATTACGATAATACCTAAAGGAGGACTTAGGGGTTCCAGAAAAATATATTTCAGCTGTGTAGTAAACGTGACGAAGTCAACGGCTTACCCATGCATATTTGTTGTATTATGTAAATGTTCTTCTTCCCTAAACATAGTCTTTCATATCCCCTTTCGTATTAGTAATTCCTTAAATACCGAGTAAATTATCTTAGGGCTTCAGTGGGCGATGGAGAAATTATACTGCTCGAATGTGCGCGGTAAGGAAAGAAAATTTTGCGACGGCATAATTGAAACACGCCGGATTGCGTCGGCATACTCAGAATAATATTGGAAATCGCTGTAATATGTACAAAATATTACTGGAATGATTGGTAAGAGTGCTGCTGTTAGTAATCTAATACTTGTTAATTATGATCTACATATAAGTTAATAGTAATAAAAAATGAAAAATATAGTCAAATTTAGAATTTATAGTGTAAAGTATACTCTGTTTAGCCAAAGCGTTTATGAAAATTGTTTTGAGTACATTGTTGTCGGGTATTATTAGTATTATTTGTACCTCTTGAGTATTTATTTGTATTGCGCGGTTTTTTAGGGTTAATTATGAACGTCAACGAACAAATGTCTCTTGCTTTGGTTATGGGAATTGAATTGTTTAGAGATTTAGCATTCTACCCTCGGGTAGGCACCAGAGATTAGGATTATTAATGGATATGCTTGAATATTACGTACTTCCGAGCGTAATTCAGTAAACGTCGCATGTTTCAATCGGCTGACGCTTGCAATTTTTAATGGAATCAACCACTCCCAAAGCGGGTAGTTCTAAGGCTGGCACTCCATTCTTCCTTTGACATATTTGACAAACCGTTCTTTTTTCAAGGAAAATTATGAAAGATGTACCTCGAATTACGTATGTACCTCATATTACATGTAATATACAGAAATCTTTTACCCTAATATGACCACCGTAGAAGCAGTCTCATGTATTGGAATAATAACCTATGGCGTGTTTGCGACAAGAGAACAAGATGTATTGGGACGGAAACCTCGCGCAATACTACCACATGTCATGACCTCTCTGTTACAATTCCTGATCTCGACCGAGTATAAATCAATTTTTCATGAAGTGATACGAAATATTAAAAAATCTCGAAAGGAAACCTCGCGTAATATTCCAACTATTTGGCCGAATATTTAAAACTGGTATCAGTATGGGCAAGCGTGCGCAAGATGTCTCTCCTGACGCCGCCTTCTCGGCCGTCTGTTATTAAAACAAGTTTGTGGATGAGCTATGGGAAAAACATCTAATTTGTTTAACAATTAGACAAACTAGCAGAATTGCCCGCTGATTCTAAACGGGGAAAATAGATGTAGGATTTAATCAGTAATGCTATTTGTGTAGAAGTGAAATTATCCTCTCCAAAGATTTCAGATGAAAAATGTAGGGGGTCAAGACCCTCAGACCCTTCCTCTATTTGCATATAGGTATGCATTTAAGCTTTCATTCTATGAAAATGAATCAGGTACAATATTTATAATGTTTGGATAGTAAATACATATAAATATAACTCCAGTATTTTATTTGTTTTCATTTAATGTTATTCGTAATATGACTTAAGTTGCCTTTACAGAAATGGAGAAGATATAGGAGCTTTAATGACTCAAATAGATCCCAAGCAAACCTCTACTAATATATTCCAATACAACTGTTTCGTATTACTCCACCACTGCTTCTAAAATCGTCGGAGAGTATAATTTCACTTCTTCACAAATACCATTACTAATTTAATCCTACATATATTTTCCCCGTTGAAAATCAATGGGCAATTCAGCTAGCAATATATAATTCATGAATATTTTGTCGTGTAGCCAATACGCGCCTCCCACCTGAAAAGGTCAGCTCCATCCTCACTGCACACTCTCTGGTACTTCAAATTTCCCGCAATATTCAAAGTATTTGGCGGACGATTTGAAATATAACCAGTATCCTCAAGGGTGTGCAAGATGTCGCTAAACCTGCCGCATCATCGGCCGCTGGATTTTGACATAATTTTCTGAAGGATATTTGGACAAAATCATCCAACTTGCAAAACGATTAGGCTGATGTCATGGATTTGCAACATTTCTTAGCGCGGAAGCATAGTTGCGTCCTGAAGAAACGGCCATAGCTGAATCATGTACTGACCTCCCCTACAAGTTTTACTTATACCACACTGGCGTTGCCGCGTTCGGGTGAACGAAGGATCCGGCACAACCAGAAAAGAAAAGAAAAGGAAAATAAAAGAAAAGAAAAGGAAATTTTATTCCTTTTTGTATGTTTGGCAGGTCGTGCTGCTGGACCGACGACAGAATTTTCAAATCAAAATCATACCCTGATGATCGGAAATGAAATTTTTGATCAATCTAATAGTTATACCCTGTAAAACCCTGAGAATATCGACATCGCTGTGTAGCGGACTGCAGCTAATTAAAACCATTTTTGGGGAGGATGCTGAAAAGTTTCGAGAATTATTTAGATTGGTCCCTTCTCAGTTTAATTTTATCCTGAGATTAATTGAAGGAGATATCAAGAGGACAGTATACAATAGAAATCTCTAGAATTGTATGTTGCATATCATATATATGCTGGATGTTTTCTCATCTTCTCTGTCAGTTTTTCATCCTCTCCAGTGGAACAATGCAGCTTTCCATTCTTATAAGAAGACTTTTTTTATCGACCCGTGCGGATTTCACAAAGGATCGCACAGTGGTCCCAAGAGCCCGTTTCTGCGGACAAACGTCGATTTTCAAAATATTTTCGAAAGGACTCCAAAACTTACAAGTGTATCAAATAAAGGTCCCTTTCAATTGAAAATGGTCATATTTCCTTTTTTCTATTTTTTTTGCATGAATTTAGCGTTCAAACTTGGATATTATTGAAGAGCGGAATTTCGTAAATTTTTCCACATATTCGCACTGAAGATTTCCTTAGTAGAATTGCCTTATTTGCCACGAAACGTATTCGAAAGCATAAAAGTATCGTGTTCTTGATTTTTATAATAATTGATTAATCATAATAATTAAAGGATTACCTTCAATTAACAATAAATGAAAAATATTTTCATTAATAGAAAAATCGCGATGTCGACATTCTCAGGGTTTCATAGGGTATAACTTTTAGATTTATCAAACATTTTATTTCCGCTCATCAGGGTATGTTTTTTAAATTTCAAAATTCTGTCGTCGGTCGGGCAGCACGAGAGGCAAAACATACTGAAAGGAATAAAACTTCCTTTTCTTTTCTTTTATTTTACTTTTCTTTTCTTTCCCGCTAGTGCCGGATCCTTCGTTCACCCGAACGCGGCAACGCCAGTGTGGCATAAGTAAAACTTGTAGGGGAGGTCAGTACATGATTCAGCTATGGCCGTTTCTTCAGGACGCAACTATGCTTCCGCGCGCTTCCCGCACTAGCGGGAAAGAAAAGAAAAGTAAAATAAAAGAAAAGAAAAGGAAGTTTAATTCCTTTTGGTATGTTTTGCAGGTCGTGCTGCCCGACCGACGACAAAATTTTGAAATTCAAAAACATACCCCGATGAGCGGAAATGAAATGTTTGATAAATCTAAAAGTTATACCCTGAGAATGTCTGCTATGGTCTACGGGGGTGCACGCGGCAATGTACTACCTTCAAATATTCTTCCTGTCCCTCTAAAATAATCCCCTTCCTCGACGTAATATTTCTTCGTCATCTTGATCATCACAAACGAACGTATTAATGTCCTTTTGCAATTCGGTTTGATAAAGGAATACTCCAAAATGGCTGTAATTTTGTTCCTGCTATTTAAATATCATAGTTTACATTCGCTGAAATCTCAGTTAATTGCCTCCTCTTCATAAATTCTGACGTTACTTCCTACAATTAATTCGGTATGGATTTAAAATTTACGTGTATTCCTGTGGGAGAATGAATGTATCGGATTCAACAATCACCTTGGTCGTCAGGAGGACTGGTTGTTTACTACGGCGAAATTTTACAAAATTTTTGTTTATTTTGTCATATTTCTCGTAATTTAGATTCGAAAATTACATTTTACGATAATAATTAGATTCTTCATTCAATTTACCTTCGTTTGGTATTTTCTTGACTTCTTAGGACCATTATTTCCAATTTAATTCTGTAAAAGTAACAAAGCCTGCAGGGTGAAAAAACGAACTTTACGTGCATTCCTTATGGAAACGTATTATGGAGTCCTGGGTTCGAACCCGAGCCTTCATAAAGATGAGAATAGTTTTCGTGGGACTTTCAGCATATTAGAAATAGAATGCAGTTTGTCTCATGGCTCTGCGACAAATATTTTCCAAGATAAAAGAGGGGACGGACAGACAGACAGACGGACACACCGCTAATTATATATAAGATGTCCTCCATCCGCAACGATCCTTTGCGCGGAAATTTAGTTGCGTCCTAAAGAAACGACTATATTTTAATTACGCATGTACCTTCCCCACCAGATTTTTCAGGAGCCGCTCTGGCGTTTTCGCGTTTTGGTCAGTGAAGTATCTGGCACAACCAGAAAAGAAAAGAAAAAGAAATCAAAGAAAAGGAAGGAATAATTGGTTCCTTCTGGGTGTTTGGCAGGTCGTGCTGCCCGACGGGATACAGAATTTTTAAAATTGCCATCGCTGAAAGCGAGAGATGGTATTTTGGATAATAATAAACATCGCTTTGGTAGAGCTTGAGAATTTCTTCATAGAAGAAAATCCTACACCCTGTGCCTGGGATTGCTAAAGATAATACCTAAAGGAAAACTAAGGTAATGGCAGGGTAGAATGATTACTTGAGGTAACGATAGTAAGTCAGATGACGGAATTTGTAAAACTATGATGGTACGAACATAAGTAAGCCATCACTAGACCACCGGCATTCTTTAGCTTATAAAAGCACTTTAGACCAAACTTAGGTGTCGATTGTTTCACAAGTAAGACCGTTTCGCACCAATAGAACCTACGGGGAATCGATTTTGGGAGAGCTTTATCGAATGTTGACTAACATACAATACGCTTATTTGACGGTAAGGGATTGAACACGCTAACATCCTGCTAGCCAATCGAGTTAAGTACGTTGTAAACTCCGGGAGAAGGAATATCGCCAAAGACTTACATGTTTATGCAATATAACAAACAAAACATGCAAAAAGACAATGGTGTTTATTATATAACATTTTAGAAAGCAATCGCTATTTATGATTGCGAAATCCTAAATTACTTGAATGCAAGCTCCTTTTATGTTCTTAGGATAGTCGTTAACTACCTTAAATGGAAAAATATCGCTTACGAAGGTTACTTAACGGGATTACAAATTGAACATACTGTTTATTATTATTAATAAGTCAATAGTAAGTATCAAGGAAAGAATTTAACGAAAGAAAAGAAAAATTTAATGACAAATATACCAGAGAACATCGCGTTCTTTCATGCATACTAGGCTAGTAGCATGGACGTGTATTGCGAGGTTGCCTATGCTCCGGTTATCAATTTTCAATTATTTATTGCAGCGAAACTAAGGCCCATTCAGACGAACGCCGTCACACTTTTTCATTACTCTACTTACTGCAACACTGCAAAAAGTTTCATTAAAATCCCAGGACAAAAGTGAGAGTCTCTCCTTGTAAGTACTACATAAAATTTAGGGTAATGAAGTGTAAATGAAAAAACTTGAAATGAAAAATAAAACAAATTTCCGGAAGGATTTAATATTACATTGGCTATAGCGATAAGACCGGTTAGAACGGTTCGACGTCGGCAGAAGTGAAACAGGAATCTTTGTTTTCTCGTTTAGAAGGAGGGAAAACAGGATATTATGGTTTGATGGCACAGGGTCTAATAAATACTTGAACTCGCACTTCACTCGGTCGAAAGAATCATCAAATCGACTTGAGAGCGACTAATTAAGTGAGTCCAAATTTAATATTTTTTGCTTAGAGGATAGAGAATAATGTCCTTTCCGGGAGCCAAATGCAATCCAATCTTTAGCATAAATTCTACTGCGCAAAATTGGGATGCTTTAGTTATGTTGGCCAACTAGCATTGCCATTTCAGGAGATTCCAACCGTTTATTTTGTAGGCTTTCTCATCACACGCATCTAATTCATGTAGTCAACTGATTCTCAACAGGGAATTTGAACTTTATTAAATAATATAGTTCCCTGTTCGTTTTCAACTGGAAAGTTAACACTTTAAGTGTTAGCTAATTCATCACCTGCCGGTTAATCTTCTAATAATAAGTGCACGTGGGATTATAATGGAAGTGCATATCATATTTACGACGATTACGATGACTGTTTTTATAAATATTGCAATCTGGAACAGAAAATCAATTTTACAAATGAGTGTTTTTAAGAAAGAAGCAATTATTCCTGAAGATTATAAATTAATATATATGATAATAAATTTGTTTCTAATGAACTAAGTATTAAGTTAAATATATTTTTGTAAGATACACGAGGTTTAAGCCGAAAGTTTACTTCATTGTGTAGAGAAAAATACATTTCGTATTCAGTAGAATAGGGATGAAATATGACTTTATAAGATGTGTAGTTTATAGATTAATAAATAATTATTAAAATTTTGTATAGTATATAAAGTATGCTATAATCTAAGGGGAGTCGACTGTTAATAATATGTAAGGCAAAAAAGGATATCAACAACTTGTTTTCGGGTGAATGCACCCAATACCCCATGTATTCATCAATACCAGTAAACACACTAAGCTTTCTATACGCTAATAAGGCGTTAAAAATCTTCCGGCAAGAAATACGGAATTTTACTGTACAGAATAAACATCTATTATTGTAAATAAGCTTATGCGTTTTCCACTAATCCATCGACATTGTTTCCCAGAATAGAGTTCTCTTAGGCTGATCAGAGCATGAAAACACATACGATTCCACATCTCAGGAGCCACAAATTTCAACAGAGTATCTTCGGAGGATCATTCCCCCTCTTCCCAAAAGGAGGGTACTAAATAGATTGCAAGGACTATGGGTCCCACTCTTCTCTATCTTCCATTCCCTATTTCCGCAAACTACTTATGGGAGTACATTTATAACATAGAGTCGAATTCAGGGTCATATGAGAAAATATCCTAGGCCTGTCTTTCATAGGAATTGGTTTCTAGGGAAATTTGTGCTTTTTTATTCAGAATTTACACAGAGTGTAAAATTCAAACGCAAATGTGACTAATCTTTAGTTATAAATATTATCATTTATTCTTTCAGATGACAATGATACAAAGCCTACATTAAATGTATACGTCTAATGTTTCTGGAAATTATTATGCAATATTTATTTGTATTTTTATTTTATCTATAAAATAATTTTAGAACTTCGTGTGTCTAACTACTTCTAGGTAACGTATATGCTACTTTCTCATAATTTAATTAACATGTTAACAATTAAATGTGTTTCCTATGTGTTAATATTCATGCCTCATGAAAAATTTAATTTATTTTTAATTAGTAATTATGAAATATTTATGTTACTGTAGCGTAAACTTGAATAAGTTTCTTATTAAAGGATATACTTGGATCAATTTCTCATGTAAACGGGATTTTAAGATATACAAGATATTTGCGTGGGGCCCAAACAGGATTACTAATCTTTTGTTTTAAAATCAAAAATCTTTTATCAAAAAATAAAATAAGATACGGTATAAAACTCTAACAAAAATAGGAAAATGAGTAAGAAGGAAACATTGAAATAAGGAAAGCCAAGTGAGCAACCCGTTCGACTTCGGTGAAAGCGGTCCCGGGTTCGAATCCCAAAAGGGGTCACGACAAAATTACTTCGAATATCGAAAAACACTTAAAATTACAACTACAAAGACATACTATATTTTACAGTAACAGATGATCAGTGGAACAATCGCTCCCACGAATGCAAACCGAGTCACAGACGCTTTAATATTTTTCGATATTCGAAGTTGAATTTGGTGCGGAAGACCCTCCCATGCATTCGCGAAGGCTCATTGAGCTGTTACGATATGAAGTACTTGTCTTCCAAAGCTACACGTTATGAATAACACATATGAACGATGGAAAAATGCCTAGCGAACCTGCATCTCCGGTCAACGGGCAATTGTTGATGGAGTATCCTGATAACAGTATGACTTCTGAAGAGTTTTTACAAAAATAACTTTTCTTGCGTCATCTAACCATATGCCTTTAAAATAAAACAAATCTGGAAAATGTTACACGAGGAAACGATCCGTTTTTGATAACTTTGCACAATACTACACTCTGAGAACACACAAATGTCTAAAGTCGATGTTTGGGCATCATCTTCCAGTGAGGTAGTTTCTGGAAACAAGCAAAATCTATAAACGATTCTTAAGCATCGAAACTGATCCTGCGGTGTTCTTACAGAGTAAAATTTTGCAAAGTTATCAAAACAGGACCTAGCTTCCTTTAGAAAAATTTTCTTGTTTATTTTTTCCTGCCATGGAATACTTAAAAGTTTCGCAAATCTGTGGAATTTAAATCTAGATTTACGTATATAACCCGCACGCCATCAATCGCGTGGGGTCAACTCAACTTACTTCGCTGTCCTTTCACTACCGCAAAGAGAGAAAACTTAAGATTCTATTGATTTTAAAATCTCTTCCATGTCTCTCTCTGTTCGTAGCTTGTTCGAAAAAGGCAGAAGAATACTGGCTTATTATATAGTATGTAGTATTAGTGCTCTTCTAACCCTGACAATTTTGGCCAATGAAATGGCCATCGGGTCATCAGAACAGTATTTTTTCAGATTATATCCTGATTTATTTGTGAAATAGTCAGCGTACTTGAACAACAAAAGCTCTATGACAGCTGTCTACGGCTCAAGAAATATTATAAATCTCAATTTTTATAAAAGCCCAATATTCCTTACTTCTTGTGTTTATAGAAAAAGATAAACCTAACCTGCAACTTTCTTATTTTTATCAATCACCAGCTGTGGGAGCTGAGCGTGCTAGCGCTCCATTCTAAAGGTCCTGGATTCGAATCCCGGTTAATCGGATTTTTCCAAGGCAACCATAATTTTCTGTGTTCCAGTTTTGCTTTTTCTGTCAACGTAGAACCGATTCCAACCGCTCCAACAATTGTAATAGGCTTCTGAAAGTCTCTTTTATTACAACCTCTTCATATACAGTACATTACAATTTGTTAGAACAAAACTTATTGATAGCTGGTTACAAGTCGTATAATTGTCGTTTTTGTAAACCTTCCTCCGATTACATTTAAGTAAAATGTGCATCGTTGGGACATTCGGAAGGAAATAAAAATCGATTTTCGGTTCAAGGATTTCGGCAAAAATAAATGTTATTTTTCGTTTTCGGTGCTGTCCCTGCATATTTCTGATTAGGGAATGGTTGTCGAGCATCGTTACTGTTCACGCCTTACGCTGCAATTTTCCAGTGAATGAATGATTGAAGGAACTTCGGACAATAAATAACGTAGACAAGTTCCGAGCTGACGTCAAGATGTAAGCGTCTTAAAACAAAGAGAAGGGAAGTTTATGGTTCCGTTTATTCTTCGCAAAAACATCACTTCCTACAGTAGTGACCCTGCAACCATATTTTCACGAATAGAATATTTTCTTCTATAAGTACAGGATTGAGGAAAATGTATTTCCGTTTACTTCTGTTCCAATCATCTTCGTAGCTGTGATAATGTAAATGTAAATAAGCCACTGAGGTACGAGTGATGCTGAAAAATTACATGCATTTTCATCACCGCTTATTAAATTCTATAGAAAGTGTTATTCATAGGTTTACATGGCATCCCGATAACCTTATCTAAAAAGACCGATATTTTAGCCGCTGTGAAAACCGATCAGAAAAAATCAGCTAATCAACACAAAATTTACTGCAGTTAATTGGAGAAAGACTTAGTAAACGAGCGTAACTACAGTTAACAACTAGCTATTGTATTAAATAACTATACTTAAGTTCCTTTTGTTAGTTGATGTTATATAAGGTGTGCAAAGAAAGCTATAATTAAAAAAGACTTTCAGAGGGACATTACAATGGTCGGAGCAGTATGTAAGCGATTCGACTTTTGTTGAAGAAAACGAACCGGAACTTGGTTTTCCGGCTGAACATGATCGGAGCGAAAAATGTTCGATAGACTGGTTCTCCGCCTGGCTTTCGGTAGTTAACGGAGAATGCGTTGCGCGGAGCTGAACAATGGAGAAGAGGTGAATGCCCCTATCGGAGGGCGTACAAGTGCGTGCGGCAAATTCATACGCATTTGTGTGGATATTTTGGAGGAGAGGGGCTTTAATAAGGACGCTGGTATCGACCCGCTGTCTGCAGCCACGGATTCCCATTTAAAGGGGAGACCTCGGCCAAGGCCTTGGAGCTTGGTTTAGGTTATGGACAGATGCAGCCTCCCCAAGGATCCGCCCAACATCGATCCGTTTGAGGGTATTCCCCTGTTGAGGCACCGCCCACCGCGTCCTTCCAAGTAGACATTGCCTTGGGTCGATGCTGCAGCCATACACACTCACTCCATCATATCCACTGATTTCATCTTTCTTAAATGTTCCACTTTGAATAATTAGACATATTATATAGAATGACACTAAAAGTGCGACAAGAAAGTAAAAAAAGGATTAATAATAGAGTAATGAATAGGTGAGAAATCCTAAAAAAATTCGCTATTAAAAATAGTTATTATAACAAAAAATTAACGCAAGTTCGTCATCAAATAACTGTATATGACCGAAAAAAGATGTAATATTCAGGCAGAAACAATATCACAAGTGGAAGCAGTGAGAGGGAGGAATGTAAAGCCCCTCTGCCATACACCGAAAGGTGACTCGCAGATACACACAAATACATGAAAATATACGGAAACAAATAAATCTTGCACTAGCAAGAAAATAGAACAATGAATTGTTTGAAAACAAACCATGGTAACCACCAAATGATACCACCACCCGTAATAGAAAATGATGCAGTCGTACCACAATAGAAATATCATAATAGGCATAAATATAACTCTTCAATTAAAACAAGAAAGAATAACATATTTGACAGTCAACTCCATTCCAAACATAGAAAATATAGTGCCAAACATAAAGAAAAAATACTAAAATATATACCGAAGGAATAAAAGAAATCTGTAACCAAGACTATGCAAACGTATTGCCAATAATAGCTGATCAGTGTAACACCTAAGAATTTACAAAAAAACAAGCTTATAAGAACCACATTATTGTTCGACTATATGAAACTGTAATGCCTTTCTTCGTAATAATGATTAGTACTTCATCCAAAGAAGATTTTAAAATAATCACTGAACAAATTTTATACATATATATATTCCGGGATAGGTGAACGTTTCCCACCCGAAGAAGTTTCCATAATAATAACACAAAAGCACACAATCTATGTGTATATGTAACACTCATACAGAACAGACGGGACCTCTGGTGTCTGGGCGCCAATTTGAATCTTCTTCATTTTCTAGATATTTCAAATAAAATAATGAATTGTGCATATGACCTCAATGTATGTTCAATGAAATGTTTGAGGGTACGAAGAATAAGCGCGTACAGACGCCACCATCGATTCGCAGTGGTGCCATTGCAACCGAGTTTCATCGGATATTTGAAAATGAAAAAAATGCAGACGTCGGATGTTAAGTTTCGTAGAATTCCGCAGTGTCGCCACTGTTGCCGCTCTTACCCATCTCTCCAAACGATCATGAATGGCAATTCATTAGAATCATGGCAATTGATAAGTGAAGAAATACGATTGCCTCAGTATTACTCTTAGCTATAAGTGTGAGAATATTTCCAATTATGAATCGGATTGAACCTTTTCTTGAAATTCCTCCATGTATACATGTATAGTACCTATCGCCAACTGATTCAAAATTAAACCAATTTGCAACATTGACTTTTATAACACTTAATTTATTTTATGGGCCTAGAAATATTTCCGCGTATGATTTATTACTTATACATAATTCGTGATTATTTCCACTGATATATTTCTGAGATTCCGATACATAAGGCAACATTAAGAAGATAGTTGAGAAAAACGATTAAAACTAGAAATGCATGAGAATTATTCATTATCTTCCACTCTATTTCCTAGATTTATAGCATTAGATACCAATTTTAGCGAATTTCTTCTATATCTACAAACTTTTCCTTCTTTTAGGGATATTTTTTTCTATTTCAGCGATGTCTTGAAGATGTTGTACTTATAAATAAATCAAAACAACATTACGTGTACTCCATGTCTTAGAGTTCATAATATAACTTTATTTGATATAATATTCGTTAAAGCAATTTCATTATATATATTTTTAACCATAATTAGCAAAAGTTTTAGAAGAGTTTATCGACCTTTTATTTAATTTAAGGTGTGACATTATAAAAATGAAATGACATCTTTGATTAGATATTTGGTTACTTTGTCCCGCATGATGATGAGTTTCGGAATATGGCCCGCATATTCAGAAATCACTTAGTTTTTGCCGCATTTACACAATATGTCACTTCTGCAAATACTCTTGCGTACATGAATCACTCTCGACATTCGAACTGATGTGTCAGTTCAAATTATAAGGGATGGCGATTTAAAACTTGCATATTAATAAAAAAATTTCTTTCCTACACGTACAACTTAACATGAGATACATCACTAAAATATGTGACGAGCACTTAGGAACATGGCTTCGTCAAGAGAATACTCAATGGGAGCAATGAAAAATTTCGCGAGCAATGTTACTTAGATCGGTCTCACCTAGAGTATGCATGTAGTGTATGGGATCCTGACTTTAAGATTTGTAATCGCGCATTAGAAAAGGTACAACTAAAGGTTATACATTTTGTAAAGGATTCCAACGCCAAATCGATGAGCGTTACTCGTATGCTTCAGGAAACAGGATGAGAATACTTAGGATAAAAAACGTTCAATCGAAGACTTAATTTATTTCATAAATTCAGGGAAAGAACATCAAATGGAGGTTTATTATGCATACTCCCTGTTACAAAGACCGTTCTGATACCGCGAAAAGATCAGAGAAATTTATGTGAATGATATTCGAAAGTAATCTATTAGAGGAGTCATGGGACATACACCACATACTGACAGGCGGCTTGCAGGATGTGTAGTAGACGTGTCAATTTGTACTTTAATATCACTCGTACATCCCAAGCATTTGTAGATGTATTTGATCGGCCTAATGATGGCAACGTATAGCCAAAACCGGCTATAATACTAGGTATAGCCTCCGGAATAAAAACTGTATGAACGAGAAAAATCTTTCTCTCAGAATGAAATTTTACTTCCACAACATCTCGTAAGAAAAACATCGACGAACGCGCGAGATACATGAATAAAAGTGTTTACGACTGCCACACAAGATCGCCTTAATAATACACGTTAGTTCATATACTTGCGCATAAAGTAAAATTTTATATAATTAAAAAAATAACCCTACCCTTACAGAACAGTGGTTGCTAGAAAAATTAGACAGCCATAAAATAGAACAAAATAAATTCAATACGATGAGGCGTCAATTCGCGGAAAACCTTGATAGAGAATAAATTTTCTACATTCTGATTTCCGATAGCGTTTCCTGCATAATTGCAATGTATGTTTATATTAGAGTAACTGCAATAAAACTCGATAAAACGCGTTTCAAGGGAACGAGGAAAACAGCTTAATAAGCGGGAAACAGTCGTAATCGGGATATTACAAAATTTTGTTTCTTTAATATTAGAAAAAAAATAGAAGAGATTCTAGGGTCTTTCATTTTTAAATTAGTGCTTTGCACACGAATAAATAAAAAGGAATCTTCTTCACTTGCTACAGATGTAGATATATCAAGAGAGCAAATTCTTATAATGTGGAAGACCAGCCTTGTACACTCTCCAAAAGAAGTTAGAGAGAATGACAAAAGAGACTAGGCGAGGCCATCCGGGAGAACCGACCTATTGAACAGCTAAGTCCAAAAGGAAGGACGCCATCTCGAAATCGCCCCACGATTCATCAGCAAATCTGTCTCTTCTTAAGAAAATCTTGTCACGGCCTTGTCCATACCTTCGTCTGTAAACCCCTCTCTTTTCCCTCTTTAGTTGCCCTAAGACGTAAATACATTGCCTGAATTAAGCGTCGAGTTTTTTTAGAAATAAAGAAGGAAAAGGAAATTTACATTCTATTTCCATAGTTTTTAAATCGGTTTCAGTGATACTAAAGTTTACTTCAGAAGAAGTGAGTTGCGACACACTGAGAAGGAAAAGTTTGCAACTCCTTCTCATCTAAACTTCTCTTTGCTGGGAAAATGAAATGTTTTTTTCATCCGTACAATGGAAGACGCTCATTTTTACAGTAAGCATGCAGTACGTTTAAAGCTGGTGGTGAATTAAAGAAATTAAAATCAATTTATAATGCGATACGTAAAAGAATAAGGCGGCGCGCCTGCAACTTAGACAACTCCTGCGTTGAGAAGGAATTGCGGGTGGAATATGCCGTAGGCGTGACATAATGAAGCAAAATAAAGGATGTAACACTCTAAAAGCCATCAAAAAATAAACTTACTGGTATACGTATTTCGACCAAAACAGACTGCGAAGAGGCAATGTCGTCAACCCACAGATAAGGTGTCAAACAATTGACGGATAGAGCCGTTAGTGGTCTATTAATTTAAAATGGGTCAAAATCTAGATCTTGGTTCATTGGTCGTTCTCTGTGTATATTGATACGTAAATTTTCTATAAATAAAAACCCCAAATTTGCAACTTCCGAAAGAAATCCGATTTCAACGTCAAGTCTGTCATTATTTAATTACAAATCACAACACATAAATACACTGATTAATAGTGACGATGTAACAGGCACAAACAATCAAAGATCAAACTAAGAGACAAAGTCACGGTCACTAGTTATTCAGAATCCCGATGCGCATTTCGGAAAAAAGCTTCCATCTTCATAGGGGCTGAATGAGACTGGACCGCCGAGCGATTATCCTAATCCCAGGAATTGCCCTCGACGGTTGCCGCTAACGGCGCTTGGAGAACCTTTGTCTCTTAGTTCATTGAACGCCGAGTTTCTTTTTCTTTCCTTCAATCAAAGGTCAGCAAAAATCTCAAAGATGAAATAAACAAGAAATTAGAAAAAGTAGGGAGAGCATTACAATCTTACGAATTAAAGCTGATGTCATAAATCCCTCTTCAGTGATATTTATGAAATAAAGTTTAACTCATGCCCTTTAGGGATGGTTAACAGAAGAATACTGGGAGTTCAGCAATTAATTAAGAAATTGGAATGTTTGATATATCTTGACGAAGAATAATGAAGACAAATTCGTAGGTCTGTCTGTCTAGAATTTATAATGATTTAAAAGAGAAATTAGGAGAAGACAGCTACTAACAGAATGAAGCACAGAAAATAAGGATAGGTCATGTTTAGTTGGAATGGTAGAAAGGGGGTCCAAGGAAAGAGAAGAGAGTATCGGACTTTTGGCGGGAAGAATTAACTCTGACTTTCACAATTCTGAAAAAAAACGTGATTTCATTTAAGGAGGAAAGATGAGCAGTAGTGGAACCAGAAAAAGGAGCAGAAAAAGAGTGGAACAGAATACAGACAAAGCAGAAAAGGTAAGTCAAATCAGAAAATATATGGCTTATTTAGCTGAAGCGCTTTGAGCTAAATTGGCGACAAATTTGAGATTCGCAGAATGCCTGCTAATGATTCGGTGAAACCGTGTAATATTCCGGATCGATGTCTTCTCTACAACTCACGTAGCGAAGGTCTGATGCAGCCCATCCAAGCCACCGAGGATCATTTGTGAAATATATAAGAGGACACTCTGCTAAAAGCAGCATTCTTATTATGAGGAAAATATTTTAAAAAGTGACATTTGCGTGGAGAGAGACAATGAAACCGCGTTCTCTAGGGTATCCAATCAAGATTCAAAAAGATGGATTATTTTTCGTTCGGTGCACTGATGCGTGACTCCACATTTAAGATGTTAGAGCGGCTTGTTTTGTTGAGGGAGACTATAGGCTCATCAGAGATGATCAAAACCCCTGGAAATCTTAGGAGGATTTCAATGGCTAACTCTGCCATCGTCCTCACTCAACGCCAATGAAACCTCGGCAAAGACTTACATGACCTACTGGAGATTCCGAGAACATCCAACATAAACACCACGAAAATAAGATATCATACAAGGTTGATTTTTACTGCAGTTAACAACGTTTGCGGGAGAAAACGAAAAATCATTACGAGGAAATCAGGACTGGTTGTTATTCTCCGCCGAACATTAGAGAACATAATACCAGTTACAGTTATTAAGGGGCATTGGTGTTTTTGCACCTCCTACCACACGCCTTGAGCGGTTTGCAGGGCCTTTAAGTAAATTTACCACTTTCCCTCTCTAGCTAACAGATTATTGCTTTTGAATCACTAACTCTTTGCAGAAAAATCCAAAATTATTTATTCTTTACCGCAAAGAAACTTATACGTTTGATGCGGTCCCACAGAAAACGGCATCTTTTCACTCCTACATCTTTACATTAATACATGTACATCTTTACATTAATACATGTACATCTTTACATTAACAGTCTGTGAATGTGCGTATGTAAATATATTTGTCTTATACTCGAAAAGTTGTCAGACTTCGATAGAGTTTTTCGCATAGAACACACTGCTGTGCGCTTTTAACACGTGTCTAATGTATATTTAGTGAACAACTGTGGTTTATTAAAAATTGAATGGAATATTTTTAAGACGCCATAATTCACTTTGGTGGTTGAAAATTCAATTGATTCCTAGTTGTCTCTTCCTAATACTACATATATTGCAACGTTTTATGAGGAGAACATGTTCCAAAGAACCTTCAATATCACCACCCTCTTTTTCCACGTGCTGGGAGAGTATTGTAATGAATGAAGAAAGTAATCGTTTCAACTGTTACCTCAGAATCTGTGGCTTCATCTACAGTTCCATATTCGATGTGGACTTTGGGCAGATGATTAATGAGAAGATGACTGCAGACCACCTAAAACAAAAAAACAGCAATTAACGTACGTAGCAATTATTATTATAATATTTTTATGGATACCGCTTCAGTAGACTTTCTGTAACATGAGAGTGGCTCTTTTTGAAATATAAATTCATTCGATTAGATTCTTTGGCATTCTATCCTTGAGCAAACATTACCTGAGGGACTCTATCATAGTTGAAACACTGCTACCGAATCTGAAATCTTCTTTTACAAACATAGCTGCTTTACATCTCGAGATTAAGTGAGTGATACAGAAATCCGCTGATAAATACCACTTCTTAAGATTCTATGAACTTCAGATATTTTGCCTCCCCTGAGAAAATATCTCTACCAAAACCGAATAAGAACAACAAATTTACCACTATCGCATAATATTTTCTTTCCAATTGTATCCATAAATACTTCGGCAAATTGAATTGGTTTATTGCGAGACGTGTGGTGCAAAATACAAAGTACTGAGTTTACGTGTGTTTTTAGATAAAAATGGCAAGCTTAAAAACCATTTTGAGCGTCAAAATAAAATCGATGTTCGGAATCGTCCAGAGATTTTGCGGAAAAAAGAAAACTTTTCCATAAAAAAGACAAGAATTTTCAACAAAATTTAATGCGCCATCGTTTGTATTTTCAGGCCACGTGCGAAAACCACAAGAAGCACTTAGATTTTGCAGAGGTTAAAAATTCAAGGAATGCTAAAGTACTAATTGAATGTAAGGTAAAGAATTGAGCTCGAAAGAGACATTAAAAGATGAAAGGGATGCTGTGTTATCCGAGGTCAGGGAATTGAAGATAGATGGCAGAGCGCCAGCCACTGGCACTGACCACGGACACAAAGCACGAATCCAGCGCAAATGCCACATTTCATAATGAAAAATGCATTGAAATGACTCGACCCAGATTCTGAAAAGCATACATGAGTTTCTTGCGGTAAATGTATTCCCTTCTTTCTAAGCACATGACCAATCAATACACCGTAAACGCGAAGAAAACAATTAGAAAGTCGAAACTTTTATAGGAGATACATTCATTGAGAACTAAGAAATCAATGCTCTATTGATATACATAATGTGACCCTACAGCATAAATACATACATTTGGGGCAAAGGCGCGACCTTGGAAACACGTGCTGTCTCTTCTACGATTCAACTATCTTGGGTGGGCGGATTAAACTTTTTATTTTGGGTTTTCGTGTCTGAGGAGAATAATTTGGACAGAATAAAAGGAAATAACAAGATGTTAGATGATGTAAAGGGTTGGGTGAATTAGGTTAAGTTTGGAAGAATTGAAGAAGAGATACCTTGGTGAGTGGATACAACCAAATGGTCTTGAATAGGAAGTAATTAAATGTCGAGCAAGAAATGTGGAATAAACAAATAGAATAAACAGAATATAAATAAAAAGAGCCACGATTTAAAGATAAGACACTACATAACAGTTTAAGACTATAGTTCAGAATTGAGCAAAAAAGGGGAAATAGAAGAATTTGAGAAGAAGGAAGAGAAAATCCTCTCTCTGGCAAAGAGAAGTTAGTATGGAATAGGAATGAATATCTTTACAAAAATGTGGAAATTACTAATACAATATGCAAGATAAGAATTAAGTTTTATGTGCACCTCTTGAGGTTGTGGATTGACAAAGAAAATCTTCACCTACATAACAAATTTGGAGATAACAACAAAATGGGTTGAGCAAAGAAAACATATTTAGAGGAATTTGGCATAAATCAAAAAGATATCTGGAATAAAGCAGGAAGGTTGATAGGGTTCCAGGAGAAACAAATACAGAAAATTTTAGTATAACATCCTTACTAATGAAAAGACCAAGAGAATGTATTCAAAGTCGCCACAGATGGCCCAATAGTGACCCTCTATCTTATTTATAAAGAATCAGATTAATGTTTTGTTAACATTCTATCAAATGTTCATAATGAGCTGACTGACAATGAGACATGCCATTTGCAGTAACACTGCCTTTTCTAGATGAGTTGATTAAAAATCTCAATTCATCTACCATATAAATAAATACATAAATGGGGTATTTATTTCGGACGAAATTGAGATCTCCTCTTCCATTTAATCGTCGAATGTTCAGAGGGGCTAAGGTATTCTGCCTCTAATCAGTTTGATAGCTGAAAACTCAGCTAATTTAATAATCGCCAGATCGAAGAACACAGGATATTACCTCGAATGAGGCTATTCTTAGAATAAGGAGAGAATTACTTAAAACTTCGCATATAACCCTTCATTACTGACAACAAAAACTGGAACGCTTTATAGGAATAAGATTTTGTTTCGATGGTAAAAGTATCTTTCCTCAATTTTTACTGTGATAATGGAAATCCACAAGATTTCACTTTAGAATTTTAGCTGTATTTAGTAAAACATCGGAAACGGTTTCTGATAACGATTTTTTTAAGGATTTGATTTTTACTTTTTTCCAGTAATAAGTACCCAGAAGAGTATAAATTCACCTATTATATCCCAGAAAATTTTACCATATCATGCTTGTGTAATCACCTGCAATTGGCGTGCAAAAGAAGTCAAATTTGAAGCCGAGAAACTCCATGGTTATGAGGACGCCATTTTGTCTTGTTTACCCTAAGAGTATGAAAGCGTTGAAAAAATAATTTATCAATGCGGGGCAATATCTGGTCCTTTTTCATAACGATGACGAATTAATTGAGCATTAAATGCGTAGCCTATTTGTAACACTAAGCTAACAAAGCAATCTGAAATGCAGAAAGGGATAGAAGTGTGACAGTTGACGATCGAATGGGTGGTGGAGGGGAAATGGGGTCGATGACTTGTTGGCACGTAGGTCAGCTTCGATCGAACGACGTCACTTAATTGAATTCTAAATTAAGACCTTATGGATATCCCTACATTTCTAATCACGTTCTAATGTTATATTGCCACTTTCGTTCTAATAGCATCCTTTTCTGACTATCCGGTTAGTATCCTTTTAAAAATGAGCGAATCTTGCTTTCGAGTCGAATTATAATCGAACTGGCTAAATTATCCGAATCGAATTTAATAAATGTTCGATTTTTCGATGCTTTTTTTTGTTTGTTTCTCGTTAAATTCCCAAACTGGAGCATTTTCTTCGTTTCCTGCCTATCGTTGTCATCCGCTACATAAGCATTGCAAATATATGACAAGAGCCACTTTGAAAGATTGATCATTTTTTTAACTGTGAACTTGTATAAAATGTGCTATCGAGTTTCCGTGGAAAATTCAAAACAAAACAAATATATCAGTAATCATAAAATTAAAATTGTACCAAATTTCGACTGAATTTAACCGCAGCTTTGCAGATATAGATAAGAAAATTTCACCGTACTAAAAGGTAATTTGATTCGCTTACAAAATTTCGAATATTTTCACCACTCCTTTAATTACAATAAGTATGTTTTCCCAATCGACTCTACTTTTTTCTAGATCAAAAATAGCGATCGAAAGCATAATTGAATGTATTTCTAAACTATTTTCTTATTTTTGTTTGTGGTACAATATGGAGTTACAGTCACGGCCGTGGGTGTAATGTATGTATTTTTCCCGTCTCAAATAATCTATGAATTGGAAATATGATAATTTTTTGTAAAGAGGTCCAAATTCGTATTTTGGGACCTATAACAATTTTCTACTCATATTTCCGCTAATATAAGATTGGGAGGATTTTTACAAATATTTAATACAGTAGAATTTCAGAAAAAGATGAAATGGTAGCAACAAATTCTTTGACTCATTTCATGTATCTAGTACCTGTTTATTTTTTTGTGGTAAAATATTTGCAATCAACTCAAGCTTGTCTAACCTAACCTACTATTTGTCCAACAGCTAATAGATTAGTGACATTTTTAATGTCTAAAGCTTTTAATAACTTTCGGCATCGAACTACCTCTAATACGAATAGCATTTAAATGCCCAATTTCTTTATGTTGGGAAGTAAGATGATATTTACCGAATTAAAATTGAATTAATTACCAATGAAAATTAAAAATGAATAAAAATTAGCCTACGAATCAAGTTAAACATCAATGAGTTATCAATTGATATGAATTTTTAATAAAAATACGACATTTCCGTGAAATAACGAGACAAATGATACTTCTAACCTGACGCTTGAATATAATTCGTATTTCGTTTTCTGTTGAAATTTTTTTTATTTTTCAATAATATTAAATAACACTTTGCACACTTCCTCGGCATGTCCTTAGGTTACATTTTCATTTAATTTACAATCGTTATTTACTATATATAAGCGATGGTTACTTGTTTCAAATTCCCTTCGCTATATGTTTTCCAGTCATTTATGCAAAGGATAATATTTCTAAGCTTAGCAATTGATAATTGACTCTACCATTCAACTTCGAGAAAAAGGAGAAGAAACCATTGATGTAAACCAATTGAGGGTTAGGGGAGGAAGAAACGGTTCTGACTATTCATAAATATTCTGGCTGCTAACTTAACTAAGAGCAAATAACCATTTATTCCATTTATCTATTGGACAGTAAAAATGTACGTATCGAAAGACTGCTATTGGTTTCTAAGACGATAACTTCAGACGGTTTTTTACCAAGGATCAATAGATAATTAGCCTAAGGAGAGGCATTACTAAGGAGGTGATGAACTTTACAGAGAGAACATTTGAAATGACCTAGATCTAGCGTGCTTTAGTAGAGACCTCTTTAGGATAATTTGGAATAAAACACTGAAAGATAAGTTTTCTAAGAGAAAAGATTGTAGGCTAAAAGTAATCATTAAGTTTATTATATGATTAAGTAAGAGGAGAGTAGCAAAGAAAAGGAGATCATCCAACCTGATTTAGATAGAATGATGAAGTGGTACGATGATCGGTAATTGGGGCTAAATATAGACAAATATTCAGAAATTAACTTCTTCGATGGAAAATCTATTGCCAATGATTATCCGCACGGTCTCCTAGGAAAAACCTATTAACAGAAGAATCGGTGAAATATCTCGGAACACTCAATCAGAAGTAACACTTGTATTTGATGTTACTTTATTGATTAAATTTGTCAGAATTACGAATTCTAATGCATAAATATTCAGAAATAAAACGGACGTGGGTATTCGGGTGTGTAATGACGTACGTAAAGTTGGTTGCGACGGTTGATAAAGAAAACTGTTTTTAACTTTGGATATCGTAAGCCGGGGACTGTCCGTATATTGAAAATAAAGCTAATGCAGACTACTGATCAAAACTACACAATAAAATTGAATATCATTTCTTATTCCTGCCACCGAATTGTCTCCGAATCGAAATTTCCTTACTCCAAGTTTTATAGAATGTGAATTAATGGAGAATTTTGCACAGTCCTGGCGTTGAGTCAAAAATAATTTTACAAGATATATCTGCTTTTTAAGTTGAAAGATTATCTCTTCTAACGATATAACGATTCTTAATTCACTATCTTTCCGAGAAGTTTCTGAATCCTTTTTTCGGAAACCCGCTTAATGTTTCATTAAGGGAAAATTCCAGATTTCGAGACCTTTTGGAATCGAACCGATGATAGCCAGAATCGATTTCTCTTTTAATAAAGAGGGGGTCCCCCTTGGGTCCTGGTTAATGGCTGATTATGAAAAATTAGTACTTGGTCGTAAATTTGTCCCAGCGACTTTTTTACCGCAATTGGAAATACTGGTGAAGAAATGCCTCATCTTCAAAAGGCATATCACCATCCTAACATTGATTTTTCATGTACATACATAATTGAAATTATGTTCTTATGGGAGTGTGAATGAATTCAGATTCAATAATCGCGTTTGTCATACAGCTTGTTTACACTACAAAATTTTCCAAATTTAATCATATAACTCCAAATTTAGAATCAAAAACTGTTCTAAGAACGAAATGAGAATTTATATTCAATATTCCTTCTTTTGACACTTGGTTCTATTTCGTAGGACTATTATTTCTAATTAAACAGAGTATAAGAAAGCCTGTAAGAAATAAAAACACTATGGGAAATTTTTGAGTCATATTGTACTAGGACACTTTAGTTAAACTAATGACGAATTGTAAGTCAATTAGGCTCTCCTATAAATCCTGCATACTTCTGTCTGATCGGTAGTAAATTATCGTTACAATTGCAATTCTTTTATAAGTTAGCGATATCTGAGAAAAGAAATATATAATACACTAGGGTGATTATTATAAATGTATTTCGTAACTGATTTTTCGTCGATAATATTAAAAAATTTGAGTTGAAAGTTAATAGAATAATAGTTTCTTTTAAAATTAATTATTTATAATTTCCTATTCCTTTAACTAATACAAACGTCTGCTG
The DNA here is from genome assembly GCA_036926295.1 of Pachydiplax longipennis. Lineage (NCBI taxonomy): Eukaryota > Metazoa > Arthropoda > Insecta > Odonata > Libellulidae > Pachydiplax > Pachydiplax longipennis. Next base: position 3,273,394 of record JAVFKF010000004.1, read on the forward strand.
AATGTTCAAAACGTAGAAGCAGTACTACTAGTGTAAACATATTGATAACAAAAGAGTTATGGAGAGCAATGTGGGCAACGCGTTCAGGTGTGGTGAAGTGGTCCCGGGTTCGAATCCTGGTGAAGACCCTCGTGTGAGGTTTTCTTTTGCTGCGACTCAAGTAAACTAATGGCATACTTGCTGTCGTCCAATTTTATAATCATGAATTGCATTAATTGTCTCATTTAAGTAATTTTCGATAATAATAATAATTCCGTCGCGAGGGCGAATTTTGGTCAAGGCTGACCACTGTTACAATTTACCTTTTTTTCCTTTCTTTTTCTATTTTTTAATATTTTTTTCTTCATTTGTAAATACAATGATCACAAACAACCATTCCCTAACCGGGGAGGTCCGATTAGCCGGGATTCGAACCCGGGACCGTGTGGTTGGAGCGCTAACCACTCCGCCACTACGGCCGGCCAATAGGGTGAGCTAATAAAATGTATCGATTTCTTTCAAACAATCTTCATAACTGAATTACATAGTCTTTCTCTTCCTAGGCAGAAACATGCGTTTACTAACGAAAGGAAAAACTTGGAATGATTTTCTCACGATTTGGAATCGTTTTGATTCTATTTGTTAACCAGCGATAGCCCAGGTCCATGTCTGTCCATAATTATAGAATTTTTTAATTTTTCACCCTCGATTTTATTATAGTAATTTACTCGATGTTTCCTTATAATCTGTAATTTGTCACATTGTTTTACACATTACGTTCTATATATTCAAATATACGCCCAGAGCGTGTCATAGCCGGAGAGAATGGAGCAGGCTAACAGTTGAAGTCACGGAATGAATAAACCCTCTTAACATGCGCTTTTCACTCGATCCCTTTTCACATTCTAAAAGTACATAACGCAGATTTTTCCATCCCCACGCTACATCCAATCCTCCACCTCAGTCGATGAACGGAAAATAGTTTACATTAATCTTCCCTGAGTGTATATTGTTAAAATTGCTTCATTGTGGAGTAAAAATGATCAAAAGTAAGTAACAGAGGAAGAGGGTTTCTATGACCAAAAAGCAAACCACTCTCAAATACAGGACAAGAAGGAAATGAGTATTACAAAACAATTGTTCGCGGACTCTCTTGACATAACTACACCAAGTATGGCAAACTAAAGAAGATTCATTCTCGTTTTGCAGTGTTAAGTAAGTATTTGAATATTAAAACGCCAAAAAGAACTTTTCTTTTGTATTCTGAAGTAAAAGAAATAAAAATTTGTATCCCGTTTTACTCGGTCCCCTGATAAGCTTCTCTAACGGGTTTTACTGCCTATTGCTTGAAAAAATCGTTTCACACGAAAAGAATAAATATAAAATTCCAATATTAAAGCTAAAGGTCCTTGCGACCCTGATCTTGGAGATTGTCCTAATGATCCATTTTTTCAAAATCTTGGACTGCAGCCGTTCTCAGGAAAGCTTCTTTTATTTGACTTTTATGGAATGCCCTTTAACGAACCTGTAAGGGATTATTTGTAAGAAAATGTTTCCTTATCGCGTCTTAGTGTCGCTGAAAATCGCATAAGAATGCAAGTAGCGCCCAAAACACTCGTTCATTGAAATATAGAAAAACGAAATATGCCTGCCAACATCTCGATTCTCATTGTGGAAGTACTGAAATAAATTACGAAAATCCGAGAAGTTCCTTGTTATGGAAAATATCCAGATTTTTATGGCATTCTGGGATCGAACCCATGATGCCTCTGTTTATCTCCCAATAATGTCTGCACATTACTATAAGGCCGAGCCAATTATTACTGTGATTTAGGCTGTGAGTTTGCGACTATATATAATAGATATAAAACCAATTTGAAGCCTTTATCATCTCAAAGATATTTTGATTTATAAATTAGCCAAACACGCTATTCTTAGGGTTCGAAGAGAATACCTAGCACTACAAACTGCCCAAACTACAACGATTGAACAACTTCTGTTTAACAATAAAAATTATCATCCCCATTTAACGAATGTCGTTTATCTAATAAGTATTAATTTAATAAGTAAGTAGTAAATTTAACAAATGTTGATTAAAAAAATTAATTAATAATTATTAAATATTAAACTGATATTACTTAATAAATTCAAGTACTGGCGCGAATAATACCATTCCGTCCTAACCCCACAGAATGTTGAACTGAAATATCTTGATGAAATCAATGTGCGAAGGCGTGACTTGGTCATCGAATCAAATGAGAAACTTAGCCCAGGATTGCATGTACTTCTATATATGTATGTCTACAACGTTACAGATGTTCGAGGGAACGCTGCAGCGCGCTGATGCTCTGAATAGTAGGAATTTCATCAAATGATTTCGAGGCAGGAATCAATTCTCTTCTTTGTAGTTTTGATCGTAAACACAGTTTCTGATTTATAATAAGTCTCTTACGTCCGACCATCCGAAGTTATGACCAACATTTTAAAACTCTTGTGTATGCGACGACTTTATCTACGCTGTTATACTTTCGGGCACCCACATTCTCTCTTATTTTTTACTATTTAGGTATTTTAATTCGTCCCCTCGCAATAAATTCAATAAATACACATGTAAAAAACGTTACTCTGAGTCGTTTCAAGGCCTTGCGCTCGACTATAATTATTTTTAGGAAGCACAAGCAATCTTTCGATAAAATCACTAAGAATATTCAAATGAAGTGTTACAATACAATTTTACAATGTAATGAGAAATAAATTCATAAAGAAACAGTATCCTGTTTCTTCGGGTAGTGAATCAATTCATCCGTAACAATTAGAGACAGGTGCTCAGCCCTGCTCGTCATTCGGGGAGTGAAAAGGGCGAACAAATTAAACCTGATTTTGAACTGTGTGGATTCGAAGGTACGAGGCAAATAGCCTATTAACTGCGAATTAACGGTTTCCCATGCTAAGTTCCAAAATCTTCTGGTTAAACGAAATCGGATCGTTGAGCACAAATGATTCGTGTGTTCGCTTTTAATATTTTTGAACAAAGCATTCCAAACTGCGTGTCGCAGTTCAATCGAGAGCCGTACAAATCTGAAGGTAGTCTTGACGCAAAACTTCGAGTGTGTCGCGAAACATTTTAAATTCTTTCCGAGACAAAATTTTGCACTTTTTAGTGAACAAATTCGACATAAAACCTGATGCTGGAAATTTTCGACGTTTCTGTACCATTATGTATTTTTATGTTGTGAGCCTTTGTAATAAATGTTAGGAATAAATAGTTATTCGCAGACGAATATTTTTGGATATCTTCTGGTTTTTTCCTTGGAATTGTGAGCGAATAAAACATCACCTTTATCTAGTCAAAACTTTGAGCATTTTACTACGATTAAGGTTCCAAAATTTAACATACGACGTATTCGATGTACTACATGGCCTGAAAAGTCCCGAGCCTAACATAGAGATGTCGCCACTAGTAACTTTTTCTGCACATTTCACTTGAGAACCAACCTTAAGATGGCACTGTTTTTAATTTCATGACAATTCATGCATTAGTTCCCGAATGGCAGCTGATTGTTTTCACGAAGTTTAGGCATTTCGCGAATGTTGGAAAAAGACGAGTTTCGAGTTTTGATGGGGAAAAAACACTGTCCAAGCCAAAACTTGGTTAGATAAATGTTACCCAACATCCTCGCCTTCGGAAGCGACAGTGAAACGGTGGTTCGCGGACTTTAAACGTGGTCGTGTCAGCACCAAAGACGCCGAACATCCTGGACGCCCCTCCGAGGCCACCAGTTCAGAAAATATAAAAAAAGTCCATCTGATCGTTTTGAACGATCGTAAAGCAAAGTTGCGTGAGATAGCAGAGTCTGTGGGTATATCGATGGAACGCGTTGGAAATATTCTGCATGAACATTTGGGGATGAAGAAGCTTATCGCGCGATGGGTGCCGCGTTTCCTGACTCCGGACCAGAAGCAAAGACGTGTGGAGGATTCCGAGCGTGGTTTGGCCTTGTTTCAAAAATACAAAAAGGGCTTTTTGCGCCGATTTGTGACGATGGACGAATCTTGGATACATTATTACACTCCTGAGTCCAAGCGGTAGTCTGCAGAATGGTTGGAAGCGGGTAGCAGTCGTCCGAAGCGTCCAACGACCCAACAGTCAGCTGGGAAGGTTATGGCGAGTGTTTTTTGGGACGCAAGTGGAATCATTATGATTGAATACTTGGAAAAGGGAAAAACAATCACAGGCGACTACTACGTTGCTCAACTGGACCGTTTGGACATCGAGATCAAGAAAAAAACGGCCACACATGAAAAAGAAGAAAGTGCTGTATCACCACGACAACGCACCAGCTCATTCGTCAATGAAAGCGACGGTCAAATTGAGTGAATTGCGGTACGAATTGGTTTCACATCCCCCATATTCACCAGATCTGGAACCCAGCGACTACTATCTATTCCCAAACATGAAGAGATTTCTTTAGGGGAAGAAATTCACGTCAAATGAAGAAGTCATGTCCGAAACAGAGGCCTATTTTGGAGGACTTGAGAAATCATTTTTTTCGAAAGGCATCGAAATGCTCGAGGACCGGTGGAATAAGTGCAAAGCTCTAGATGGGGATTATACTGAAGAATAAAAAAGGTTTTCAGGTAAAAAATTGATTTTTTATTTGTTAGGCTCGGGACTTTTCAGGCCATGTAGTACCAATAGTTTAACATAAGATCGAAAATTAAATTTCATTCGTGTGCCGCAAACCTCCAGTGTTCCGCGGGATGAATTAGTTTGGTAGACAATGTTTCCAAATATATGATATGAGCGATGATAAATCTTTCGTGGTTAAGAAAGATACATTTATTTGCTTTCATGCATTACACAGAACTCACAAAATATTTCACAGATTAATAATATGAAATCTTTAGGGTGTCTGTGAGATAAACTTGAATTAAGGCAACCTTCATATAGAATTATAACTTCGGTAGTTGCCTAACAAAAAACTATAAATATTAACAAATTTTACTATTGAAAACATAAGTAATATAAGAAAGAAGGGAACATTGACCACATAAACTTAAAATAAACGTATACTATTATTGTATTTTATTCACGTATTATTCTATTACAATGTATGTACATATTACATAGTTAGAAATTTACATTATAGGAATTATGATTAATAGGCAACGTAAACAGCGATTCTGACGTGGCAAAAAATAATTGATTGTTTTAATGTCGGAAGTTGCACGCAGCATAACATATTGTAAAAGCAAACAACTTTCAAAAGAAGCGGCGATTCGGCGGACGCCTTGAGCCGCAAAAGAAGCTCGGAATTCCCGGCGAAACTACTTTTTGTTAGTGAGGGAAGCTGGCTCACAGATGCCGCTGGGGTAATAACTGCCACGTATAAATCCACCGCGATATTCCCTGAAAATGACGTTGCTACAACAAATTCATGATGATGTAAGAATGCGCGACAAAAAATTAACATCCACCAAAATTTATCAGGAAGAATTTACTAAGAAGAACTAGTTTCCAAATTAACATACAAAACAGTTCCTGAAGTAATCCTCGATGATACCGCCTAAAGTTGTCAATTACATTTAGCAGTCACTCGCCTCTCTTACTCATTATAATAATAGTTTGTTCATCAATAACGAGAACATATATTGATTCAAATTATGCGTCATTTCCATATTCCGTGTAACAAATCGCAATAATCGTGACCTTTCTGGCGACCTCCGAATGTGGGACAGTCTTGGTACAATGACCAAGAGATAAAAGATATCGATGTTCCGAGGAAAGGGTCACCTTCTAACTCACACCCCTCCATCCCAACACCCAATTCCATCTTTTTTTAGACAGCGCACGTGCTGAACTACGGCTTATTTTATTACGAATAGATGGCAGCACAATTCAGTATGCTTTAGCAGAAATATTCAGTTCGTGCCAACGAAAACAATATCTCTGACAGACCTGATTGCATTTAGGCTACATCATTAATCGTAAAAAAAATTGACATCAAAATCTTAAAAATCACGAATAAATTATTTTCTTCGATGAATGATATGACAACAATATAATCACTATTAATACTATAAAAATGAAATGTTTCCAATTAGCATTTAAAACACATCCTGCCGTCAGTAAAACACAAAAGAATAAACTTGTCTCCTACACTCGTAAACGAGAAACGTACCACCTGTAAGTAAGAAATACAAATAATATTTTGATACTTCAGAACCTAATGTAATTTTGACTGGGGAAATAAACGTACAATTACTGCAGAAATATAACTAAAGAGTAATATATTATCAGTGCGAACTGAACAGTATGTCAGCTGACAGTCTTAAGTTCAATGACCGTAAGTATAAACATAAACAATGAAACCACGGTTCTCACCGCAGGAGTAACGCTAAAGTAACACGCTCGGCAGGAAAACAAACAGAAATGCTTCATGACACAAAAACTTGCTATCCTACATCTATTGCAGCAAAAAAATGCATTTTCTAAACAAATATTTGTGCCAATACGCTGATAGGAAAAAAATTATATTCTAATATTAAATAACGATTTTTGGAAAGCTTACCAGTGATGATAGAAGCGCCGGGGACTAAGTAGGAAAATTCGCTCACCCAACAAGACGATAAATATATTAAATAGAGTTGTTACTTCTTGCTCTTTAAAGGCATTTTTTGACACCGATTTCACTCCGGATGCAAACAGACTGCATTACCGGAAGTTCTAAATATGCGTTCCAGCTAGTCTTCGAAAATAATTACCTCTGAATATTTTCAGAAGATAAATAAAACTATTTTTATTTTAATCTGCATGCTGATGAGATTCTATCCCGATTGAATTTTCACTTGAAAAGATATACATTTGAGAACACTGCACTGAACTGAATCGCCATGTTTGTTTCTTGTCAGTGATGATGACTGACGTACCGTAAGGGATAAACTTGTTGAACAAATAAAAGTAAATGTTAAATTGTTAGGATTAATGTATAACCTGAATGGCGGTTGCTGAATGTCGTTAGTAAATAAAAATAAGTCGGACACGCTTGACCGTTTTGTTTCTTAGTATGGAAATAGCATTAGGGGTGATGCGCTCCTTTCTTTCCTCTGTAAATAATAATATATCTAGCGGTAGATGTTAGGTAGAAAGTTTAAATTAGAATCTATGAAGAATAGAATATGTTATCTTTAACTTGATTCAACATAATGATGATCAGAAATTTGATCAAATGATAAGTGAGTTTGTTTGCGTTCAATATTCAGTATAATAGCATGAGGATCGTATTACTGCTGTTCATTATTTAACATAGAGTAGATATTTCTTGGAATTTATGCCAATTAACTGTGCTCCAATCTTCAGTAAATTTATAAATAACCTTATTGCAAATACATATATATCTGTGAACAATGACGCAAGTTTATAAGAAGTCAGCTTAATTAAATATTGACATAGCAAACTCGTTGATCATAAAAATGCGACAAAAATATTTTCAACTATCAATAAAGGTGTGATTGAATGGTATTACTTCACCCTATAAAGTTTGCACTATGTGATATGCAGTATTTTTTGCGTAACTGAATTGGTATGTATTTTGAATTTGTAATCTGTCTATGGTAGAATCTGAAATTGAAGTTTATTCGCTAAGTATTTACCTAAACTCCTTGAAAGGCACTGAGTAGTTAGAAAAGTAAATCTTTTATTTACTTCAGTTCCCCATTTTTTCACGGCTGTGATAAGCTACTGAGATGTACCTAGTGTAGCCAGGTGCCAGGGCATATACCAAGTTCCTGTTTAAAATTTATAAAATACTCCTCAAGTGAAATTTTGAATGGCTTTTGAAAATATCCTTTTAGGGATTTTTGGCATGGATCTATTTCTCAGTTTTCTATTGTGAAAAAAAAAACAATACTTGTGTTTTAATTTTTTCCACTAATGAAGCCATATCAAAATGCTGCAAATCATACCACTGTTATTTGGATACAAAGAAACTGGCTTCAGGTGAACAGCTGAGGTCATTTTGCACGTGCGGGCTCCCACTGGGAATCAAACCCAGGACCACTTTCAAACCTAATGCCCACTTGGCTATCTGAGATTCCACCACAATTCGTATATATTGATGTATGAATGCTATCATTTAAGATTTCATCCATTTAATACAAAAATACAAAATGTGATAATGTTTGACCCTTTATTAAATGAGCTTAATCCTCAGTGGGCCTCTCTTTCACCTAACCAAGTATGCTAATTTTTAAATGAGGGTTATCAATGAAGGAGAAACAATTATATAAATATAGAAAATACTTGATTATTTGGGAAAGTATCTCATGATTGTACCTCAATAGACCATTTTGCAAGAAAGGCATCAGACCATGCTATTTTTTGTTCTGGTTCAAACAAATATAAAAAAATATAAGTTCAATTCCAGTTTCCTGCCATCTGCCAACATTTTGCTGGATTAAACTTTTACTTTGCTCCAAAAATTGTGATATTACATCCATACCTAATGTTAAAATTATTTCTAGCTCTTTTCATGTATGTAGTTCATTACACTAAATTTTAGAATAAATGTTAGTAATAGTTAGTTGAAAGTTATTACTCAAGTTTAGTAAACCTTTCAATTACTCTCAGTGTTGTAATAAAATGTGCAGTTTTGAGATCAAAAACGGAAAATAAGAGTTCCAGTTCAGCAATTCCATTTTCAGTTTTCACTATAACAAAAATAGCAGTTTGTTCGAGTTCAGTTCTATTTTGAAGCCCTGGTTGCCAGAAAACACCCATTCAAGATGTAGAGGGTCTCTACAAAATTAGCAAATTAAGTGATGGTGCTCTTAGAATGCAGTTGGTCCCTGCATGATTGGGTAAGATGGCCTGCAAATGCAACCAAATCCCACAAGTGTGCTATTAAGAAAAGAATGTAGACGGAAAGAGTATGTAAAAAATGCATGCAGCTAACAAGATATTGACTGCTAGAATAGCCGAGTAAGAAAAATACATGGATAAAGATGAGGTAGGAAAGAAGCCATGGGTCAATAACTAACTGTTGGAACTTATAAAAATCTAGACTAAAGCTCTGGATGAACTATATTGTGTGATATTTACATTGGGGTAGAAGTGCCCAAGGAGTCTTAGAAAAATGTGATTTCCCCCAGAAAGAAGAGGGAATCAGGGGCTACCACTGATTCATGTGTCGATACTTCATTTTTTATTTCTGATGAGTCGCACAAACCATAAACTGTTAATTCCAGAACTCTCTTAAGTTCAGCATTACCTGTTTAGTTATCTAAGTATGTGTTTTTGTATTTACTTATTAAAAGGTAATGATACTTTGATTTTTTTTTCCAATTTAAATGAGCCATTCATTGTGATGTAACACACCAATTTTAGCACATAGTTTAGGTTGGGCATCCCTGATATATGTGAACTCTTGCATGCAGTGAATCAGCCTTACTTCCCATGTTCCAGTGATTTTAATGAAAATATGCTATTGAAGAATGGAAAGAGAAGTAATTTAAGATAAAAAATGTAGATTCAAAAGCGAATTTATTAAATAATCTATTCTTACCTCAAAATCAATAATAGAAAAGAGATTGCTGGAAGACCAACTAACTTATGGACCAAGGGACAATGTCGATTCATGCTCTTCATAAAGATCAAACATCAGTGATAAAATGCAATGAAAGTGATGAAGCTAAAATAATGAAATGGGTAAAACAATCTGCTTATGATGACACTGATCTTCAAATTATATACAGAGAAGGCAATATATGATGTGAAGGATATGACCAAAGGGAAGTGTGCATAAAAGGAAAGAATCATAAGTTAGCAGATGATATAACGACAGATGCTGAAAAGAAAGAAGAATTAATAAGATATGTATGAGGGTGGTCTGAAAAATTTCCGACCCCAGATTTTTCAGAAATCTTCAGAAAATTTTCAGGAAACATGTCGAGAAATGGCAAAATGTTGGAAACTTTTCCGACCACCCATGAATTCCATGAAAAAGGGTATGAGGAAGTAAAAGGTCAAAAGAAGTAAGAATGAGGACCTAAGGTGTACAGTTATGTAGCAAGATCACCAGCAACAGAAGTAGAAAGAGATATCCCAATTGAGCATTCTGTCTGGGAAAACAATTTTTATTGTGTATGGGTGTGGAACGTGGACTCAAAACCACTGCAGGGAAGAGAAGATAATTGGAGGAACAATAAAATAAAATAGACTCTCAGTAACGAAGTCCTCCAAACAGAACATGGAGGAAGAAGTCTCTCGAAACACTATTAATTAAAAGGAAACTCAATGGGGTATACATAAGTCTCCAGCAGACTGTACTAGAAGAGAGGAATTATAAAGGAAGACAATAAGTGGAATTCAGCTGGTTTGTATAAGCCGGTCCTTAGAATTTCAATGTCTTCAGAACCAGTTCCTAAACCTATATGATAGTAGTAGAACAATATAGGTAAAGGTATTACAATCCACATTTTATTATGAGAATTTAATTCCAATGTTGAATCATGAAGGATTTCATTCTCCAAATTTCCTGGCAAATTTTATATTAAAAGAAAGGAATTAAGTAAAATATAGATACTGTATTTTAGGCCTAATAAGATGCATTGAGGATAGTCTTTCAGCAAATTCTTCACAAAAAACATTTTTTCCCTTGCAGTTTTCCAAAAAAATGCAGATGCAGAAAACTCTATCCCCCTAGACCATCTCTATGGCCAAATTCCACCATACTTTCTGCATTCAATGCCCCACAGACACACATCAAAAAGGCCTTGAATACTTTTGTCCATCTTACTTAAAGTCTGAATTATAAAATGAAGAAAGGTCAGAGGAAAAGGAAGGAACAAATAAGATGCCACAATATTGGACCTATGGAAAGATCAAAGGTTTCTATAGCCTAGCAGGGAAAAGAAACTCTCCAGATTGACTGTTCTATCTATTCTGGATATCTTTTTAAAGGCCATTTTACAAATGAAACCATCCTATCATCCATTTTAGCACTTTAGTACACCTTCCATTCAATAAAAGACCTAAGCATTCTAATAGGGCAAGCTTCTTCAGATTTCCTTTATTTGAGCTGTTTTCTTCCACATTGTCAAACCTTTAGTATTAATCTATCAATGATGTAGGTAATTTTGGAATTGAAATAAGAAAAGTATGAAAAATTGTAAATCTATAATTACATGTTTTTAATTCAAGGGTTACAAATTGTATTTACATATCTTAAAGTATCTTACAAATACCAAAAATAACGGATATACTATTCATAGCAGGATAATGAAAAACACTTCATTGAAACCAACATATGATGTTCATGAGACAAAATGACTCATATAATTCGAAGTCAGAGGCATGATATATCGATTATATAAAATAATCAAAAAATAGATTACTGTAGAAAATTAACAAAAAATTAATTTTCATTTGTCTAATAAAAACTAAAGCCACAAAAAGGATCAAAAGATAAGTTTCATGTTCAATAAAAATTCACTGTTTGTCACGATCTTTAGGTATTCTCTGAAGGATCTTAGCTGAAAATCTATTCACCAAATCCTCACTGGATCTTTGCTTGTCTAAGATGTCTTCAAGTTTGTTGAGCTCACTAATGGGCAAGGACGATTTACTCTCAGACAAGGAATGAATAGCGATTTGTACTGCCTGCAAGGGACTGATACTTTTTTGTACATTTGTCATGATCTTTTCATCTTCAAAGATAAAGAAAGACAATAACTCAGAGTCTATAGTGCTCAGAAAGGAAGAAATGCATTCCATTTGCTCATCAGGAAGAAATATGTGCTGAAAGAGCCAATTAAACCGTTCCTTAGATTTGGAAATTCTGTTTTCACACCTAATCACACCAAGAGCACAGCTGAGAATATCCCTGATTGGCTTGGTGGATAACTCGGCTGATTTCTTAGCTGCTGAAGTGACCCATTTTATAAGCTTCAATCTTTCCTCATTGGACAGTTCTTCCATTGCTTCCTCAAGATTATCTTCTTTAACTACAGATAGTAGAGCATCTTTGGGATTCATCTTACATTCTGTAGCAACTGACACAAATTCCTTCGGAGGAGGAGTTGGACAGCTTTGCACAAGGTATTCTGTAACTTCCTTCGCTGAACTACATGACTTCAACTCCTTAGCAATCTCCTCTGGAGACAATTTGCTTAACATCTCCCGGAAAATCCTCAAATCACCTGAAAAAAAACACACACAATTATTATTTTCAAATGCACTGCAAGCTTTTTTCTTGGGATATAGATTAAAAGCAGAGTAGTAAACAGCATTAAGTAGGTGTCACATAGGTTTGAAATTTGGAGTCAGTGGGTGAACTGAGGTAATGTATTTTATGTCATACAATGATAGTATGTTTAGTTCCAAATTCAACTGAAAAGGCAGTTGTTTCTTTTATTTAATAATTAAGTCAAAACTAGCTGACCAATTTGTTACATAACTCTATAAATTAAATTTCCAATAATTGTTCAAATGATTATATGAAAAAAATGTTTAATTATGACATATCTGATACTGTTGGGTTGGTTTGGATCAGTTAAATTCTCTCATAATAAATAAATGACTTCATTTAAGATAAAATATAACATCCCAAATTCCAAATTTATTAGAATTATAAAATTTATTGATTTTTGTAATAAGAAGGTATGGTGAACTGGGCACCATTAAGATGAACTTAATGGTGCCCAGTTTAGTATACTGAAATACAAGATTAATAGTGAATGAAAATACAGATAAAGTCTGAGCTGGTACTGACTTGAAGATAAACTAATGAAATGATGACCAAATGCAAACTGAATGAAATCAGCTGAAATATCTCAGACTCAAAGATAGGATAAGGAAAATTAAACATTCATGAATCACAAAGTATTACCTTGTTAAATACTTTATGTACACTAATACGAATTGTTCAAAATGAAACATTTGTAATGTTTTGATAGTTTTTCAAAATGGCACAATTAAGAAATGTTTGTCTAGTAACTTAGGATGGTCTTTAGTCAACCATTCGTAAGTTGGGGATGGGACTGTTTATGTCTACTCCATTTGTGATCTGAGGGAAAATAAGTGGAGAAGAACATTTGAGTGGCAGCTGCCCAACCATGTGAACTAAGAGATTTTTAATGCCAATGCAAGGGAAGTTTAGGGCATGGCTCTCCTCTCAGTAAGTGCTGCTTCCCTAAGTTAGCCCACCTTAACAGTAAGCTATTGAGCTCAAAATTACAAATAGAGTATACCCTGCAAGCAACCTTTTGGATTGTGGCTAAAGATGCATATATGCACCAAAACTATACTTTCCTAATGTCACATATCATAGTAGTATGTTGAATAAATAATAACATGATACTAAATTTCAATTGTTACACTGGCTACCTACTGTTTTTGTTAGAGTTGATAAGGTGCTATAAGTATGGTAACTATCAAATTTTACTACTTTGATATTTATTAACATACATATCATACACATATTTGAGAAGAGGATTCCTAAAAGGTAGATGAGTAACTATAGAAACAATGAGAATTATTAAAACACAGAAATTTTGATTGGAAGTATAAGAAGTTTATTTTTATCGCAAAAACAATTTAGGGAGCCAGTGAAACCCAACCTATGTTAATTAAAGAAATATCAGCTTTCAGTAATGATGGCATTTGCAATATATATTTATAAGTAGCAAGGGAAAGACATCCAGTAGTTGTGAATTTACCACAAGAGATTTTTACTCTTGGATTTATATATGCAACAGAATGTAAAATGAAAATTATTTAAAAATCAAAGTAAATTATATTTTTGTACTAAGTAGGTTGTTGAAAAATTTAAGAACGATTTATGGATGCGGCCATGATGTTGTGGAACATCATAATTAGAGTTAGTAATTAGTATTAGAGATAATTGTGTTCTTTTATATGGAAAAGTACACATCTATCTCTAACTATAATTATGATTCAAGAATGTTTACAAGAAATGTCATATTCAAAAAATTGTTTTTGTGAAAGTGTTTTACGAATTTTGTTAATCAATTAATCATACATAATCAAATAATTCTTTTAAGTCATTAATAATATTTATATATTAATGCCAGTATGTATAATCATGATAATAATTTAATATAAAAAGGAACTAATTAATTAGTTTACTGTCGTAAATTTAGAATGGGTTTCACAAGCATTCATAAGAAAAACTCACCACTAGAGTCTGATTCCTTGGTAGTTTCTGCTTCCGAAGTTACATCAGGGGTTATTTCCATTTCTTTTTTCTCTTTGTAATCCTAAAGAGAAAAACAAAGAATTATATGATTAATAATAAAATTACTGATAACTTTTTATGATGTCAATATTAGCAACTAACCCAGTGATGGAGTATTTAAGATCTCCAATACTACAGATTATGCATAAACTCATGAACTATCTTATCAAATTAACTTTTATATTCTCCAATGACAAAGAGTTATAAGGGAAATTTAAAAAGAAATCTCCTGATTTCATTACTTTGAATGGAGAATTACCTAATCTAGCAAAGGTCAACTTTATCAATATAACTAAGTATTTAAGATTCTAATCGCATCCATTTGTAACAACTACAGCACTGGAGTGGAATGAAGCAACTTTTGACTGAATAGAGAATTAATTAATTAAAAATAATTTTGATGTTATGATGATAATTTCAAAGTAACATAGATTAAAGGTATTGTTTTAATTTTAAATACAATTTTTTTTATTTCTAACTAAGTAACTTCAGGTATAATCAAGGCATTGAACTGTATGTTACATATTTAGTCCCAGTTTTTGCTATGGTTCAATGAAATAAACTACCAATTATGGTTCTGCTCTAGTTTTTCCCTGCCTTCATTGAATCATTTTACTTCCCCCTTTGCCCTGAGCACTGAAATATTATACCTTTCCTAAAGGTAATTTAATGGGAATATCATTTCAATTAAAATTTAATTTTAGGACATTAGTTGCTATATTCAAGAAATAATATCAAAAGACTGGATCAAATATACTGTAAAGTATTCATTTTAATTAGCTGAAAGTTGCCGGATCACTAAATGAGTATAACTTCATCAGTTCACAATTAAGTAAAATTATATTGTTTGAAACCAAAATAAAGAACAGAATTAATATATTCTTTTAGTTTCAATTCAGGTTCAAGATCTTTAAATTATGTTTGGGTTAGGTTTTCACTCCACCAAAAAAATGCTTTTTATTAATTAATAATTTTGATTACAGTTGTTTCTTATAAGAATTCTAAGAAGTAGTATGCTTAACTTTCATTATACTGTGTACCAGTAAAGTTACTTACAGAACATAAACTTAAAAAGTTTAATGAACACAATTATACAAAGTATGGAATTGATATCTTAAATTCTCCTCTAACCTCACTGAGATGCAATAAGGGATATATAAAGAGAATATATAAATAAAAATATTTCATTTACAGTACGGAATTAAAACAAATTTATTTTAGTATAATTTCATCAATGCATGACTTACATTTAGAGCATCCACCAATGTTTTCCACTTCTTATTCCTGAATGGGATACTCTCTACCTGGGCTTCGGTCAAACGACTCAAATCACCAACAGTTTCAATGGCTTTGTTAACAAGATGAGCCTTACACCTTTCCCTCCTGGAATATTAAAATAAATGCAAAGATATTAAAAAATTAAAGAACATTTTGGGACAATGTATTAAAAATTTTTAAGCTTAATATAAATATGTACTACCCCTAATTACTAAATGTGAAGACATTGAAAAATACCATAACCACCAATTTCTTTTTATGTCTTTAGACAACACAAACACATGAACAATTTCCATCTCCTGAAATTGCAGTTTTGGTTACAAAACTGGTTTGCTAAATTTAATAAATACAGGGGGTGATATGTTTAGGAATAGTTCTTTTCCTCTTTTGTTCACTAGTAGTAATGATCCTTTATTCTTGAAGAATAAGAAAAAAAATTGTATGAGAAATTTTATTCTTTTCATCAAATATTGGTTCTGATTAGATTTGTGAACTTTTTGATAAAATGTTCATATTTTCACAATAATACTAATTACAATGCCTAATATAAAATTTGTGCCTGTTTCATTTTTCTATATTAAACAAACGTTAGGTAAAACAAGACTATCAGGAAAACTGACAAAGAGTGCAAGGACGTGGGTCATGCAGTCTCTTTCTGAAGAAGTTTGCTAAAGGTTTTGATCCCATGCATCAAGGAGCAACCAATGAATTGATAAAGAGAGCACCACTATTGAAATGGTGCAGGTCATCCAAAAGGCCCTGAAGATAATTTTATTTGAGACTTTCTCTCAATGACATTTTCTATTTGTAAATCACTTTGTAGATTCAATGAATAGGAGATTATTGAGGGTGTTGAAAAATTGTTCACTATTGAACAGTGTTGTTGATCTTTCAAAAAATGCCCAATTCTGCATTAAGGAAGATGGAGAATTACTCCTATTGCAATGTTCATATGTACAGTAGAGCTCAAATTCACACAACACCAGGCTCTTAATGTAACATGGGCAATCAGAGGAAAGGGTACAAACTCTCTATGAATGGGTGCACAGAACTTTAAGTTGCTAAGAAACCTTGGTTGAAGATGAGGTCTGATGACAGCCTTGTGTGGGACAATAGCTTGTCTAAGATAAGTACTGGAAGGATAGTAAAACACATAAGGATAGAGTAAGGCTGTGGTCAGGATTACTAAAATCAACCCTTTTCTTAATGCCTTTGCTATCTTTTATCTAATTTTAGTTAACACAATGAGGTGATTTTCCTCCACCGCTGCCCATGAGTATTCATTTGTAGCGATTAGCGTGTTTGTTGAAATTTATTTGTGTGGGGAAATTGAGTGTTCGTCTGCGAAAGTTTCGCATTGGGCAACTAGTTTATGGATAATTGTATGTTAGCTAATGGAAAATGTTGTAGAAGAAGACATAAAAATATTAATTAAGAGATTTCAAATGACTGTAAATACCAAAGGTTGACCTCCCATTACAATACTTCAATGAAAATCTTTTTTTCAATGAAGTTCTGTTATTAAAGGTCAACTTATTCCAACTCTCTTGAGCCTGTACTGATTTCAGATTTTTCAGAGGAATACCTAAAGTAGAATTAAGAGAAAACTTCACTCTTCTTTCACAGTAAATCTTTCATTTTCGATTAAAATACACAACCAGGTTTTGATGATTGGTCATCCATCAGGTCATATAATCATGTACTTTAATCATAGATAAAAGAGTTATTGAGAATGAAGTACTATGTCTTCCCTTCATTCTACATGATGGACTTCAACAAAATATAGTCTTCTACTGCAAATTTTATTCTGTATTTAAAGGTCAATTTATTTGCAAGATTATATCGTTGGCTATGAATGGAAAAAACAGGTTCAGTTGTTAAACTCTAAGAGAAAAATAGACATTTTATTTAATAAAATTGGATGGAGGAATAGGCAAATTCGACCACTAAATACGCAAATAATGAAAGGGATAAAAGAAAAGTAATTACCAGTGTCGGCTGCTTAGTTTTTCCCACAAATCATTATTAATTGGATCAGAGCAATCCCTCAATTCAGGACATGCCTCCTCTTCAAACTGTGATTTTCTTTGATCACTACTCTCACTTGAATCTTCAATCTTCTTAGGGACACTCAAACTATCCTTCATTGCTTCACCAGAAGATGTGCATTTATTGACAGAGGTTACCTCACATACATCTGAAGTGGCTTCTAGTACACTATCTTGTACAGGGGCAACAGGTAGATGTGATAAAGCTTCTTTAACAAACTCAGGAGAGGATTTATCTGAATAAGTTTCTTCAACTGACAATTTGGTGATGCTAGCTGAGTTAGGCTGCATAGTTTTTTCATCCTCTTTTGTACTTGTTAAGCTAGAGACAGTTTCACAAGTTTTTATTTCAGGTAACTCTTTAGTTGGTTCAACACCCAGTTGCTCCATACTGGAAGAATCCAATGATTTGATCTTCACTACACCAGAGAGTTTCTCAGTCTCCATAGAGGAAACTTCCTTAGATATCACTTCTTCCTCTGAAGTTTCTTGATGGCCTAAAGTTCAAAACAAAGCATGTATTAAAAATCATGCTTCATACAACATGTATCTTAAAAAGAATTTTTCTTGTGCTTTCAAAGGAAATCCTCGCTAATACACCCATGGAATTAGGTGGTTTGCAGAGTATCATTGAAATTAAATCTGGGCGTATATTTTCTATTTTATTTTCAAACTATACTAGGAAAAAGAAAATACTGGATTAATCATCGAGGTAATAATATACTAAATAAGCATAAAAATAAAATAATTTACTTAGACAAGGAAAGGGATTTTGGAATAAGTTTTGTGAGAAGGTATGAGCATAAAAAACCCAAAGGATAAATAGAATACTAAAAGTCATACATAACTGAAACTTTTCTTTTATGATTTTTCCTGCGAATACATAGTGATAAAATATTTGAGAAAACTAAGAGAAGTAAAGATCAAGAGAAAAACTGCTGAAAAGGGTAATTGAGGGTAGGATGCAAGGGAAAAGACTGACTGAAAGACAAAAGCAAAAGATGCTGCCTGATGTATTTCCCCTGCCATATGCCAAAAGGCAGCTTCAGGGTATTTACATACATACATATACATACATACATACACATATATATATATATATATATATATATATATATATATATATATATATATATATATATATATATATATATATATATATATATATATATATATATATATATATATATATATATAATCAGCTCAGTTCATCTGATGATGGCCAAACTGTACCAAAACCAGTGGTTTTTTTGAAAATATGAATGGAAATAAATTAAGTATTATTTAATTCCTACTTCTTGTCATGAATTTCCACTTGATACAGCCTTCCACAAATGATTTTATTTTTTTACTGTGGAATACTTACTAGTTACCCGAATGACTACAATAATATTAAGAGATGAAGCATCTCTCAGAGAAAATGATACACCAAAAGCAATAAGTTAGTCAGTCTAAATTACCTTGGTCCATTTCTTCATCGTTGAGCATTTTCAGGCATCGATTGACTGCTCTCATTTTAAATTTCCTCTCAGATTCTGGTATGCAGAACTCAACATGCTTTGAAACAATTGGATCTGCAAAACTCACTCTCCTGGATTTCTGTGGTTTAAAATGCAAACAAGAAACTGATTAGCCTTTTTGTTGAATATCTACTGAAAATAAAACCCTTAATCAAAAGTTCACAGAAGCAGAGATGGAAGAAGGAGATTGTGACTAACTTTAATGTAATTATTCAATCTAAATTACCAAAGCAATAATAAATACACTCATGCAAAGTAAAATCAACTCAAACTGCTCAGTAGTGCACCAAGTTACATCATATCATATTTCTAGCTAGCTGAAGTGCCTGTTGATTCTCAATGGGAAAAATTGAAGTACAGAAATAGTGCAGTTAATAATATTTTTTATAGAGAACAGGTTATTGAAAATGATAATTTTCAATCTTTTCAACATTCCCATTCTTTGGATCAAAATCTATAATAAATGATAATAATAGAAATCTTCAAGGATTTTCTTACTTATGATATCATTTTTATTGATCGAATTGTCTAACTGCTATAGAACCTGTAAATGAATAAAATTAAATTTACATTAATTCCTTTAGGGAATGTTTGCCTTGTCTGAGGTCAAGCCAGAGAATAAATATTTACATAAAAAGAAGCAGGGCATACACTTTTAATAGGTTTGCAAGTTTTGTAGCTTCTGGTTCTCAAGCTTTAGGCAAACATAGACAGCCACCCTCAAAATTATGCCCGTTCATTCCCATTGGGAAGCAAAATTTAATGAGTATAATACAGCTTGAGACTTACTACACTCTTATATAAACAAAAGATAGCCAGAATAAAAATTAATGTTGAATTAAGTTATTATTTGCATGAAAGGCAAAGTTTTAGTGTTAGTGTGATATGTAGTATTAAAGAAATTTGGAAAGTATTCATGCTTCATGCCACATACCAAGAGGCGGCTCATAGGATACACATGTAAATTTAATTTCAAAGTAAAGCATGCTCAGGAGCTTCATCAAATTGAAAAAGCGTTGGCAAGGTCTAGCTGATTAAGAAACTTAGAGGTCTTCAATTGATCAAAATGAACTTTATGTGGATTTCTCAAGGGAGAGTTTTCAAGCCATCTAGAGTTGAACCAACGATACTTTGGACAGATATATAATACTCCATAGCAATGACTCCCAAAGATTTATTATTCTATCATGCCAGGAAATGCATGAAATTAATGTTCCAATATTTCTCCCATACATTTCTTACGGGAGTTACTGACATCATATAAATAAATATACACACAACGGAGACAATTATATAAGATTATCTTTAAATGGGTCTGAATTCTTCATGTATTCTTACGAGAAGATTTATAAGCTTGACTTTAACAATAGCATTGGTATCTTCAATTATTATGGCACCAAGGACAGATTTTTGTTTCTGAAGGCAATTTCAGTTCTGAACTGCATGAATCAATTTTCTTTACTAAAAACTAACGACAAAGAATTAATCCATTCCTAGATGTGAAATAATGCCAATTTTTGGAAAATGAGAATCAAATACACATTATCTTATACAATAATCACCATTGCATGTAAATTTATATCTTTGTTTATTTGACATCAATAACTTCCATAAGAAATACTTATAATCAATACTAATATCTTTCACTTGCAAAAATGTTAGTCTGTTGATCAGATAGCAAGTAAAATGCACTACAAATTTCATCCATTCTGTACCACCTTTACATTGAACTCATTTTCTCTCCTCGAGTCTTTTTGACATGAATTGGCCACTTGTTTCTCTTTGACTACACAAACCATGGTTATATACCAATAAATTTAGAGAATAGGGAAGATAAAATACCCATAAATTTACAATTCACCCATGGAGTACCCCCAGATCTCATAGAGGAAGATTAAGCAAGAAATTACTTACATTGGTAGCAGATACATCATATACATATTGTTTTTTCAGACTAGAAAGAGATCTCCCACTTAAGTCTCTCCTTTTAATAATGCTAGTCTTATATAATCATCACCATTGTCAATATATTACTATATGTATTTATCTGACTTCTACATCTTTCCAAAGAAATGCACAGGAGCAATTTTTGGAAATGAAATTCACCTGATTCCAGTTGAGATAGAATCATAAAATTTAGAAATTGTTAGAAGCCTAATGGTGCATCAAATATCAGAAGTGTTTACCCAACTTATCCTTGGTTTGATTCCAGATGACATGAAAATACTCTTATAAGGAATTCACATCAAGTTCATTTTCATCATCATTCATTGATTGCACTTCTTTTCCTTAGTACAGTCACTTACAAAAAAAGTTACCACTAAGAATGCAACTTGCTTAACAGACGTGGAGCTCAATGAGAGCGAGTCTATGAACATCTCTGCTTTTCATATTCCTCCTTATGCACGTTTTGATGCTTTGACGTTATTTTTTTTTTTAATACCAGCTAAAATACATTCATTTGGATGCTATAGAAGTAATATTGTATTATAAAGGAAGTAAAGTCAGATTTTTCTTAAATTGGCTTATATCTCTGCGTAATTCATTCTTCTTCAAAAAGATCGGACAAAAATACTTTGGTTGCCCATATTTTTTCCTAACGTATAAATTCCCATCAACGGAGGTTTGGAAAGGAGTTCGTTATCTTGCTTCATGCTCCACATGCTTGTAGGACAAACTTCTCCGTAAAACACAACAAATAACAGAGCTTAAATGTATGACAAATAAAAGAAAATGCAGTACAATAAAAAGGTCAAAAGAAAGGGAAATTAGAGAAAATGTAACAAAAATAGAAATGGGGTAACAATGAAAGAATATGTTAACCCTTCAAAATCCGCCTTTACTTATGGGGATGATCTCGTTTGGCATATGTGTAATAGCAAACACATTGGATGAATAAGACTTTCTATGCGTAATTTCTCCACTGGCTAATATTTCTAAGTTAGATTAGTCAAACCATGATTTATATATTTTTAATTATTTTGTGTATATAGTGAGTGAAGTGAGCACTGGCATTGAAGTTGTTAGCGATAGTTTTGGTGAAAGTGTTTTCCTAGAAATTGCGCACAGAATCACGTGTGGGACTAAGAGGAGTATAATTTACAGATAATGGAATGGTTAGGGAGTAGCAGGTAGGCGAAGGTGGCTCACTGAATTCTGCGTATGCTGATCTCAGGAAGAATAGTGAGGTCTAAGGAGTAAACAGAGAGGGAAGAGATGGGGTCAATGGGATATGATGCCAGTTGTGAAGGTGCATTTTAGAACGTAGTATTTCTAGGAAGTAATCAATAAATGTGAATTGTCAAGAACCCTCTCCCAAAAGCATTTGGGTTTTCCACTCCATTCATTTTGTCTATTCTAATCGGTGGAATCTAAGAAACGCTGAGTTCTTCACTCGAGAGGTGCATTGCAACCATATTTCACTTATACTAAAACATATTTTGTTTTAGTATAAGTGAAATAAGTGGAATAATATGTGTCAATTTCTCACTCTTATACTCATAAATATAGATTACTTGTAAATGCCTCTTCTTACGGTGTTACTGAGGGCATAGGACACTGCGGAGTTCTTCCTTATCGCTCAATTTCTGTCTAGCTCTATTCCAGATCATTTTCTAATACAACCATGCATGAATTGAATTAAGCTTCTTTGTGTGCCATTGCTTGGATTTTTATTTTCGAAGAATAACCTTTACAAAATTCCTTTTCAATCCAAATAACATGTAATAAGTTATAATCATTATCATTACTCATGAATATGAATTAAACATATGAATATAGTATTAAAATCTAACGAATTAGATTACATTTGCACTGAAGTGGCAAGCACTATTTGTTGTTATTCAACAAGTGCACTAATCATAGTTGATGCAAGATTTTCACTTTGAAATATGGTTACTGGAACATTCCTTAGAAATATAATTATCTGTGATTCTACGACATATCATTTGCAATGAGATTTTAAAATAATATACATGTGTGCATCTGCGTTATCCTGAGACTCGTTTATATAGCTGATTATATTTGCAAGTGCTTTTCGATGGATTTGCTAATAAATAGATTCTCGAAGCTTGCCACTTTCCAGTAAATATTCACTTACTTTCCGCACTTTTTCCATCCCTCATCATTGTTGCCCTGGGTGTTAACATAAACAAGATGTTTATGTTAACACCGATATTGTTAAGAGGGTTCCAGAATGGGATCTCAATATTGTTCAAGATGAGCTTTGCATTAACATATCTAATAATTTGTTTTAAGAACTTGGGATGCTCGATAACAATGGCTTGCAATTTTAATGGATTTATCTTCAAAAAATTGTCCTTGTGTCCCACATTTATGAATTTGTTGGGGGTCACGGTTCTCATACTGAACACATAAAGGGAAGCAGGCAACTATAGAATCGAGATATATCTGCAGGTCATCAGTGTATAAATAATGTTTACAGTATTTAATATAATTTAATTGTTAATATATATCTGTATCAACAAAATCGAAGGTTTCACTGAAGTTCAGTAATTCCATTAATTAGTCCATTCCTTCAAATGCTTAGGAAGTGTCCTAACGCCTTATATTAAAATGCAATTGGTAAATTCAATCCATGATTTATCGCAAGAAGTAGCTACTAAGATACAACACGCCCAGAATGTATCTGTTCGGTTTATATTTAACTTAAAAAAGTATGACCATATTTCCGATATATTTAAGAAAATATCTTGGATTTAACTAGAAAATTGTCAAAGAATTCATGTTCTAAGGCCAGATTTCAGTGTCTTGCAAGCACAAACTGTGGAACATGCCTTTTCTGAATTTGTTAGCTTAGAATCTGTCCATAATTGCAATACTAGAGGGAAAAAACCTATAATAAAACTAAATCAAAGAAACCACTTTTAAACCACTGAATGCATTCTGACCTCTGTTTCGATATAATATTACTCTGCCATGTTAATGACACTAAGAATCGATTTAATTAAGTGATTTTTAATAACAATAATGAAAATAAATCCTTCCAAACGCTCCACGTGGAACTGCATAGCAGAGTCCTCCATCTTTATTTTCTCTCTCTCTATTCTGGAGGCTCGCTCGCCCAAAATGTGGTGTCTGTTGGACGGGTTGTCCCTGGAAGTGGTAACTTTTTTTTTTGTAAGCGACTGTACAATTTAATCAGAAATACTGGTCCTGAAAAATCAAAACTAGTACCAAAAGAAAGGAAGTTGAATCGAGTTATTTTTGTCATTTCTTACATGTAATTTCAAGAGAGATACAATCCTGAAATCAGGTAAGTAAATATATAAATCATGATGATTTTTATATAAGATTTGGAAGGCAATCGCAATTTTCGGTTAAAATATTCTAAGTAATTCGAATGCAAGTTCCTTTTTCGTTTTTGGAATAGTAATGAATTACTTAGAATGGAATAATATTGCTTATAAAGGTATTCTAACAATAAGGATGTTGTAATGCATGAATTCAGCTATTACAAAATGGTTATTACGAATCAGTGTGTAAGCTATATTTGCTTCTCATCAAGAGGGAAACATTACACACGAGGTCCCGTTATTTCCAATGAAATCGAGGTAAGCCTTCCCTTCCTCAAGTCAAATTTGAGTTTAAGTAAAAGTCTAAAGCAGCAGGAAGGAAATTTTTACACAAAACCTGCCTCTGAGCTTATGTTTAAGACTGATAGGGGAGAAGAAAATTTCCACGAAGTTTCAATCAGTGTCCGAAAAAAATGCACAGACCTAAAATTCGACGCTTTCCCTTACAAAGCTCTATGGTTATGATGGGTCAGGTTATACATTGTTCAAAAGAGCAGTTATTTGTCTTTAAAATGATATACATATGGAGTCCATATCAATCACCTGCTTCATCACAGCCTGTGTGAATGCAATCAATACAAGTAAGGAAAACTCATGGCCATATCTAGGCCATTACTTTAAATACATTATATAAAGTGTTCTACCTTTTGGTAGGTTCCTCATTTATCTCCCTATCCTTCAATTCCCAGTAACTTATCCCACCCCTTAATTCATCTAACAACTTCTGTCTTTGTCTTCTCCTCTGTCTTTTCCCTTGCATTCTTCCCTCGATCGCTTTCTTCAATAATCCCTCCCCTCTCAATACTTGACCCACCCATTTCTTTTGTCTATTTTTAATTACTTCAATTATTACTTTTTTCTCCCTACCATCTCTAGAACCTCCTCGTTTGTTTTTCTATCGACCCAACTAACTTTCTCCATTCTACGCCATACCCACATCTCGAAAGCCTCCCATCTTTTGACATCCTCTTTTCTTAACGTCCACGTTTCACACCGTACAACATTACACTCCACACCAAGGATTTTACCAATCTCTTCCTGATTCCTTTATCAAGTCCCTTTGTCATCAGTTCCCTTTGCTTCATGAATGTTAAATACATTAAATAAAATTTTAATAAATGTGTAGTATGACATCCTGTAGCATGCTTTACATTTTTTATATAAATTTCGATTCATTTGATGAGCATTGAAGTTATAAATTGATGAGAGAGATGATGAGATAGGGAACTAAACTAGTTTTAATTTTCAGTAATTGATATCCTTGTTATAAACTCTAATTAATCCCAGTTACACTACATTCAGCATTAAGAAGAAACCACATGAATCTTATGGCCGTATGTAATACTTATGAGGGAATGGTGCAAGCTGTTGCAATTTCTGCATAGAAAAAGAAAGTTGGCGATAATTGATTTTAAAGACATGTATGAATAGAGTAAAATTGATTTCTGATGGAACAGTATGAAGAGTGAGCACCATTCTGTCATAAAGAATACATGGGACCCTAAGATTTATGTGGTCTCTTCATGACATTGGATAAAGTATAGAGTTCACATACCTTGGCAGAGGGAGAAAGGGAATCCTCTCCTAATTCCTGGACTGCTTTCCTCTTCTTTTTCATGAGACTGCTTTTGGGAGAAGCACTTGGGGAATACTCATGGATAGTTACATTGCCATCTGACACAACACACCTGTGAGAATAAATAAAATACGAACTTAATTTGAAAGACTTAAGATCTCAAGGTGAACTATAAAACTAAGACAGGACATTCTGCCATGAAAAATTCAGTACATAAATAGAGTTCTACAAAAAAATACCCCCTAATAATTGAAGCTTTTCATCACATCCAGCGCAAATGCATATAAAGCAATTTTTATAGTATTGCTAAATGAAGCCTGGGAAGTCACTAAACTTATTAAAAAATTTGCTTTAAAGTGGTTATGAATCATAATAATTAGAATTTACTTATACAAATATAATATCAGATCATACAATAATCTGCTGAAACAGTTGACATGGCCATGTCAACTGTCTTTCATCAAGTAAATGTAATAATATTTTGATTTATGCAAAAGTAAAAAATTTTATGCTACAAGAAAATAGAGGAGTGCATACAAAACAGAACATGCTGGATGGAGTGTATAATGTCACTGAAATAGAAGTTGCTTAAGAGGGAAAAATTTGCTAGATATAGTAACAAAATCGCTGAATAGGCATCTATGGTACAATCACCTCTTCTTGCCCTCACTTCAATCCACTAACGATAGATTAAAAAGGAAATACAGTAAAAATGTTTAAAATGTTCTCTTTTATGCTGCTATCCCTTTTAACATGAGGTTTTCCCTTGGCCCTGGTCCCTTTCACATGTAACACATGGTAAAAATAAAGCTTAAGACACTCAAGAACCTGTTTATAAGATGGATTTTTCATGTTCCCAGACGCACTGCAACCCGCTATAGTCAATCCTCTATCTCTATGGATAGACTGAAAATTGTTCACATTATTCTACCCTAGTTATCTGGTAAAAACTGCATTGTGGAGTAAAAAATGATCAAAATTAAATAATAAAGGAAGAAACAAGACACACTCTTTATAGGAAAACAGAAAATATGATGAGAGGGCAACCAGTATTACACAACAGTTTGATATCTATAGTTGTGGCAAGTAAAGTTAACTAAGGAAGATTCCTTCTTGTTTATTAGGTGCAAAGCATTATTGAAAAAATAAAGGGTCAAAAATCTGCTTTCTGCTTTCAAACATCAAGAAAAATGTGTAAAAAATAACTTAGCCATAAAAACCATGCTTTAATGTGCAATTAAGAAAAGCTGGTCTGCAAGCCACAGGAGAGAGCCACATAACGAGATAAAAAAACGATAATATTTACAAACCCAATTTCAAGAGAGTGATACTGAGGACTGACATCACCAATCTGCACAGGTCTAATGCGGCGTGGCTTTTTCATTGGAGGAGTGCTGCATTCCCCTACTACAAATTGACTTGGAGATTCTTGAGGACTCTTGATATCCAAAAGAGGAGAGCGTGTTCCTTCCTCTTTGTTACCCTGAGCCAGATTGAGCATACGAGCACCTCGACCAGTCTTGCTTCTGGGAGAAGGGAATAGGTTTGTGGCTACTGATGCTCCATTCATCACTTTTTTCTGCTCTTTGTCTTCTCTCTTAGAAGGGCTGCAAGGCAACAATGATTCTTTACAAAAATACAAGAAAAAGAGGCACATTCACTGACAGTCACATTTTAAATTTAATTTAAACATATTAACTCCTGTTAAATATGAAGTAGTAAAATAAGTGCATCAGCAATAAGGAATCATAGTCTTTGTTTCAATGTATAACGTATTGTGATTAAATTTTGTAATTTGATGCATAAAACGGAAATTAAAGCAGTCATTACCCAGTCAGAACTTTTACTCTTTCTTCTATAGTATTATCAAATGACCAAGTATATAGAGATTTTAAGATCCACCCAACATGAAGTCATTTAGCACAATAGATTTTCAAACTCGGTCTCTTGTGTTAGAGGGGGAAACCCGTTCTTGTATCAATCCCTTTTCACGATTATTTCTAATTTAAAAAAGTAAAATTATGAAATAAAATTTGTGAGATTGAAGTCAATAGAATTTCCAGTTGCTTCTGACTGAATATAAAATGTCTCTATCTCAAACATTTAAAGGGTATTTGCTTGCTCTGCTGCAGGGATTATTCATATAATAAATTTTGATTCTTAAGGTGACATTCATTCTGGAATTACCTTCAATCTGGCAACCTCACGTTGCTGAGAGGCCAGATTAGCAGTTCCTTAGTATACTTAAATAGTGAATAAATGGAAAATAAAATTTTTTCTATACTACACTGTAAGACTACATAGTATTCAACCTAGGTTTCTGAGCATAGCTCTATCATCAGGATAAAATTCTGAATATTGTTATAGATTCCGAATTGTAAGAATTCAGTACGAACTAATGACATTTTTGTAACATTTTTAATGAAGAACAACCAGTCCCCTTGACGACAAGTGCGATTGTCGAATGTGAGCTCATGCATTTTCCCGTAAGAATGAGAAACTTAGGCGTTTAAATGTAAGGCTAAGAAATAATGATAGACTTCATGAATACAAGTCAAATTTTTGAAATTTTAGCATTAGCAATTTTCTATGTAAATTTAAAAGGAAACAATGTACAACTATTTAGAGACAGTTTCTCAATCAGCTCAACTTTGTCAATGTATATTAATATAATGAAGCTATTAAGTCTGCTTTACACTGAGATAATTTAAATTTACACATCTATCCTCAGAATCGACTGCTGCCATTTGGCATATGGCAGGGGGTGCATGAACCACAATCCTACTTCCCTTATTAGATAATACCGTGTAACATAGTATCATTTTGAGTCAATAATAACACAATTCAATGTCTCAATTTTTACAATGGCTATATTTTGTTTTCCTGAGAATCAGGTCAATTATTCTGTATAATAACATCAAGTTTAATTGACTATGTTTGCCTAAAACGCAAGAGTGTTTTAATGCATTCAGTCTCTGGTTTGACCCTAGACTAGACAAAGCATCCCCAAAAAATGCATAAAATGTTCATTTTCAGGTTATAATTGTATTGTAAAATTATTTTAGAAAGAATCATAATGGGAACTTGGAAACAGAGCAATGCTATACATTTTTATCGCCATTTTTAGATTTTGTTCCCAAATATGAGAACCTTGAAAAGATTCAAAAATTTTAATTTAGATAACCTGTCCCATTGACTTAAGCTAAAATGAGAGATGTTAGATTCTCTTACTAAAAATATTAGGTATTATTACCATAACTGCCAACTTCTATTTTCAGCTTGTAACTACACAATAAAATATAAAAACTTGATAATGGAAAAGATAAGATCTTACCTTAAGTTACACTTGATGACTGATCCCTGGTAGGCTATGAATGCAACTTCTGCACTTTCTGAAGAAAAAATTCCAGTCATGCGGGATAAATTCACACTACAATTCTTGGTCATGGCTTTGGCTGGACTGGTAAAGGGTTCCTGAGAACTTTCTACCAAGTCCCCAGGGGGAGAGATGCAAACAGCCTTCTTAGATTCACTTGAGGAATCATTCTCAGATTTTATTTCTGTAGAAATATCATCGTTTCCTTTCTTCTCTACATTGTCTGCATTTCCTGTTTTCTTTACAATGACCCAGTCATCAAGACTACCAGAATGGATGGGTGATTTACGTTTGGGAGATTCTATAACAGACTTGGGTTTTGAGGGTGAGCAGAGAGAGCTTGCATCTTTGTCCACTCTGTTGATAGGATACTCAAGAGCTTTTTCTGGTGATTTCTTTACACTTTCAAATGCACTTTTGTCATCTAAAACTACTTTCTGATTCTGTTCCACTCCAGTATCCATTTTCTTCGGGACATTGCTGTCTTCATTGTTTTTTTCTGAGTTCACTTCATCTTCCTCCATAGAGACAATTTCATGAACTGTTTTTTCAGATGACACCAATTCGTTCCCTTCTTTTTCACCCTTTTCAGCACCATCATTTTTCATTGTAGGATCACTTTTTATCTCTTCACTTTCAACCAACCTCTTTCTTTGTTGTAGAATGGAAAGTTTCCTAATGTGAGAGATGGGAGAGGGAGTTCCAAGTTTTGTTGGCCTTCCCCTTTTCCTTCTAAAATCACCTGAACCTGTGCTTCCTGGACTTGGGCTTTCTGAGACATTTTCACGTTTATCTGCAGAATCTGAAGAAGTCGGCAAAGTAGAGCTGGGAGGATTTTTCCCACTGAGATCTTCAAGAGGGATTTTTCCCCGTGATGACTTCCTCAAAGACTTTCTAGAGAATGAAATAACTGGAGATATACCATCAGATACAGCATCACCAGAAGGTTTTAACGGCTCTACATCAATTATTTCCAACTCTACATTGTCCTTCACTTCCTTCACTCCCTTAAAATCATTAGAAATTGTTTTTTCAACTGAATCCTCAGTTGGATGCAAAGGTTCTTGAGCAGCTTTGGATTTATCAATGGATGTATCAGGAATCAAAGTTGATACTTTTTTGGAGAGATTATTCACTTCTGTTTTATCACTTAAACTTCTGGAAATTTCAGAAGCAACTGTTCCTGGCAAGGCAGCTGCCTTTTTAGATTCTGATCTCTCTATCTCTGAAAATCTTTTATTTACTTTGATTGGGGAAGAAACATCTTTAGATGGGTGCTCACTGAGATTGCAAGTTAACACTGATGATCTTTTTTCATTAGAAGAGGAACCTTCACTCTTGGTAGCGCTGGCCTTCCCTCCTAGTGCCTTAGCAGCACCCTCTTCATCTGAAGGCTCCTCAGCGACTGAAGGTATATCTGCAGCTTTGACCTTGGATGGAATATTGGATGTAGATTCAAAAGCTTTGTTTTCTTTCAAGGAGGAGTTTTTCATGCTCAACCCAGCATTTATGCCTTGCACTACATTTGTCTTCTCTGATATGAGTGAATTGAATTCATCACCATCAGAGTTTATTCTGATTAACTGTTTCCTTCTGCTGGGAGGCATTTCCAACTTGCCAACTGCCTTTGACTCTGTGACAACTGTTCCTTTCTCTCCTTTTTTATCATCTTGCAATCCACTACTGTTGGTTGCATGTGATCCCTTAGGAGCAATGCTGCTTGGAGACTCTTCACTTACAGCAGATAAATCATCTTTACTCAAAGATGCTTTGAGAAATGGAGGATTTGCATCTTCAGAGACATCCATTGCTGATAGTTGCAAGACAGGGGATGTAATCCTACAAAAAAATGACAAATTCAAATAAATAGTTTACCTAACCAACTTCCAACATTCCGGAAATGTTAAAAATCACCTCAAATCCTTAGTTAAACAGTACTGAAAAATTTATGGGTGTTACATTACTTGACGTTTACCTTACCCATTTTTTACTTGCCTGAAAAAGGAAATGCAGTAGAAGTCCGTTTTAACAAGTACAGTATGTAACAAAAGTTGCATTATACTGAGTGATTTTCTGGCTGTTGTGTGTCTCACAGCAAAGAGGATGGGGAGTTACATCCAGTATAACAAGCGGTTATTCCTGAAGTATTGGTATAATGAATGACACATTTCTATATTAGCCTTACAAGATGCATATCTCAGAATCGGTCAATTGATGTGGAGTCCGAGAAGAAAATGGTAATCTGGGGCACATTATCTCTTCAAAGAGCAGAAAAAAATTACATCCAAAAATTATTGTTACCTAATTCATGCATTTGATTCCAAGAGCTTGCCTCTCCTTTCCTGTGCAATAATGTTTAAGAAAGTTTAGATTAGAGATTTCTCATCAGTTTTCCTCTCCCCTTTGTTCCTCTCTACATCCTATACCCTTGTTTCTCGTTTCTTTTTGGTGACAGCCTAGTCAGCGCCAGAATTTTCAATTGAGTTTCCATCATATTGGCATCCACCCATGGAATTTGTCTTCATATGAAATTTTGTATCAACTCGTCTGCACCGCGATGGGTGGGAATATAGGAGTTTAGAAAATGTACTGATTCGGAATCCACATTATAAATTAGAGGACCCACCTTGGTTATGGTTTATGAATCAATGAAATAATATTTTTGATGCAAACATAATTTTTTACGCATTCTGAAGTGTTTGCGTAAGAATTAAAAACCCCATAGCTACATTCTGCCAGACACTCCCCATTCAAAAGGGAAGACATTTAGTGTTAAGAATCGGCTATAACGAGTATACTTTATAACGAGTACTTTTCCAATTTTTGTCAGCTCTAGTTCTAACGGACTTCCACTGTGTACAGAAAAGGACCAAACATATACAGTAAAACCTTGTTGACATGTACAAGCTGAACAAAAATTTCTCAATAACCAAAACACAATCTGAAGTCCAGTTAGTAATACACTGGAGCTTTTTAAATTAATAGCATAAAGGTCTGTCATTGATGTGAGATTCCATCTAACCTGCTGTCAATGATATTAAAAGATAAATAATGTAAAGGTAAATAAAAACCAAGGGGAAAAAATATCCATGGCAGGAAAACGCCCATAAAGAATGGGGTGTGAAAAACCTGCAAAAACCAACTGATACTGCAAGTATATAACAACAATAATAAAAGAAATGCTACTTTTAAGAAATACTTTGACTACTACATCTGAATCTTGCACAAGCAATATTGGAACTAAGATTTTATGACTTGTGACTTAAAAGATGGACAGCAAGCGATTTGACAAGTATTTTGACTTATTGATATGTATACTAACCTTAGAATGAAATTTTAAGTCACAAAAATGAATACAGTAGAAGTAGAAGATAAGGAGAACTGACAGAAATTGAAAAAGTGATCTTTATAAAGGGTACTCATTATGGCTGATTTCTAATACTAAATGTCCATCCTCATGAATACAAGGGCCATAAGTGTGGCAGAATGGAACTGTAAAACTTTGAATATGTTAAAAAAGTATGCTTAGGTCAAAAATATTATTTCATTGATTCACAAACCATAACCAAAAAGCATATGTAAGTGTAGGAACTGTTATACCAATACTTCAGAAATAACAACTTGTTATAATGGGTTGCCTATACTTTTTGCTGGAAGATGAACAATGGCCAAAAAATAATTCGCTATAATGCAACTTTCATTATATGCCATACTACTTATAACAGTCTTCTACCGCATTCAATTAATACTGAAAATCATAAATTAACAGACTATACTAGATATTTCAGCTTCTTACTAAATAAAGGAGAATTCATTTATAAAAAAGTAATGAAAAACCATCACTTACTCCTGAGAAAAGCTTTGACTAACAGAATCTTGAGTTAGGTCTTGGTAAAGAGCAGGGATGTCCACACGCCTGGATTTCATTTTCTCCTTCTGATGCTCAGTCATGATAGAGGATTTTTGTCGAGGAGATATTGCTACAAATTCCTGTTTCAGAGAAAACAACAAAATAGAAAGAAAAAGCTGAAATCTTGAATGTAATGAAGATCTATGTCCACAAATATACCCTCTACTTTTCCTGAATTTAATAATCTTAAAAATATTTCCACATGAACATAACAATAGTAGATTTTTCAAATAAAAGAGAACTTCAGATACTTAACTTACAGACCTAAGGAGGGGAATCTATGATAAGTGATATTTTAAATAGGATATTAGACAAAATGGCTGCCGGGAAACATATAACCATTGAAGGTGATCTTCACTTGCCAAAAGTAGGTTGGTCAGGTTAGGAGGAATGTAATTACCAGTTGCACAAAACAGAAATTAATTGCACTGAAATGCACAACTCCTCACCCCACCGAGATCACAAAATGCCTTGGCCCTCTGCTACCATCCCTTTCACCTTAAGAAGTTATTTTTCCTTCCCTTACCTAATCTGCTGTCTTAACGAATGTATTTTAAATTGTATTTTACCTTCTCTAGTTTATTATTTTTTTCCTATTAGAATTTTAATATAAATATGTAACTTAATGTAACTGTAAATATGTAACTATTTGTTCTTTTTTGCTTTGTGTGATATTATTCGTATGTCTTCTTGTGTCTCATTTTCTCTGATTTTATCACTAAACTTAGTTTTCCTACTGTAGGTTTCATAGGTTTTTCACACACCCCTTCTGCTGTGGAAATTTTCTTCCTAAGCACTTAGCTTAGGTTTTTATATTTATAAAGTAATCTTCAGTAAATTCTTCAGTTTTTTCAAGCTATCTCTTTTTTTAAATTTATATGACGAAGGGTTGGATGTAAGAAGAAACTTTATAGTCTAAATCTCACCCTAAATAAAGCCCATTATTATTATCATTAACTTGAAAATAACTCGTATCCTTTTCAATCTATTTACAGCTCAAAAATTAGGGTGCACATCGCTGGTGCACTACATTTGGGTACAAATCTACTCATGCACAACGCCTGTCATCTCCTCACTCTGGTTCCATGCAAATTTTCAAACCCATCCTCAATGTATGTTTTGCACGTAAAAGCCTCCACCTACTCCAGACTAAGTAGTAAGCCAATAATTTTTAAATGGAAGAGAATTGGCAAGTAACAATTTTTTCAATTGGTGAATGTGTGCACATAGGTGATACTGATGATATAAATATTATCATACAAAAATATTATATGATAAATATAAATATTAATGTAATTTGCACACACAAATATTGGTTAATCAGTATTTGGTTGATATGTGATCTTAAATGAGCATTTATTACTCATTTCTATAAAATCCCTTTATAAGATAGAAGATTTGGCATAATGTTGATCAGCACTACTGATGTTTCATATACATATATATGGTACTGCAAATGACGTGATAGCATGTCTTGAGGAGTGCATTAGATTGGAGGGCAGATGATTAGCAATGCTCGAATTTAGGGGTGCGATAACAATTGATGGTGTGTCATTTTCCAGTAAAGATGGTATGAAGAGTAGCAATTAGTGAATAGAATTGTAGAAAAAGGTTTACACAGTTTACAAAGAGTCAGACCCTAACACTGGGAATGCCATAAGACTAAAACTGCTGAAAATATGATAATAAAATTATACATGTTAGAAGATATGACGTTCAAATGTTGAGAGATAATTTCCATTCCTTACCACACCATTTCCTTGGCTTGAGGTTGAAGCAAGTAAAGGTTGTGTTTTCTTTTCCACAAGGAGGTTCTTCTGGAGCAGCGGACGTTTGAAAGGTGATGTAGAAACTTTCTCCTTGACAATCATTAATACAGGACCTTCACTTTCAGTGTCATCCCTTAATACATGTTCCAGTATATCTGCCAGAGTTGAAGGAATGGTGACATCAGAGAATAGCTCTCCCAATGTTTTGTTCCATAAAGATTTGGTCAATTCCACCATTTTCATGTTAGGATGCCGAAACCCAGCTTCCAGTAAAGGAACCAATAAATCTATGTAATGCTTTGCCCTTTTCTTGGAAATAACTTTCTTTCCCACATATTCCAGGAACTTTTCCCACAGTCGGATCATCTACAAAGAAAAGATAATCTCCTCTTAATTAATAATTAATAGCACACTTCTACCAAAAATTAATAAAAATTACTTAAATAACATTCTTTCCCATACATTCTAGGAATTTTCCCACAGTTAGAGAATAGAAAATCTCCATTCAATTTATCACGGCTGGAGAATCAGTAGGTTATATTTTTGCAGCAACAAAAGATTATCATTTTGTGGTAAAATAAACTCTTTCCAACAAAGATCCTAGCAACAGAAGTTACATATTTGTTTGATATGTACAGTACTGACAATGATGATAAATAATATCCATCAGGCTTATCCTGTAGCTGTTTCCACTTTCTAGGAAGGTATTCTAACTACATAACTACTATGCTTAGGTTTTAAAGATTGCACAACTATATGAGTGTATATAGTTGTGCAACCCCCTTTCTTGTCATTTCCTTTGGAGGATACCTCAAAATAACATTTCTTTGTGGATAGGTTGACTCAACATCATCTGGCAGCAGTTGGTGCCAGGGTGTGGAGCACTGTTTCTTTTGCTGATAAAAGTTTCTGTTAACAAAAATGAAACTGATGCAGCATGGTTGCTCAATAATGAGAATACCTGCCTCAAAAGTGGAAGAACTAGGTTCAAGTCACTTCCATGTCTATATTTTTCACTTCTGTTTATCCTTTAGTTAAAGAGTTTACACACCTATATGCACTAGATAAGCATCTTCCCCTTTCATTTAGAAAAAAACTCAACATAAAAAAATCAGCAGCACCAGCAAGAACTTCCATGTAGCAGAGAAGAGAATAAATGATCATAATTCTTTTAAATCACCTCAAAACACATCTATTCTAATTACATTAATACAAACAATAACTTAAAAAACGAAATATGCTAGATGAACATTTAAGGTTTCCACAGGTAAGTACATGTTAAGCCCAAATGAGAAGTGATAAAGATAAGGTTTACAAAAAGCAAAAGATTCACTGGACAACTTCCTGAAAAATCTGAGAATTCAGCCTCATCTATAAATAAACAAATAATAATAATGACTACGTATCATTTTAGCATCATGACACATTCAACAGAAATTAATGATGAAAATTTCTGCACAGAAAAAAGCTAGTTAAAAATAAACTGATTGTTGTACATCACAAAATATTTCTGGTCTTATGAGAAAAATGACTCCTACAGAGGAAGTCCATGAAGATTATTAAAAGAAGCTGACATAGTATCAAAGGCATATAATACAGCTTCACTATGAACATTGTTACATTTTGGATCAGATTGGAAATGCTGATAGTTACAACTGCATTTTGATATGACAGGGAATACCATCATTAAGTAGAGAGTGGAAAAATCAATCACTGATAATACATGAAATGTAGAATTACAAATTATGGCCATGTTATCTTTAGCTACTGATGGAAGAAAACTACCTTTATAAATTTAAAAAGAATTATCTTTTAAAATAAGGTTTACAAGTGATACAGTGCGTGAATTTAATATACCTGGAGTACTAAACTTTCCCTAAATGGTTATATGATGCTAAAAGTTCAGAAAATTGACTCCTGTCCATATAGTCAATCATTTATTCCTATCAATACTTTTATATGGGCCTAAATTCAATGCATATTTTTGTGGGAAAATGTGAATGCTCCACTTCAAAAATCAAAACTTTCATCCATGGGACCAGTCGTTTAAGACCTAAAAATTTCACAAAATTTTTGTATTTTTACAAAATTGCATGTATTTTGTACAAGTTCTAGCAATTTCAAATTGAAAATAATGTTTCACAACCAAAATAAGACTTTTTAATCAATTTACCTTCTCTTCATAGTTGCCTCAATTTATTATGACTGTTATTTCTAATTTAACTTAACAAAAGAAATAAAACCAGTAACCAATAAAATAGCATTGAGAGATATATATATATATATACATACGAGTAAAAGTTGCTTGCATACTGAAAGCTAATTGGTAAAAATTTACAATAAGTTTCCCTTACGGGTGTCATCTTCGAAGCTTATCCAGAAAAATTCTTAAAAATTTCCGCAATGCATTTCTTACGTGAGAAATTTTCATCCATGTGGCATCGAACTAACGGTCAAATGTAACCTTTCTTCCACTAGTTCTATAGAAAAGTACTTCAAACGCAAACGCTGTGATTTTGAATAGTCTCCTGCATAGAGAAAGGCCTCAAAACAATTTTAAAAAATTTGCGTAAATGACCTCCTGGCGTCAACACAGGACCCGTTCGTGAGAGACAAGGCCATACGAATGTTAGAGAAGTGCCACTCTGACGTGTTTCAAAGTTTCAATTCAGTATCTTATCGGGAAGGTCCTAAATTAAGATTCCGTTATTCCCGTTTGAAATGCATCGTAGAATCGGAATGACGCTCGTGCATTGAACCAAGGACCACTAGACGGATGGTGAAATTCAAGAAAGAATGTTTTTAAACGCGTCAGTTATCATTCCAGGTTATATCTTTCCAGCTTATAGGGAAGGCATTGAAAAAAATTTTCAAATATTGCAGCAATGCATTTCTTATGGAAGAATTTTGCACCCACCTGGCGTCGAACTGACGGTCATTTCGTAACATTTCTTCCATTCGTATTATAGAAAACTACCTCAACTTCAACCTCCGAGATTTTGATTACTCTATCTTACCAATAAGTGCCTCAAAATAATTTTCAAAAATCCGCGCAATGCATTCTTATGGGAAAATTGTGATTTTTGGGACTTTCTGGTATCGAACCCATGATAGCTAGCGTCGATGTCTGAATTATTCTGGCTTCTAGAGCGTAGGGCCAGTGCGTCGAAAAAATCTGACATCGATGGCGCTTGTGGAACATGGTCAGAATTCGTATCCCCTATATATATCTATATATATAGGTATATCCGGAGAGTTAGCTATATATAATAGATATATATATATATATACGGCCGGTATATATCTATTATATATAGCTAACTCTCCGGATATACCTATATATATATATATATATTTATAGGGGATACGAATTCTGACCATGTTCCACAAGCGCCATCGACGTCAGATTTTTTCGACGTACTGGCCCTACACTCTAGACGGCGTGGGACAATCACAGACAACCATTCCCTAACCGGAAAAATCCGATTAGCCGGGATTCGAACCCGGGACCGTGTGGTTGGAGCGTTAACGCGCTGGAACGCTTACCACTCCGCCACCACGGCCGGTATATATATATATTTATATGTTAACTCAATCGTATAAACTCAGTTATAATAAATGTTAACTCAAAATTTTCCTTAATATT
The DNA here is from genome assembly GCA_036926295.1 of Pachydiplax longipennis. Taxonomy (NCBI): domain Eukaryota; kingdom Metazoa; phylum Arthropoda; class Insecta; order Odonata; family Libellulidae; genus Pachydiplax; species Pachydiplax longipennis. Next base: position 3,312,066 of record JAVFKF010000004.1, read on the forward strand.
AAATACTTTTCTTTCCTTAATATTAAATATTTTTCTGGAACTATTTTTAATGATAGAGAAATCAAAACAATCTCACCTCTTTTTCGAGTGCCTTTGGACACTTATCAACAGTTAATCCCAGGTAATATCGGACAGAAGCGGCAGCCTTTTCAAACAGGAATCCCATGAGATCATGATTTAATCCAATTGACAGCACCAGCACTAAATATGACATAATACACGCATGTCTTTCAGAGGCAGCATCTGAACTGCCTTCTAAAGATGATATGACATCACAAACTTTGTAAAAGAGAGCATATAGAAGCTGGCGAGATGAGTACAGTGTAGACCTTTCCCCTTTAGAGACCAAACCTGGAGGAAAATAGAAAAAAAATTGGATATGCTATTAGCTGCCATAAACTGCATCCAGAAACAACACCCAATATTTAAATTGGAAGCCAAGATCTCATGAAATTTACACCCTAATTTCTGAATGAATGGTACATGGAAATAGCCCCAATTGAATTTGCACACTAATGTAATTTATGATAAGAGAACACTTGATGAAACAATACATACTTCACTGACAATGACTGGTGGTTTTGAAAAGTTCCAGTTTATAAAGTTTTATAAGAAAGGTCATTTTATTATTTCATTATTTTTCCTTAAAAATTTACAATTAAGTATTTGAGACTAAAGTATTGAGAATTAAGTATTGAGATTTATTAATACTAACCAAAAAAAGGCAGCTTTGGGAGGTGTGTTCTTTTACCTCCAGCAATAGCTCCTATAAAGACTAAATGTCCTCTAAGGAAGAACAATCTTATGAGCTGTATATAATTGGTTAAAAGGTCACATGTGGTGTTCAGGTTGGCTACTCCTCTATAAGTTATAACTTAAAGATATAAAATTTAATAGATTGATTGGGCAAATAATTTCAGAAAAAACATCTACCAGCACATAATAATATAGGACTCACTGTCCATTTATTAAGCTACTCCATCAACACTTAGATAAAACTACGCACCACTTGCAGATTTCCAATAGTCCTCGTAGAAGTTGATGCTATAAATTATCAAAACAAAATCCACCAGGCGAGAAATGTAATTCAATGAGGGCTCAGCTCGTTTCACATACATCAAGATTTTTCTGCACAGTTCCTCTATCACCTCACAAGGTTGAGCAGTGATTAGAAATTGGGAATTAATGAATAATAATTGGAATAACTTTTCCCATGGCTTCATAAGCATCTCAGGTGCTTCCTGAAATAAAGAAAAACATTAAAATAAGTATATTATAAAAAAATAATTTGGAATATTTTGAACACACTAAAAGTGAACGTGTCAAAACATTCATCAAAGTGTTTAAAATGCTCCCGCTTAAATTGTTTTCTCTTTTTATAAACAGTTTTCTTTGGTTCCTATTCACACTAAACACTTTCATAAAAAAAACCTCCTAAGATGATCAGCTAAATGTTTTTGAGGTACATTTTTCTACAAATGCACTGCAACTCACTTCAACCAATTGTCTGCCTCATTTGAGAGATAGAAAATTATTTACATTCTCTGCTTTGTCTCCTCTCCTACCTCAATAGTCTTTATGGAGGTGCTTTTTGATCCTCTTATTTGTGATTGATAACTGTCTTGTGAGAAGAAAATGTAGATAACACAAAGCAGAACTATTCCAATCCCACTTTTGGAGCTGATAATAGTTTTCATTGTGAGATCTTCTTCATCAGTCTCATTACCGGTAGGAACATGAGATTAAAAAGTTAGCTGTTTGGTGTTTCCTTATCACTTGGCAACATAGATCCTAGTATGAGGTGTTACTATACGTTTTCGTTTAACATGTTCAGAGATGACAGATGATGATTGTCCATTTTTTAAAATTATTTTATTCCATTCATAAATCATAAACCTGTCATTTATTGCATATTTTTAAATTAATTTCATACTCTAGGTCAAGTCATACAAATTCTGGCATCTTCCAAATTGTTGAAGAATGGTAAATTTTATTGCATAATAATTATAGCTAAAACACTATTCTTGCTCATAAAATACATTAAACAGCAAATTGGCATGATTTGGCAATTTGTATGTGAGAAAGGATTCTGTGCTTTTGTGGCATATCTGCTACAGGAAAATTTCTTGGGTTTCCAACCAAGTTACGAGAATGGATGCCTCAAGCCTTTCAGCCATCTTTCCTGCAATTAGTATTCTTCAAGTATTTGTATGCCTAAACAAAAACAACACAAACTGAATTTGCTCCCCAATAGCATTGGTTAAAATGCATAATAAATTCTAATAATCTTTGTTTTTAGTTCAACCATTATTTCTAGTTAAATAACCAACCCACTTCAATGAGATTGTGATTGCATACTCTCAATAACATACTTTTAACTTCTTCCATACCAACAACATAAATTAGATACTTAGGAAGCAATGAAAATCCCTCAAAATTTATACTGTGGCAACAATAGTAACTGATTTCCAAATAATTACTCTTCTGTAAAACTCTCCCTCCCCTTTTAACTTAAATATGACAATCATGTGTTGAAACTGGTAGGCAATAAAATATGTGGGAGCCATAATACCTAATGCATTTTATTTCATTCTGTATGTACTGCTAAGTGTTTCATAACAAGATGGGCCTATTGACTCTGTTGATATCTCAAGAGAGCCTCAGCATGTCTAAGTTTTTTGTAGTATAGGTCTGTTATCCCAAATCCTCCTCAGTCTGCACAGAATCTTTTCTTCATGTTATTGTTACAAAATATTTGTTTGAAACAGATGGAATGGTCTATGTATAGATGTGCAGACATTCAAGCAAGGAAACTTAAAAGCCTGCATTAATAATTCTAATTTTTAGAAGCAATGTGAATTTCAAAATGCCTAAAAGAATTTTTCATAAAGATGTACTCGACTGATTTAATGAGCTAATGACATACCTTTTCAGAGTCATTTTTCAGGAAATGGGCAATTGGAAACATGAGCAATCCATAAATGCACTGAAAGTCGTGATGTGCATCATTTCCTTCACTGACAATTCCATCTTTATTGATGGTTTCAGACAGCTGGATTACCATTGATACCCAGATCAGTTTAAGCATGGGAAAGCATTCAGATAGTGTCTGTTCAGACATAGTCAGCACCTCCAGCTTCTTCAGTAATGTCCGAATGAAAGGCAGTGGTGGAGCCAAACTACTAAGTCCAAGAGATAGTAAGTTGGAAAAAACTATCATGTACCTGATTGAAAGATAAGAAAAAATAAATATATGAACAGATGCAAATAGTACTTGTTTTAGGAGCATGTGGCAAGCTCCATCTGCAAGCTTTAGAGGAGAATTTTATTTGTCATTATTTATGACTCTCACTATAAGTCTGCTATAGCACAATACATGGGTGGTCTGAAAAGTTTCCAATATTTTGCCATTTCAACATGTTTTCTGAAAAATCTGGGGTCGGAAACATTTCAGACCACTCTTGTATATGTATACAGACAATTTACTTAATATTAACAGATGAAAACCATTACAGTAAAATTTAGTTATAACACAACTCACTTTACTGAAAGTCTCAGCACTTCCTTTGAAATCATTACATTGACTACTTTCTTTGATAGTAGTATGTAAATTTGCTAAACATTAAGACTTATGTGACATAGAAACACTATCAACCATCACACTAAAAAAAAATATCAGGTTATTTTAGTAACTCCCATTCATGTAGGATATGCATTTCAATCATAAAACATCAACTTCTATAGTATTCTGTAAATAAATTAATTATAAAATTTAGTTTTATTAGTTATTCATTGTTTCCTATATTAATGTGCGAGTTGCTGATAACGTGGGTGTAAACTTTATCCCCCTAGGCCTGTGTTATAATGAATTTTATTGCAATTATAAATCAAGATTGAGGTAGGATATGGCCATTGGTATGAAGTGTTGGTACAGATGTTGTGTTAGTACTGAGTAATGCTCAAGATCACTCAACTCACTGGAAGTTAGTACGACAATAGTTTTCATTGAGATACCTTTGCACCCCGCCAGCTGTCAAATTCAGACTGTTATTCCATTTTTGACAGTAAACAGAACAGTAGCTTAAATTCATAGACATATCCTCATTTAATGATGAAGATGCCATAGCTATTCAAATGGTTCATCGCTGGCATACATTGTTCACAAAGGAAAGACAAACTGCTTGTGATGAATAATATATTGGCAAGCAACTGACAAGTTGATTTAAACAACCCTGTTTGCGAGACCATAGAACTTGATAAATGCTTTAGCTTGGATGAATTTCTTGCTATCTTTCCTCTGATGATCAAAATAACTACCATGACTGCATAGCATTATCATTGCTGGACTGAGAAGTTTGAATAAGGTGGTATTGGCCATGAAAACGCATGACCATATTCTCCCCATGAAACAGAGCAACTGCTGAAAAACTTCAGTTGGGATTTCTTTGGCTATCCAGCGTAATCATCTGACCTTCCCCCAGTGACGGCCACCTATTCCCTATGCAGAAAAATCATCTTGGAGGCTGGCAATTCCAAATGATCATAAACTCCAAAATGAAGTGGATTATTTGGAGAGAATTCTTGTGGGAGAATGGCATGACCTTAGATCTTTAAAATGTTACCAATACATCAAAAATGGATGCAAAAAGAAGGGGATTATGCTGAAAAATAGAGAAGAGATGAGAATTAATAAATTGATAGATTATGGATAGAGATTTTATCTTCTGTTACTCAGGGAATAGGATACCCCTCGTGAAATTTAGAATGTACTCAAATATGTTAATAATAAAAACACAACTTTCACAATTTAATAACATAATTATAAAACATAAGGTAGCATGTGCAAGGCTTCTCAGGGTTCCTGAGACACTCTAATAGCCACCGTGGCAGTCTCAGGATACATTTAGTCTCCACTCACATCCTACTCCATTACTATACGGTAGAACCTCACTTATAAAACTTTAAGCTGACCACCAAAAAGAGAAATGAGGAGTTTTGTAACTGAGGTTTATGGCAAGGGAACCCCCTTTTAGCAGCCCAATTTGGTCTGTTTGCTTCCTGGCTGCGATTACTCATTTGGAGGCAGGAAAATAAAACCTAATACTCAAATTTACTCACAGGCAACACCACAAATGTTACCAAAAAAAGAAATATAAATTTGCATTTCTTAACAATATTTCCAAAGTTGGATTTCTTGGTCTAATTATTAGCATTCTTGGCACTTAACCTCAGGGCTGAAGTTTCAAATCACTTGGAAAATTTTGTGATGATGATGCCAAGTGAGTACAGAGGACCCAACTTCTGAAGAAATTTTGCTCATGTATAGCTGCTTTCAGGCAATTAATTATGTAACCAGGATGGAGACCAAGATTAATAAAGTGAGAATCTTGATGAAAGTATATTATGCATATTATTAGTGAAAGAAATAATAGAAAAACACAAAAATCTGAAAAATTTTCGAGATGTCTTTAGTCACACTATTCTAACGTTCCAGCAAAGAGATGATTTCACATCTATGTGCACATTAACCATTACGTTTACTGTCAGTTCATCTTTAAAATCAACAGCAGTATTTCATATATAAATATTCGATAAAAAGATAGCTTTTTCCTGGATGAACTAGTTTTCTTCGAAAATACAATATCACTAAATATTGTAGAGATCTGATGTTAGTTTTGAGATTCTATTCAATAAGAAAGCATGCCATATAAGAAAATCATTCAGCCATTTTTAAATTAAAGACAATAAATTTACCTTTAGTTACCATAAATAAGCTGCAAGCTACAGCTGGTTGCAGCCAGTGATTTTAATTTTATAATTACAGTAAAAGTCCGTTATAACAAGTACAATGTATAAGGAGAGTTGCGTTATAGGTTTTATTGGCCATTTCCATCTCACAGCAAAGAGGATGGGGAGTTAAATCCAGTATAACAAGCGGTTATTCCTGAAGTATTGGTATACTGAATGACACATTTCTATATTAGCCTTGCAGGATGCATATCTCAGAATCGGTCAATTGATGTGAGAGAAAAAGTCCGATAAGCAAATGGTAATCTGAAACGCACTATCTCTTCAAAGTGCAGAAGAAAATTAATGCAAAAATTATCATCATCTAATTCACAATTTGGTTCTCACAACTCGCATCATCCATTCTCGACAAAAATGTTTCAGGGGGCTTTGATTAGAGACTTCTCATGAGTTTCTCTCCCCGTTGTCCCTCTGTACTTCCTATACCCACATCTCTTGTTTCTTTTCGGCGACTGCTCCAGCAGTCAGTGCCAGAATTGTTAATCGAGTTCCCATCTTCTAGACATCTACCCGTGGGATTTCTTTTCAAACAAAACTTTGTACCAAATCATCTAATCCAGGATGGGTGGGAGTATAGAATCAGTACTAATTCAGATTACAGATTTATATTATAGGACACACTTTGGTCACATTTAATGAATAAATAAAATAATACTTTTAATGCAAAATTACTTTTTTGCATATTTTGAAGCATTAGCATTAGAATTAAAAACCATACAGTTCTATTCTGCCGTACTCAGATTACCACACTTCCCTTAGATTCAAGAGGATGGGCATTTAGTATTAGTGTATATTAAAGTCGTATAAGTGAGGTACTTCCTGTCATGGGACCAGAAAAATACGTTTCATTAGGGAGTTGGATGAAGCTTCATAAGGGAGGTTGGAAATACATAGGGTCTTATGGGGTTATTAATGGGACAAAAAAAATTGGTGTGAGGTCTCCCTATAAAGGAGGGTTGTATATCTAAGGTTCTACTGTATGTTGTCTTTGCAATCTATCACAAATTTCTAATCTAACAACAAATAGGTGACTAGAAAAAGAGAAGAAAATTAACTTTGCCTGTATATATGTGTGCACCCAGGAATACCCAAGAAATAAATCATCTTAAAACAGAAGTCCGGAATTCAATCAAATGTCAACTTTTGGGAAACTTTGTGGGCAATGCAACTCTTTCAAGAATTCTGCAAAATGGCCCAATCGGTAATTCTGGATAGTGAGAGATGCGCTTCAATCACCTTTTCATGACCTGTTTATTCTATAGATCTTCCCAATTGTGCTCAAAAATTAAATTTCTACTTGAAAGGTCTCAGACTTGAAAGAAACAGCTTGGTAAAGTTCCATGTTATGATTATGACTATCACCTCCAAAGAAAATCACTACCTCGAAATAGGAGCAAATAAATACTTGGAGTGGTACAGGATTCCAAACCAAAACAGAGAATTCAATTTATTTTTAAACTCTTCATAACAAATTTGGAATTGAGAAGTAGGTTTAAACATGTCTTCATCATCAGAAAAGAAGCAAACAAAGTCATAGCTATATGAACCTCAATGTTATAACATCATTTAGATACAGTCTGTAAGTCAAGAAAATCCCAATTTACATAAATAATGCATTCTGGGACTTGTTCAAAAAATTCAAATTTAAACAAGTCTAAACTGCATAATCTGGCCGTATCTAACACCACTGCATTTGTTAACCTAACCTGACCCAGACTATTGGTCTGAAGCCTAGCTAGGTCATTAATGTATTGTAGTATCTTCTAACATCGAGGTTTCAGGTTCAAATCCTTGCTAGCAAGATTTTTTCTGGGTAGGACATTGGTATTTGCCGCTTGTCTGAAATTGTTGAAATTATTAAAATGGAGATAACCAGGGTTTGTTTCCCTTAAAAAAATGTCAATAATCATTAGTCCCCTATAAGTGTCATATCACCCTTATCGAGCGTAAAATAAAATAACACCTTAACATCCTTTTTTGAAAGAAATTCATTCAGTAAACTCTAAATTGGCTTTTTGTACTGCACACACTATGAAAATTTTGACAGAATATGACCTCTATTCTTTAAAGATTTTCAAATTTTTATAGTTGCATGTATTCTTCCAAAACCCTTATTCCCAAAGTTGCAGCTCAGTTAAATAAAGCTCAGTAGCTTCTAAAGTTATCAATTTCTAAAATTTCAAAAAAAAAAAAATAAAAAATAAACCAACATGAATCACTTTAAAGATTCAAAACTTTTGCATGAAAAATTTTATAACTGTTTTTTATATTTATTGATAGACTTAATACAGTCAGATCCAGGTTTAAGGTTTTTGCATTTAACAATTTTCCACATTTAGCATATATTTTTTGAGGTCCCGATTCATTTCCTATTAAAGCAATGTAAAAATTATCCTTATTTAGCGTTTCCACAATCTGAATTTTTCCGCATTCTATGTCGTAAAAATATTTCCCGATTTTTTACCTGATTTAACATTTTTTCATGACAGTTCATGCAAATGATTATCCAAAAATCAGTGTTGATTATCACCGGCATTAGTTTTCAATAGGGTCGACGGTCCACAAGTTTTCGCTTGAAGATGCTTACATACGTAGCATAGGTATTGAACGTATGAACATTAAGACATTGTAGGTTCTTGTTAATATATATTCATAATTATATAACCCCATTTTCCTTGATAGCCATTTTAACCCAATGACGGTATGGCCTGTAACGTAGTTGAAATCGCAGAAATTTTCCCAGGAGAGTAGCGCTGTAGAGAAATTACTGCATTTAGGAGTTAGGGTCAGCAGGATGGGCTTATTTAGTTGTGTAAGAGATTTTAAAAAATACAATATTGTATAGCCAGATTTGAAGCCAGTGAGGAGTGGTTCAGAGAGTTGGTGACTTCTTTGTAAATCATACGTTCGTGATCGAGTTGGCAGTGTTGAGGCAACCGTAACTCAAGACACTACAAGGAAGGACTCTTCAACCAAGCCACTGATCGACCTGCACTTGTCTCCTAGGTGCCATTGCCTTATAGAGAGCAGAGGCAGCTGACTTTGATTTTGCGATGGCCACAAAAAGAAAATCTTTTACCTTTGAAGAGAAGAGAAAAATTATTGAGGAGATGGATAAAAATCCTCACTTGAAGAGAGTTGACTTGGCAAAGAAGCTGCTCATGCCAGCAACAACCTTGAACAACATCGTGATGAAAAGGGAAGCAATTTTAAGAGAAGCCGCAACATTGGGTGTTTTATCTAAGCATAGTAAGCACTCAAAAAAGTCCCTGTTTGAGAAACTAGAGAGCCACTTACTCACCTGGTTTCAGTAAGCCAAAGCCAGCAAAATGCCAATAAATAGTGTTATACTAAAGGAAAAAGCCCATAAGGTAGCTACGAGACTTGGAATTGACAACTTTACTGGATCCAGCGGATGGCTTAACAGAGTCAAAGTAAGGCATGGACTGGTGTTCAAAAGTGCATGTGCTGAAAGCAGCAGTGTGAGTGAAGAGACTGTGGAATCCTGGCAAAGTGTGCTTGGGAAATCAATTGAAGGTTATGAGCCCAGGAACATTTTCAATGCTGACAAAACTGGTCTTTTCTATTCCCTTTTACCAAACAAAATACTAGCTTTAAAAGGTGCCATGGTGGTAAACTGAACAAAGAGAGGTTGACAGTTCTTTTCTGTTGCAATAGTGATGGGAGAGAAAAATCGCAACCAGTGGTGATCGGTAAATTTGCTAAACCCAGATGCTTCAAGCATGTACGATCCTTACCATGCAGGTATTTCAATGGCAAAAAGGCATGGATTACTGCAGATTTATTCCAAGACATTTTGAAATTCCTTGATGCCAAAATGGGATCAGCAAACAGAAAAATTATCCTTTTTATTGACCGATGTGCTGCACATTCACCTGATACCCATTTCTTGAGAAATGTAAGAGTGGAATTCTTCCCAGCTAACTGCACAAGTGTTTTACAACCATTGGATTTGGGTGTTATCAAAGTTTTCAAACAATTTTACAGAAGTGCATTGGTTAGAAAGGCAATTGTCTCAATAAATTATGGGCAACAACAAGCCAAAATAAATTTGTTACAGGCCATCCATTTTGTTGCAAGCGCATGGGAGAGTGTGAATAGCTCAACCATCAAAAATTGTTTTGCCAAAGGGGGGTTCCTGAATACCAAGGAAACAGAATGCAATTTACACACTTTTGTGGATGATAATGAAATGCAAACTTTGAAATATCTTTCAATGACTTTGTTGAATGTGATGATGAACTGCAGACCAGTGGGATTGTTCCAATAGGTGAATTGTGTGGTGCATCAAATGAAACAGACTAACTGCAGCGAGAATGAGGATAAGGAAGTCCTGACAGTGGCTATCCTTTCAAGGCTGTGGTTGGACATGAAAAATTGAGATCATACTTTTCATCCATCGAGAACAATCAATCCACTTAATTGATGGTTTCAAAACTTGAAAATGAGCTGCTGCTCAGTTACAGCAAAAAAAGCAAAGTAAAATCTCAGATTTTTAAAAAAAGTAGCTTTTCAGAAATATAATTAGTCTCTCCTAAAAGTTTTAAAATTAATGTTTAATTCATGAGTAGACAGAAAGCTAATGCATTGTATATTTTGTTTAGGCCTGGTCATTTTCATTTTTGGTTCATTTTTTTCATTTTGTTACTGAATAAATGGCTTATGAAAATTTAAATGATTTCCCAATAGATCATCAAATTAATCACATGCCTCATGTTCAATTTTTTTACATTTGCTATTAGTCAGCTCCTAATTCTGTAAAGTTTTTAAGCTAATTGAAATTATAATTCTCTTAAAATATCATCCTCAAATGTCTTTAAAATTAAATATACTCCCCATTTTTAGCTGTTTTCTGAAAAGTGCTTTCAGACCTTCTTTGGGAAGAGCACATTAAATTGATGAAAATTTTTTATTGCTGCAGGTTACACCTTTTAGTGACTTAAAATTATATTTTTATTCATAGAAAACTAATCTAATAATTACAAACTCTAAAACCTCAAAAATGGCAGGTCCTCATTTAGAGTTTAAAATTCCCCCCCCCCCCTGAAAACCTTAAATCAGGATTCTACTGTATTTGTCAATAAATATATTTACAAAAATTCTATGTACTGTTAACGACATTGCTTAAATTTGCAATCAAATGTTTAACTTCTACTGTTGATAAATTTTGTGGAAAATTTTCATTTTCACAATAACAAGATAGGCCTTGTGTTCCCTGAAGTGTACTGCAATGAATTTTAGGTATGAAAATGCTGATGCCAATTGGTGAAGGATAGATTCTAAACTGTAGGAGTCAGCCTCTAAAGGCAGCATTTAGCATGCTTCTACAAATGCCACTATATGGCAAAATTGCAAGGGTCGATACAACTTAAAGGTAAACAGAAGAAAAATGGCATCATAACTGGGACTCAAACCTAGGTATCCCACCTTCCAGGCACAAATTCTTACCATTTAACTACTATGCTGCACCGATTCCACTCCTGTTTCAGGAATGGATAGAACACCTGCCTGGAAAGTGGGACTCCTGGTCATGCTGCCATTTCTCATATTCCTTTTTTTCTTTGGGTTTTAAGGTGTTTGCCTCCTAGTGAAATGTTAACCTCTTTGACTCATTCTTAGTTAATGTGACATTTGACTGCTCAATGCAAATATCATGGGACTAGGTACAAGAAGTCTGCCGTCTTTTACCTGCAAAAAGCAATTATTCAAACATGACTTGGTAATAGAAACATTACGTAAGCATCCTCTCACCTTGCTTGATCAGTTTGTCTGTTCACAATAGTAGGTGAGAGCAGCAATGAGGCCAACAGCAAAGTTGGACTTCCTGTCATAAGTTGAGCATTTCCAACAGAATAAACATGTGAATTGAGAACGGAAGGATGGAGAGCCGTGTCACCCATACACAATACTTCTATCATCAACAGCAACACTTTCCCATACATCTTTGAATCAGGTATTGCAGACATTGATTCCACCAAGTTGATCTGAAATAAAAAGATGATCCATTACTTCTTAACATTAAGATGTTAATTTTATTTATTATTAAGATAATGTTGCTTTGAAGAAAGGTAATTAAAATAGGTAAAACTAAAAGGATGAAGATAAGTAGGAAATTAAGTGGTAATGATAAACCTGGTTCAGATGCTTTTCAGGGAAACCACATTAAAGGGAGATAGTCCAAAAGCTCTTTTTTTGATGGATTTATCTTTTATAAACATCTGAGTTAAAATCAACTGCAATTGAAATTGAAATCTTTTGAAAATTTTACTAAATACTCTTTAAAAAATGAAAAAGTAAGTTTCTTGATGTTTCTAGAGAGAACTCAATTGCTAATTTATAGTTCTCAATTGTATAAAACATAAAAAGGGAGCTCAATAGAGATTCCTATTATCCTATTATTATCATAAAACATAACTTTCATCCCATACCACAAAGAACGATAAACGAGTTTTGCTAAAAATTTTGTAATATTGAATAAGTGACACAGTGATGACATTAAGGGAGGCATTTGTATGAATAAAAGGAGAAGAGATATTATTAATGTTTATTGAATTCAATATCATAACATTTGATGGCCAAATATTGTATTTGATGAGTTCTCACATTCTGTTGAATCATTCAAGTAAGAATGTTAGGTAGAATATTTTGGGAATTCGGGCCTTCAAAGCTTTTTAAGCAAGGGAGAAAGACAAATTATGTGCTCGAATTTGAAATTTGCATTGACTCATGTTCTGTGGGTTGCATCCAAAGTGATTACTGTATTATGAACTGTATATTGGCAGCTATTATGGAAGACTCAACAAAACCATGCATACACAATGATTAATTTTGAGAAGAAATTAAATTACTTTTCAAAGGAGTGTATTTTGCATCCTTGTCTGAGGTTGAGTTGACTAAGTGGTAACTGCAATGTAATTGGTACAATAGAAAAATGACCAAAAAGGTTAAACTTGGATGCATGTTTACAAAGAGAAAATATAACGAAATTATAATGAGGCAAAAATCAGTTCTCTTCCAAAAAGGGTTGAAGCTTAGATAGTTGATATGATGGGGGATCCAAGGGTGGGGTTGATCACTCCAATGACTTGAAAGTAGCAGAGCAGGATTTGAATAGCTCCAAATAGTCTAATTTCAAACTGTTTCTGCAAACTACAGCATTTCTTACAACAAGATGGCATTTTCAAAGTTAACCACAGATGAGTTCATAAGATATTGTTTTACCCCCCTTGGCAAGTTTCTATGGACACCCATGTACTTTGGCATCATAAATGATCAATTTTGATGAATGAGTAAATAAAATACTAAGTGTAAGAGCCCAAACATACCCAATCAAATCAAATGATTTCTAAGGTCTAATTCACTAATAATAAAACAAGAGAACTACCAGTTAGTGATTACCAGTAAACGCAGAACGTCTTTCACCAAGGAAACATTCTTCACATCCTTTGAATTGCTCTCATCAAAACAACTTGTTTCTCCACTGCCTCTATTGATCAGGACCAGGAGTGAGCGCCAACATTCGATGATCCAAGCGAAGTCTGCATCAGATGTGGTCAGCATCGTCGCCTCACCGACGCATTGCGTTAGAGTCCTGGAAATACTACAGAAATCTTGTCCCGATTTCAGAAAAGGCTCTGTCGGGGCCATGATCACCAAATCCTCCGCCAAATGCGGTGGCAGGGCAGAACCGGCGCTGTAGCTAAGAATTTGTGTTAGCGCTTGCATGCATGAAACTCTAACAGCAGGATACAGTCTCCCGAGGGCCTCTCCATTATTTACATTATTCAGCATGTTCTGACCATTTGCTGATGGTATACTAGGATCACTGAACGGACCGAAGCAGAATTTGAGAAAAGGAATAAGCACCAAGTCTAGATAACGAGACACGTCTGATTGCAACTTCACCAAAAGGAACCACCAAACGTCAAATTTCGCGAGGGCTATGTCCAAGCTCCTGCAGTTATTGGCTCGCAATGGAATTGCTAAAAGTTTTACCCTCCTTTCACTTGATAGCACACTGCGGTCTGAAGCAAAGCTAAGGATGACATTTTTCCAATTTATAAAAGCTTCCTTTTTGGTATCCACGTGAAAGCTTTTGAATGCTTTTTCTTCAACTGCAAGCAAGGAATTCACCAACGAAGAGTTGTGATGAAATCTTTTACCCATCAATTCCAGCAACAGACGCCAAATTACAGCCCATTTTTTATCAGTAGGCAATAATTCGATCAAAATCTTCGAAAACTTCGATTTGATGAGATTGTTTTCCAGATCATCCAAGTACTTCTCACTGCCAGTTAGAAAAGGCTTGAAAACATTGAATGCTGCGATAGCAGTAGCGCGAACATCAGAATTTTTATCAAATATTCGATCAAGGAGGCATTTTAGCCATGTACTGGTCTTATTTCTTACGTCCAACACATTGCGCTCGAGCATTACCTTAAACAGTAACAAACTCTCAATCACTATAGGTTCAGACTTGTTCGAGGAAACATCCAATTGTTCAGTAATGAAACTTTCGAGAGAATTCTCATGTCCTAAAGTTACTTCAGCATCAATTAAAAACCTTGTACATTTAAGAGCGTCACAACAAACTTGAAAATCATCACACGATTTATTCTTAATCACAATCTTAACTAATAACCCCAATAGCTTTTTCTTGTCTTTAATCGCTCCCCTCGCAACTTCCAGAAAGGAGGATAAAACTGACAAAGCATGCTTGACAATAAGATTGACATTCGATGTCAAATCCCGCACAAGTACTTCATACACATCGAAGTTCACTTCTTCCAAATCCTGTTTAAGCTTTCTCTTAGATATGCTGCTAAGTAATCTGAAACCAAAATTGAAATGATTAGATCGAAAAATCGCCACAAATTAGCAATATTCTGAAGCTACTCACCTCTCGACCTCGGCGTACTCGTTATCTCTTAGTTTTAGGGAGAGATTACCATTTGCCAGTTTCTGAAGATGGTTACTTAGAATACCCCTAGTATCCAACATCTTCTAATAGTTTACTGATACAACCTATTAAAAAAATACTTATACTCATGAAAAAATGGTGATGCTATTTTCAATGAAGTGAGAGCATGGGCATTGGCTGATAGAAACATTAATCCAATTTATAAATATGTTACCTCTTCAAACAAACTCTACATCACATACAAATATAAGTAGTTTTTCCACTACATGCGAGGATAAAAACAGTGCACAGAGTGATATAAAATTGCGTATAACTGGATAAACGTATCAATGACAACCAAGTACAGAGTTCCTCCCAGACGTAACTGTTCCCGCCAACTTAGCACTGAAAGCGCCTACCGAAATGGCCTTTTTGTTATTCTTTGCTTTCGTGTTGACATCAATAACACAAAAATCTCCTTGAATGAATATTAAATAAATGAATGTTTCCTTTGTAAAAAATTCACTAGTAATTTTATAATGGCCAAT
Source organism: Pachydiplax longipennis (assembly GCA_036926295.1). NCBI lineage: Eukaryota > Metazoa > Arthropoda > Insecta > Odonata > Libellulidae > Pachydiplax > Pachydiplax longipennis. Next base: position 3,327,342 of record JAVFKF010000004.1, read on the forward strand.
TTCTCTTTAATTGATGTAGATAAGATCTTAAATTAGCTAGCTTTCCACCAGTTTTTCATACATATACAAAATCGTACCTCAGCTTTCCATTAGGTTCATAGAAAGAGGCGTTGTAAGCGTCGAGAAAAATAGATAGGGAATGAGGGGTGAAGAAATTTTGTGAAAATTCAGTCCAAGCTATCGGGACCTAATATTGTTTTGATTTACGATTATTAAGACAGCTTCACAATCGATGTTTACGAATTTCATATTCTACAATGAAAAAATCGACTCGCTTTCAAGAGATTTTTCATTTAAGATGTCATTGCTCGTAATCGATATTCTGGCTCTCATTGATCAAATTTTCAAATATACTTTTTATTCGGAGTCACTAAGGTCATAATTTAATCTTGTGTAAGGTTCAAATGCTATGAAAACTAGAGCAATAGCGTTACTGGTATTGTAGGCCTGGATTTAGTTAATTTTTTAACAATGGGTGATTACTATCTCACTTGATGAATAGGACTGCGGAAAGTAACATGCATCTGACATTAGTCCCTCCAAAAATATTATAAAGATAAGTCTGATTCTTCTTGGGACATCATCGTAACAGATTAAATAGTTAATCCCAAATGCCAGGAGCATGACATCTATAAAATCGGAAACTTCATGACAGATGATAATATTGACTGTCTGTTGTTACAGTGATGCAGTTGGGTTAAGGGAAATACTTCTTTCGATCACTGAGAGCAGCGCAGTCAGAGTTAGTGAATTTAATCAGGGTTCAATTATGTTGATGACTTTTTAGGAAGAAAGATATCGGACTCCTTAGGTCTCAAAAATAAAGCTATTTTTGAACTGTATTCATTACATCTTTGTTTAGGTTTCACCGTAGCTACTTCGGTGCATTTGCCTTGATTCGAATATAAAAACTATTCAATCGAAAAATTTACTGAAAAGATGGAAAAATCTCAATCTAACATATCAAGCATTTTTGAAAACACAGTATGCTTAACTAATAACATTTCCCAGAGATTTTGAATTTGTTCGAGAGATTTTCATTAGCAAAAAAAATTCTCTTACAGAATTTACTGTTCATTGTTGATAATTTAAAAAGGATTCTGAAGCAATCAAGACAAGATGCGGATTACAAAAAATTACTCACGGAAACATTTAAAATTACTACACATCCTTTCAAATGCTCAGGTGAAGTATTTAATGAGTGAAGTGAAACTGAAAATACCGTATTACTTGTCCCCCGCATAGTGGACAGCGTTGTATACTGATACTTGATGAAAATATATTTATTTCCCTTTCCATCTCCATCCATAAAAACACCATCCCCTCTCGCAGACAGTTTATTTAACAATTTGAAAGGAGAAAAGGAATTTACGACTTCTGCAGACCTTTATGGTTGCTCGAACTCTCTTGATAAATTAGAAGGATTCCTAAGTGAGTCAATCTCAATAACTTCATTGGACAATCTCTCCATTATATTTATCAATTCAGAATATTAACATCTACCCTATGTATATTTTTTTGATTCACTTTTAGGAGTAGCATTTAACCTGAATCCAACACAAACATTGTAACATAGATGCAAATCATACACATTAAATAAGACTACTAATGCAATTTTATTGTTTCATAATTAATTGAAAACATTAAAAGATCTTATATATATATATATATACATATAAAATATGTGTATTTATAAACACACACACATACATACATGCACACCCACACAAAGGAGTAAAAGTCACTATCATAATGCAGGCTAATCGGTGAAAATTCACCAAAATATCCGGTGATTCTCCGATACGGACGTATAACCCCTGCTCACAATCCGGATTTCATCTTTCCATATCGTCGCGAAAGTATACCAAACAATTCTTAAAAACCGCCGAAATACATTTTAAAGGAGCATTTTGCACTCACCTGGCCTCGAAGAAATTCTCAATTGGTAACATTGCTTCCTCTGGTGCTATAGAAGACCATTTCATCTGCAAACTCCGTGTTTTTGAAAGCTCTATCGCACCAAGATAGGCCTCAGAACAATTTAAAAAATATTTCTCTAAAGACCGCCGGCGTCGAACTCAGAACCCGTTCGGTAGAGACAATTGCATGCTGATGTTAGATAAATGCCTCTCTGACCACTTACGAAGTTTAAGCTCAATATCTTATCGGGAAAGTCTTAAATTAAGATTCCGTTGATTTCATTTGATTATAATGGTATAATACAAATGACGCTCAGCCACCGAACCAAGGACCATTAGAGAAACGGCAAACTACGTATATGAAATTTATAAATCACCTCTATGTACATTCCGTGTTTTGTCTTTCCCGGTTGTCGGGAAAGCATTCAAACTAATTGTCAAGATATACCAGCTTGCATTTCACACGGGAGAATTTGGCACTCACCTGGCGTCGAACTCACGGTCATTTAGTAGCATTTCATCAATTGCTACTTTAGAAGATTACTTCATCTGCGAACTCCGTGATTTTCACTGCTCTATCGCTCCAAAAAAGGACTCAAAACTATTTTCGAAATTACGCGCGAAAGACCGCCTGGAGTCTAACTGAGCACCCTTTCGTGAGAGAAAAAAGCATATTAATATTAAATAAGTGCCATTCTGACCTGTTCCATAGTTTCTATTCAATATCTTATTCTTAAGGTCCTAAAATAAGATTCCGTTATCCCTGTTTGAAATGCATGGTAGAATCGGAATGACGCTCTTGAATCTAACCAAGGACGATTAGAGAAACGGTGAACCGCGTGAAAGAATGTTTTCATACGCCTCTGTTACCATTCCGGGTTTTATCTTTCCAGCTTATTGGTAAGGCATTAAAAAAATTTTCAAAAATTGAAGCATTTGGAATTGGAGCAAAGCAGAAGAAATTCGCACCCATATGGCGTCGAACTCACGGTCATTTTGTAACATTTCTTCCATTGGCACAATAAAAGACTACCTCAACTTCAACCTCCGAGATTTTGGTTCCTCTATCTTACCAATAAGTGCCTCAAAATAATTTTCAAAAGACCACTCAATGCATTCAATACAAACTGCAAGATATGGTGAAATCTTTGCTATATTTTTTTCTCGTGGCAGGGTATAGCCTTAAAGGTAGCTTTTGAGTGCTTCCTTTTGTCACAGTCTTAAGAAGTAAACATATTGAAAACCTGTGTTTTAGTATGCTGTTGAGCAATGTCTTGGAGAGATTGTGAACATCTCTCATCACATCTGTTGAAAAACTCATTACTCTACCCTAATTATCCATCTTGTAAAATCTGCTTCATTGTAGAGAGAAAAATTACCAAAATAAATAAGTCAGATGCTCTATTTGTGTGAAAAGTGTACAATTCTTCAAAAATGTAATGTAAGGCAACCAATATTACACAACCCTGTTATAATGCTATCTTGCCTAAAACAAATTTCTGTCTTTGTCCCATGGAAACCATCTTAACCATTTTCTATTGTTTCTGTTTGGGTTTCTAATGCCACATGTTCTTCTAGTGGAGCTAAAGGAGGACAGACAGATCTATTTCTTCTTAACAAGGTCCAAATCAGAATTAGAGAGCCTGCAGCCTTTAGATCACATGAGTCCTTGGGAAGTCAATGGGCCCTTCTTGCCATTTCATAAAACAAATGCAAGTATTTAAATCTTTTTCTTAGTTGTTATTTTGTTCAAATAACAGGGGCACAGTTCGTTCACACAGGGTCCTTGTCTCACTTTTGGCAGAATTGATTCAAACACCCATCTTCAATGATGGAAATCATTGGCAACTTAAGTAGCTGATAAGCCAATAAAATTATGTACAGCTCTATCAATGGTTGAATTTAAATAAAGGAATTGAATTTTTATTCTTTTCATTTGTCAGACTGAACTGGACTGAAATTTGAAAGAAATGTAACTTATTTAGCCTCAACTGTTTTTAAAAATGCCATTGGTAGCAAAAATGAACTTTTTTGTGCTTGTTTGATAAGATGCCAAGGCTCTAAATATTTTAATAATAATAATATAATAATAATATTTATTGGTCACGGGGGTCTGTACATAGCAGACATATGACAAGTCAAATTTTACAAATAAAATATACATACATAAATTATATTACATTTACATGATATAAATTACAAAATTAATTCAGAGTTTCTTCAGAACACAAAATCATTGTTAAAAATTTACCTTACAATTAGAAAAAAGATTGCCTTGGGCCAGTTTTTAATTATTTAAATATTCATTAAGGGAGTAATATGTTTTTTCTACCAGATATTCTTTTAATTTTGCTTTGAAAGGTTTGAGATTTTGTATTTGTTTTAGTTGAAGGGGAAGTTTATTATACAACATACAAAGGGAGTTGTAGGGGCTTTTGCTGGAGATGGATAATTCATATCTTTTGTGATGAATATTGATATTCTGTCGTGTGTGATGTTGATGTTCCTGGTTATTGAAAGTGAAAGTTTTAGAATGAGATTTTACAAAAGTTGCAGCTTCATAAATTAAAATGGACGGAAGGGTTAGCAATTTATTTTTTGCAAAATATTTTTTGCAAGAGGTCAATTTAGTCAAGCCTTCTATTGCTCTAATTGCCCTTTTTTGTAGCTTGAATATTCTATTTATATGTGGTGACATGCCCCAGAAAATGATCCCATACCTCATTCTAGATAAAAAGTATGCATTGTATATTAACAGTATTATATCAGTGGATACGATAGGTTGTAAATTCTTTAGTATATATATGACTGGATAAAGTTTATTTGCTAAGTTGTTGGTATGAGCAGACCAGTCCAGGGTTTCTGTTAAAGTTAAACCCAGGAATTTAGTGGAGTTACAATTGGAGATTTTTTGGTTATTTAAAATAAGAGTTGGATACTCAGTTAATTTTTGGAATGGGTGAAAAAGAATAGAATGAGTCTTACCAATATTTAATTCAAGATTGTTCATTTGAATCCAGTCTGCCATCTCAGACAATGCTTTATTTGCCTGTGTTTCAAGAGTGTTGATATTTGGAGCACTTATTACTTGATTGGTATCATCAGCATAAACAACTAGTGAACTATGAGTGATGTTTATGCACAAATCGTTTATATAAATTAAAAATACAGGGGGCCTAAGACGGATCCTTGTGGTACTCCACAAGGTATAGCAGTAATTTTAGATCTATAGGCAACAATATTTCCATCTTCAAGGCTGTATTTTAGTTGGAAATATTGTTTTCGGTTTGATGTAAATGACGTTAGCCAATCGTAGGCAAGCCCATTTATGCCAATTAATCTAAGTTTTTGCTGCAAGATAGAATGATTTACAGTATCAAAAGCCCTTGACAGATCATAGAATAATCCTATGACTGATTCTTTTTTATCAATAGAGTCATATACGATTTGTAGTAAATTAAACAAAGCTGTTGTGGTGGATTTACCTTGTAGAAATCCATGCTGTGATTCAGAAATAAGATTATATTTTTTAAGGTAGTTGATAGTACGGACATATATTATTTTTTCAAAGATTTTTGAGAAGGAAGAAGTTATTGCTATGGGTCTAAAATTTTTTGGGTCCTGGTCAGAGTTCTTTTTATGGATTGGTATTATCTTAGATGTTTTTAGCTTCGATGGAAAAATGCCTTGACTAATTGAAGCATTAATAATATGGGTAAGTGGTCGAGTAATTGAATGGGCACATGCAGCAATTACATGTCCAGGAATGTCATCAGGGCCCATTGAATGAGAGTTCTTTAGTTGGAGTATGCAAGAAAATACTTCTTTCTCGTCAGTAGGCGATAGAAAAATTGTGTTTGGATTAGATGATGAAGGTTTGAAGTTAGAGGTTTGTTTGTTGACAATAGGTTTATTTTGGGAAGTGGGAGGTTTTGTAAATGTAGCATTAAAAAGATTGGCAACATCTTGTGGTTTAGATATTTCTTCATTATTGATATTTTGCTGGGAATTGTGTAAAAATAACATGGATTTGTGGATTTTGTAAGCTTAGACTTAGCTCTAAACTTTACCACTCTTGATCAATGTATGCCCATGACTCTTAAATTCCTTTGCATTCCATAAATCTCTGTGAAAAACATCATGTAAATGAATGTTGAATACTTCAAGAATCTTTCATTTCGATCATTCCTCATCAACCTGATCCCAGCCCCCTCTAGTGGGTATTTTATTGACAATAAAATCATCAGTTACAGCTGACAATATGAAGATACTTATAATTAAGGAGCTTTAATGCACTTGGAGAGGACAACAACTAAAATATTTAAATTAAAAATATATTATTATAAGATTGATGATTTTAGAAGATAAAGATATGCAATAGCATAAATAATAAAAAATTATCAAATGTACTATCCTTATTATATTGTATTACTTTTGAATTGTATTTCTGTTAGGAAATTTTGCATTAATATACATCATTCATTACTTTTTTACAATTTAGGTGTTTTTGCAGAGGCAGTTCCATACCAGTTCAGAACTTAGGAGCATGTGCGTGATGATTTTGGTCATTTAGAAGAGTTCAGAACCGAGTTCTGATGATTGGTTCCGCGTTCGGGGAGTGAGAGAATTTGTAACGAACAATTCCAAATTAGTAATTAATTCAGAATTTTGTTCTAAACGCTCCACAAAAGACCAAAATCATAATGCGAATGCACCACAGTTCTGAACTGGTTTGGAACTATCTCTGCAAACACACCATATATAATTTTGTCATACTTATTTTTATGAGTGATAAATGATATAGTTTGGGACATCAGTGGGCAGTAGGTAAAGTATATCCTTAGCAAGATTACATAGTTTATTGTAAAGTGTTGGCAACCACTGACTTAGAGCAAAGAATGGCCCACTCTGAAGATGGGCTGTATGTCACTTTCTCTTTCTATTTTACAGGATAAGCTTAATACAATCAGCTGCTCTCTAAAATGGATAGGAAAATGCTTAACCTGTTATATTGACGATGAAGAAATAAAAATATTAAAGCACACAGAAAATGTGCTTCAAGTTTATGGTGAGCTTCTTAAGAAGTGCCATTTTGCAATTTCATCATCGGATCCAAAAGAAGTTGTAATGCTTAACATCATGGTAATATTTTTCCAGTTACCTAATGCAAGAGTAGAGTTGCAATCTCTCTGGTTTTTGCTTGTATACTTCTATGGTGCATGTTCTGATTATTGCATCAAATAGCTTATCCTCCTCAAATCTAAAGAATATACTTTGTAAAATACACAACACACACTATGCATTGCACAAGAGAAATATCCTATGTGTGTGTCCATTTATGCATAAAATTATACTTCACAAATGATTTCACTTCTTTTTCTTAGTAAGGCTCATGGATAGCCAAGTGTGTTTGTTCCAATTTCAAAACAGAAGTGAGCTTTCTTTTTGTGAAACGGGTTTGATTTCTAGTAGAAGCCCACATGTGTGTTAAGCTGCTGAAACACTTCTAAAACACTACCACTACTACTTTTTCTCAGTATTCTTGACCATCCTCTCCCAGAGGGTGTCTTAGGGTTCTATCTAAGAAAATAAAGGAAGACAGAAAGCCTCTCTGCTACAATCCAAGACTAGGTTTGCAGAAATTAGAAACACAGCACAAAACATAAAGGTTAGGAAATCTATAAAACTGGAATACCTTCCAATAAAGAGTTGAAAAGTAGAATCAAAGAACCAGATGATCTCAGGAAAAGGGATCGCAAATGTACAGTTTCCACACTCAAACAAAGAAAGAACAGACATTTGCAAATATTCATTTCAAAATGACTGAATGGAAAATTTTACCTCAAGAAGTTTTCAAACATTTTCTCCCATCCTGCAATGTTTTTATGAGCTTAATTTAAAAAATATTTTAATTGGAGAAATAGTGAAGTTTTATTCGTAGATTTGCTATTTTTTTGTAATACGTAATTCTAGTAGTTGTTGATAATCATCTAAGGACAAACTGCCTTCACAAAGTTTTCTGGATGGATTTTCTACTAAACAAGGGTGAATGGCATTTTTTTATTTCCCCTCTAATGACTATCAGCAGGCCTATCTGTGGCCATGATAAATACATAAAAATCTTAGACTTTGGAATCTTCAAAACTCAATGCAAGACTTTCTTGTTGACCATAAGATATTAGTTTGCATCTGAAAGAAATTTAATGAATAGGATGGTTTTCTTACAAGTTTTCAAATTTCACTGATTTTGAATTAATCAATGTGATCAATTATATTTTTAAACACTGAGAGATATTTTATAGTAATTATTATACTTATAAGGTATTATACAGCTTTTCATCAATATTTTTATAGACATTAAAACTCTACAGATGAAAATAATTGAATTTGCTCTGAGTGATCCTAAGTTGAGGGAGCTTATCACCTGATACTAAATAAAACTTTTGTAGGAAGAAATAGCTAAGAAAATAGGGTCCTCAAAGGTCAAAGTATTCTTACTTCTAGCAGAAAATGAATTTATTTGGCCACCTGAGTTCTGTGATGTGTATGAAACTGGAGAAGGAACCAGTAGATGGCAGAAGGAGAAGAGAACAAGGAAAGCCGAGTAAGTACTCATAAACAATAGTGGGGTTCATGTTGACTGAAATTTAGGAATGTAAAGGGGAGGAAACATGTTTTCTATCCACTATAGATAGAAAATAGTATTTGCTAGTATTCTAGTACAGAAAATAAACTTAAGTCAAAGACAGTAGTGAGATTCAGCTGCCTCACACCAATTTGCAAGAATCTGTTCTTATCAGCAATTACTACCTCTTGCAATAGATTGATCTATTAAATTTTGTATAAAACTTTTATAACTTTGTATAAACTCAACAATTTCAACAATGATAAAATACAAGATAAGTTTCTGACTAACATGCTTAGGATAAATCTACATGGGGAATAACCTCAAATTGCCGAATGTGATTGAAACCATTATCTACAATTTCCTCACCTGAACACAGCATTCGACTGATTGCCAATGTTATTTGCCTCCTTTTTTCTGCATCTGCAACATTTTCTGCCCCACCAGCTGTCTTGCTCCCACTGCAGCTTTCTCAATGCTGCCACTTTATTGTGCTGCAATTGTAGACTTTTTTGATGCAGTTACTGCAGCTTCTTTCTGTTGCATACAACTTTTATTGCTGCTTTTGCAGCTTTTTCAATGCCATTGCTACAGCTTTTTTCTGCTTTATGTAAATTTTTCAGTAGTTTTTCATCAACAATGAACATCAAAAGAGACTTATTTAGAATCAATCTTTTTTTAATTTCAGATTTAACAAAGAGTCCGATCTGGCTTGGCACACTGTCAAGAGCAACACACTTATTAACTTGATGGATAGTTTGACAGATCCCAGGCTAAATCGCAAAATGAACCTCACATATGGACTGCACATAAGAAACATGATTTCCTTCCCCATTTATGTCAGAAGAAAAATAGCAGGTAAGATAAGATTCCTCAAACTGTCCAGCTAGTGGCAAGTTTATTTATTTTTTAATTTTATGTTATGGACTAATGGCAAACAGATGTTTTATGTTATGGACTAATGGCAAACAGATGTTTTATGTTATGGACTAAAAAAAGTATGGTCCATAAAATAAAACATCTGTTTGCCACCTACTTCCTGATGTTCCATCAGCAACTCAATATTTGTGATGAATACATTCCCGATAGTCTTTCCAAAGATGAAATTCTAAAAGAAACACCTTTCATTGACACAAGTTAACAGCTTCCAAGGATATAAACTGGTGATATCTGAAAATTAATTCTCAGGCCACATCTAATATGCCAACTCCAAAATCCAAAGTCTATAGAGCTTGATACTAGTACCAGGTTTCTGGGTGGGCATTTTAGCCATTTTCTCACTTATGATGCTAAAAATAATAATGTATTTCAGGTGAAATGAGGAATTGATTCAGTTGAGCCTCTATCCATAGTATATTCTATGTCTTGACAATATATTAATCATAATTTTTCTTCCTAGTATTTTCATAGTTAGGATTGTTTTTATCTTTAATGACTAATAGCATACACCAATCTTCCTCTCTTTCAGCATCTATCTATTATTCTATATGCAATTTTACTTCACTTTGTTGATACTGAAAATTTGTATCTTATATTTCTTTTTAAATGCAGAATATGTTGTATATTTCTTTTTAAATGTATCATCATCAACTGGCAGTAGAACAGCCTGGTGAATTATAGTCCTTCATCCCCCAACGCAAATACAATTTTCATGATGAGCTTCTGTAATGGAAATTTATCTGGATGTAAAAGCACTACCCATTCCTATGTCCTGGAGGTGGTGGCATTACAGAGGAAAAGAGCTACCACCGTACACTTCGCGACTTACAACTGCCGCAGCTTGAAGAGTGATGACTGACTACTGTAGCTTCTGAATGAAGCAGAGAAGATAAATTAGAATGTCATCGGACTCAGCAAAGTTAGAAGAAAATCAAAAGACTTGATTACACTCAAGGAAGGTAATTTATTTTATTACAGAGGTACTAAGGATGGAAGTCTAGGAGGTGTCAGGTTCCTGACCAACAAGAGATGGAAAAACAATGTACAGAAGATAGAAAGTATATCTGACAGAATTTGCAAACTCATACTCAAGATAAATGAGTGTTACACTGTTCAAATCATACAAGTCTCCGCACCAAAAGCAGCAAGTAGCAACGAAGAAATTGAAAAATTTTAATTATGGGCGATTTTAATATATAGATTATATATTGGTTAATAAACTCTACACAGTAGCAGACTGTGAAGTCTTGAACAACTTTAGCACTGGAAGTGACCACAGAATCGTAAGATGCAGAATGAACATTAATCCCCATATGGAACGCAAGAAGTTGATTTCATTCAAGAAACATGAAATAAGCATCAAAAAACTAGAAGAAAACAAGAATAAATATCAGCTGGAGCTAAAAAATAGATTCTCAGCACTTCAAGAAGAAGAACTGGAAATTTAAGTCATGAAAGCTGTTAAGGAAGCAGTAGAAGAAGTGGGAAGCTCACCAAAAAGAGCAAAGGATAGAAAGCTTACTGGCAGCACCCAACAAATGATGAAACGACGTAAGGAACTGAAGAATTCAGATACACAAAGGGATATTATCGATTACGTTGAGATTTGCAAGGTTATCAGAAGAGCAATTAAAAAAGATGTGAGAAATTTCAATGAGAGAATCATACAAGAGGCCATAGAAAACAACAAAAGTATGAAGAAGACCAGACAATGCCTAGCAATTGGAGGAAAACAGATTTTAGCCATACAGAAGGAAGATGGTACAAGAACTTGCAAAAGACAAGCAATACTAAGGATGATAGCAGAATACTTCAGTAACCTACACAAGAAGGAAGAAAATGCTGAAGAGGAAAACCAAGAAGCAAGCCAAAAGCAACGAGATCCCCTCTCTTTTCTCCCAGAAGAAGTAATTGCAGCAATAAATCGGACGAAGAACGTAAAAGTAGGAGACATAGATTGAGTGTTAAAATATTAGTGTTAAAATATTAATATTTAAAACTTGGGGGAACAGAAGTTACACACTTTTCAGCGCAGTTATTCACTAATTGCCTGAAACAAAGAAGAATCCCCCCAGGACTGGAATCATGCAAGAATAGTCCTTTTGCACAAGAAAGGAAGCAAGGAAGAGCTATAAAGATAACTCATTCATCTGCCCAGCCTAGAGAGTAAGCAGGATTCCGGAAGGGCTTCAGTACTATGGACAACATCCGCACACTACAAGAAATAATAAGCAGAACAAATGAATATGAGATACCACTAGTACTATGCTTTGTGGACTCAGGCCTTCGACTCGGTAAGTACCTCCTATACACTAGAAGCTCTGCAAAAACAAGGAGTAGATGCATAGTACATCCGTCTCCTACGAAGCATTTACAAAAATGCCACAGTCTCAGTAATGCTACATGAAGTTACTGAAGAATTCAAAATTGAAAAGGGAGTTAGACAAGGTAACAAGGCCTTTCCCCAATTCTTTTCACAGCTGTTCTGGAGGAAGTTTTTAAAGCCTTGGACTGGGAGCAGAAAGGTCTACGGATTTATGGGGAGCACATCAGTCATCTGTGTTTTGCAGATGATATAGTACTCTTCACAACCAACGGAAAAGATCTAGCTTCAAGACTTCATGAACTGAACACAGCAGGACAGAAGATAGGACTCAGGATGAACTTAACAAAAACAAAGGTAATGTATAACTCTTTTGCAGTACAAGAAACTATCAAATTTGAAGGGACCCCTCTAGAGGTCTGCTCAGAATACACATACCTAGGACAACTAGTAACCTCAGGAGAGAAAAACAGGATTAACGAAGTGAACAGAAGAATTAAACTCGGCTGGAGTGCCTTCGGAAGAAATGCACATATTCTAAAGTCACAAATGCCTATGGTCTTGAAGAGGAAGGTCTTCATCCAATGCAGTCTACCAGTGTTGACCTATAGAAGTGAAACCTGGGTGTTAAACGCAGCAATAACCCAGTAACTTCAGACAACGCAAAGATGGAAATGGAAAGATATACGCTGGATCACAAGAGGAGACAGAAACCTTAACACCTGGATGAGGATGAAGACATGAGTGACAGACATGATAGACAAATAAGATTACTGAAATGGATAAATGGATATGGCTAAAATCTGTTACACACACACATATTATATAGTATTCAAATTTTTAGTATCAACAAAGAGAAGTAAAATAGCTTATAGAATAAGGGAATAGGAAAATAAATTTAAAATTGGAATTATTAGCTAAATGAATCATTTTATTGACTGGATTATCATACATCTAATTCTTTATGCATTAAGGTATATTGAAAAGTCTTTGATTTCTATGGCTAATTTGTGTATTATTGTACATTACCTATGGAGAGAAGCTTGATTGGTTTAATAATAGAGAAAATTCAAATGCAGAACCACTCTCCTTGGATCAAAATAAGATAAGTTCAACCATGGCATTATTATACTCCATACTTACTCTATGTAAGTCTTATGTCATCATAAAGGGTTTTATTGTAAGCATAACCAAGACTGTACGGTACCTATCATGTAGACAGTTTTGTTTTGTAGACTTTCCTTCTTAATAATAGGGATTTTATAGATGGGATTAGATAACAAAATAATGAAATAAGAACTGATCTTATTATAGTCTTTTGTAATAATAAAAGTAAATTTTTTCTGTAAAATTTTAAGCTGCATTATGGAGAAATCCAATTAATTGCAAGACTTCATTAATACTAATTTTATTAATGTTTTCTATTTGTAATTAAACGAGAGATCATAACTCATGGTTACACCTGAATCTTTAGTAAAATTTACTCTATTAAGAGCTTAACTTGTAATTTAAATATATGCTGGATTGAATTTTTCATTTATGGCAGGCAAGACAGCATTCATCATTTGAAGTATAAGAACACATTGTTATCATTATACCAAATAGCATGTTCACCAATAATGTAGTACAATGCAATCATGTTCAGATTTATTAGGAAGAATTTTAAATCATCATCTAACAATTGTTCATAACATTATTATAGAGGTCATTAAAAAACAGCAAGAATAGTAAGGGTCCAACCTTATTAACAATCCTAAAAGAAGTGTTAATAGCATAACTTATTCTTTCGCAATAATATGATATTTCCATATGGATTCTCCTTAATTATTATTAATTAAGGAGAATCCCAATTATCCTCCTTAATTATCCTAATATATCCTATGTATCCTAATATATCCAGGAAAAACTTGGTTTACTCCTCTCTGCATGTTATTTAGAGAAAATTGCGACCATGTTTAAGACTCTCAGAAACTATTTTCTTTGCTTAAGATTAACACAATGAGGGATCTCCATCTTTTGTATTTATCTCACTGAAAGTAATAATGTAATATATAAAACTTTAATAATGTAATAATATAAAGCTGTAATAGCTTTCTTCACTATTCACTTTAATAAAACACCTCCATGGTCATTATTCAAGGAGAAATCAATATTTTTAGGCACCAAATAATATTACATATATTCATATAAGTGTTCTACCTTTCCGTAGGTTAATGTGCCCCCACATTCCCTATTCTCTCCCCTTCAATTCCCAGTAACTTATCCCACCCCTTAATTCATCTAACAACTTCTGTCTTTGTCTTACCCTCTGTCTTTTATCTAGCATTCTTCCCTCGATCGTTTTCTTCAGCTATCCCTCTCCTCTGAATATCTGACCCATCCATTCTTTTGTCGATTTCTAATTACTTCAATTAACACCCTCTTCTCCCCAACCATCTCTAGCACCTCCTCATTAGTTTTTCTATCGACCCAGCTTACTTTCACCATTCTATGCCATACCCATTTCTCAATAGCCTCTAATCTTTTAATATCCTCTTTTCTTAATGTCCATGTTTCAAACCCGTAAAACATTACACTCCACACCAAGGAACTGAGCATCTTCCATCCTTAGAAAGAAGGCTGCCCAAGAATGAAAATTGATCTATTTGTTCTTGTTATTCCCCATCCACCCTTATCATTAACTTAGATTTCTTTCCCTTCGAAAACCTCATTATTTTAGTCTTTCTTACATTTATTGTCTTCCCAAACTCCTTTGCCTTATCATTTAGTGCATTTACTAGGATTTGTAAACCCCTTTCAGAATCACACACAATAGTCTTGTTGTCTGCGTATCTTACTGACTTCACTACTTCCCCACCAACTTTTTCTCCCTTATCTATTTCATCTCAAGCTTCTTTGACCAGTTCTTCTGCATATATGTTAAAAAGAGATGGTGGTAAAGGACAGTCTTACTCCCTTACTTCCTCCCCTCCTTAATTCTGCCCATTCTGATTCCCCATTAGCAACTCTTACCCATGTGGTCTGATTTAAATACAGATTTTGCACTAAATGCCAATCTTTCCAATCCAACCCAATTTTCTTTACCATCAGTTTTGGCCATTGAACTCTATTGAAGTCCTTTTCAAAGTCAACAAAGCATACACAAACGTTCCTTTTAAGCTTTGTTCTGCAAGTACCCTCATTACCGCAATTGCATCCCTCATTCCTTTCCCTCTCTGAAAACTGAACTGGTCATTTCCAATGTTTTCCTTTCAATTCTTCAATTCAAGATTCTTAAAATTACTTTTTCCTCATGAGATATTAGGCTGATTGTGCATTAATCCCGGCATTCTAAGGCATACCTTTTTCTGAAACAGAATCAGGATAGACTCAGTAAAATCCTCTGGCCACTTTCCTTCATCGTAAATTTTCCTACAAAAATAGTAGAAGTGCTTCTTACCCTTTCCCCTCAGATTCTTAAGAAATTCTACTGGAATCTCGTCCACACCTGTTGCTTTGTTCCATTTCATTTCCCACAGTGCCCTATCAAGTTCACTACCCAGTATACTTGGTCCAACATCATCTTCCTCTACTTCTTGTACGCATAATTTTGTTTGATTGACCCTCCCAATGGTTCTTTGGGCACTATCCTTGATGCTGGTTTTGATCTTACCCATCCCTCATCTACTATGAGTTCCTTTTCATTATCTTCTAGAGCCCTGTTGACTGACTCTTGAAACTCTCTATCTTTCCTACTCTTGAGGGCTTCTAAGTTCCATTTAGGAGCAATTTTTGCCTGATAGATCTTTTTAAATCCAAGCTTGGTTTTCATCATTACTAAGCTATGATCCGAGTCTACATCAGCACCAGGATAACTTCGCGAGTTTTTAACACTATTTCTAAACCTTTTCCTTACCAGAATATAGTTGATTTGGTACCTATCCATGTACCCCGGCTTTTTCCATGTGTACCTCCTTCTGTTATGGTGTTGAAAAAGAGTGTTGGTGATAAAGAGGTTATTCCTTATGCAAAAATCTACCAGTTTTTGTCCTCTGTCGTTTCTTTTTCCTAGCCCGAACTCTCCCACTTTGTCCCCACCTTTGCCCTGCCCAACCACCGCATTCCAGTCCCCCATTACAATAAGGTTTTTATTACCTTACACACTTCCTATTACCTCCTCTATTTGTTCATGAACTAAATCAATTTCATCCTGACTAATCCCTAGTAGGGAGGTGCACTTGAACTGTTACAGTGTTTACTGTATCAGCCTTAATTTCTACAGACATTACCAAGTCGCTTATTAGCTCGATGGCTATCATGGCTTTTCCCTCTACCTTCTCCAACACTAGGAACCCCTCTCTGGCTATCATTTCCTCCACTGAATATTACTCTGATGTCATTGCTCTAGAAATCTCCCCCATCCTTTCACCGTACTTCGCATAGCCCCAGAATGTTTATGTTGGACCTCTTCATTTCTAACTTTATGTTTTCTAACTTCCCTTTCCTAAGCATGGTTCTGATGTTTCAGATCCCTACCCTTATTTCCTTGGTCATCTTCTTCTCTTGTGTCGTTGGGTAAGGATTTCATGGAATGATGACCAGGATGGCCTTACCACCATCCCTACCAGGCACGACACTCTCCCTAGTGGGCTGAGTCCCGTTTTTGCCAGGGACAATATAATTATTGTGGCACATCATAATCATGGGATAGATAGTCGAGGTGGTCTCCCCTTGCCTTCCTCAACAGTGTTTTTAATGTGACATCATCACTCATATAGGCCGCCCCACTGGGGTATAGACGCCTTTGCAGCAGCCTCATGGAGGTACAGACACTGTGTGGACTACCTTTCGTGTGGCCCCTACCTACTGACCTTTCTGGCATGAGTGACCCTAGTAGGAACAAAGTTCCAGCCACTAGGTCATAGGAACATGCAAGCCCCTTCACCATGTCAAGGTGTAGTCCATAGAAGGGGAAATATCACATATTTTAAGAAAAATCCTTCCATTATCAAAAAATATGGAATGCTTTTCCACCAGAAATTCAAAATCATTTGTTTCTGTGTAGAGGATTGAGCACAAGTTAGAGCATGACAAAACGTGTCATGAAAAAATTAACGGCTTTACTTTGGAATATTTTTATTTCAAAAAAGTCAATAACATAATAGAATGAATGAATTCATTGAATTAATTTTTAATCTTTCAGGAGTGGTGGATGTCATCAACAAGACGGATGCTCCCTATTTCACACCAGATGATGAGACCTTATGTCATGTGATGGGGGAGTATATTTCATACTTTGTTGACTTTCTCAACGACAGAAAAAAATTATTGAAATGTGTAAGTGACAAAAGAAACACAAAAATCATTCTTTCCACTTTAAAGCTTTTGATGAAGTTATTTTGCATATCGAGTAACTCATCCAAAATACAATTTCTGCCTCTCTGGTTTTCACCTCAATACTGATGATTAATTTTATTTGATTTCAAAAATCTTAAAAAAGCTTACAGGTTGCCAGTGCCTTCTTTTATAATTATAAACATCATACAGGTTGTGATTTTTATATTTTTCCATCCTATTTTCATGGAATTTCTAGGAAAAAATAATATGCATTGCCTGTTTTTTAAATTAATCTTTGGTCTGAATATTGATTATATATGAATAAAGGTAGAAAATGAATATTGTACTCCATTTAAAAATTGCTGTAAATATTGAGGTACAATACCACAACTTTGAAAAAATATTAAATTTAATATAAAAGAATTGGAACTTCTTTAGATGACTGAATGCACAATTAAAGTTAATATTTAATTGAGTTAATATTATAGCATTTATATAATTGGTGGAAGGATGTCATTTAAAATACTGGTACAAAATATGAAAAGACCTATAAAATGAATGAGCTTTTATTCATTCAATTAAGTTTTAATAAATAAGAGAACAGGAATCCCTTGTCAACTGCAGCAGTTATGTTCTTGAGTGATTCTATGGTTGGCAAGTACAGGTTTTTTTTAGTAAAGTAGAGGTAAGGGTAGTAAAAATATAAAAAATATTCTTATTAAAACAACAAAATTAAGGAAAAATAACATTTTATATGGTAAAGAATTAAAGAACAGTTTCAGTACCTCAAATTGTGTACTCCAAATATCATAACATGTACACTTAAAACCATTGTTTATTGTATATGAGTATTACATGACGATAGAATTTCAGCACTCAATTTTTGGAATACAAATTGTGATCTATACAGCAGTAAATGAAACAATAACTTCTAAATTTAATGTTGATAATTTAGACAGACATAAAGGAATATTTGCATGTATCCTTTGTCCTCCTACCTGCAGGGCTGTGTCCAACAAAACTATTTAAAGATTTGCGCATACTTTGGATTAGTTCAACATTAAATCATATTTTTTTTATAAGTTTTATTACTTACATTTCAGCAACTAAGATGCAAAAGTGAGAAAGATATTCTCTCATATCAAGAAAGAGCACAGCCTGGCCGCTTGCAGCTATTATCTACCATTACTGAGGAGAATTTACCATCAGATTTCTTCAAGTAATGATCTTCAGTCCATTTGTATAACCTAATTTAAATGCAATTGAATTCTCAATACAAGGAAACACCTTTCTCATTACAAAAATTCCTTAATATGAGTAAGTTACCTTCGAAGCTTAATAAAATTTAATACAAGACTTTTCCAAGGATATCATTATTCAGAATTTTCCATTCCAATTTTTACAGTAGAACCCTTCAAAGTCAAAGATGATGTTCTGAAATACAGAAAAGTTACTTCAATTATAGTTCAGTGTTCATGGGAACAAGGGGAACTTATTGTAAATTTTTACCAATTAGCTTGCAGTATGCAAGCAACTTTTACTCGTATATATATATATATATATATATATATATATATATATATATATATATATATATATATATATATATAGGATTTTGATTGGCTTACAAAATAAATTCAGTATATTCCGAGAAACCGACCCGCTAGAAGTATTTTCTGGCTAAAATAAAGCTAAAAGTAGCAGGCTTCTCCTAGCCTCCATTTTACTCCATGCTGAATGGCTTCAACATCAAATTTTGCCAACTTTCTTCTTTAAATGTAAATATATATACGAGTAAAAGTTGCTTGCATACTGCAAGCTAATTAGAAAAAATTTACAATAAGTTCCAGTTACGGGTATCATCTTCGAAGCTTATCCAGCAAAATTCTTAAAATTTTCCGCAATGCATTTCTTACGTGAGAAATTTTCATCCATCTGGCATCGAACTCATGGTCAAATGTAACCTATCTTCCACTGTTTCTATAGAAAAGTACTTCGAACACAAACGCTGTGGTTTTGAATAGTCTCCTGCAAAGAGAAACGCCTCAAAACAATTTTAAATAATTTGCGTAAATGACCGCCTGGCGTCGAACACAGGACCCGTTCGTGAGAGACAATGGCATACGAATATTAGAGAAGTGCCACTCTCACGTGTTTCAAAGTTTCAATTCAGTATCTTATCGAGAAGGTCCTAAAATGAGATTCCGTTCTTCCCGCTTGAAATGCATGTTAGAATCGGAATTACGCTCTAGCATAGAACCAAGGACCACTAGAGAAGCAGTGGACGTCATGAAAGAATCTCCTATAATAGATATCCTTCTTTCCTCCATTTTATTTATCATTTCAACCATCACCCATGGTTTCCTAATTTTCCTTTGGTTTTTATTTGATTTGGTTGACCCTCCCAATGGTACTTTGGGCACTATCCTTGATGCAGGTTTTGATCTTTTCCCATCCCTCGTTTACGGTGTGTTCCCTTTCTATTCCATCTAGATCCCTGTTGACTGACTCTTGAAACTCCCTAGCTTCCCTACCCCTGAGGGCTTCTACATTCCATTTGGGTGTGGTTTTTGCCCTATAAATCTTTTTGAATCTAAGTTGGGTTTTCATCATTACTAAGTTATGATCTGAGTCTACATCAGCACCAGGATAATTTCATGAGTTTTTAGCACTATTTCTAAACCTATTTCTTACCAAAATATAATCAATTTGGTACCTATCTGTGTCCCCCAGCTTTTTCCATGTGTACCTGCATCTGTTATGGAGTTGTAATAGGGTGTTGGTGATACAGAGACTATTCCTCCTGCAAAAATCTATCAGTTTTTGTCCTCTGTCATTCCTGTTTCCTATCATAAAACTCTCCCACTTCGTTCCCATATTTTCCTTGCCCAACCACAGCATTCCATTCCCGCATTACAATAATGTTTTTATTACCTTTCACCCTTCCTAAGACCTCTTTCATTTTTTCATAAACTAAATCAATTTCATCCTCACTGTAATCGCTAGTAGGGAGGTACACTTGCACTATCACAGTGTTTACTGGTTCAGCCTTGATTTCTACAGACATTACCCGTTCGCTTATTAGTTTGGTGGCTATCATGGCATTTCCCGCTCCCTTGTCCAACACTATAGCAACCCCTTTCTGGCTATCATTTTCCCCAATAAATATGACTCTTATATCATCACTCCAAAAATCTCCCCCATCCTTCCACCGTACTTCGCAGAGCCCCAGAATGTTTATCTCTTCATTTCTAACTTTATGTTTTCTAACTTTCCTTTTCTAAACATGATTCTGACATTCCAGGTCCCTACCCTTGTTTCCTTGGTCATCTTCTTCTCTTGTGTCGTTGGGTAAGGATTTCGTGGAATGACGACCGGGATGCCCTTACCACTATCCCTGCCGGGCACGACACTCTCCCTAGAAGGATGAGTCACATATTTGACAGTGACAATATAATTATTGTGGCACATCATAATCATGGGATAAATAGTTGAGGTGGTCTTCCCTTGCCTTCCTCAACAGTGTTTTTAATGTGACACCATAGGCCAATCATATAGGCTGCCCCACTGGGGACAGATGCTGTGTGGACTACCTTTCGTCTGGCCCCTACCTATTTACCTTTCTGGCATGAGTGACCCTACCAGGAACAAAGGTCCAGCCAGTATAGCTCTCTAGGTCATAGGAACACGCAAGCCCCTTCACCAGGTCAAGATGAAGTCCATATAAGGGGGTCTATAAAATACTGTGATGTAAAGTGGAATGTCAGTATATCATATACATCAACAGTTATCATAGTACAAGACGTCAAATAACAAAGACTCACATTCTTTTAACCTTGTTGATGAATTTGAGTACATACTTGCTTACTGTTGATGAATTTGAGTGCATACTCAAATTTATCTTTGGTGATTGTAGGGTTTTGTACTTCTCCACCTATATCTCAATTCTTGTCAAATTCTTTATAATTCTCCAAGTCTTTATCTCCGTATAATTCTTCTATATAATGTATTCAGCGGTCACAAATGTCTTCATTGCTTATTAATAAATTACCTTCCTTGTCCTTAATTATCACAGACTTTGTTCTCGGCTTGTATTGAATACTTCTAATTTAGGCTTGATCTGGTCTTCCTTGTTTCATACTTTCCTGGATTTTCTCGACAAATCCTTTTGTCCATTTTTCTCTATTCCTCTCTGCATTTCTGAGTGATTTGGATTTTTATACATCTGTATTTAACCTAATCCTTTCCTTTTCTTAACAAACTTTGTTGTTGTATTAATGATAATATTTCATATGTCATCTAAGGTCTTCAACGTTCTATTTTCCTTTTCCCTAAAACCTCTTCAGCAACCCATCCTTAATTTCATTCCATCTCACTATTCTATCATTATTAGTGATTACTTCATTAGTTTTCCCCTCAATTAACCTCCTATTTGTTACTTTCTTGAAATCCTATATGCTTATATTCTTCTTTTTTGTTTTCCTCATTATTTTGAGTATAATACTGCATTTGGCCATTACAAGTTTATGGTTGCTATCTATATCTGGGTCTGGATAACTGTGACTTGATTTAACTTGGTTTCTATACTGCTGTTTAACTAGAAGATAGTCCAGTTGGGATCTCCTATTGTAGATTGTCTTCTTTTGGGAATTTCATGAAGTATGTTTGTTATGACCATCTCATTTTGTAAGCAAAAATCTATCAATCGTTTACCTCTTGTATTAATTACACCCAATCCAAATTTACCCACAATCTTCTTATCTTCATTTGAACCTACAATGGCATTGAAGTCTCCCATAATTATAATATTATATTAATCTTCTGCAATTCTTAGTAGACCTTCAATATCATCATACATACGTAAACTCTATTTCTTCCTCATCACTTCTTGTTGGAAAATATGCCGATATTATTACCAGGTCCGTAGGTGTGTTGTTGAATTTCAGCATCATCTACATATCGTTAACATATAGTTGTTGCATACATTCGTTGACCATTTTTTATTCAATATTATCCATTTATACCTCTCTTTTGTCTGCCACTGTTTATTATTCTGAATTCATCACTATTAAAATTTCCATCTCCTTGCCATTTTGTCTCGCATTAGCCTAAAATATCTATTTCATTCCTTTTCATCTCCTGTATCACTTACTCCAGCTTTACCATTTTCAATAGAGTTTATGCATTCCACATTCCAGTCCTCATACAGTTCTTATTTTGAGAGGGATTTTTCTGGATGATGACCCCATCCCTCTTCAGCCAGATCTTGGGATTCGAAGCCCATGATCAGTAGTAAATTCTTTTTTTTTCAATTACTCCCATGGTTGTCTAGTACTTGGGATATCCATTGGATATTTCATTAATCATGCCTCACTTTGATTATGGTGATGTGTACCTAGATTTATTGCAAGAATTAGCTTCTAAGTTGCAACTTGCCCAAAATGTATCTGTTCAGTTAATATTTAACTTAGAAAATTATGACCATATTACTCATGCATTCAAGAAAATATCTTGGATTGAACTTGAACCTCTTTGAAGACTTCATGTTATAAATTCAGCGTCTTGCAAACCCAAACTCCTGAATACCTCTTCTCTGAATTTGTCAGCTTCATAACAATTTTTTTATTTCAATGTTTCATTTTATTATTTTTTGTCATATTAATTATTTCCTTGTTGTTTAATATTGCAATTTTTCCTTTTTCTAATTTTATTTTATACTTGTTTTTGTAATTTTGTTATAGTATTGCTTTTGTAATTTCCAAGTCATACACAGTTTTCTTTTATATCTTTTAGCTTGTACTATCAGTAGGTTTGCGCAGGTTTTTCACACACCCCTTCTTTGTGGGTGTTTTCCTGCAGAGGATCTTTTTTCCCAAGATATCACCTTGGGTTTTTTCTACTCCTTCTAAAGTTTTCTTCTCTATTTCTATTCTATACACAAAACTTTTTATGCTTATAATATCATTGACAAAAGGTTAGATGGAAGAAGAGACTTTCCAGTCTCAATCACACCTTAATAAAGACCTTATATTCAATGGAGTGGTTGCCTTCTCCATCCTATGCCATTGACCAACTAGTATGCCTTCAGGGGCAGTTTCCCTTAGGGCAAAAGGGCACCCTTGCCTCCACCTGCTCTTCTGTCTAAGCCATTGGCACTTGGTGTAGAGAGGCTCCTTATTCCAGGAGCTATTCGGTTCTGTGTTTGTTAGCCGTTTAATCAAATGTTGTCCCCTCTCTACCACAAATAGGTGAACAACAGGATATTGCCTTCATCACATGGCATTTCCTAGGATCTTCATTACTTTTAGAGAAATTTGATAGCCATGAATTACTATTTGGAACTACTGCTGTGAAAATATTTGCTGGATAAGATTAGTCTGTTTTCATGTAAGTCATCCTGTCTAACCAAGTCAGGGTGGAAATTTTGCGTATTTCATTCTAAAATTGCATATTTTGCATTTATCGTATTTTTGTTATTGAATAAAGATTAGGCCTATCTATAACTAACATGGTACAATTGATGTGAAACTTTTCTTAACTTATTAAATTCCTTATCAGTATGAGCCTTAAATTTAAAATTCTGGTCAATGAGTACTCCCAAATACTTATACTCTGATACTTTATCCAAATTCTGACAATTAAAACAGTATTTATTTGTATTTCTATGTAAGCAATCATGGATATGTAGTTTCTAAGTCAAATGTTATAATAGACTCAAGGTACCAACAACATATATACATTTAGGTTTTTTTTAATGTATAACTAGGTCTTTATGATTGGCCCATATAGATATACAATTTAAATCATGTTGCATATGTTCTACAGCTCCTTCAATATCCTTATGCAAAGCTATTAATATTACATCCTCTGCATAAAGTAATGTATCACAATATCTAACACAAGAGAACATACTATATATATATATGAGTAAAAGTTGCTTGCATACTGCAAGCAAATTGGTAAAAATTTACGATAAGTTCCCCTTACGGGTATCATCTTCGAAGCTTATCCAGCAAAATTCTTAAAAATTTCCACAATGCATTTCTTACGTGAGAAATTTTCATCCATCTGGCATCGAACTAACGGTCAAATGTAACCTTTCTTCCACTGGTTCTATAGAAAAGTACTTCAAACACAAACGCTGTGATTTTGAATAGTCTCCTGCATAGAGAAAGGCCTCAAAACAGTTTTAAAAATTTTGCGTAAATGACCGACTGGCGTCGAACACAGGACCCGTTCGTGAGAGACAGTGGCATACGAATGTTATACGAAAGGGACGAGTTCCCTTGCGAGTGCGGCCTTAGCTACATAGGTGAAACGTGCAGGACCATCGAAACCCGACTGAAGGAACATTCCCGATCCATACGTCTTAACCAGCCAACAAAATCGGCCATTGCAGAGCACTGCCTCGAGAAAAACCACTCGGCCAAGTTTGAAGACGCGAAAATCCTTTGCAGAGGAAAAGGATTCTGGGATAGGGTGACTAAGGAGGCTATCGAAATCCGACTCCATCCCAGAAATATCAATCGAGACAAAGGCCTGTTCTTAAGCAGTGCATGGGATGGGGCCGTTCGCAGACTGAAAGATCGACCAATAGATGGAGTTGGCTTCAGAAGAGAGATTACATATCAGACAGTCGCGACAAACGCCTGTTCCTAAACAATGCATGGGACGGAGCTGTTCGCAGACTGACGGATCGACCAATAGATGGAGGTGGCTACAGAAGAGAGATGACAATTCAGAGAGTTAAAGGAGGATCCTTTTCCCCCACCCCCACCTCGGATTGGCTACCCCCACCACCGGAGCCACAACGGAAAACCGTTACTCCCGCTTCGCCCAACGGAAAAAAGTGAAAGGAACCCCGATGGTCGCTATATAAAGAACCCCCCTTTTGCTACATCAGAAATCAGTTCCTGAAGATGGGTGCAGAGTACGCACCCGAAACGTCGACCCTTTGGCAGGAGGCAACCCGGTTGGAGACCCGAGAGCACTTTATACATGTTTGACTAATATTAAAATGAAATTATCATTATATCCAGATGTTAAAAGACTTAATATTGATAATATAAATTTAATCTTTACATTTTCTGGGTTGATATTCTATTAATAGAGGGAAATTAAAGTGATTTTATTTCTTAACTTCTTCATAGCAATATTTCTTTTCTAAGTTTAGCAACTCTGTAGCTTCTTTTCAAAGTGTATTTACATTTAGAAAATAAATTGGCAACTTTGATGAGAAACATACCCAGGATATGGTGCTCATTCCTCCCCTCCATTATCTAAAGGGTTTTTATATTGAGTTTTCTATATATTAGGATTAGCCATTTGTTCAATTCTTTGAGATGGTAAAGCACCTTGGAAGAAAAGTAAGCCAATGATATTTATATGATGGTGATTTGATATTTATGCAATAACAGTAATAATACACTAAAACCTGCTGAAGACTTCCACTTAAGATGCAATCTTGCTTAATATGCAAATTTTCTCTCAGTCCAGGTTCCTTTCACATTGCAAAGATACTACTCAAAGCACTCTTCTACCCACTGATTTTTTCCTCTGTGCCGTTGATTTTGACATTTTGGGCTATTTTAACCATTATTTATGATGACTGATAGGAGATCAGGCCAAGTGCTGCAACCTGCTGTAGCCATTATTCCAACTCATTCTATAGACCCAATTTTTTTACCTATCTGTGTCACCCTCCTCTTCACTCATCACCTTCTTTCCTGTCAATTTTCTTATCTTTCCTATTAATTTTGTTTCAGGGTTGAATGTTAGGGCCAGGGCAGATTAAAAAATCCTATAGTGGTGTTTCCTTTCATTGAAATCTCAAGTAGCAAGTAAGTCGAATAAACTGGCAGTGCAGTATTTTGTAGGCTGTTGTGCATAATATTTGAATGATTGTGCTTTGTGATGCCCTGTTACCAATGCTATTAAAAATTCATTATTCTTCCTTAATGGTACATATTGCAAAAATTGCTTTGCTGTAGAGAGGAAGGACTAAAACAAAGTAGCAAAGAATCTCTTTGTTGGAAAAGCATACCATTCTTCTAAAGTATAACAAGAAGGTAGCCAGTATTAAATAACAATAGTTTGTGAACTTTCCACATATTTACAGCAGTATAAATAAAACAAACTAAAGAAGTATCCTTTTTGTTTTAAGATATGAAGCATTTATTTAAAGATTAAAGAGCAAATAAACCCTTTTACTTTCTCTACTAAAAAAAATATTAATTTATCCTTATTGGTTCTAATAATATTTACCTGATAATGTTACTTTCACTTACTCTCCTGAAAAGCATCTTAACAGGGTTTTACTTAATTCTGCAGCAATAACATTTTATTTCTCAGTATGTACTTTTATATGTAAAATTGGCCATGTGAGCTATGGACAAATACATGTTAATTATTCCTGTGAGGTTTTATCAATATGGAGTTTTGTCATAGGGATTTTATTGTATGGGTTTTTTTGTAGTTTATGTTATGTCTTGTCTTGAAAAACTTTTTTGCATACTAAAATTAATTTTTGAATGAGATTGCCTCTGTGTACAGTCACTGTACAAAGGAGGAAAAGGACTTCAAAATTTCTGTGCACATTAAGTCTCAGGTTTCATCAATGATTACTGAAACTTTTCATTTCTCAATAAGTGAAACTGTAAAAGAATAAATGAATTGGAGAATGCAGCTGCAACCATCTGTAAGGAAATATTAATCATGTATGAATTTTCATACTATTGAAAATATTCTTTAAAAAATTCTGTAAAGTCTAATTATATACATTACATATAGGCAGTGGTGGGTTTTGGCTTGTTTGCACAATTTTGGACAAAACAGTTGGAATTTCCTGAGTTCTCCAAATAAGTTCCTAAATTTGTTGAATGTGATAGTAATTGGACAATATGAGCAGAGAAACATATGTGTAATTGCATTGTTGAAAATGTAAGTGGTGTGTGTTACTATGATACAAAGGGATGATAATTTTTCTGAACATGGAAACAAAAATAAGAAGAGAGAATAAATATTTACCGATTTTAGAAGAGTCAAATTCAGGGAATGGTAACCAAATGCTTTCATGTTGACATTGGAATGCAGAAGCTGGTCTGACAGATATATCAGCTGTAAACAGATAAGAATTATTGAATTAACTGTGATGATTGAACATCCAGACTCTGTAAAAAAATTAAAAAATTCAGTAAAACCTCTACATAATAATGAAACTACATTGTAAATTGACATTTCATATTGTAAACTTTCTAAGAAAAGAAATTACTTTTGATTTTGATTGTTTAATTTGAATAAAAGAGAAATCATGTATATTTTGCTTGAATTGAAAACAACCACATGGGAAGGCCAATAGATAACTAGTAACTGTAATGTAAGAATTTTAATGATGAAGAAACAAAAGATTTAAGATAATAATAATAATAATAATAATAATTTATTTGTCGAGGATCATAGTACATGATATAGACATCGTCATTAACTCAAATACATATTCAATACAAGGATAAGCTGATGCATATACATCAAGGATTAATACACAAGGATAAATACAAGGAATTATACAAGGATAAATACAAGGATTATGCTGATAAATATACATCAATGTTATAATACATTTTTTCAAGTAAAAAAGATTTAAGCTTCTTTTTAAAAGTTATATGAGTCGACGTATTTTTGAGATACCCAGGAAGCTTGTTATAGAGGATAAGTCCCATATATTGCGGCCCCAGCTGCGTTGATTTGGTGCGAGCAAAGGGGACATGCAAGTTATTAGCATGACGAGTGCTGTGGTCATGGATTTCAGCATTTGTCCTGTAAAGCTTGAGATTGGTTTTGGCGTATGAAATAGTGGTAAGGAGGTATATGCAGGGAAGAGGTAGAATTCTAAGGAACTTAAAGAGGGGAAGACTTGGGGCATCAAGCTTAGTATTCAGTAATAGTCTTATGATCTTTTTTTGAAGCTTAAAAATTTTAATGGCATGAGGGGAGGATCCCCAGAACATGACACTGTACATAATGTGAGAGTAAAATAGGCCATAATATATAGAAAGTAGAACGTCAGTTGTAACGGTGGAGCGGATGGTACGGATAAGATAACATAGAGGACTTAGTTTTTTCAATAGCATGTCCACATGAAGATCCCAGTAAAGATGCGAGTTAATTTGGACTCCAAGAAAATGACATGACTCCACCTGTGGTATGGTATGGCCATCAAGAGAGATATTTAGTGTTTGAGGTGTTCTGTTCTTACGGGTAAAGTTAATAACTTGGGATTTTAATGCATTTAGTTCAAGAAAATTGATTGTAGACCAGGAATGTATTTTTTGAGACACAAGATTGCAGTTTTCTACAAGTTGCTCAGGGGTAGGGGAAGAGATAACAACATTATTTGTTGTTATCTGATTGATAACTGTATCATCTGCATAGATGGTAGGAGTACTACCACAAACATTATTTAATAGATATCTAAAGATTCTAAATAATAAAAGACACGGATTCAGGAGTAACTTTGTGGTAACTAAGGATACACAAGAAATCCATAGTTGGAAAACCGTTTACTACGCCACATAAAAGATTATTACAATACGACCATGGTTTCGCAGCAGGGCTGCATCTTCAGGTCTGAAGATGCAGCCCTGCTGCGAAACCATGGTCGTATTGTAATAATCTTTTATGTGGCGTAGTAAACGGTTTTCCAACTATGGATTTCTTGTGTATTCTAAATAATGTTCATTGGTGCTGTGATATTTAAATTACAAATTTACTGACTGATGCTGAAAATACAATGGTGACTTGGACTAAAAATATACTTCAGCAGGCTATTCAAACTTTGAATTAATCAATCAGTTTAAATCAAAGTAATGGAAAGTTCATTGACCTGTTTCTAGAACACTAAAATGGTGATTTTAACAAACTTTATTAGTATGTATGCTATTTGCTATTGCTCAATTCTGGTATTGTTTGAAAGTTTTACTCAAAATCAGCCCGCAAAATGGGCATTTCCATTTTTGTTATATTTCATAATTTTTCAATTGATTTACAATTAGTGTTTTGGATTAACTATGGCTAAGTTGGTTTGGGTCCTATTGGGTGGGGGATGGGGTATTATGATTTGAATTTAATTTAAAATAAACTTATACAAATCATGATTTGATATCACTCTATATAATAAACTTGTAGGAAATTTCAATCTTAATTTACATGAGCTAATTTTATAAGCAATTCAAATGATGTTATCCCACCCTCCCCCCTATCCAACCCAGTTAAAGTTCCTCCATAATGCTTCGTCAAAGGCTACCATTTTATTTTCTCAGTAACCAAAATGAAAGTTTCCATCTGGTGTTGTGAAATATCCATTATGAGGAGTGAGTAAAAATTTCAGACAATGCCTGAACTCAGCAATTGATAATCACATATAAGGATCATTTAAGATATGGATAAAATACTTCTATGGAAAATTTGGTATATAATATTGAGTGTGAATATTCTTACAAAAATTTTGAAACCTGCAGAGAAGAGCCAATTAGATGTTATCCCTTTGGATCCAGATGGATACACTCTTAGCTCCAGTTCTGAGTGGCTCCTTTCAGAATATTTGTTGCCTTTCCTACTTTATAAGATGAACTGGTCCTGCCTACTCAATAGACTGAGAGTACTTCATGTATTTTCAGATGATCTGTACACTTAAGATGCTCTTACAGTGAGGGACAACTTAGGTCCAGGACACAGGATATTTCAGCAGCAAGCATTACTTTGCTGGGAATGTAGTATAAGCATCAGCATATAATTTTGGGTTTTAGCAATAGCAATCCTTTTGAATATTTGGATTCTGGAAGATTCAAAGTGATTCAAGTTTCTACTGTTCAGCATACACACTGTTACTCTTCCATTATTATAATATTTAACTTATCAGTGAAACTATAGAAATTTTATTTGATATTTTATTTACTCATTCAATTTGAAAAGACCTTTTAATTTTAAAATTGTATTACATGTATTTTTTTAATGCTGAAAAATAACAGTGGAGCACAGTGAAAAACAATTTTCTTAAATATTACATGGAGATAACTAGGAAAATTTATAATTGTAAAGGGTTCTGCTTGAATTGAAACAGAAAGTGTACACTAATGAAATCAATAAACATATGAAGATAGTGAGTTATAGACAAATAAACATATCAAATATCTAAATTTCAAATGAAATAAACCATAGTAATCTTACAGTTCCTTTTCAGTGAGCAGGAGATGGTAGAATAAATTTTATATCTTTCACTCTAACAGATGCCCAATCTTCAATGCCAAGAAAGAAAAATGAACTTGCCTCTTTGGAACTCTTTAGTAAACAAATAATTTCAGGGTCATCTTTTCCCCTTGTATCTTTGATTATTTTACCCTCATAATAGAATTTTTCTTCAAGAAGAACTCAACCAAAACAAAATCTTCGACTTTCACTGAACTAATCTCTTTTCCAAAACCTTTGAAAGAATCTTCAAAAATTACAGAAATACTGAAAAACTTCTCTCCAAAGATGTGTGTGCCTGATCTGCAGTAGTCGGTAAATCATGGCCACATGCGGCTCTTTGGCCTATAGAGCGTGGTTCTTCCACAAAGTACCTCATATGGGCGCACGGGGAGCTGGCAACGGGATAAGCTGGCTGGATGTAATAATAATAACAATGTACGTAGCTCAAGTTTAAAAAACTTGGCTCTCAAAAGAAATTTTCATAGTTGTACTGTTGATATTTGGCTCTTTTGAGTTTGCCCATCACTGCACTATCATGGATACGAGCCTTTCATATCACGATTTCCTCACTTCTTAACTTTCGGCGAGACAGAGAAGAGGTGCGACCTTCTGTAACCTTTTTCCAGCCTCCGAAAATATTACCCAAGAAAGTTCAAACCGCGAAAACAAGTCACTTTTGCAAACACCTGAATTAATATCAGACTTGCCCCCTTTTACATGAAAATCCAATACCCAGGTGTATAAGGCTCCATCGACAAAAGTAGAGACAGCAAGACACAGACCGACCCGGAGGAGTCCACCAGAGTACAATGGGATTCAACACGTCTGCACCCCACCCCGCGCTCGTATTCACAAGTAAAAGGAAAATAAATCATCCTTTTATCTATTCCAAAGTCGAAGTATTTATTTCTCGCCCGTTAGCGACACCAAGAACCCAATATCTACGTGTTCGCCGATCTTCGGGTTGGCGCACTACACCATGGTGAATTGAAGAATTTTTGTATGCATCTCCAAAAAGTAATTGGGTATTTTGTATATTATTCACCAATTACGCTTGCGATTAGATTACTCGTAGCACGCGATTGTTGCCCGTTTGTCGCGCGAAAGCCGCAGTAAGTGTCAGAAACACAATGAACACTCGCGCAATACCCATGTAAATGGGTATTTACCCCATGGCGCGTAAAGGACGCTACATTCTTATTTGAACACATGCTCAACAGAGGAAAGGTAACTTTGCACGAAAAGTCGTGCGGCTAGAAAAATTCCCAAGAAAGGACAAACATGAAAAAAAGTCTGACCGGGACTCGAATCCGGTCGGTTAGAGCAACCGACAGTTGGGAGACCCGGATTCGAGTACCGGTCAGACTTTTTTCATGTTCTCTCATCCTTGAAACATGATCAACAGTGTGAATATTACAATAGTTTTTACAATGGACGCGAAACAGGCTCACCCGCACTCCCTCAACAAGCGCCCTACTGTCCAATCGTAGCGATCCTACGACGGAAATGATCGACGGCTTCGATACAAATTTATTATATTATTTATTATATTATAATTTATTTATTGAATTTTATATTATAATTTATTTATTGAATTTGAATTACCCCTTTGGTCACTGGGCGATGGGAGGGAGGGAATGTGGTGCTGCCGTCTCGTGGTACTCTTCCTAAAGTCAGCGGGGAGAGCGCAACTCGTAGTAAAGTCGGCATAGCAATGCCTAAGTCGGAGTGGGATCC
Source organism: Pachydiplax longipennis (assembly GCA_036926295.1). Lineage (NCBI taxonomy): Eukaryota > Metazoa > Arthropoda > Insecta > Odonata > Libellulidae > Pachydiplax > Pachydiplax longipennis. Next base: position 3,359,446 of record JAVFKF010000004.1, read on the forward strand.
TTCTCTTTGGCAGGAGGCTACTCCGAATCCTACTGGTGTGCCCTCCCCAGAATGGTCAAAGGGTGCAGGTGGAGGTGCACAGAAACTTGCGCTATGTTTTCATACAGAGCGACTATGTATTGAAAGCAGATTCCTCAGCGTCTTTCAGGCTGGACACTACCTAACATTTCCTGGAAAATGCTGTTCAAGTGTTCAAAAGCGTAGCTGTGGAGAAGCTAGGTAACGTTTAGGGGTGAAAGAAGTAAGGACGTGTGACATAGAGGAGTCGAAGACGCCTGCCAATTATAACAATCGCTCAATACGGCGCGCTACATATCGCAATGTCAATCTTTTTACTCCACCAATAAATTGAATTTGCAACATTTATGCACATATATTGTAGCTCAATAATAAATATATTAAAAATAGTAATCTCAGAAAACTATTGAAAATATATGGAAATTCTAAAAATTTACCATTCTCCTCCTCCTTTCACTCTTTTCCTGGATAATTGCTTTGTAAACAAGAGATTGTGAGTTGCTGACCTAAAAAGAATAATAGGAATTAAAATTCTATTAGTAAAAACATTTTTGTAATTCTTTTATTTCATTGCAAAAAATCTTTGTTCCTATACTGGCCCCTTTGAAATTTTGATTTGCTTCTAAATATCCAAATACTTTTACTTTCATTTATAGTGACTCAAGAGATGTATACTACAGGGTCCAAGAAGAATTGCAAGGTGTGATTACTTTGGTAGTGGACAAGTTTGATTGCTTCGATTTTATCTTCGTGAGGTTGGAGCTCTTCCGCCGAAATGTCATAGCATATTTCGGGCTTTAATTTTAAAATTACTTCGCGTGATTTAACAAACATCTTCTATGTGGCTTTGTCTCATGAAGAATCGTACCTCAGGATATCGTCTAGGTAGCCTCGATAGGTTAGTCCTTTCAAAACTTTACTCATTAGTGAACGTGAACGGTGCATTAGCCAACACGAAACTCATTCTATTACACTGAAAATACCAGTTAGGAGTGCTAAAAGATTTTTTAATTTCCTCCTCTATCTCCACTTGCCAATAATCGCTACACAAGTAACGTTGAAAATTATCGCGATCCCTCTCCAATGTCTATAAATAGACGATAAATTTGGGGAAACTGACAGCGAACCGAGGTCTTGCTTGTAGTCATCGCTTTCCTCAGTATCTCAACTTGTTACAACATTTTTCATTCAATTTAATGTGAAAAGGCTTTAAAAATATTTTGGTGTAAGTTTCCCTATATCATTCGGAGCTACCTGATGATGACTCAGCTGATTTGAAACTGGTCGAAGGTAAATAATTGCGGAAACCAGGGGCGGATCTAGAAGCTTTCCAAGGGGAAAAGGCAGGCCAAAACAACTAAAGTTCATTGTAAATATATTACGGTTAACATTTGCTCGTTTTGTCCTGTACCCTGAAAACCTTCAGTAATAAATGGACGGGGAAAATTCGATATGACTTGGGCTTGAACCAAGATGTTTCTGAATGCACCGGAGAGATGCAATATGCCAGGAAGTTGCGTCTTGAGAGTTTCGTGCTTCATTACATCCGTGTCTATTTTAAAGAATTTCCCTCACTTTCGGTAATGATTCCGTATACTATTCTAAGCAAAGCGAGCAAATATTCTCCCGTAGTCGTAGAAATATAAAATTTTAAAGTAACATAAACATCTGATAATAAGTTTTTATCATATTTCACTCAAATAATTTCCTTTAATGGGTTAACCACTACTTTGAGGAATTCAGAATAAAATTGATGACCAGCATTTTTGGTAAACTTTGGGGAACTTCGATCCCTTTTGTGATCATATCACGCCATTATCAAATTAATTAACATGCCATTTGCCCGTATACTAATCTTTTTAAAGGTATACGAATTTTTTAACCATAGACTCAAAAAATTCATTACTTTATTTTGGCCAGCTCTTTGTTAATTTATCCCACTGTTCATAAAAATAGGAAACCTCACCAAAATCCATACCTCTTGAGAAAGTTGTTGGTAGGCTCTGAGCATGAAAAAAAAGCACAGGAGTGTGAAGATGATCCAGAAAGGCAAGACGGGTCTGCTGTTGTTGGAGTCGCTGAACCAGAGGTAGGGCGCAAAAGTGAACGTGAGAAAGCCGTATGCCAAAATGGCGGAGTAGGGTACGGAATAGAGGTCGCGGAAAGATCCACAGAGACGTACTAGACGCATCCGCTCGGCAGCGAATAGTCGTAGGCAACGAACCGAAGGAGTGGTCGAGAGCGCTGAATTGAGGGCGGCAATGCGAAGACGGAGGAGCAACAGCGAATCGAAGAAGAGCATACCGACGAGAGTCAAAGCGAAGGTCCAGTAAATGGTGAGAAGAAAAGACAGTCCCTGTGACCAATTGGACCGTAGCGACACGCGGATGGCGTTGGTGGCGGTCATGCAGTGAAGCACTATGCTCACGGACGTTTGAATCACCACCAGTCTCCTCGTCTCCCGAGGACGAAATGGATCTTTGTCCTCTGCGATGCTGTTGTGAATGCGGAGGTCGTTTAAAAGTCGAAAGGCGGAGTGACGACGAAGCACGAAGAGCCAGATGGACGACATCGCGATGGCGCCGTGAAGAAGGGCGAAAGATCTCGTGGCGGCGATGGCCAAAGAATCGCCGGCGTAGACGCTGTGCGATAGAAAGATAAAAGGGCAAAGGGCGAGAGAAACTGCGGAAATGAGGAGAAGGGTTAGTGTGGAGAGAATGTTGGAAAGGCGGGGCTCGAACAAAGGACGTCTGCGAGCAGAGAAGTGAGTGATGCCGTACGGTAGGAAAAGCCTCAGAAGTGGTCCTAACGCCCAAAAGATGTCCTTCTTTCTCCTGGATCTCATTGTCTAATAATATGGAATTGGTGAATGTAAAGGGTCTTGACTGTGCTGCTACTTATACAGGGTTGTCGAGGAATACTGGATTAAATTGGAAATATTGCACGTCTTGAGGTTGGGAGAGATCGCGTTGGGAACAGACTGGCTATGTTACTGCGGAGGATTTAGGCAGGGCTGTATTTTACTCCAGCGCTTCTTAACTGGGGGTGTGTTCAACGGTAATCATTAGAGAGAAACAATAACTGAACTGAATTATTTTGCAATTACGATTGAAATATCAAGATTTGAGGCTTAGATCCCTTATTTCTCCAATGAGTGTGACATGAATGGAGAAAAGTGAATAGTATAGCAATTAAATTAAAGAAGAAAGCGATCTGTGGGCTCCCTTAGTGTGGGCAATGCGTTCGACTTCAATGAAAGCGGTCCCGGGCTCGATTCCCGGTGGGAGCCCACGTGCGAAATGACCTCAGCTGTCGAAGCGTTTTTCACAATACTACTACTAAGAAAGCGATACAGAAAGCGAGGAAGGAATTGAATATGATGATGCAGTAAGTCCTCATTGACAGGAGATAGATTTCTTAAGTGATTAAAGGATAGTAATGCAAGAGAAAAGGGGCAGAGGATATCGCATTATATATTGGGAGAATTCAATTATACATAAATAAAACGTTAAGGGCAGATGAAGCGACTCACGCGTGTACGAACACTCATTCCCTCTGAGAGATGGACACTAAGCCATCATATTACAATAATAATCGACCTAAGATGATGCTATTAGGAGAGAAATAATGTAAATTTACAAAGATAATCGTCCTTTTTACATCCGGATGACAGCTTATCTTAATTTCAGAGACGTTCTATCAAATTACGATACAATAATTTTAATAGAAGCAAGTTGCTACTTTGACATGTGAATGGAATTTTGAGGAAAGATCTGGAGATGGCCGGCAATCAAACAGGATTCTTCAAATAATTGCTACGGTCTTATAAATAATCGAAGCAACTTAAACGCAGAGATAATGCTATCTAATATCTAAGAATTATGAATTAAGGAAGAGACAGGGGATATTGGGAAGCACCATAAAGATGCTCAGGAGTTAACAGCCCTATTTCATCAAATATACTGCAAATGCCCATTGTATCAACTTTCTCGCGCTCAATAAGAACTCGCGGAAGAACAGGAAGTCTCCTGAAGAAATAAGTGAAATTTGTGATTTTTCCAGTGAAGTGGGCTTTCTTACGAATGAATATACCTTCCCGCATGACTCATCCCTTCCCCTACTTCTATACTCACACCTTGTCCTCCGTACTTTCTGTGCATGATGATACTACTACAGTGCGAAACCGTTAGCTAATAAAAAAGCTATGAAAAACAACGAAGTCTTTCTCCTCTGTACGAATTCAGCAAAGTTCCCAAGAAACCCATATTATCATCTGCAGAAGGCCATTGCTAGCCAAGTGGGAATTCTGTCAATCTTAAATGAAAGCGGTTCCGGATTCGATTCCCGGTGGTAACCTATATTTGCCAAATGGCCTCAGCTGAAGAAGTATTTTTTTTTAATACTACTACTAAATTCAATCTTCGAAATCTTGACTTGGTGGAACTCCGTAATAGGAGTTCACAATAAGAAAATTATGCATTGCTCCACAAAAGATTTTTGAATGCAAAAGGATTCAAACAACATCATCGGACAAAAATAAAACACAAGTAATCTCTTGCATACTAAAGAGAATCAACGGCCAAAGAAACAAATAGCCAATCAAACAACATGAAATTGAAGTGAACTGTTAGGAGGAGAGGCAGTATTGGCTCGGGAATAGGTGATTGTTGTTGAGTGAATAATTGTGTTCTTTGAGTTTAACTAACTCCACAAGCTCGAGATGGTCAATCATATTCTTGTGGAGCAGTAAAAGTTCAATTTTGTAGTTTTCAAATTTTATTTTCGTTCATCATATGCTTCGCAATGCCAAACTCGCCTCGACGACATTTATTGAAGTCGGCACTGTTTATTTTTCCGCTGAAAGTTGCCGCTCTCATAACAATACCTGAATAGTGAAAGGTTTGATGTGTTTAAATATTTATTTCTGAACAGAGTGCTAAAGATATAGAAAATGATGTCTGTAGAGGCCTTCAGGACCGTATCGAAAACAAGTTAGGTACATAGAGAAAGATGTGAAAATTTGATGTTATAATCTGAATGAGAATAATTATAGTACTATAGTATATTGTAATATATACTATACCAATGTAATATTGTGACAATCACGTACACAATCGTGTTATAGATAATATCGTCTTACTAAGATCAAAAATTTATTTAGGCTTTCGAAATAATGTTAACTTTTGACTCTGGAACTATCTGTAAAGATATATGTAATGGAGTAAATAGTTATGTTTGAAAAGGGGGAAAATTTTTTAAAATGCCAAATTTGACAGAGAGGAATTTTATATCGGGCAACATTTTATCATTTACCTTAACTGCTCTTTATGGATGGATAATTGGCCCCAGATCAGAATTATGAGAATAAATTTTTATTTCAAAATGGGGGGCGTTGAATTTTTTTTTTTTTTTTTAGAGGAAATGAACGTAAAGCAAGGGCCTTGTTTCATATCGTTCATGTCTCATGAACAGAATATGATATGAGAATTACAGTAACAATTAAAACAAATTTTAGTGATTGAGCCTTTCACTACGTAATAAAGGCAATTATTTTACATCCAAACTACAGAATGTTTTGCCACTTCGCAGGATCGCAAGATTGTTCGTCGCTAATCTACTATCGTCCCACTACATAGCCATTTTAAATTCATCCTGATATTGCTTATTCATATGTAACAGCATACCACCAGTAGAGCTTTGCATTTATCTATTAAGTGTTGAGTTTTAATGAATATGAATTGAGAATATCATCCACGTCTTCTGGTGTAAGAGCTCTCTGCTATGATTCGGATGTATAAATACATATTTCGGAGAAGTTCAAACGAATTCAGACATTGTCAGACTTATTCAGAGACAAAAACTTTCTATTTTACATAAAAACACGAATAATATACAAACGTACGTTTATTAGTCAAGTGAGATTGATGGACCAAGAACTGAATCCTCCAGAGATAAGAGACAAAAGGAATATTTTAATATTTCCTGTAGAATCATTTGCCTCATTTCCAAAGGTTTTCGTATTCTAGTAAGTCTTTTATCAAAATGTTGTTTGTAGTATCATGGCCCTTGTTTTTATTATCCAAAGATATTATAAAACGCAGTGCTGTTATTGAGCTGATAGAGTGTTATGGATCTCGGACTGGAGATAATCAATGCTGCCTAAGACACTGTGAAACTCCAATCAAGTATTGAATTATTTTGAATAAGATGAACAACGTAAATGGAGATGCTCCAAGTCTCAAAGTATAGAATTTCAATGGGTTGGTCGATTACATATTCAGTGCGCTTTTTGCATCAGTTTTCGTTAATTTAGTTGTAAACGTAAGACGAATTTGCGTATTTTAAAATTAATAAAAAATTTCATCATGGAATTCTTAATGAAATTGAACTCATTTGCTTCTTTCCAATACAGGAATGGGCGGTTAGCTGAGACATATGGCGAAATTTCGTTATGCAATATGTATTAACAGGGACCTAAGAATAATTTCCTTTAGCGGCGAATACGTATCATCGTGGGATGATTAAAATCTGCGACCATAGGAAAGTCCAATGGACTCTCCTCGTTACAGGCGGGATTTTGTTACTTACTTGATCGTTACAAACGGGTTTTACTGTATTTATGTAATATCCAATATCTGCGCGGGGTATGTTTTTCGGTTGTATGTAACTGTATGTAAAATCGAAAACTTTTAACAAACGCATTCGAACTATTCATACAGCCGTGGCCCAAATTATGGCCACCCCAAGGAGCTCCCAATTTGTAGGGCTCATTTTCGTAAATGTAACGTAATTGAATATGAGATAAAAGAGTCGCATTAGGAAAGGTCGTTCGGCTCACAAAGAAGGCTCTTGAATATCGAAGCGGAAATCGATGAAATGACCGATTCGTTCGAGAGATATCGAGCCGCCATCTTGAGGACAATATTACGCCGTAATAATACATACTTTGAACAATTTCTATCGATCCTCTTCAGTAGTCAAGTATGCTCAAGCATGAAAGATTTGAAAATCAAAAAAACATGAAAAGTGCATATTACGTATATGAAGATATACATCCTTGTGTTTGTAAATTACATAATTACGAAAACAAAATAAAACATGGAAATCGACTCTGTCCGCAAAATTTTAATTGCTTAAAAAGCGCTTCGGTTTCGAAGCTATCGTCTTAGGATAAAACCAGTTCTAAGGGAAATATAAAATTTTGACTTTTTGTTTCATTCCGTTTAAGCAAGATTTACTTCCTCCAAGGATCGCTGGAATTATTTGATAATATTATAAATGTTACCTTAAATAACAAATATCCATACAAAAAATATATATTATAAATTGCTTATTAATTGCAACTTTATTATTTTGTTGTTTATTATTGATTATTTATCCGTTTGCCACTGCAAATTTATCCTCCCATTTGCTAAGGGAGGAGTAGCCCTTGCCATCCTCTGTTTGATGATGTATATTTTAGAAAGGAAATTTCATTCGAAACCAAAGTCCTGTTTCTCCTTCGAAATCACTGGGGTCTTCAAATTGTAGCGTTCAAAATGGGTTGCAATATCAGGTCAAAGTTTCTGAAAGTGTAATTCATATGAGCAAAATAAATCGTATTTGCATCATTTTATATTAATCTAAATTTTCCACGTAATATTTATAATTTTATATCAGGCTCGTTTTGTTATATTTAAGATGTATGAATTGTGGTGATGATGTATATGATGATAAAATGAGATATAATTTAATAAAACTCATAATTCTGTCTTTCTAGATAGAAATTCAATAGTCTTTCAGATATAACTGCGAATTATAAAAGAAAATGTCCAGCATCAATTACGGAATAATCTTTTCGTCTGAGTAAAATATGTGTAAAATTGCATAATTCACAAAATTACAAAAGAATTAAGTTATATATGTATAATAAAGGTTAACACAAGGAATGTGACGAAAGAACCCCTCCATTCCTCTAGCGATTTATCAGACACACCCATTATCTAATGTATAAATCAATCCCTTTCAACTGTGTGCTGTCTCACAACTTCTTATTTTCTTTCTTAATTACTGTAGTAGTAATTTTAATTAACATTTTCTATCGACCTCTAGTCGACTACCGAGTTGATATCAATATCTAGCAATTGCTTCAGACCCCTGAGAACAATATGGTAGGGAAAGAAATATATTACATGTAAGAACACAGAGTTCAAAAAAGCTGATTTTTCATAGAGCACTAATGAGATTATGAGCATCTCAAGTCGTAGTTGTCCATTCAGTCAGTTTACGACTGTCATAGTTGTCATAGTCATAGTTGTCTGTCTCGCCATTTTTTCGATAAATCTAGAGATTTTTCTATTGTATCCTTCTTTTATGTTTTTATCTCGTTTTCTATACTCTTTATTTCTATTCTCTTACTCAAACCCTTCAATACAAACTTGAAAAATTAAATGTTGGTTTACTTACAAACCAAAATTATATCGTGTTTATTACAAAAGGCAAATTGTATTTTTTTATATGTAAATTATATAATTATTGAACTAATATTGCGTTAGTAAAGGCGGATTAAAGTCATTTTATTTTTGTTACTATTAAGCGCTTTAGTATTCATCGTTTAAACGACTTTTTAGCTACTTTTCAGGGTTCTTATACATACATTCAAAAATATTAATTGGCATACCTAATTACAGATAATTCGCTATAATCTACTCATCATTCATTGGTTTCCCTCCCCACACCCCGAGAAATAATGTTTTCTATCTTCTCATCATCAGCATTAAAGATAATATGACTGCAAGTCTAGAAAAAGTCAAGCGCACAACAATGAAATTTAACAATTGCTTTCTGAGAGCATCTTTTTAGACGCCCTTTTCTGCGCCAACTTAAATTACAAACGAATTAATCGCTGAATCAATCAAATTTATCTTTCGTGACACGATCAGCGCGTGAGGTGTCAAGACTTAGATGGGATGGCTTTTCCAATTACGTGGACGGTCACTAAAACGGCTGTAGAAGCGGGAATAAAGAGATAAAATGTTTCCTTTTCGAATCACAATGCTGTTCGTGCGTTGGCTGCATCAATAATTCAAACGATTGCTCCCTTCACGTGAGAATAAAGGAGATGTTTTATTCACGCGCGTTTTTATCGACGACGGCGCCTCCGTCTCAACAATGGGTGCTCAGCGTAAACAAAACCGCTAATCGATTTCCGCTTTTTGATACACTCTTCGCTCCGCAATATGTGAACTATAAAGCAAGTGCTATTCACAGGAAGTGCATTTTTAGGCAGTGTGAGTCCCATAGCGCACTGTATGTTCTCCTCATAAAGGTAGGAAAATACCAAAAAGGTATGCCAGACGGCAATGAGGCATTAAAAACCCAAGGAGAGCTCATTTTTCCCATCGTAAAGTGAAGATATGCTTAGGAGGAGTGGAAGTCATAGGAAAAGTGGTGTGGAGCAGCAGCAAAAATGTTTAAAGTTGCCTGAACCATTGTTTCGTGATATTCAAGTAACGTGTTCACAGAAGATTCCGCCGATGTAGGCGCTCTTTGATATTCTACGCTTGATCCGAACCTGTTTTGCAAACAATTTAATACCGTCAGAACCAGAAAGTCTAGAAGAACCAACAACATTCTACGTTCGTCTCGAAATCATATTCAGAAAATACCTAATTAAGAAGATACTAAAAATCATCGACAAAGAGCTATGTACTAAATAAAACTTTGCTAAACTTTTCCCCCTTACACATGCTTCAATTTCTTATCTCTCGGTGGATTTATGCACCATAAATTCCCCTTCTAAAGTCTTTCTCTATTTTTTACATCTAAACCCTCTTTTTACTTTAACCTAAAACTTTCATCTTTTCCTCTATCATTTCATTTAGCCTTGATTTCCATGCTCGAGGAATCTACTCAATATCTTTTTCTACCTTCGTATCGTTTCTTAATTCTAACCCTTTACCCGATCCACCATCTTACGCACTACCTTGTTTGTTACCCCGTTAACTAAACATACATTTTCAATTCTACAAGTCGGTGTCAACGGCTGTTAATCCAAAAATAAGAATAAATTAGGAGACAACAGAAAAAGTAACACTACCAGAAAAAAACCATCCTGTCCACCGCCATTCTATGTCCGTCTCCTTGCATCCATCCCTTTCGAGAAGAAGTAAGGACACGATTGTAAGGAGAGCCTCTCCAAAGATGGCAGGGATACTTTGGCCGGAGAACAAAGTGGGTATTGAGGATAGTCGGTCGGTGGAAGGTATCTTATGGGCCACGAGGCCCTTCGTTCGGCTTTGCGTGGCTCTTGGCCTCGTGCCCTTCCGCGCCCTCGAAGGCACCGCCCGGGAAGGCTCTTCCAAACTGCACCTCTCGTACAGTGTGGCGGTGCTCGCGGGTGCCGCAGCTCTCTTCTGTGCCGTGGCCCAAAGGCATATCACGGAGCGGCAAGAAAAACCAGAGAACGGCATCCAGACGGCGGTGGAACTGGTGTGGTCCCTCTTGTCAGGGCTCGTGGCCGTGGTGAGCCTGGCGGTCCTCATCGCCAAGAGGGGCGAACTGCAGGAGGCCCTCGGGGAAGTGGCCCTCATCGGCGCGCAGACCATCCCGGAAGATACCAAGCTCTTCACCCGCGCTAGGACTCTACTGGTCTCCGAAGTCGTCACCGTGGTGTGCCTCGTGGCCGCATGTGGAGGTCTGCAGGTGTACGGCATTTACGTGCATCAGGTGCCCAATAGAGAATACGAGGTGGTCTTTCAGCTTTTCTCATTCGGGGCCACCCTTTTGCTCAGTCTGCAGTTCATCAATCAACTCCTCCTCCTGCAGCAGCTTCTCTCCATCGTCAACGAGAAGATCTCTAAGATGAGAGACTCTTTCCCTTTCTCTTTGGCCAAAGGCAGGAGGTCTCCGTTAGACTCCAAAGAGCCGATGGCGCTCACGGTGAGGCGATACGCTGGTTACCATTTCTCCCTGTGTCATCTGGGACCCAGGCTTGGCAACGTGTACGGGATGCTGGCATTGCTCCTCTCCATGTTTGACCTGCTGGACGTGGCCTTCGAGTTCTACATGCTCATCAACTCCGCCATAACGGGAGCGACTAAGCAGCACATTATATATCAATTGGGAGTGATCTTCATCCTCTCTTGCCCCAAAGTCATCACCCTAGTGCTGCTCGTTGCTTCTTGCCAGGCGGTCATAGAAGAGGTAGGATTTTTATTGAATCCTCTCGACAGTTTTCATTCAGTTTTTAATTCCTTATTAATTTTAGGGAATCGGTGGTTTTCCGTTGTAGTACTGTATGTAGAATAAACTAAAGGATACAGACTCATTGATATAAGCAAACTGCTGCCGCAAACCTATATTATCCAATTTAGCAAATGAGTATCTGTATCTTGCGACTTTTTTATCTTTTAGTAATTTTACTCTATTTCATCGACCTCTTGCACCGTATCTTGCCTGTTGTGTTACGTAAGCCCTTTTCTACTTACTACTGAAGAATTACACACTTAACTTATTTACAAATCAAAATAGCATCCATTTTGGTTGATCAAAACTTAAAATTCATTTCATGTATAACTCATGCAGTACTGAGAATAATAATTAAGCCATTTAGCATCTTAATCGCTCTTTGCAATGTATTTTCTGATGAATCTAGATATGATCTTGATGCGTTACTTGTAAGCTAGGCTACCGCACCGAACATATGTTGCTATGATGGCAGGATCTCATGCTTATAATCAGGATATGTAATTAATAATTAAAGTAATTGTATTTGATAATCTAATACACGATTTCTACTTTAGGAGATCTCTTCAGTTATTGTTTCATTATATACAGCTTGACGACTTCTCCGTGACATTGAACATTGTTCAGTCCATTCGGTCTTTGGGTTACGCATAGCAGTTACTCTGTTTTCGCTCAGGCGTCTATTTTATTATTCGAGAATTTGCTTGAATTGAGGTCTGACATTCCCATCTATTACTAGCATTAGGCTGCTCTAAATCTTCTGTAGCATTATCTGCCATTTCTCTTTGCAATGTATGTACAACTTGCAGAAAGGCCCGTTGATTCTCAACGAGGAAAAAACATAGGCAGTAATAGTGCAGTTAATAATATTTTTATTCGTTAGTTAGTCGTGTGTTTGATGAGGATTAGAAAACTTCTTGGATGATATTTTCATGGTTAAACCAATTATGAAGTACACTGGAAATAAGTAGAATTTTATCGTGTGCGCTTTTGTCTTGTGGGGTTCATTCAGATCATGTATGAGCTCATCTTCAATCAACTCTCAACATTTTTTCGAAATAAAGGAAGTAGATTTACAGTGATTGAGAAAAAATCACAATACAATTATTATCATTTACAATCTGATTTTAATTCAAGCTTTAACTAGATCCTAGGCAAAGTCCCAGTTTTGAAAAGTCATCAAGGAGCAATCCCATACCCCTAGATCCGCTAATGTTGTGCCATGGAAACGTTAGCGGCAGACGTTCCCTCAAATTACTAACCTGACTTCATCCGAGAGCTCATCGGGTTAACTGTAGTTCTTTGCAAAAAAATCGTGAAATCTACAATTTAGGAAATAGATTTTTATAGTTTTGATGCTTAAAAATGAACTATTTGAAAAATTCTCGAAACTCAAATCCAAATTATTCTTAAACTCTTAATTCTTACTAAATTTCTCAATCAAAAATTGATTTTCGAAGAATTTTTATACGTCCTTCAAGCACCAACTCTATGAAATAAATAAGCCGTTAATTTAACCAGTCACAGGCATTATTTTGTTGCAAATGAAATTAGTATATAGATCGTAATTCATTAAATAAATTACTTTTATAAAGAATAAAGGATACATTTTAAGTGAAAGCCTCCTCCAAATATATTTGAAATTCTAATATCAATCGTATAAAAATAATGCCACGGGATGTTAGGGGAACTAATACTAGGGTTAGTCCTTGATAGGAGCATACAAATTCTTCGAACCCAATTCGAAAATCAATTTTTGATTGAGAAATGTATCAATAATTAAGAATTTATGGATAATTTGGAATCGATTTTCGAGCATTTTCCAGATAGTTCAGTTTTAAGCATCCAACCTATAAAAATTGGCAAATATAATAGGTCAAAGACATATTATTTACAATACGCTTTATGCGTATTAATATACCTCTGAAAGAAATGCATTCCAAAAGGATATCATAAAAAATACAGGATAATTCACAAAAGACGGGAAAAATCAATAAAATATAAAAATGTACCTGTTATTCTATTTTTTTCATATTTTGAATTACATAATTCTTCAAACCCTAGAAACCCTACATTTCAAATGAGTTAAGAACTCAATACATTTCGGAATCTGATTTTGGGACCTTCCCGATATGATATCGACTTGTATATTAAGATACAGTTAGGGTTGCCCATGTCAAATAGTTATAGACAATCACGAAAAGGTTCTGGGTTCGACACCAATTGGTTCTCCTATTTGTAACGTAAGGTGGGAGTTTCAAATTTTTAATATACACTTCCTGAGAAGATAGAAGTTCGTAACCCGGCATGTGAACAGAAGTTATGCTTATGGTTTATAAACGCAGTTTACCGTTTCCCTATTGATCCTTTCCATAATATCCTTTCTTATATAATTCTATCTAATATATAATTATATAATAATATATAATTATTATTATAATAAAAATTATATATTATTATATAATAATTTCCTTTCTAACATAAATCTTAACGGGACAGTGCGGAATTATAAAAGAGGATCCTCCCGATGTCATTGCGATTTGAAATTCTGTATACATATAGAACGCTTGTCCCGAATCTTAATTCACAACATCTTCCAAATAGGTTCGACATCTCTACGTTCCTCTATTTGAAATGCACTGAGGTTAACTTGAGAATGAATTCTTCAATCGCTTTCTAATGTTATCAATTACTAAAGGAATTTTATCACACATTAGCTTGCAGTATGCAAGAAACTTAACTCATAATATATATGGACACTTCACAGCGTGTATAAACGTCGGCGTTTTTCTCTGCAAAATAATTGTTCACGAAGGTGATTGCCTCTTCATTTGACGAAAATCTCTGTCCTCCGAGCGCAATTTTTAGATCAGGGAACAAAAAGAAGTCGCTTGGGGCTAGATCTGGTGAGTAAGGCGGATAGTCAAGCAGTTCAAACCGTAATTCGTGGATTTTCGCCATGGCAAGCGTTGAGGTGTGAGATGGTGCGTCGTCTTGGTGAAAATGGATTTCCTTTTTCTACAAATGTGCCCGTTTTTGGCAAGTTCTGCCTTCAGCTTGTCAAGTAATGATGCGTAGTATGCTCCTGTAATGGTTTTTCCTTTTTGAAGATAATCGATTAAAATGACTCCATGACTATCACAAAAAACAGTCGCCATCACATTCCCAGCCTAAAAAACAGTTTTTGCTTCTTTTGGAGACGGTTCCCCCTATGCAGTCCACTGTTTGCATTGTATTTTTGTTCCGGGCGTATCATGGTTTATCCAAGTTTCATCTAGAGCAATTAATCGACGCCAAAATTCGGATTTATTGCGCCTACACTGCACCTTAGAAATGTTCATTCAAACACGTTTTTGGTCTAACGTGAGTAAACGCGGCACCCAAAACGCGGACAGCTTTCTCATGCCTAAATGTTGATTTAATATGCGACAAACACGTTCTTTTGACATGTTCATAACCTCTGCTATCTCCCTAACTTTAATTACTAAAATAAGATTCCGTTATCCCCGTTTGAAATGCATGGTAGAATCTGAATAACGTCTAGCATCGAACCAAGGACCATTAGAGAAACGTTGAACCGCCAAGTTTTGAGCGAAGTTTTGAACATTGTTTTGAGGCCTTTCTTGGTACGGGAACTGATAGCTTGCAGTATGCTATTCCCGTACCAGGGAGGCCTACATCCAATGGATGGAGTAAAATGATTCATTTAGCTAATAATTCCAATTTTAAATTTATTTTCCTATTCCCTTATTCTATAAGCTATTTTACTTCTCTTTGTTGATACTAAAAATTTGAATACTATATAATATGTGTGTGTGTAACAGATTTTAGCCATATCCATTTATCCATTTCAGTAATCTTATTTGTCTATCATGTCTGTCACTCATGTCTTCATCCTCATCCAGGTGTTAAGGTTTCTGTCTCCTCTTGTGATCCAGCGTATATCTTTCCATTTCCATCTTTGCGTTGTCTGAAGTCGCTGGGTTATTGCTGCGTTTAACACCCAGGTTTCACTTCTATAGGTCAACACTGGTAGACTGCATTGGATGAAGACCTTCCTCTTCAAGACCATAGGCATTTGTGACTTTAGAATATGTGCATTTCTTCCGAAGGCACTCCAGCCGAGTTTAATTCTTCTGTTCACTTCGTTAATCCTGTTTTTCTCTCCTGAGGTTACTAGTTGTCCTAGGTATGTGTATTCTGAGCAGACCTCTAGAGGGGTCCCTTCAAATTTGATAGTTTCTTGTACTGCAAAAGAGTTATACATTACCTTTGTTTTTGTTAAGTTCATCCTGAGTCCTATCTTCTGTCCTGCTGTGTTCAGTTCATGAAGTCTTGAAGCTAGATCTTTTCCGTTGGTTGTGAAGAGTACTATATCATCTGCAAAGCACAGGTGACTGATGTGCTCCCCATAAATCCGTAGACCTTTCTGCTCCCAGTCCAAGGCTTTAAAAACTTCCTCCAGAACAGCTGTGAAAAGAATTGGGGAAAGGCCTTGTTACCTTGTCTAACTCCCTTTTCAATTTTGAATTCTTCAGTAACTTCATGTAGCATTACTGAGACTGTGGCATTTTTGTAAATGCTTCGTAGGAGACGGATGTACTATGCATCTACTCCTTGTTTTTGCAGAGCTTCTAGTGTATAGGAGGTACTTACCGAGTCGAAGGCCTGAGTCCACAAAGCATAGTACTAGTGGCATCTCATATTCATTTGTTCTGCTTATTATTTCTTGTAGTGTGCGGATGTTGTCCATAGTACTGAAGCCCTTCCGGAATCCTGCTTACTCTCTAGGCTGGGCAGATGAATGAGTTATCTTTATAGCTCTTCCTTGCTTCCTTTCTTGTGCAAAAGGACTATTCTTGCATGATTCCAGTCCTGGGGGGATTCTTCTTTGTTTCAGGCAATTAGTGAATAACTGCGCTGAAAAGTGTGTAACTTCTGTTCCCCCAAGTTTTAAATATTAATATTTTAACACTAATATTTTAACACTCAATCTATGTCTCCTACTTTTACGTTCTTCGTCCGATTTATTGCTGCAATTACTTCTTCTGGGAGAAAAGAGAGGGGATCTCGTTGCTTTTGGCTTGCTTCTTGGTTTTCCTCTTCAGCATTTTCTTCCTTCTTGTGTAGGTTACTGAAGTATTCTGCTATCATCCTTAGTATTGCTTGTCTTTTGCAAGTTCTTGTACCATCTTCCTTCTGTATGGCTAAAATCTGTTTTCCTCCAATTGCTAGGCATTGTCTGGTCTTCTTCATACTTTTGTTGTTTTCTATGGCCTCTTGTATGATTCTCTCATTGAAATTTCTCACATCTTTTTTAATTGCTCTTCTGATAACCTTGCAAATCTCAACGTAATCGATAATATCCCTTTGTGTATCTGAATTCTTCAGTTCCTTACGTCGTTTCATCATTTGTTGGGTGCTGCCAGTAAGCTTTCTATCCTTTGCTCTTTTTGGTGAGCTTCCCACTTCTTCTACTGCTTCCTTAACAGCTTTCATGACTTAAATTTCCAGTTCTTCTTCTTGAAGTGCTGAGAATCTATTTTTAGCTCCAGCTGATATTTATTCTTGTTTTCTTCTAGTTTTTTGATGCTTATTTCATGTTTCTTGAATGAAATCAACTTCTTACGTTCCATATGGGGATTAATGTTCATTCTGCATCTTACGATTCTGTGGTCACTTCCAGTGCTAAAGCTCGTCATGACTTCACAGTCTGCTACTGTGTATAGTTTATTAACCGATATATAATCTATTTCATTTTTTACTCCGTTGGGGCCTCTCCAAGTCCACTTCCTTTTAGGGTTCTTTTTGAAATATGTATTTGTTATGTATATATTGGTGCATTCAGCAAACTCTAGCAAGCGGTGACCACGTTCGTTTCTCTGGCCCAGTCCGTATTGTCCTGCGACGGTGTCATCGGCTTCCTGTTGACCTACACGAGCGTTAAAATCGCCCATAATTATTTTATAATAGAGTGCTTCCTTATCATGCTCAGTGCCCAGAGTCTGGAAATTTATTCAATTTCTTCTTCGCTGCTTGCTGCTGTTGGTGCGTAGATTTGTATGATCTGAACAGTATAACGCTCATTTATCTTGAGTACGAGCTTGCAGATTCTGTCAGATATACTTTCTATCTTCTGTACATTGTTTTTCCATCTCTTGTTGGTCAGGAACCCGACACCTCCTAGACTTCCATCCTTAGTACCTCTGTAATATTTAAATTACCTTCCTTGAGTGTAATCAAGTCTTCTGATTTTCTTCTAACTTCACTGAGTCCGATGACGTCCCAAATTATCCTCTCTACTTCATTCAGTAGCTCCAGCAGTCTGTCTTCGTTCTTCAAGCTGCGACAGTTGTAAGTCGAGAAGTGTAGGGTGGTAGTTCTTTTCCTCATGATGGACCTCTGTAATGCCACCACCTCCCGGACATCCGAATGGGTGGAATAGCGTGAATAGGGTAAAATTATAGCGATGACTTTCCGAGCAGATTGTGTCCCTCTTCGTCGTGAACTTCCGTCCAACGCTCTGAAAATTCTCTACACCACTTCCTTACAGTTTTCACGGACGTGCATCTCATTCCATGTGCCTTTGTTAATTTTCGACGAATGGAATTTGGCATTTCCCCTTTGAATTAAAGAAATGAGTAATGGAGCGGTGTTCGCACTCTGCGTAGACAGGAAGTGAGGTGGCGGCGGCCGGCGTGGAAGCATCCACCGCTAATGCGTGTCACACTCAGAGTAAAGACTATGTTGCCTTGGATACCCATAGAAAGGGAAAGAGCCAATCTTTACTGAAATATAGTAAACTTTGGAAAAGAAAATTTTCCTCGGGACCTCAGAACTGACCACAGATGATGCAGAGCGTTTCCTAAAAATATAAATATAAAGTGCATTCTATCATTTGCAATGCTTATTTCCATTGCAAAATTGAGTGAAAGACACTTATTGAACGAACACTAACCAAGTTCTAAGTAGAGGAAAATTCTTTACAATTTCATTCTTACTATCTTACTATCGATATCTGACTTCCATTCAAAATTATGAGAAATTGAAAAGGTTTAAATTGCCATTTGGTTAACCTATCACATTGAATCAAGGGACCTCGTTAGATGTTGGATTCTCTTATTTTAAAATATTGTTAAATTATTGCCGCTTATTTCTATTTTCTCCGTCGATACTCAACGGGCGCTTCAGCTATAAGAATTATATCTAAATACAGTACAACCCGATAAAAAGGCTTTTCGGTAAACCAAAGGAATATCGTGTCTAGAGGGTAATAATCAGGTTGTGTAAACTTTACGTAATAATTTTGAACAAGCCTGCTTTTCGAACTAAGAGAGATTACGCTCAACATCACACGAAACTATCCTTTTCTGTTTTTTCGATATGTTTACTTTTTAAGGTTGTGATGAAAGGACCACACTAATGACAAAAAAGACTGTTCTATCGAAAAATGCGAACGATTGGTCTAAAAGGGTTGTAGAGCATCTGGAAAAGGGAAAAATCCGCGTCTTAAGCGAGAAGTAGGGCGTTTTAAGCGTATTTTTATCATGTGTCTCGTGTGAGAGGGACTGGAACCATGAGAAATCCGCATCTTATGAGGAATTACGCCCAGAGAAGCGTCTTAGAGGGGTTTTACTGCGTATAATAAATCTGTATAGGAGGCCGGTTCTTTTTGAAGGATTTTCAAACTAAATGATATGCAAGTAATTATGGTAATATATGAATATGTGATTTCTAAATTATGAAGACACCTTATGCGTTTTCCTGAAGTAAATATTTATTTCTCCATCTTAATTGCTATACTGCCTTACAAGTGTCACTTACTATGTAATCCGTCTATTTTTACTTCCCCGTTGAGAATCAAGAGGTAGTTCCGCTAGCCTTCACTACATGTCCGTTTTGATTTATCTTCAATGATAAATAAATATTAATTAAGTTTTAATGCCTTTTTAGTTAATATTGATGTATTTCAATTTGTAAACTAATAGTTTACAGTGATTTCATGAAATAAATTGCGATCAGAGTACGAACGGAGAGAGGTCGACGAATATTGAAGAATATATTGTGAAAGTAGTTTTCTATGAAGTTCCTTTTTTACCTATATAATATATGATATATAGCAATAAATACCATATTTTATATACTCGTTTATACATTGGTATACTTGGTATGGTTTCCTTAATATTTTATTTTTATCAGTCTCATTTTTTTGCACGTAATGTATGTATAAACTTCTTTAGTTTATAATTATGGTTGTCATTTTTATATTTTCAATCAAATTCAATGTTGGTGACATTGAAATGCTCTCTTATTTCGTAAAACGGTTCCTCTATTAGTGTTCGATCTGTAAAAATTGGCAAATACAATCCCACAAATACATTATTTACATTATACGAGTATGTTATTACGAGGGTGGTCTGAAAAGTTTCCGACCCCAGATTTTTCAGAAATCTTCAGAAAACATGTCGAGAAATGGCGAAATGTCGGAGACTTTTCAAAACCACACATGTATATGCATTAAATTTGAAATAAGATACTGTTAGAGTTACCCATACCAAATAGATAAAGGCAATCACATCTTACGAAAAGGCTGAAGGCTCGACACCAGGCAGGTTCCTTTTTTTGAAACGTAAGGCGGGAATTTCAAATTTTTGTATTATACACATCCCGAGAAGTCCGTAACCCTGCATGTGAATAGAAGTCATAGATATATAATAAAAGCAGCTGATCCTTTCTTTATTGATCCTTGGTTCAATGCCAGGGCACCATTTGCATTGTGATATAAAATTTTAAGGATCAGTATGGAATTACGTTAGAGAATATTTGCGAATTTAAATTCTGCATACAGATCGATGGGTCGTCCAGGTAATTAATGATCAACAACATCTTCTAAAATGGTAAAATCTCCAGGCCGGCTTTGTTTTCGCGTTTGAAATGCACTGAGGTAAACTTGGGAATGATTTTTCTTTATCGCTTCGTAAAGCAATTTTTTTTACTTCGTAAAGTTATCAGTTATTAAAGGAAATCGATCGCCCATTAGCATGCAATGCGCTACCAACATTAACTAAGGTCCGTTTCAAGATTCCAGTCAGTATGGAGCGCTTACGGGGGAAAAATTCAATGTAAATTGCCATAAGCGAAGAAGTTAGCCTCGCGCCGGGTCGCCTTTACGCGGAGCTGCAGATTCGGACGGGTATAATTAAGATTCATAGTTTACATTGACCGATTCAAACTTAATTTCTGATGGAATTCGAGTTAAAATAACTTCACGCTCTTATAGCAAGAACAACAGAGTTAAAAGCGAAAATTGAATGAATTGCCGAGTTTTCACCCGTGAACATTTTTGAAACTGCCATTACTCTCTTACAATACAACATAAAATGCTGATTTTTTCTTCCATTGCTCATTGTATCATCTGAATGCATAAAAATTACATGAGATTAATCTTAGAGCAACCAAATCTCAGTAAAAAATTATTTAGTCGGAACGTAACTCAAGAAAAAATTCGTCGTGCAGTCCAATTTATACGTCGCCTAAAACTTTTTGGTTTCTCACGTGAGGAAGAACTTGTCTCGAGAGAAATCGAGATAAATGTTGTAATTTTCATTTGCAGTTTGTTTTGATGCGATATCTTGAATAGAACTTGAGTTTTTGACTTTTATATAAAAGAGCGTAATTCGCTTCGCGCTTCGAAACATCACAGCTTTACTGCGAACCGAAATCGAGGAAAACCGGCCGCAGTTGATAATAATTTAGTATTCATTATTTTATTCGAATGGGAAAATTGGTCCCTTCTCCGGATATTTATAGATAGAGAATACGATATCATGGTTGAGGATCTTCCCGATATGATATCGACTTCAAACAATGGATTCAATCAGTTTTATCCCTACCTTCAAATTTTTATAATACACTTATCGAGAAGATTGAAATCCAGAACCCGGCATGTGAAGAGAGGTAATGAATATGTTTCATAAACGCCGGTTTGTTAGTGATCCTTGGTTCGACGTCGAGTCAATATTTTAATTCCACCATCCATTTTAAAGGGGGAATACTGTAATATCTTTAAGGACCCTCCCGATATACAGGTATATGCGGAGAATTGTGTATATATATAATAAATATTTCTTGTAGATTTATTTCAACTCCACTCCAAGCCAACAGAACAGTTCGATGCAAGTAAGTTATTTTCTATCGCCAAATTGCCAAAGTATTGAATCTTGTACGCGACAGAAGATCTACGGTATGTTTTAATGAATTTCAGTTTTCTGAAACTTTTTTTCCTCTTGCCACAGAAGAATCGCCCGCGCAATTCTCGAAGCAATCCGTTTTTGGTCGGCATTATTTTTATTATAATTATATTTACTGCAGTTAGACTACTGTCAGGTGGCATATCTTGCATTCTGTTTATATTAAGACACACAGAATGCTCAGACAATTGCAGTTACCTTTTCAGATGTCTTTGGCACAGATCTTCCCTATTTAGGGAAGTGTCGAGTAATATCGGACTACATCGGACAAATGATGTTTTCCGCTCTTTTGCATGAGCAGAAGACCCCTGTGTTTCATTGGCTGTTTCGAAGTATTAGTAGGAAAACACACACGCCAAATTAGATCTCATTGTTCCAGCGTATGAAATTAGGAGAGTTTTTTTTTCTATTTGGAGAGTGTCTTTTTGAGCACGTACAGCTAGTTCCAAAAAAAACTTACCACCTAAGCCGCAACCCGCATAACAGACGTGAAGCTCGATGAGAGCGAGTTTTCCACGCATTCTATTGGCTCTTGGAAGGAGGAGCATTCTGACGGCGCCTTTTTAAACCGTTGAACGTATTTGTACCGTCTTTATTAGCACGAAATCTAGTTTAAATTTAATGTTAATTTTTACTATGTCAGCAGCATAGTATTAAAAAATGAATGAGAATCGGATTCGTGGTGACGGTATCAGATGAAGCATTATGATTTTGAGATGAGATTTGGCTGTTTCTGACAAATTCGCGTCTGAGGTTTTACTAATTCTTCCATGGAGGAAGGAGAACTTTCCTTCCCTCCACACTGGCCCTAGGAGTATCCCCTATTCATTCCTTTGTTGTTTCTTTTTCTTTTGTTGCGTCCATCGAAAGGTATTGTCTATTTTCTCAAAGGAACCATAAAACGGCCGATGGGTGAAGGTGAACTCCGCTCTGAGAAGAAAAACCCCCTTTTCGGCAGATTGTGGATGGTCGAATGTATCCGGGGTAGCGAATTTGAAAGCGCTAATGAGGATTCCTGACCGCACCCCTGCTGAGCAGGTATCAAAGGTTAGGGTATGGTGGCGGCGACCGATCACAAGTAAGGTGGGAAATGGTGGATCCGCGATTTGTAATCTTCGCCGCGGGTATTCCCTTAGGGAATGAAGATATTCAACTCTATTTTTGAGGTAGACGACCTTTCAGGACTTCTTGCAAGGAATACCGTTTAAGATGGTTAAGAAACAACAGTTAGTATGGCAAATCAGAACCTTAAGACTGATTTGCATATTGCATATAAACTCCAGGTTTGCTATACTTGCATATTGCAGGTTTACACGTTAACACCTGGTTTATTTACATTTACATTAATACCCCGCGAGCCGCCGTATGACTTATGTCAGGGGGTGTGAAAACAACCACAACAGGATTTCCAATGTTACTGAAATTATTTTCAGAACTATAGCCACTTAATTCGCTGTGGAAATTTGTTTTCAAAAGACTTATTTCAGTTACAAGTACATATTTCATCGACGAGTATGTAGCCTAATTTACATACAAATTGCAAAAAAATGCGAAAAGATTTTCACTAATTCCGTACGTAAGAGATCATGCAAAACTTAGAATCAAAAGAAGAACAAAAAATCAGAAGAATAATCAATATTTCAGGTTCGGTGAAAATAGAACAAAGGGTAACTATGTTATTAAGGAAACTATGACAAAAAAAACTCCTACGAAACTCATTGCACCCACGGAAACTTTTATTCGATGACATAATACTACATATTTTTATCGAAGAATGTATAATTCTAATTTATCGAAATATTAATTTCCATATTTGTTTATTCATTGCTGAGACAAATTGTATGCATCTTACCGTACATCATTTCACACTTCACCTCTTCAGCATCTCATTCACCGAATCCAAAAAGCTCCGTCTTTTGCTCTTTTCTAAAGTGTTCCCGCTCTACTTCTACACCATTTTCTATCATAAATTTTTGACGAAAATTTTCTGAAGAGGACGTATTTTAGAAATTGCAGTTGTAATAAAAACAGTTATTGCGAATTATATTAAACGGGGTATTTGTAGCAAAACATCGACTATATCGTGGTATATACGTAATGAGTTCACGGTAGTACATGTTCTACATCCACTCAAAACAGCAAATGTCAAACAGCGGAATACTTTCGCTAAAATTTATTTTTTATTCTACACTTTATCATCACTACCGAGATCTGAAATCTTCCTTCACTGTAACGGCGCCATTTAACTGTAATTGCGTTATTCCAATCACTGACCCCAGTCCTTATGGGAACTGATAAAATATCGATTCAAGACGCACCGATGATAGAAAAAACGAATCGATATTTATCGCGGAGAGATAAACAAGACGCATTTGAATGAATCGGACACCGAATAGAATTTCTGGATGACGAGTGATTTGAACGAAGGATTTCGATGAATAATTGACGATATCAACATGACATCGATCCAAGTGTAGCCTCTCAATCGGAAATGAATCGAATGAGGCGATGGAATGAGCTGTCCGCTGAGGAACCGCTCCAAAAGGAAGGGCAGGAGACTCTTCTGGGCCATCAAGCCGCTCTTCATAGTGGCCCGCATCCTCGGGTTGGCCCCTTTCCCACTCCATTATGGCGAATTAGAAAGCCCCAAGACACTGGTCAACTACAGCCGCTTCCTCTGGCTCTCTGCATCTCTCTTCAGCCTTTTCTGCCTCCCAGGGATGGTGCAGGTACAGATGGACACGTCCTCCGAGAAGAGCGTCCCCATCAACGCCTACGTGAACGCCGCCTGGTGGGTATTGTGCGTGATGCTCGGGATCACGGGGTTCGCGTGCTTCTTTGCTAGGAGACGGAGACTGCATCTCGCTATACTGCAATTGGTGCGTTTCGATTCCTCCTCAAAATTAAAAGAGAGCCTCAAGTACGCCAGAGTCAGACGACTACTTCTGGTCCACTCCTTTGGCCTGTTCCTGCTCGTCCTCATAGCCTTGGTGCATCAGGTTTACTCTCTCTTGACCCAAGCCCTTCAGGACAGCAACGAACTCACCCTTCTGGGCCTCTACTGGCTGTTGGTCATCTTAGTATTGGACTCACAGTATTTCACTCTGGCGTGGATGGTGTGGTACCGCTTCCGCTTGGTGAATCACGCCGTTTCTCACATGATGGAGGGTGTCCGAGACAGGGTCGCTGCCATTGGGATGGGGGAGAGGGTGCACGTACACCAGAATGCCACTTACGTCAAATACCTCGCCTCCATGGAAATGTCCCTTTTTCAACTGGTGGCCAATCTTTGTGACGCCTTCGGCCCCTTGGTGCTAGTGCAGACCTGCTCCAATTTGGTGCAGGTAACTTTTCACATATACTATTACGTGGAGGAATTAATGGGACTCATCACTCCAGACGACACAGTGTACGTTGTCGGAGATCTGGCAGTATGGTGCGCACCGTATATGGTGGGAATTGCTGGGGTACTTGCTTCGAGCCATCTCACGTCCAGAGAAGTGCGTTTCTCACATATTAGAAGATAAATTTCATTTCCATCCTGAGATTCCCGTTATTATTATCCTTAATGCTTTCTCCCTTGAGTCCAGCTTCTTTCGGCAGTCAATTCTTTGGAAGATTCCTAGCAGAGAACTTGATAGGAGAAAACTTCAGTTAATTTTTCCTTCAAATTATTCCGCTACAGATATATTTCCAAACGCAATCTCCAGTATTACCGTATATTTAAACATACCTTTTGAAAAATTTCTCTGCCATGAAATTTCCATACTATATTTCACTTCTTATGCATCTTTCTTTTTTCTATTGTATATAAATTTGGAACCTCAATTCTCATTAAAAACGAATATATCGCCATTATGTTTTAACCAAAAGGCAACGTTGGAGTAAAATAAGCCCTATATAAGAAATGGTAATGATTTTAAAAGTTAAATACCCGAAGAATCTAGGAAATCAGGGATATATTCTTAAGTATTTCCCTTGATTTTTTTCGCTTAATAGACTTTCTCCTTGTTTTTGATAATAATTAGTACGTCAATCAGTTAACTGTATGTGGAGTGTACGTGATAAATATTTATAAATAAA
Source organism: Pachydiplax longipennis (assembly GCA_036926295.1). Taxonomy (NCBI): domain Eukaryota; kingdom Metazoa; phylum Arthropoda; class Insecta; order Odonata; family Libellulidae; genus Pachydiplax; species Pachydiplax longipennis. The sequence goes on from JAVFKF010000004.1 coordinate 3,385,023, forward strand.
ATATACATTCATAAGGATATTCTTTCAGCTATAACTGATGAGGCAAAACAATTTTTATCAAATCAGTAAGTAACATCAAAAAAACCAATAGCGTTTTGTTTCTAAGTTTGACAGCAATATTAGGAATATAAGTAAACATTGCCTTCAGCGAAAATACTTTCATGTCAAATATGTTTGCAGCAAAAATGTCAGGTTCCAGGTTCAGATTGCGAATCTTCCTAAATTCATATTCAAGAAAGTATGTACATATATTTTATTTATATAACTTGAAAAATTATGACCATATTTACGATAGATTTAAGAAAATAGCTTGGATTTAACTCGAAAATCGTCAAAGAATTCTTGTTCTAACGCCAGCTTTCAGTGTCTTGCGAGCACAGACTGCGGAATATCTCTTTTCTGAATTTGTCAGCTTAGAATCTGTCCATAATTGCAATACAAGAAAGAGAAAAATCTATAGTAAAACTATATCTAAGAAACTACCTTTAAACCACCTAATTAATGCATTCCGACAGTTTCGCTATAATATTACTCTGACATTTTAATGCCACAAAAATCGATTTAATGAAGTCATTCCTTAAAAAATCATTCTGGATCTAAAATCTTATATAATAATCACGGATGCGTGTATATTTATTTATCGGATGTCAGTAAACTCTTGTAAGAAATACATGGGAGAAATATTGGAAGATTGATTTCATGCACTTCCCAACATGATAGGATTCTAAATTTTTGGGAGTCGTTAACGGTCCAATGGTTTGTTATATATTGATATTCCTTTATCCAAAGTATCCTTGGTTCGACTCTGAATGACTCGAATACACCTCCATAAGAAATACACCTAAAGTTAATTTTGATCGATTGCAGACTTTTTTCTCTTTCAGAATTATATCAGAAATAATGGTCCTACAAAATCGAGACAAGAAACAAAAGAAAGAAAATTGAATAAAGATTCTTTATTTTTGGTCGTAGAATATCGTATTTCATTTCGAATTTGAGAGAATTCCTACCAAAATGACGAAAAATTAGTGTAATTAGCTGAATTGCCCATTGATTCTCAACGGGGAAAATAGATGTAGGATTAAATTAGCAATGCCATTTGTGTAGAAGTGAAATTGTCCTCTCCAAAGATTTTAGAATCAAATATAGGTGTTCAAGACCCTCCGAGCTTTTAGGTTGATCACTTAATGGTTTTATATAGGAATGCATTTAAGCTTTCATTCTATGAAAATGAACCAGGAACGATATTTATATTGTTTGGATGGAAAATTCTAATAATTACAACTCTAGAATCTTATTTGTATGCATTTAATGTTTTTCATAATATGATTCAAGTTGCTTTTATACGAATGCAGAAGATAAAGGAGCTTTTAAGACCCAAATAGGTCCCAAGCAAAACTTTCCTGATAGATTCCAATGCAACTGTTTCCTATTTCTCCCATTCCACAAATACTGTACATTACTTATTAAGAATTATTTAAATCCAGTGGGGTTTAAATCTCCTGGAGGAGAACTTCGTATTATTTAGGAAACTGTAAAGTACTGAGATGTACATAAATCACTTATGCTATCATCATCATAGGATACGATAATCAATTATTCGGAAATTTTCACAAGAAAACATTATTGAATTCGACTCCATGCTTTGAGAGAGATATCTTAAGAGAGATGCAATATATGGTCTGTAGCTATAAAACTGTTCCTGGCTTGGGGACAAGTGTTGTCACTCCACCCAGATGCCGCTACGCGGTAACAGGCAGAAAAAGGAACTTCATCCAGAAACGATCTATATGGTCGGTAGTCGAACTCATGCAGATTTCGTTAGATATTATTGCATGTTACGGGAGCGTCTCCTCTAACTTTCTAGTGCAGAAATCATTAGAAAAGAATATCGAAGAAAGTTCAGTGTATCTCGTTCATTTCTTAAAGAAGATTGACAAACAAGGAAAAATCAAACAAAACTCGTAATTTATCAACACATATAGTGATTGTTGTATTTAATTGCTCAGAGAAGTAGGCATGTGAATCCACACAGCAGGATCCACTGAAATATCCTACCTGATTCACAAATAGCAACCGAGTAACAAAATCGTTGGTTTTCCTTTAAATTTCTCGGTAATAATAGAGGAATATCAACAAATTAACGAAAATAACACCATGTCCAATGAAATATTACCCGCTTACGGTCTTTCGAGTACTTGTGTGCTTGTATTCGTTGGTACTTGAACAGGAGAAAAAGGGATTCTGCACCATCGAATATTTAATAAATTGTGAAAATAAAACCTGTGTGCGTTGGAAATCGATACACGATTATCCGTTTTCATTTTAACCAACGATTACTGGTAAACTTCCCCGTCATGAATGACGGGTCTTAATTTCAATTTAAAAAAATATAGATGACTTAATAAATGACTTATCAATACCATATTTTTTAATGAACGCTAATCAAGATTGAATTTTAACCTAAGAATATTAGCGACATTTGAAAAATTACGAATTCGATTCCATCGAATATTATGCAGTTTGTGAGAATCACACGAGCGCACTACTTTAAAAATAGATTTAGCGTTAAAATTCTGTCCCTCAAAAATATTCCCCTTACTCGACGTAATATTTCTTCGCTATTTTGATCACCATAAACGAACGGATAAATGTCCTCTTGTAAATCGGTTGGATAAAGAAAAACTCCAAAATGGCTGTAATTTTGTTCCTGCTATCTAAATATCATAGCTTACATTCGCTGAGATCTCAGTAAATCGCTTCCTTTTCATAAATTCTGACGTTACTTCCTACCATTAATTCGGTATGTATTTAAAATCCCCGTTTATTCTTATTGGAAAATCAATGCATCGGATTCAGCAATCACTTCGGTCGTCAGGGGGACTGGTTGTTTACTACGGCGAAATTTTACAAAATTTTCGTTTATTTTGTCATAGTTCTCGTAATTCTCTCGTAATTAATCTCGAGGAAGATTTTTGAGGGACAGATTTTTAACGCAAAATTGATTTTATAGCAGTGATTTTAAAGCAGTGCGTTGGTGTGATTCTCACAAACTACATAATGTTCAATGGAATGTCACCAAAGGACGCCATAAGGGTGCAAAATTCTCTTCTTCGAAATAAATTGTGGCGATTTTAAGTAATTTTTTGAAGGCTTTCCCGATTACATGGACACGTGGGACCAGGCATCTGAACAAAAGTTATATATGCCTTCGATATACACGGTTCAGCGTTTCCATAATGATCCTTGCTTCGGTGCCAGAGCTACATTTTGCATTCTATCATACGTTTTGATTCCGATAGACATCTGCCATATTGTTTAAATTTTTTTATTATGGAGGAATAATGTAATGTACATCGCATTATTAAATCCGTTTATCCCGTTGAGGTATCAACAAATGCAAACACACATACGAAGGAGGTAAATGAACATTATTTATTTGGATTGTGTGTGTTTTTCGTTTCATAGTTGATTTTCCTCTCATATTGCCGAGAAATTTATATTTCTCTTGCGGAAGAATAAGCGAATATATATACGCATGTAAGAATCACCTTAGGTTCGAATTAATTATTATTAATAGTATAATGTTAATAATAGTATAATTAATAATAATATAATGTTTACATTTAAATTAATAATCAATTAATTTATTTGTAAAAATATTTTGTTTTTGTTTATATAATTGTTTTGATTAATTTGAAAAATTTTGTAGATTTATATTTATTTTCACATCCCGCTACCTTCTGAAGATTTTTTTGCAGAAGCACATGCGCGCTGTGCGAGAACTTTTCACTAGAAAAGAGTACGCTTCTCTTCGTTGTTTTTCTATTCATAGACTGTTTTCATATATTAATCAAGATCTTGAATTTAGCTATCATTGATTACATGCAAAGTACTACAACAATTTGAAGATTATTGTCAAGTATTTCAAATAATTAAGCACTTTACAGTAATTATGAGAATTAATACTTAGGGTGTCGTTTGCGCTTTTTTTCTTGCATTAAACTTCAAAGCCTCTCCCAAATATTATTAAGGGTCGACAATAGAGCGGAATGAACTTCCCGTTGAAGGTTAATATTCGAATGGTTTAAAAATAATTTAGTGAAATCGACAATTGATTGTTATAATGCAGCGTTAGAATAGAAGTCCTGATTAAGTCTTATACCGGAAGCTGTCCGCTTCCTAATTGAATCTACACCAGGGAACTTCCTTAAGAAATGAACAGGATACACTGAACTTTCTTCCATACTCTTCCCTATTATTTTTCTGTACTAGAAAGTTAGAGGAGAGGATCCCGCAACATGCAATGATATCTATCGAAATTTGTATACCATATATTGCATCTCTCTTAAGATATATATTCTCAAGATATGGAGTCGGACTCAATAATGTTTTCTTGCAACAATTTTCAAATAATTGATTATCGTATCCTGGCATGATGATAGCATATGTGATGATTTAGGTACATCTCAGCACTTTACAGTTTCCTAAATAATACGAAGATCCTAATACGTAGAATAAGATAATACGTAGAATCCTAATACGAAGTTCTCCTCCAGGAGATTTAAACCCCACTGGTTTCAAATGATGTCTAATGACTAATGTACAGTATTTGTGGAATGGGAGTAATGGAAACAGTTGCGTTGGAATCTATCAGGAAAGGTTTGCTTGGGACCTATTTGGGTCTTAAAAGCTCCTTTATCCTCTGCCTTCGTATAAAAGCAACTTGAATCATATTATGAAAAACATTAAATGCATACTAATTAGATTCTAGAGTGGTATTTATTAGTATTTTCCATCCAAACATTATAAATATCGATCCTGGTTCATTTTCATAGAATGGAAGCTTAAATGCATACCTATATACAAACGGAGGGAGGGTCAAAGGGTCTTGAACCCTAATGTATGCTTCTAAAATCTTTGGAGAGGATAATTTCACTTCTACACAAATAGCATTACTAATTTAATCCTACATCTATTTTCCCCATTGAGAATCAATGGGAAATTCAGCTGGTATTATTAAACTTTGAAAATCATAATTCAGCAAAATATATTTACAAATATTATAACATATGCTCTAGATGCTTTAAATTTGTATTATTTGATTTAAATGAACTAAACAGTAAGAACATTTCTTGGTATTGAAGTTTTTTAGGTAATTCTCATATATTAGCTTTAATAAAATTTTATCACGTTATTTTTAGGCATTCTGTTCATATTTATTGCTTTAGTTTTTATCAAGATGGTTATTTAAAATTTTAGAGGGATAATATTTGTTTTTGAAAATCAAAGACCAGATATGTATGCATATTTCATATGTTAAATATAGTCCAGCCTGTTTTGATGGTGGAATTTACTACTATATCAGAAGCTATATAAGAATAGGAGATTATAAGAAATGTTTCCATCGATAGTAAATCTTGTATAAATAAAGATCAAGATAATAAGATTTTTGAATCCATAAAAGATGTTCTTGTAATGGATAGTAATTTAAAAATTATTTCAAATAAGAGACTAAAAATAAATTGCTTAATGAATTTTATGTCTCCAATCTTTCCATAATGGATGGGAAAGGCTGACCAAACTGGAGTTCTGGTATCCGAAGCCCTCCTCAGAGTGAAGGACCATCAGGCAAGACGTGAGGTAAATTTGGAATTCTTTTGCATTCACACATTTCAAGACATTTACCCTGCAAGTCGCCTTTCTGCAGTTGACATGATTTTAAATTGCTTCGACAACTATAACGTGCGTAGCAGGGGGACTCTGCTTACTAATCGATTAATGTCACGTATCGAAAATATAATTCCTGAATCAACCAGTTCTAGTTATAGTGTTATAGTTTCTGATAAATGTCCTATGTAACAAGGAGGGTGCAATATCGGTTACATCTTCTACGAACATACTATCTCATATTTTATTAAATAAATTAAATTGATTGAATCTTCTTTCTTCATAAGATTCCCATCCTGCATCTCATCGCATCTGTGTAACTTTCACTGATATGTAGTAGCAATTCTTGACAAAACGTATTGCCTTTCGTTGTACATACCTTTTATATTTTTTTGGCATGATATAATATGCCAAATTTTTTAACTGCAAATTTTAATATAATATATAATTATATAATAGTATAATTTACAATTTGATGACCATCAATCTATTTCATTATAGCTACGTCTCTTCTCGCACCAACTTCTGCATACCAAAGTGCGTTTTACTGCCTGTGGATTTTTCACCTTAGACTTCAGTTTACTTACCTCAGTGAGTAACACCCTTATAATCAATAATATATAGAAGTATATGTCAATAAATATATCCATAATGTCCATAGATCTGAGTGGTAGAAAACCAAATAACCTTATTTGACAAATGATCCTTCTTATAAACTTTATATATATAACTTTTATAAGCTTATACTTTTTGCCTATTTATCTCACTCTAGTCATGAGTACTGCTATATTTTGATGAATGAACTTAAATGTATACATTGAATAGAAATAAGATAAATTGGATGAAAAAGCCTATCAAGCCTGTACCTATGGTGGAAAATATATGGTAATTTGTTGTAAGAATCAATCAATTAGTGTTACTTTGTTGACAATGAAAAAATTCTCAAATACCTATTATTTTTTGTTGATATCAGATATAGATATCTGATGTGAGAAAATAACTTCATAGGGAGCAGAAAAAGGCAAAAGTACTTTGTTTTAAATTTTTCATTGTTAAAAGATTTAAGTATTCTCCTGGTAGAACATGCTGTTTTAGTGTTTTTGAATGCAGTTCTCTATTTTATTTCATTCCTTCAAAAACTTTACTACTTTTCACATTTCTGTAATATTTAAACAAAACTTAACACCAGGAAAAATACACGTAGTGTGTGCATTTCAACTTCAACTTTGGCAATGAGATGTTTAAAAATTATATGGTGAAATGTACGGTGTACTCGTACATTATATTTACCATAAATTTATATTTATACCCACATATTCAAGCAAATACTCCTGTTAACATGAATTTTGTTATAAATGAATGAATGTAAATAATTAATGAAGGTTAAATTTTAGATATTCTAAATTAATGGGAAAAAGTGATGTATTTTTCTCTCGCACATCTTCTAAAATTCAGAAAACCTTCCATCACTTATACATGATTATTATTTATATTGCCTGTAAAATAATATGCAAACTTTTCAAATAAACCAAATTTATTTGGCTTATAGAGAAGAAAAACCTCTGATTTTACACTCAAACAAAATAGAAGCAAGGATACCAAAATTGAAGTTGTAACATTGAAAGGAGTCAACCTTGAGATCCCAACTAGTCCAATTCTCAAAACCCTACCAAAATATCATCAGTACTTAAGAAACTTATCTTCTTTTGTCCCCTCTAATAGTGAAACTATATCTTCAATTAAAGACTGCCAGTCCAGTACATTAAAATCTATCACAAATTAATAATTACTTCCTGATTTTACAATGTATCTGTATGATATGCAAAAGTTAACATAGCCTTTGATAATGTAAAAAAATGCACTAACATGCTGTTATGCATGCTAATCAACTTTGATAATGAAAGAAATCTATTTAGCAGAAACATTTTTCTTTGACCATTATGTCAAGGATATGAAAAAATGAGGAAATTTTTAATAATAAGGAACTGGGTGTAATTTACCATTTTATAGCACTTCATCACTGTTACATTGGTGCCTTATAGAGGATATCAACTATGAATTATGCCACTCAGTCAAACATACTACTCGCCCTAGTCTACATGGTCTCCCAAAAACACTTGTTTAGTCTGTCCAGCTCACTGTCATACACATGAAGCACTTCTATTAAGTTAACCATTGCATGTTAAATGGAATCCATACACAGCCTACTCAGCTCAGAGTGGAAGTTGGGTGTAAATATTCGAAACATAACTCAATCCATTTTATACCTAAGAAAGGTTAGGTTTGAGTCCATAAACAAAACTGAAACTATCTGGAACACCATACTAGGAAGTATAAAAATATAATCTCTCGTAATACCTGGTATTTATTTCAATGATAAAACAACAATAAATAATTCACATGATACATAACTCTTCTTTTGTTTGCAAGGATTTTTTATTGGAATTTAATGAGGATGATATTCTTAAAACTGCCTCATCATGAATCTCTTTTAGATTACTGCCTTTCATTCAGAATTAAAATATTATAATCTTTTATAAACTATAATAACTCATAAATAACATTTTATCAAACTTCTTTTATATCTGTTATTCCTAATATAAAGTGAATTTTCTGACTCTTGTCACCTCATCGGATTCCTAAAAATAAAATCAACAGTTACATGTTAACCCTCTCTTGCTTTTAGTAACAGGCAGCCTCACTAAATGTACTGTCTTGTTTTTAAAGATGACTGCTGCTGTAGTGACCCATCTGGTCATATTGGTGCAGTTCCAGCTAGCAGGAAAAGACAACCAGCCAAAATGCAACTGTACAGCAACTGACAATAGCACAGCTCTTATGCTACTTCCCACAACCCCAACACCTTGATGAAATGCAGATGCTGTCCTCATGTTCAGCAAATGAAGGAGCTACACAGAAAATGAAGAACTTTTCTGTTAACAACCTTGATTGATTTTATTTTACTAGATGTTGTCTTGTGCTTGTGGAATTGCATTGTTTACTTTGAGTTAATTTTGAATAAAGATTTAAAATTTGAAACCATGCCAGTGAAGAAATTTATATACACCTAAAGTAATAATGACTAATCCTCAAATTAGTCATTCATTGTCAAATATAACTTTACTAAGAAATCATAACATAAATTATATTTAGAAAATTTAATATTTGTTTCCTCTGTTTGTGAGGCATTTGTGCTTTCAATTATTTTCAGCTTGAATAGGAACTAAAATAACTAATGAGGGCAAATATGAAACAAAATATTACCGTTAAATGGTGAAAGATTTGATGAAGAGCGAAAACCTTTATATCTTTCATAGTTTATTACGAACATAATGCACACTGAACAGATAAGTTCATCTGAACAACACATACAGATGCTATAATTGTGATTGGCCAAGTGTCACAGAGCAGCTTCAACAAACACAATTCTTACATTCAGGATTGATGAAAAGCTTCCTCAACCAACATCATCACAAATTAATCGACATCATTCATAGTAAGGCTTAAACTTATCATTTGCCTTGATTTGATGCTAAAATACCATTTTCACTCCACCCAACACATCATAACAACTTTTTCTTCTGGCCTTCTCGATATAATATGGACTTGTAAATTCAGATGTCGTTAGAGTTGCTCCTACCAAATTATAATAGGCAATCACATCTTACAAAAAGGTTCTGGCTTCAACACTAGGCAGTTCTCTAATTTGAAATGTATAGCCGGAAATTCAATTCATTTTAATATAAACTTCCCCAGAAGAATGAAATCAATGACCCAGCATGTGAACAAAAGTTATGCAATTGTTTCATAAATGCAGTTTACCATTTCTCTAATGGCCCTATGACTCCAAGGCACCATATCCTTTCTACCATAAATTTTAAAGGTGTGATATAATTATATTCGAGGACCTTCCTGATATCATTGCGACTTGAAATTCTGCATAATGATAGAAGGGTCGATCATCTCAGAATTTCATGTATGTACAACAGCATCTCCCAAAATTGTGCCGGGTTCGACATCTGGCAGGTTACGTTTTCGAGTTTGAATTTTACTGACAGAAACTTTGGTATGATTTTTTAGCGCTTCCCAAACAATTATTGATGGAATTTTATCTCCCATTAGCTTGCAGTATGCAACATAAAACCAACTTATTATTTATTTTGCATTCAAGCGTCAAACACTCAGTGTACAAGAGATTTTTCCACGTTCTTTCTATCTATGCACATTTCCATGAGAAATGCAAAGAAAGATGCTAGTAAACCTCCCGCCCAAATAATTAAACTGACAGCGAATAGTTGTATGGGCAGAGGTTTGGAGACTCCAATCTGCTGGCTTCTAGATAGACTGCCGAGTTGAATGGGATGGCTTCCATTGGGAAGAGTCCCGTCGATCCAAAATCGAGGAAGTCCAGATGCCATCACCGCGCCGAGGGCCTTGTCCAGCGCCGGGACCAACGCCACGCCGTCTCGACTAAGTGCCCACGCGTGTCCAGAGGCCAAGATTTCTACTCCGCCCATCCTCAGCCTCTGCGTCACCGCTTCTCCCCCTTGCAAACCCCATCGAAGACTGGAGGTTTCGTCCACCAGCGCCACCCTCCGACCACTTTTCATCGACTCCAGCAGGTGCCGAGCGCACTCCTGGGAACTCGGCAGCACCTTCATCTTACGTCCTAGGGCCCTGTAAACGGGATCCGAGGAGTTCATGAGATCCCGCACGACCAACATAGATGTTTTGGCGATGATGATCTCGTAGTTGTGGCGGAGCAGGTCTTCGAGAGAAGAAGGGTCGAAGGGCAGTGCCGGTGTTATCAATGATGACACGAGGTTGCTGCTGTAAAGGGTGATGAGGACGAGAGAAAACAAGCTCCAGGACACTATGATGACTCTCACCGATCTGTTGCGAAGGAGCGATGGCGGAGTAGAGGATGACTGGCCCAGGAGGATGGATACAGTAGCCCAGATGCCGGTGCACAGTTGCCGGATACATAGAGGGCGTCGGCATGGGATGAAGAGGCAGATGGTGAGAGAGGTGAGGATACAAGAGAGAGCGAGCGCCACCCAGAGGGCGGTAGAGAAAGGGCCCCCGACGCCTATCGGGGCCCCGGGAAATCGGACATAAACGAAATCACGAGGTTCGCGATTGAATATCTGCGTGAAGGGAATCTGCAAAGTGCGCGGGAGTGTCAAAGAAATGGTTCCCACAGCCAAGTCCCCGAGGCCGTCGGACATGCGGTTGATGAGGACGTCCCAAATCCCCGTGTTCTCGTTCAATCCTTTTTGGCTCTCAGGCAGGCTCTCAAAGGACACCAGTCGACTGCTGAAGTTGAGGCTCTTCCGAATGGCGTTGAAGATGTTACCTTCTGGACCCGCCAGACCGCCCTCGCATACTCCATCCGTCGCCTTAGAAGCGCAAGAGATGATCGGAGGATAGGTCATGTAGATGACCAGTAACTCGTGTCCGTTGAGGTCAAGAAAGTAGTCGGGGAAAATGTGTTGGTGTGAGGCGATGGGCCGCAGTGCACCTGCTCTGGAGCCGCAGAAGAAGCACGTGTCGAAGAGCTTCACTTCGGTGGGGGTCGTCGCTGCGAAGACGACATTGGTGAAACGAACCAATCGCTTGTTCTTCCTCCAGAAGGCCTCTCCTCTGTCTTCTTCGAAGAGGAGCGATTCGCTGAGGACGAAGACCACTTTGTCATGAGCACGGACGTTGGCTTCCTCTGCAGCGAACACGTCGAAAGCGGAGGGATGATGGAGGAGGACGATGTTGATGAACTGGAGGCCATTTGGGCGGCGAATAGCCTTCTTTTGCTTTTTGGAGTAGGTGGCGATGATCCTCTGCGGTTGGGAATCCGGTAGAAATAAATGTTCGAAGTCGATCGAATTGGCTGAATATGAGTCCATGTGAAAGGCGAAACGGAAATTCAACCGAGAATAGTGCGAAATCAAAAGTGCCAAAAAGGTTTCGATCCTCGTGCCATTCGGAGGAGAGATTTCTCGGAATAGAGAATTCGAAGAGGGACGAAAGGTTAAAATCATAACCGCACAAAAAGAACGAAAATGCATAATTCCTTTCGAACGATAATTCATCAATCGCTTGGTTTAGAAATGCGCTATCATAAGTTTGAGAATAAGAAGTATTCTTATTGATAGTTAAGCGCAATTTTCCAGAATTTCAAATTTTTAAATACAATATTAGGTAATAGTTTGAACAGTAGAAAGTCCAGTCCATGGGAATCCAAGGAAATAAAAGGTGGTTCACTCTGATTTTAGAGTAAATTTACTCAGATCAACAGCTTAAACAAACTGATTTTCTAGCCGATTTTTGCATAGATAAATTCACTTCCGAAAACCTTCGATTTTTCAAAGGATTACATCTTATAAAATTTTGAGTTCTCTAAACTTAATTAAACTTAAGGGAATTAAATAGAGAATGTGGGGCACATGAACCTACCGAAAGGTAGAACACTTTATATATAAACTTAAAAACTTGCCGAAGCGTCAATCGGAGCTATGGAGGCCTTGAACATTCTAAATCATGATTTCATAGTAATAATATCCACTTTAAGTACTTCGCCCATAATGGCCCCCAACAGATGTCGGACCACCTTCAGAAAAGACCCAATTGGATGTCTGGAAGCCCTTACATTGAGAATATTTCCGACATGAGTTGTATTCATGGATTATTAAAGGACTTTTATTTAGTGAATATTCGCTAAATCAACACCGTGATACTTATTAACGTGGGATCGCGTAATAGATAGCTAAAAGTTTATTTAAACGTCTTCGGTGATTTGAGGAGTATTAGATATTCAGAAAAACCTATAAATCGTCCATTGCACCACATTTTAAGATTCACGAGAAAATCTCGAAAGGGCCTGCCGATTCTTAAGTTAATATTATCCGATAACGATGATAACATTAGGAAAATATACTGAGAAGTGCAGTTATCCACTGCCAAACACCACACAATGTATACATAGAACTCTGTGAAGTGAAACTTGTCAGTCGCCAAGATGAAAACGTTTCCCACAGGCTTATTCGCACGGTTTCTCAAAAAATTGTTCGTAACGCAGTCTTCAGCGTTGAATACAGTGAGAAACTCATCCATCATTGCCCTGCCTCGATTTCTGTTACGGTTTGGAACAACATATTACATTAATCACGACGGCTCTCTTCTTGCCATTGGAATTCTTGTCTATGTCTTTGCTGTCCTCGAGAATTTCATCTCGGTTTAAATAATTTAACCAGTGCTTCTGAGTCTTCGCATAAAATTTCTAAACTTATCATTACTTAGATTTAAAGCTTTAATTGCTATTTAATGTTGACTCTGATACATTCGCAAAATAAATCTGATATGGCCAAGCTCAACTTTGTGGACGGGAGCCATACTAAATAATTAAAAAACTTTGTAATTCTATACTAACTATACGTTTCCACAGACAACAATTTATATGTTAGAGCTAGTTTATTCTACAAGTAGACATTTTCAGGCTTGAAGATGTCTACTTGTAGAGGGAAATAGTCGTAAGAAATAAATATATTGTCTGTGGGAATAATAAACCTTGCAAAATTTCTTAGCTTTCAAAAAATTTAGAAATATAAATAGTTATAGGCTAAAAGTACTATAAGAAGTGTGAATCTACCGTTCACGAGTTCCAACGGATTTGTTTATGCAAGACAGCTATGGACTGATATCGAATTAGACTCATTATATGAGGATAAGGATAAGATTAGTGAAATCGAGATTTCATTGTTGGATATTTCAATTAGCAACATTTACTTTCTTATATTTAGATTTTCAAATGCTTAAAAATCATCTCTTTTAGTCGTAGAGTCGTTCGTCTTACTCAACTTCGATCCCTTAATTACATTTAAATTGGGAAACTCCTCTAAAGAAATGAAATCTTAAAAACAAATTGCTATATGGCTGTGGTTTATATGTTAACATTTAAAATCTCTCGAAAGCTGAGATATAATTTTTGCACGTTATTATATTCCGATAAAACCGTAAGGTGATTTGGAAATTATTGCAAGTAAAGAGCATATTTATTTCGTTTGCTGTATTAATAATTCTATGAATTGTCCCTTAGGTAAGTTATCCCAGAATTTCAATAAAAATTTGTTTCGTTTAAACGCCGCATTTTTTACGAGTGATTCCAGTTGTTGTTGAAGTGAAGTCACTTTGTTACAGTCGATAGCGTGGAAAAATAAGCTGGTGATTGATGGCTGAATTCTTATTCCCCGAACCTATTTGATGATTGAATTTTCCTTTAAAAAGCATCAATAAAAATGATTGGTTATTGGGATATCGATGGTTGGGAGGTAAAGAAAAAAGGTTAGCGGCCACTGTTGTAGACGATACATTAATGATTATACTATGTGTGTTTATTTGGAAATGAATCCTATCGACTTAATGTTATTGGAAATTACTTTCGACTTATTGACAGAAAAAGGCGTCAAGACCTGAAGCTATTCCCGTATTTGCCGCACAGTTTCTATTTATTTCAATCAATCATCAAACAGAAAAATACATTCAAAAACAATGTATAAAATAAACATAAAACAGTACGTATAATGCTTGAGATAGCCAAAATATTGCATAATTAAATCTTTTCCGACTATCTATTGTTAAAAAACATTCAATTATAGCTTAAGAAAGATATTACATAAACTAAATAACAAAGAACAGTCCTCTCATAACATTGGTTTATACTTTTACAGAAGAAAATGCTCGTATATTATTTATACATGAAACAATAATTTTAATCTAGAAGGTATTTATAATCTAAAGGTATATACACAAGACTTCAGAAATGAGGTATAACATTCATTCTATAAAAAGTGTTGTTAGGTTTTCAAAACAGAAATGTTCTTTTACCCAGCTTTGAATAATAATCTTATCCTTTTTAGTAAGACTATTTCTTTATCCAATAAGTCTCTTATTATTCTTGGGCATAAATAGTAAATCTTATTTACTTAATAGGAGAACTGTAGCTGTGTTCTGCTTTTTTGCAATAAGCTAATGCTGCATCACTTTTTTCCCTCCAGTGGCATACGTAAGTGTAGTGGTTTGTTTTCAATATATAGTCCTTTCCCTTTAGAAATTTAACCACATTTTATACATACGAGGTGTGGCTATTAAATAACGATACAAAAATTAAATTGGAAAGTGTAGTCTGTTTCGTCTTAACAGGCTCGAATTCCCAGAAAGGTTTACTACCAGGATTCAACAAATCAATTGTAATCACACAGAAAGGTAGATACTTGCAATTTTCCGCAACACCGATGAACACAACAGTTTCTGAGGATGTTCTAGGTAATTTAAATTCGTCACGAGTTAAGATGTAATTCTGTGCAGACTAGACATGGGCGCCGTCTTGATTTTGGTCAGCGGCGGCGTAGGGGGAAATGAAGCAGGCGGCGCACAGTGGGCTAGAATCGAAAAAAGCTGGCCAAGAGGCCAAAAATGGTTTCTTTGAGTGCGGGTTTTGAAACTTCGCATATATATTAAGAAAAGATTGAATTTTATGTTCCCGTTCGTCGGTTTTCGATATCTTTAGGCTTTAAAAAGATACATGCCGTCAAACTTGAACCATTTTCACAGAAATGGGCAGTCGCGAATTTTTCGGATAAACGTTCAAGTTTGCGTTTTTATGGAGGGTTTAAATAGATACTTTTGGAAGAAAAAACGATGCAATGATCTACAACAATTCTTTATCTTTTGACTGGTTGCTATCACCGCTTACAAAAATGAGTTTTTGCTCATTGAAAGCAACAAAATGGCGGAAACATTTTTCGGGCAATTTTCGAGATAAAGTAAGGAATATAAATAGGAAAACGGCCCTAATGCATCGAGTCTCTTATACCACGTCATTTTCAGAAGTGTCTAGATGTGGAATCCGAAGAAACTGTTTCAATTCAGGAGCTAATTTGGGAGTTAAGTCGATTTTTCGTGAGCGCGGCGCCTTCCGACTCACCACCGTGGAATCCCCGAATGCAGTTTCTCTGTCCTTTTGGTGATACGAAGTCTAACGATTGGTCTCTTTCATGTTAAATTCTGGCTAATTATCCTTAAAACACACGTGAAGACAGTTTAAGAGAGGAATTAGATACCTTAAATTTTCCACAATAAAATGCCAAAAAGTAGATTACTCTCACCTTTCCATCTACCATTGTAAGCAACATAGGAAAGTTGATTTCAAAATATCCAATCGTAACCTTCGTCAATTTTAATATCCGTTTTTTCAAATAATTTTGCTCTTCCTTCGCAACTGTTTTCGTTTCCTTCTTCCATTGAAGGCGGATTGGCCGACAGAATCTCGTTGAACGACGAAAAATACTGCTGCAGCTATTGCACACGAGGAAGTGCATAGTACGAGAGCACAGAAAAAAAATTTTACTACTGTAAACTACGAATCTTAATTATATCTGTCCGAATCCGTAGCTCCTCGTAAAGGCGACCCGGCGCGAGGCTAACTTCTTCGCTTACGGCAAATTACATTGAGTTTTTTCCCCGTAAGCCCTCCATACTGACTGGAATCTCGAAACGGACAATATATTCCACCGTCTGAGCCAATATGAACTGTGAAATAGAATGAGATCTTATCTATTTATTTTATCTCAGCGCACAGCGGAGTAAACAAATCGAAAAAAAACAGAAAATGAACTTTTCGTGGGCTTTTGAACGAATTCTCGGAGAGATCGTGATACCCTTTCACCATTGCTATTAAAATTCTTCCCTAATTGTTTATCTGGTAAAATCTGCTTCATTATACAGTGAAAAATGACCAGTGTAACGTAACTAGGACGAAAGTTTGACTATTTTTCATAAAAATATTAATTATGCAACGAGCATTTCACAACGTGGTTAAAACAATATCCCGTTTATGGCGTGGTTTTCGCTTGGTCTCCGAAAAGCCTCTTAACCGGGTTTTACTATATTATCTTAAATAATTCCAAATATAAACATTTGAGGGTAGAAGCAATATTTAAAATGGAAAAAATTAATTCATATATTATAGTTGAATCTTACTTTTCAATTTCTTATCAGCATACGTATTGGTAGTAGGGGGAAGCGTTCTCATATGGGGAACGTCAGGCTGTCATATATTCATCTTGATCGCTATTCCTTCCTTTAAACATAACATTGTAAAAATTTTCTCTCTTTCATCTCAGATTTATGAGGTAGTGGACAACCCTATATAGAACTTGGTCAAACTATTCACTTGTTTCTAGTTTTGTGATGTTTGCATTGTGCAAAATTATTAAAATGAAACGCTCATTTCTCAATACTCCATTTACTAGCTCATTGTGTACTACTTTCTCCATTCCCAAATAATATTTCTTACCTGGGAGAAGAACATTGCATCAGAAGGCAATTGTAATCTCAATGAAAGTTGTTCGAACTGTTAAACCAGCTTAGGATGCTTTTCAGCAAAAAATTTTTTAAAAGGGGCTTGTGTAATAATGGAGATAATGGAGCTTCTCAAACCTTAGCATAGTTCAAAGAGGGACTTTTTACAAAAAAAATATCCAGCAGAAACCACACTGCCGATTGAAGTAGTACTTATTTCAGGGCTATCAACCATAAAGCTATCAATCTAAAACACTTTCTTGCACATTGATTTTTGCACTGAAACGCGTACGATGATTTCAAAATGTTATTTGGCTATGCCAATGGAGTTCAAAGGCGATCAAAATGAACATTAATCCTCTGAGCATGCGTGAAAATCGTTTTCTTTCTGGAATCTTTCTGAGGAGAATTCTGAGGAGGAGGAGAATGTAATACGCGTTATTAGACGATTAGGGAAGTAGAGTCATTGTTCAAGCACCCACTGCCACACGCCAAGAGGCTGCACGCAGTATACACTTATCAATTTAAATCACCTTTAGTAGCTTCATTATTTTCAAATAGAGTCGGCAAATTCGAGGTGATGAAGAAACTTTCCCTAAATTATCATACGTTGCCTCCTGTGAATCAACACTGCAAATTGATCGAAAATGCAATTTCAGAATATTGCCTGCTATGAACATTCATTCATTATAAATATCTTTCATATGGATCTAAAATCACAGTGTATTCTTATGGGAAACGCAGTACCTCGGTTTCAACAATCGCATTCGTCGTCAAGGAGACTCGTTGTTTATAGCCTCAAAATTTCACGAAATTTCCGTTTATTTTTACCGAATTCTCGCCATTTTGACCCGATAACGATATTTGGCGACCAAAATAAGAATCTTTATTCATTTCTCTTTCTTTTGGTGCTTATCTCGATTTCGTAAACCTATTACTTCTAATTTAATTTTGCAAAAGAATTGCTGTCTGCAACCGATAAACGGGAGGTTTACGTGCATTTCTTATGAGAACGGTTTTTCTTGTCTGGGATCGAACTGGGGACCTTCAAGTAAATGAAAAGTAGCCTATTATCTGCGCAGGGATTACATTTAACAATCCTGAAAGTTTGAAAGTTGTGCCATTTATGGTTCTCGAGTTTTAGGCGAACATACATACACACATACACATATACACACACCTTATTTTATTATATTAGATCGAACTGGGGACATTGAGGTAGCTCAAAAGATTATTGGTCCAGGAAGAGGATTAAAAAGTCATGAATGTTAGAAGTCGTGCAATTAATGTATTCTTGGGGGCAAACTACAAGCAACATACTTTGGGAAAGTAGAGTAGTTCAACCACAAGTATATTACCAATAGAGGAAATGAACAAAAGGTTATTATAGCTATCCTTTCGATCCAGAAATGGATCTAGCTTCTCATACCTTAGCATAGTTCAAAGAGGGACTTTTTACAAGAAAAAATATTCAGCAGAAACCACACTGTCGGTCGAAGTAGTACTAATTTCAAGGCTATCAATCTAAAACACTTTCTTGCACATTGATTTTTGCACTGAAACGCGTACGATGATTTCAAAATGTTATTTGGCTATGCCAATGGAGTTCAAAGGCGATCAAAATGAACATTAATCCTCTGAGCATGCGTGAAAATCGTTTTCTTTCTGGAATCTTTCTGAGGAGAATTTTGCCTCAAATCGAATACTTTAAATACATGTACACATTCGTATTGCGGCTGAATATTTTCTACTTATAGTCAATCGATCTTTAAGACGCATTTTGTTCATGGTTCTTTGTTGGAGTGGACGAAAGTACCCTCACATTCTCTGCGAAAAAGAGGTAGGAGTATCATAATGCAATAATGGGAAAATTTGAATCTTTTGAAGGACAACTTTTTGTGGAAACGCATCCCAAGACCGAAGATGATAAAATGAAACTTGCAAGCATAGCTCTCTTTTACGGTCTACACTACAGCTCGTGCGAAGATTTATTCTAACTTTAGCTTTCCGTAGATATAGAATTCGAAATCGAATAGAATGAAATTCGAAAGTTTTGCAGTTTTGCTATTCTCTAATGTGAATCGAGTGTGGTGTTAAATACACGGAAAAAAATCCGAACATTCAATACATAACA
The DNA here is from genome assembly GCA_036926295.1 of Pachydiplax longipennis. Taxonomy (NCBI): domain Eukaryota; kingdom Metazoa; phylum Arthropoda; class Insecta; order Odonata; family Libellulidae; genus Pachydiplax; species Pachydiplax longipennis. The sequence goes on from JAVFKF010000004.1 coordinate 3,404,179, forward strand.
TTCACGCAAATTGTGAAACGTCGTCTCCCACGAAAGAAAGGAATTATTTTTATTTTGATAATGGGCCTCGATCGATCCGAGACCAGTCATAGCGTAACACAACGTGTTAAAGAAGTATAGACAATTCTAATCGCTTTCACCTTTTTTATAGAGAAAATTGAATATAAGTTAATCTTCGGTGGAATTTTAGACAAGTTTCATGTTGATGATATTAAATTATGATTCATATGCAACCCGTGGGCTTTATTCTTTGGTCAGTTGTGAAGTGAGAGGCTCCTGAGATAATACTCGAATCATTAGATTAACATTAACCGGTTTCCTAAACATCGGATTACCATAAAAGGGCTGAATGCAATCAAAAACTTATGTGACAATCGTTCGAAGCTTTTTGTTATGTATGAGAAAAACAAACAATGTCAATGTGTTATTGAAGGCATTTACTGATGGATGGTGAATGTTTTTCCAAATATTATGTTTAATTATTGAATTAAGTACATCAACGGAAGAGAAAGTTATGGTTCCCATCTCCTTTTATAGAGTCAACTTTAAAAGTTTAAAGGAGGAATGAAATGTCATTATTGATCCGATACTTAAAATGTAAATAAGTGAAAGAAATCCATCAGGACATCAACGAATCCCACCAAGAGATATTTACCGTCGAGTCAATAGAACTGTGCACTTTTTATAAGCAATAAAAACGACCATCCATCAAAACGTAACACTGATGAAATTTCATGTCTTTTGGTATCAACATTGTGTGAATCCTATGACTTTTCTAATATAATATCTCAGTTGAAATAGTACTGTGCCATCGATAAACGCGAAGGGTGTGTTTTCTTTATAAAGTAGGATTATTCATTGGTTACGATCGGGGTAACATGAAGGTAAATAAAATGTAAACTTCTATCTGCACAAGGAGTACATTTTTAGACATCTAAATTAGGGCAGATCTTGGTCTTGGAATAAAAGCGATCGTGCACTCATTATCGCACATCCTGCTTATTCATATTTATCATGCATTTATTTGGGTCCACTCACTGGAGACCTGAGCATTGCATTGACGTCGATATTCCTTATGTCGAAATAATTGATTTAAACAAAAGCATTGTATTGAAAGGGCGACACAATTCAAATTATGATTTTTGAAATTGTTCATTATGTAATCAGAAATCATTTAAAATTTAATGAAATAAGTTTTTATTTTGACCGATAGGTACTACTAGAGTCAAAGTCGGGCGGAAATCTATTTTCATAGTTTTATATTCAAGTGTTACATTCGATATTATTACGCTAGAAAATCTAGTTACATTAAAATAACATCACTAAAATAGTCCATCGGCCGCTCCGAATTAATATTAAATATAACAAGTATTTAATCGACTTCCGGTCCGGACCGAGCCAAGTATCATCGGAAAGCTAATCAGAATCCTTCCTATATAAAGGATGTAATGGGAACCTATGTGTTCCTTAAGATGCTGCTTAAGAATAAAAAAATTGAGAAATAGATTTTAATTCGGTAGTATATGGCAGCAAGCTGAAATGCCACTCGATACTCTATGGGGAATTAATTTTCGAATGGTCTATTATACGAGTCGTGAAGTTTCTAATTCTTACTTAAGTCCTTCAATAGATCCTAGGAATGGAGTTGGAAACTGAAACGCTCTCTATATAATATTTTATCAATTATATAATTAAAGCATACCGTTATGATAATAATTTTTAAGCATCCTCAAGTAAATCCTGCCGATAACCGACCGAACTTTATTTGCAACATGTAGAACATATTACTTATACTTAGAAATAATTAGCTAACGCTGTGAACACATTTTAAGTTACTATATGTACATTTAATTTGCCCTTCAAATGGACTCCGAACTTAAGAGGTTAAACATGACAATGCCCCTAACGTCTAACAACAGTTTTTTGCCAATGCTACGATTAAAATACAAGGCTTGATTGAATGATCAAGTCGAATTTTCATACGAGGCATCGATTAAATCAAAATCTGCCGTGCGAATGAAGCTTCGAGGCTATAAGAAAGAGATCTAACTGCGTTTAGAATGGTTCGTTACGGCCTGAGTCGCCACGAATCGATCCGAGGACACTTTTCAAACGAAATGCTTATATTCTTTGAAATTGGGTTAATTTCTATAATGTTAACATTTGATGATTGTATCACGTGTTCTTCGATCTTTATGAGAAAATTAACCAAAACTCTTTTCCGGTATAGAATTCTTGAACTGCCCGTTCATCATGATTGTTAATAAATCATTGATGTTTACATTCCGGTTTCGAAATACTCCTCCCCTTACGAAAACACCAAATAGCTGATGTAACTAAAAAAGAGAAGTGTAACTGATTACCTATTTAATAAAGATGTGGAATAAACCGAATGCCACTACCTTTGAAGCGACTCTCATACTATTAAGTTATAGTTTTACCAAACGTAAAGTGCACTTTGAACTTGCAGTTCATTAAATCAGCGTTGGAAAAGTCGAAGTGATTATGAGCTTAAGTGTCCTAACCTACGATTTGACGAAGAATTTTTTTCCTAACTGCTACAGATCCGAACATTGAATTCTCTCATTTTTTCCCACGAATGATTCTAAGGATTCAGCTGAATTTCTTGCATATTCTTATGTAACAGAGGCTTCGACTATCGCAACGTTCGTCAAGGGGACTGGTTGTTCAATGCCTCAGAAAATAATCCTATATCTCGATGGAATTTCCCAATCATTTCGAATTATTTTGCAGAAGATACCACCGATACATGAGAAGTACGCGTATATTACTTAAGAGAACGGTCCATTTTATCAATGACGAGCTGAGGCGCCCGTTGATTCTCAACGGGGATATAAAAATAAGCAGTAGGTAATATATGAGGTAATAACTTGTGCCGAGGAGAATCTAACATCTCTCACTTAGCTTGGATCAATGAAAATGTTATCCTAAATTAAAATGTATTTGCATATTTTATAATATATATTAATTGTAATATTTTCAAAATGATTAGAATTTGAAACCAAATCTAGAATCCAGAATAACAAAAGGAATCATCTTAGATTTTCTTTCCTCAAATTTGTAAGAATATTCTTCCTTAAGATTTTTCCTGGGTGCACGTCATTTCGTGCAATAATCACCCATTCCCTTATGTTTCTTTTAAATTTACTTATTAAGATAGAATTGCTTAGTTTCACATTGAATCCTCTAAGGGAGAAAATTTTGATGGAGACAATACTACTTGCGGTTTGCTCACGAATACAAAAGATCACCCGTGTAAAAAATGAGGCGATTGATTAAGTTATCATTTACCCGAAATGCTAATGTAATACGCGTTATTAGACGATTAGGGAAGTAGAGTCATTGTTCAAGCACCCACTGCCACACGCCAAGAGGCTGCACGCAGTATACACTTATCAATTTAAATCACCTTTAGTAGCTTCATTATTTTCAAATAGAGTCGGCAAATTCGAGGTGATGAAGAAACTTTCCCTAAATTATCATACGTTGCCTCCTGTGAATCAACACTGCAAATTGATCGAAAATGCAATTTCAGAATATTGCCTGCTATGAACATTCATTCATTATAAATATCTTTCATATGGATCTAAAATCACAGTGTATTCTTATGGGAAACGCAGTACCTCGGTTTCAACAATCGCATTCGTCGTCAAGGAGACTCGTTGTTTATAGCCTCAAAATTTCACGAAATTTCCGTTTATTTTTACCGAATTCTCGCCATTTTGACCCGATAACGATATTTGGCGACCAAAATAAGAATCTTTATTCATTTCTCTTTCTTTTGGTGCTTATCTCGATTTCGTAAACCTATTACTTCTAATTTAATTTTGCAAAAGAATTGCTGTCTGCAACCGATAAACGGGAGGTTTACGTGCATTTCTTATGAGAACGGTTTTTCTTGTCTGGGATCGAACTGGGGACCTTCAAGTAAATGAAAAGTAGCCTATTATCTGCGCAGGGATTACATTTAACAATCCTGAAAGTTTGAAAGTTGTGCCATTTATGGTTCTCGAGTTTTAGGCGAACATACATACACACATACACATATACACACACCTTATTTTATTATATTAGATCGAACTGGGGACATTGAGGTAGCTCAAAAGATTATTGGTCCAGGAAGAGGATTAAAAAGTCATGAATGTTAGAAGTCGTGCAATTAATGTATTCTTGGGGGCAAACTACAAGCAACATACTTTGGGAAAGTAGAGTAGTTCAACCACAAGTATATTACCAATAGAGGAAATGAACAAAAGGTTATTATAGCTATCCTTTCGATCCAGAAATGGATCTAGCTTCTCATACCTTAGCATAGTTCAAAGAGGGACTTTTTACAAGAAAAAATATTCAGCAGAAACCACAGTGTCGGTCGAAGTAGTACTAATTTCAAGGCTATCAATCTAAAACACTTTCTTGCACATTGATTTTTGCACTGAAACGCGTACGATGATTTCAAAATGTTATTTGGCTATGCCAATGGAGTTCAAAGGCGATCAAAATGAACATTAATCCTCTGAGCATGCGTGAAAATCGTTTTCTTTCTGGAATCTTTCTGAGGAGAATTTTGCCTCAAATCGAATACTTTAAATACATGTACACATTCGTATTGCGGCTGAATATTTTCTACTTATAGTCAATCGATCTTTAAGACGCATTTTGTTCATGGTTCTTTGTTGGAGTGGACGAAAGTACCCTCACATTCTCTGCGAAAAAGAGGTAGGAGTATCATAATGCAATAATGGGAAAATTTGAATCTTTTGAAGGACAACTTTTTGTGGAAACGCATCCCAAGACCGAAGATGATAAAATGAAACTTGCAAGCATAGCTCTCTTTTACGGTCTACACTACAGCTCGTGCGAAGATTTATTCTAACTTTAGCTTTCCGTAGATATAGAATTCGAAATCGAATAGAATGAAATTCGAAAGTTTTGCAGTTTTGCTATTCTCTAATGTGAATCGAGTGTGGTGTTAAATACACGGAAAAAAATCCGAACATTCAATACATAACATTCACGCAAATTGTGAAACGTCGTCTCCCACGAAAGAAAGGAATTATTTTTATTTTGATAATGGGCCTCGATCGATCCGAGACCAGTCATAGCGTAACACAACGTGTTAAAGAAGTATAGACAATTCTAATCGCTTTCACCTTTTTTATAGAGAAAATTGAATATAAGTTAATCTTCGGTGGAATTTTAGACAAGTTTCATGTTGATGATATTAAATTATGATTCATATGCAACCCGTGGGCTTTATTCTTTGGTCAGTTGTGAAGTGAGAGGCTCCTGAGATAATACTCGAATCATTAGATTAACATTAACCGGTTTCCTAAACATCGGATTACCATAAAAGGGCTGAATGCAATCAAAAACTTATGTGACAATCGTTCGAAGCTTTTTGTTATGTATGAGAAAAACAAACAATGTCAATGTGTTATTGAAGGCATTTACTGATGGATGGTGAATGTTTTTCCAAATATTATGTTTAATTATTGAATTAAGTACATCAACGGAAGAGAAAGTTATGGTTCCCATCTCCTTTTATAGAGTCAACTTTAAAAGTTTAAAGGAGGAATGAAATGTCATTATTGATCCGATACTTAAAATGTAAATAAGTGAAAGAAATCCATCAGGACATCAACGAATCCCACCAAGAGATATTTACCGTCGAGTCAATAGAACTGTGCACTTTTTATAAGCAATAAAAACGACCATCCATCAAAACGTAACACTGATGAAATTTCATGTCTTTTGGTATCAACATTGTGTGAATCCTATGACTTTTCTAATATAATATCTCAGTTGAAATAGTACTGTGCCATCGATAAACGCGAAGGGTGTGTTTTCTTTATAAAGTAGGATTATTCATTGGTTACGATCGGGGTAACATGAAGGTAAATAAAATGTAAACTTCTATCTGCACAAGGAGTACATTTTTAGACATCTAAATTAGGGCAGATCTTGGTCTTGGAATAAAAGCGATCGTGCACTCATTATCGCACATCCTGCTTATTCATATTTATCATGCATTTATTTGGGTCCACTCACTGGAGACCTGAGCATTGCATTGACGTCGATATTCCTTATGTCGAAATAATTGATTTAAACAAAAGCATTGTATTGAAAGGGCGACACAATTCAAATTATGATTTTTGAAATTGTTCATTATGTAATCAGAAATCATTTAAAATTTAATGAAATAAGTTTTTATTTTGACCGATAGGTACTACTAGAGTCAAAGTCGGGCGGAAATCTATTTTCATAGTTTTATATTCAAGTGTTACATTCGATATTATTACGCTAGAAAATCTAGTTACATTAAAATAACATCACTAAAATAGTCCATCGGCCGCTCCGAATTAATATTAAATATAACAAGTATTTAATCGACTTCCGGTCCGGACCGAGCCAAGTATCATCGGAAAGCTAATCAGAATCCTTCCTATATAAAGGATATAATGGGAACCTATGTGTTCCTTAAGATGCTGCTTAAGAATAAAAAAATTGAGAAATAGATTTTAATTCGGTAGTATATGGCAGCAAGCTGAAATGCCACTCGATACTCTATGGGGAATTAATTTTCGAATGGTCTATTATACGAGTCGTGAAGTTTCTAATTCTTACTTAAGTCCTTCAATAGATCCTAGGAATGGAGTTGGAAACTGAAACGCTCTCTATATAATATTTTATCAATTATATAATTAAAGCATACCGTTATGATAATAATTTTTAAGCATCCTCAAGTAAATCCTGCCGATAACCGACCGAACTTTATTTGCAACATGTAGAACATATTACTTATACTTAGAAATAATTAGCTAACGCTGTGAACACATTTTAAGTTACTATATGTACATTTAATTTGCCCTTCAAATGGACTCCGAACTTAAGAGGTTAAACATGACAATGCCCCTAACGTCTAACAACAGTTTTTTGCCAATGCTACGATTAAAATACAAGGCTTGATTGAATGATCAAGTCGAATTTTCATACGAGGCATCGATTAAATCAAAATCTGCCGTGCGAATGAAGCTTCGAGTCTATAAGAAAGAGATCTAACTGCGTTTAGAATGGTTCGTTACGGCCTGAGTCGCCACGAATCGATCCGAGGACACTTTTCAAACGAAATGCTTATATTCTTTGAAATTGGGTTACTTTCTATAATGTTAACATTTGATGATTGTATCACGTGTTCTTCGATCTTTATGAGAAAATTAACCAAAACTCTTTTCCGGTATAGAATTCTTGAACTGCCCGTTCATCATGATTGTTAATAAATCATTGATGTTTACATTCCGGTTTCGAAATACTCCTCCTCTTACGAAAACACCAAATAGCTGATGTAACTAAAAAAGAGAAGTGTAACTGATTACCTATTTAATAAAGATGTGGATTAAACCGAATGCCACTACCTTTGAAGCGACTCTCATACTATTAAGTTATAGTTTTACCAAACGTAAAGTGCACTTTGAACTTGCAGTTCATTAAATCAGCGTTGGAAAAGTCGAAGTGATTATGAGCTTAAGTGTCCTAACCTACGATTTGACGAAGAATTTTTTTCCTAACTGCTACAGATCCGAACATTGAATTCTCTCATTTTTTCCCACGAATGATTCTAAGGATTCAGCTGAATTTCTTGCATATTCTTATGTAACAGAGGCTTCGACTATCGCAACGTTCGTCAAGGGGACTGGTTGTTCATTGCCTCAGAAAATAATCCTATATCTCGATGGAATTTCCCAATCATTTCGAATTATTTTGCAGAAGATACCACCGATACATGAGAAGTACGCGTATATTACTTAAGAGAACGGTCCATTTTATCAATGACGAGCTGAGGCGCCCGTTGATTCTCAACGGGGATATAAAAATAAGCAGTAGGTAATATATGAGGTAATAACTTGTGCCGAGGAGAATCTAACATCTCTCACTTAGCTTGGATCAATGAAAATGTTATCCTAAATTAAAATGTATTTGCATATTTTATAATATATATTAATTGTAATATTTTCAAAATGATTAGAATTTGAAACCAAATCTAGAATCCAGAATAACAAAAGGAATCATCTTAGATTTTCTTTCCTCAAATTTGTAAGAATATTCTTCCTTAAGATTTTTCCTGGGTGCACGTCATTTCGTGCAATAATCACCCATTCCCTTATGTTTCTTTTAAATTTACTTATTAAGATAGTATTGCTTAGTTTCACATTGAATCCTCTAAGGGAGAAAATTTTGATGGAGACAATACTACTTGCGGTTTGCTCACGAATACAAAAGATCACCCGTGTAAAAAATGAGGCGATTGATTAAGTTATCATTTACCCGAAATGCTAATGTAATACGCGTTATTAGACGATTAGGGAAGTAGAGTCATTGTTCAAGCACCCACTGCCACACGCCAAGAGGCTGCACGCAGTATACACTTATCAATTTAAATCACCTTTAGTAGCTTCATTATTTTCAAATAGAGTCGGCAAATTCGAGGTGATGAAGAAACTTTCCCTAAATTATCATACGTTGCCTCCTGTGAATCAACACTGCAAATTGATCGAAAATGCAATTTCAGAATATTGCCTGCTATGAACATTCATTCATTATAAATATCTTTCATATGGATCTAAAATCACAGTGTATTCTTATGGGAAACGCAGTACCTCGGTTTCAACAATCGCATTCGTCGTCAAGGAGACTCGTTGTTTATAGCCTCAAAATTTCACGAAATTTCCGTTTATTTTTACCGAATTCTCGCCATTTTGACCCGATAACGATATTTGGCGACCAAAATAAGAATCTTTATTCATTTCTCTTTCTTTTGGTGCTTATCTCGATTTCGTAAACCTATTACTTCTAATTTAATTTTGCAAAAGAATTGCTGTCTGCAACCGATAAACGGGAGGTTTACGTGCATTTCTTATGAGAACGGTTTTTCTTGTCTGGGATCGAACTGGGGACCTTCAAGTAAATGAAAAGTAGCCTATTATCTGCGCAGGGATTACATTTAACAATCCTGAAAGTTTGAAAGTTGTGCCATTTATGGTTCTCGAGTTTTAGGCGAACATACATACACACATACACATATACACACACCTTATTTTATTATATTAGATCGAACTGGGGACATTGAGGTAGCTCAAAAGATTATTGGTCCAGGAAGAGGATTAAAAAGTCATGAATGTTAGAAGTCGTGCAATTAATGTATTCTTGGGGGCAAACTACAAGCAACATACTTTGGGAAAGTAGAGTAGTTCAACCACAAGTATATTACCAATAGAGGAAATGAACAAAAGGTTATTATAGCTATCCTTTCGATCCAGAAATGGATCTAGCTTCTCATACCTTAGCATAGTTCAAAGAGGGACTTTTTACAAGAAAAAATATTCAGCAGAAACCACACTGTCGGTCGAAGTAGTACTAATTTCAAGGCTATCAATCTAAAACACTTTCTTGCACATTGATTTTTGCACTGAAACGCGTACGATGATTTCAAAATGTTATTTGGCTATGCCAATGGAGTTCAAAGGCGATCAAAATGAACATTAATCCTCTGAGCATGCGTGAAAATCGTTTTCTTTCTGGAATCTTTCTGAGGAGAATTTTGCCTCAAATCGAATACTTTAAATACATGTACACATTCGTATTGCGGCTGAATATTTTCTACTTATAGTCAATCGATCTTTAAGACGCATTTTGTTCATGGTTCTTTGTTGGAGTGGACGAAAGTACCCTCACATTCTCTGCGAAAAAGAGGTAGGAGTATCATAATGCAATAATGGGAAAATTTGAATCTTTTGAAGGACAACTTTTTGTGGAAACGCATCCCAAGACCGAAGATGATAAAATGAAACTTGCAAGCATAGCTCTCTTTTACGGTCTACACTACAGCTCGTGCGAAGATTTATTCTAACTTTAGCTTTCCGTAGATATAGAATTCGAAATCGAATAGAATGAAATTCGAAAGTTTTGCAGTTTTGCTATTCTCTAATGTGAATCGAGTGTGGTGTTAAATACACGGAAAAAAATCCGAACATTCAATACATAACATTCACGCAAATTGTGAAACGTCGTCTCCCACGAAAGAAAGGAATTATTTTTATTTTGATAATGGGCCTCGATCGATCCGAGACCAGTCATAGCGTAACACAACGTGTTAAAGAAGTATAGACAATTCTAATCGCTTTCACCTTTTTTATAGAGAAAATTGAATATAAGTTAATCTTCGGTGGAATTTTAGACAAGTTTCATGTTGATGATATTAAATTATGATTCATATGCAACCCGTGGGCTTTATTCTTTGGTCAGTTGTGAAGTGAGAGGCTCCTGAGATAATACTCGAATCATTAGATTAACATTAACCGGTTTCCTAAACATCGGATTACCATAAAAGGGCTGAATGCAATCAAAAACTTATGTGACAATCGTTCGAAGCTTTTTGTTATGTATGAGAAAAACAAACAATGTCAATGTGTTATTGAAGGCATTTACTGATGGATGGTGAATGTTTTTCCAAATATTATGTTTAATTATTGAATTAAGTACATCAACGGAAGAGAAAGTTATGGTTCCCATCTCCTTTTATAGAGTCAACTTTAAAAGTTTAAAGGAGGGATGAAATGTCATTATTGATCCGATACTTAAAAATGTAAATAAGTGAAAGAAATCCATCAGGACATCAACGAATCCCACCAAGAGATATTTACCGTCGAGTCAATAGAACTGTGCACTTTTTATAAGCAATAAAAACGACCATCCATCAAAACGTAACACTGATGAAATTTCATGTCTTTTGGTATCAACATTGTGTGAATCCTATGACTTTTCTAATATAATATCTCAGTTGAAATAGTACTGTGCCATCGATAAACGCGAAGGGTGTGTTTTCTTTATAAAGTAGGATTATTCATTGGTTACGATCGGGGTAACATGAAGGTAAATAAAATGTAAACTTCTATCTGCACAAGGAGTACATTTTTAGACATCTAAATTAGGGCAGATCTTGGTCTTGGAATAAAAGCGATCGTGCACTCATTCTGGCACATCCTGCTTATTCATATTTATCATGCATTTATTTGGGTCCACTCACTGGAGACCTGAGCATTGCATTGACGTCGATATTCTTTATGTCGAAATAATTGATTTAAACAAAAGCATTGTATTGAAAGGGCGACACAATTCAAATTATGATTTTTGAAATTGTTCATTATGTAATCAGAAATCATTTAAAATTTAATGAAATAAGTTTTTATTTTGACCGATAGGTACTACTAGAGTCAAAGTCGGGCGGAAATCTATTTTCATAGTTTTATATTCAAGTGTTACATTCGATATTATTACGCTAGAAAATCTAGTTACATTAAAATAACATCACTAAAATAGTCCATCGGCCGCTCCGAATTAATATTAAATATAACAAGTATTTAATCGACTTCCGGTCCGGACCGAGCCAAGTATCATCGGAAAGCTAATCAGAATCCTTCCTATATAAAGGATGTAATGGGAACCTATGTGTTCCTTAAGATGCTGCTTAAGAATAAAAAAATTGAGAAATAGATTTTAATTCGGTAGTATATGGCAGCAAGCTGAAATGCCACTCGATACTCTATGGGGAATTAATTTTCGAATGGTCTATTATACGAGTTTATGTTACGTTTAGGATCAATGGCAATTCTATAATTTGATTCGAGTGTGGAGGTAATTACACAGGAAAAAAGAATCCCAGTATGCAATACATAAAACTCACGGAAATTGTGAATCGTCGTCTCCCAAGGTAGACAGGAATTTCCTTTATTGTTATAATGGGTCTCAGTCAATACAAGATTAATCTCAGCGGAACGCAACGTGTTAAAGAAGTAAAGAAAATTTATTACAATAATCTTCAGTGATTCTATCATAGAATAGAACTTCAGATTGGGTAATGTAATATTTTTGTTCTCCTTCCGCACACTGTCTAAGTCAAAGTTTTTCGGATAATAAACTTCACCTAATGAATTATTTAAATTGTCTGATGGTTGCCGTCAGCATGGAAAATTTGATGAATGACATACTAATTGTGACTTACTCGACCATAATTACTCCCAAGTAATGCAAGAGTAAGCTTTGATACCTAAATTTATGATGTTAGTCACTGAAAACACCTCTATGATAGTGCGGCCCTATGAAATTAAAATGTAGCAGAAGCATAGTTAGTGCACGATTCATATATTAGGTATTCATTATGACGAAAAGTTTTTTAAAAGATTTCAAATTGTTTTAATCTATGATTCTAACATCTCTTACGGATGTGTTAAGAGTAGGACATGTAAATTATGTGAATCCTCCGTTCCTTTTAACCCTTAAACTGCGGGGAACGTTTAAAAACGTTTTCCTAAGCGAACTGCGGGAAAACGTTTTTAAACGTTTGACCTGCTCTTCCATCCCCATACTTGGCCTTCCCCAATTTTATGGCCCTGCCTGTGAACGAGACGCACCCTCGCAAAATCTTTTTCATTGTCCTAAATGTGGAAAACCCTATCTATGGGATTTCCGGCCTCCGGGTAATTCCAAGATTTGCAGAAATTGAAAGTGCATACGTACTTTCATATTTCCAAATATCAATGTATCTACTAACTGTTTGATATCAAATTAATCAGCAAACAGCAACGGAAAGAAATAGGACACCAATTTTAATCAAAAATCGTTAATAAACAATGAAATCATTGGCAGAATCTTCTACGTTAGAGAAGCAACCAAAACAATAACCGTTGACCGCAGTCATCGGAAAAAGGTCTACCCGGATTATGGGGGTTTTCTACCTGCTGCGACTAGTCGGACGCACTAGGAGAAGGGACGGTTTCTCTAACTTTCCTCCCGCACACGGTTGTCGCGAAAAAATATACTCCCGCATCTTAAGGGTTAATCGGTAAAGCAAATCTAGTTTCAGTAAGGTAATCGGAAATAATCTTCAGCTAAAAGCAATGCCTTAAGCTTTTTAAGGGTGATCCTACAAACACTATTATCTCTAATCGCGTTGTCTAACAGGAAAAATGTAGCATGATTAGGAATAGCCCCTTCCCCCTTTGAAAAGTTTCAATCTAACCCTTGCACCAGGTGGTAAACAGGAAAAGAAAAATGAGAGGAGCTCACGACCTCGGGACAAGTATTTGAGTATTTCTAACGGTAGGTGCATAAAGAGGTATATGGGATACCATACTCTAACATTGTAGAGACCTCTCAAAAACTACCACTGCTTATAGAAAGACCTATGATGCCTATCACTTTATAATATGAGGATGTAAAGAAAGAATATTAACTTACCTTCCAATGAGTATTCCATGATGAGCAGTGTTAACGTATAACACCGAATACTAAACACACTAAACACTGAAAACTGCACACATTTCAAATCACAGTTCACTCACTTTTCCACTCACACAGCACTCACTACACACAAATATCACTCCCTTATTCTGGCTCTTCGCGGTCACCTGAAGGTAAGGAGGCCGAATTGTGCCGGGTCGTTCTTCACAAGCACCTTCTCGCCCTGGAGAGGAACTCCCCGCTGCAGGACCTCTGGTCAAATTGCAACGACGAATCCAAAGGCCAACTCCTGAAATCCTTCCTCCAGCTGTGGAATCCCATCCCAGCGGTCGAAGTCGCCCTTCAGCCAAGGTTTATGTCTTTGTGCTACTCGTAGGCCTCCGAGATAAATTGAGAAAGGAATGCATTGAAATCTTGCTACGTAAGATCTTATGAAAAGAGCTCAAAACAACGTAACTTCCCTGAATTTATATTTTTGAAGCCACACTCAACAATTAAAATTGCTCTATGGCTCTCAATTAAAATTTACATAGCCATCAAACATTGTCAAATGTTGTAACAAAAAGAAATGAATTTGGTGAGAAAGGCTTTATATTCTGGAGTTGAAGAGTACATTTTGTACTCTGCTTATAGAAAATTAAAATGAAACTATACTCAGTAATAACGAGAGGAGGTCTTTATGTAATGAAAATGTATTACGAGATATGCACAAGCATAATCATTTCTATTTTCTAAGTTAATCAAAAGCCTCTCATGAAGCTTCTAAAAGGCGTCATTCTATCATTTTACTACTTTTGTGGAACGACATGCTAATTTGAAAGAAAAAGAAATTTGTATATTTCAACGTTAATGGATTTTATCAATTATTCATTAATCTAAAGCAGCTTTGAGCGTTGGGTAAGAAGAGGGTAAGGGTTTAGAAATGTGCACTCATTGGTAAGATTTTCGCCAGAAGAAACCTCCATCATTTCTAAGACGTCGAGCTTCCTCCCTTTCGATTCCCGGTGGAGAAGTTTCGCCAAAAAGGAACTCTGCTTTCCGCTGTCCAGTAGGTGGGCGCCACAGCCATGTTTTATGAACCTGTTTTTGGATGAAGATTGTCTATGATTTTGAATCATATTTATTATTTCTCTTAATCAATACAGTACCCAAATTATAGACGCAATAACATAGGTCTCATACTTCTTAATTCTACATTACGAAGAAGGACGGCTAAGAGTTTGTGGGAAAAAATCCTCGAAGCTGAAGGCTTTTGATGGAAAAACCCACGTATCGGGAAAACAACCGCACAAGAAGCGGGATGAAAAAACCCGCGAAACACAGGAAATGCATAATAAACAAAAAATTGAATGAAATCTAACACTTAAAATTCTAAAACTACCTAAGCCTAATCTATAGAATTCAACGTTAACACAGAGCAAAAATTAAATATCTAGCTCTAAGAATACAACAACAATCAGGCAAAATAGTTAATAATTGTTTCTATGTGGCTGGTTTCTTGGGCCCCGCTATTCTCCTCTGAAAGCCACCTTAAAGTATAATTCTTTCAAATCTAAGGATAAGTTACAGATAATAGTAAAATTAACAAAGAACGTATTTCAGAAGTGAATTTAAAGTATGAGTATGTTTGACATGATTGTCAAAATCTACCTCGAATTAGTGATGAGTGTTTGCCGTCGTTCATTCAGAGTCACAGGGATTAATGATATGTAAGGAAATAAATAAAAGTAATGTAAAATTATAATATGCTATAATATCTTGATAATGTATTTCACAATACATTAAGCTATATATTAGCTCTATTCATACTTAAAACCCTGGTAAATACAACAAATACCTCAGTAACCGATCCATCCTCCATAGTTCCTAATTACCATGCCAAGAGGCTCTGCCATTCATTGCACCACGCGGAGACACACTGATGGCCCTATGTTCTCCCACGCGTCCTCAATAGTTTCAAGTAATTTGCTCCTGTCTTGAGGGCGGTCTTGCTTTTGAAGATTTTTTGCCATAATACCCCATATATTTTCAATGGGATTAAGGTCCGGGCTCCTTGCTGGCCAGCTTAATTTCTTACGTTGTGTTTCCTCTGGTAAACAAAAGTTGTTATTGCCAAGTGTGTGTTCTTTCTCCACAAGCATTAACCTTCCTCTGCGAGTTCTCTTTCGGAAGCACTTCAATCCAAGATAAGTCATTAAGCAAATTCTTCTCCTTTCTCAGCAGTTATCACGGGAATATCCCAATTGAGCAACAAAACATAGGGATGATTATGTCACTTCTGTATGATAGAACTAAGTATCGCCATAAAATAGAAAACACCCAAATAAAATATATTTTAAACCATCATTGAGATGCTTGACACCAAGCTAAACCTTCTCAAGTAAACTGAATCACTTAAAATTTACTGAACGAATCTCGATCATTTTTAAATATCTAAACCGTTTGCATATACATTTTCTATTTCAAGAAACAAAGTAGCCATTCACTGATAAGAGAACTATTAGGTTGAAACCGAACATATCAATTAATTCGGTCTGGATCGTTACACGCCAAGGTATTTATACATGATTGTATATTTGTATTAGTTTATTGATGTTAAAAATCTATGAATCGGTAAACGTTATTTCTTAGTCTTCATTTTCAGAGAAGATTCGCATCTTCTACTGTTTGCTACACTACAAGGGGCAAACTGTAAAGAACGTACCCATCTTCCGAGAAAAAGAGCGCTGACAGCCCTCTGAAACTTCAACTTTGCCTTGCAACATAGAGGAGAATTATCCTGTAGTGCAGGCGAGTAGCGCAGTGCAAACTGCCACACACGTTTCCTGCCGCTCAGAGACGAAGTTATCAGGACACTAGAAAGGAAATAAGGCATTGTAAACCCTAAGAGTAACATAAAATCATCGAATCGGAAGATCGTTGCAATCCCGAAGAGTCATCCGTAAGATATAACACCGATAAATATTGAAAAACTAGATGTATAGACTTCTCAAAAGTTCTTACATTGCTAAGGAGTTCAACGTTGAGAGACTACAGAAGAGCTCCGTTCAAATGCTCCGACTGCTATGAGTCAATTGCAGGAAAGCGACCGCACCAATTCCGCCAAAATTGAACACTCATACCAACGCTACGAATTCAGGATGGAGAAGGGCGGTATAGGATTTCTCTTGTTCCATTACAGCCAAGCGTGGATAAATATGTCTGGGAGTGTAGGGATACGGTTTCATCATTCGAATGCATATTGTATTTTCATAAAAGACTTTTATGTGATTTATCAGTAATTATGTAAACTTCTCCAATTCTTTAATCATTGAATTTATAGTGTTTGCGGGGGTCCTGGATAGCCGTGTGGACAGCGAGTTCGACTTCGATGAAAGTGGTTCATAGTACAGATGTTTCCAGCAAATTTATTGCATTTATGCATCTCATGATTTAAAATTTTACATTTTCTGAATATCTCCAACTGCATTTATTATGTAGAAGAATATTTAAATTTATTGAATTATTTTGTTCTTACCCTCATCAACTAATTTCATTTTATTTATTGTTGAGGGTGATTGAATGTTTTTGTTACAAGAAGATATCAATTCTCCTAAACTCTGAATAAATAACCTCATCAATTATTTGCATTGCTTTCGTTGATTCCCAAAGAGAATGCCATCTATATGGGGACCATGTCTTTAAGTTCTAATTTCATGTCTAACACCTTTATTTACTAATTTTGTAAGTCAAGAGGAGGCCATGATAGATGTATACAATCTAGCTGCTTGACAGCAAACATCGTGATCCGTTTTCTTTGATGTGAAATAAGCAGTGATTTCAGAGTATGCAATTGTGGCCATCAATCAACAAGGCATTATCAGTCCTTAGTCAAAGGTAAAGAAGGTGTTGTTTTATTCTGAAAATCAGTTACAGCTTTTTAGGAGGCCCTAAAAATTCTCTTGTCATGGGAATCTTCTCAAATCTTGACTATAAAGTTTTAAAAATGTATGCCATACATTATTTTTAAGAGAAATGGGAAGGTCTGCCATAACATTTTCTTCCATATTTGGGGATAAATAAAAGTCAAGAAAAGGATTCAGGAATTTAATACATGTTCATAAGTTTACAGAGAGAGATATTTTAGAATATTTTCATGATTACAAAGTCTGATAATATTTTAATTTATTTCAGATACCTTGGATAAGCCACACTATTATATCAGTAAAGCTCTTTCTCTGCTCAAGGTGCATAAAATCCAAAACTCCAGTTTCAATGATCTTGATAACTTTACAGACTGACATCATCATCTATTGTCTGTATTCAGTAAAAAACAACAGCTTAAATACATTGAAATATGTAACATTTCTAAGGAATGATCACGATTCTTGTATATACACTTGGGATCAATAACTAATACAATAAATATCAAGAGTTCAATTTATAAATGTTTAAGGACCTGCTCATGAAATGAGAAACATCTAATTAAAGATAGATGTAAAAATTGTGGAAATTGCAAGGAGTATTAAGAAAATTTCAAAATTTCATTTAAGAAAACTAAAGGTAAATATTTCTCTATTGTAATATTATTGAGGATAGTCAAATTCTTCATCATTCATTGAAGATGCAAAATATGGAAGATAATTTGCAGGACTCGTTGATTGCTATCTGAAGAAGAGCAGGGGGGTGTTTCTGAGTCTCCACAGATTGGTGGCAACAGATTCAAACCGAGTTAATCGTAAAGTAATCCATCTACCAACTTCTGTGCGTTTCACACTTCCAAGCGGAAAGAAATCCATCTTGGGTATGACGTCACTCCTCATCCCAGTTGAGAAACGATGAAACATCATAAGAAATCACACATTCCGAAGAGACAAGTGAGCAGAGAAAAACAGCTTTCCAATAAACAGTAATTTTTGTAAATTAATTTCCTGCATTTGAGCATTTGAAACAAATGTGTGGTAATATTTTACACAATTGTGTTCGTTTATACTTCGAATAATCGCAATCTATGTACCCATTTTGAATCATATTGTATGATTGTAAATTATCACTAAATTTGCTGAGGTATTTATCAATGCCTTGATCAAAACATTCTAAGTACATTTACATTGCTGCTGGAAATAATCAATAATTTTTAATATTGCATTTAAAAGCTCTTAGCATGAGGGTATCTAGCCAGCAGAGGGAAGTGGTTGCTTACACATCTCATGATGTGTCTAGTTCCAGTGAGAGTGCACCTCATTGTGAGGTGTAGGCAACATCTTCCTCTACTCCGCCACCTTTGAAAGGTTTACACAAAAAGGTTAATTGCTCCACTAAAATGGAATTGCATTCTATGCTTTATTACTACAGATGACTTGATAAAAGCAATTCTTTTTAAGATGAGTTTTGATAAGGTTTTATAAATTTTCCTATGTGAAGATTGGAGATGAACCCTATACCTTCATGTTAACTTAACTATTCGGGAAAATAGATTGCAAGTGAACTTTGTTTGGAATGATATGATAATATCTAAGGATAGTAGAACATTATCTAAGGCTTAGAAGGAAAGGAAATTTATAAATATCCTTGTTCAATTCCATTCTGTTTTTATTTACCATTACAGCCATTTCTACATATACTGGGACACACAGATATACTCAGGAAGGTCATACATACAAAATAATACATGGATATAATATAAATACTTATTTACAATAAAAAATGTATAGATAGAAACATACTCTACATATATAAGCTTTAAAATCATGATCTTAGCTGTCATACCATACATTGGACATAAGGTACAATATTATGTATAATCTTTTCAGATTAAGGAACCTCTGGAAATAAGTGTACATACGTATCTTTTATTTGGATATTCTATGGTTGATTTGTTTTCTATTGTTATTTATTTTTAAAGTAGCAGCTTTTTTATATAAAATTATTTATTGAAGCAGAAGCCATTTCTTAAAATTTACATTTTTATTTTGAAGCAGTCTCTTTTTTGTCGTTAAGTTGAGATATATTTTATCATTTTAGGGCCCATTTCCATTTCATACATCTATTTCACTTATCACTTTATGTAACAGGTTATTTATTTTTATTTTATAGCTTGTGCTAATTCATTTTTATTCATATTAGTGTTTTTTATTTTCATGTGATACATTTTTCTTTAGTGCAGAGGACTGTACTGTATGTGATAATTATTTAATTTCCTTTGAATAAATTTATCTAAAGGGTATGAATATGTATATTGCAATGTACCTACCAGAGGGGATGAAAATGAATTAATTACCTATAGCATGCAAGAGGCATACTTTTCAATGTATTTTCTCCTTTCTAAGGGACTGTTAGGGATTACAATCTACCTTCTTATTACAGCCAGTATGTTCAGGGTATTGATCACCTCCTCTACAGGGCCTGACACTGGCATGCCTGAGGCTGACATTAGCACTGCTTCCCAATGACTTTTGGTATCAGCCTTCCGCATAAAAATGCAATGCACAGAGGACCGAGGTGCCCAATGAAATTTTTCCAGTCATTAATACCATATATATTAGGTGATATCTAGGTGCTACAATAATTATTTCATTCATTAATCAGCATTCATTATTTTATTTCTAACACAGAAATGATTTATCTTCTATCATAATTAAATTATTTCACAATTTCCTTAAGATATGGCAACTTTAGAATGTGCTCTCCACAAATTGATGAGCTATAAAGCACAAAAGAGTAGCATCACCTACATTGATATAAATTACATACATCTCCAACATTTGAGTTGAGATTTACTAAAATTAAGAGAAGCAGAAGTAGACGTTTTGATTTTGCACAAAATTATTAGCAATTTTGGAATAACGAGGTTATGTATTTTTGGATGTGGGTTATACATTCTATCATTCATATTTTAAGTTAGGAAAGTTCCTGTATCAGATGTAGCCTAAAAATATGCTATTATTATTCAAGAGTTTTCTACTTTTGTAAATAGGATATTTCTCTTGTATAAATTAAATATAATACCACATACCTTCATGTCAATAGCTAATCTTGTGGTATGCTGCCCAGTGTTTAAGAATGGTCAATCTTTCACTATTAAAGCCCTTGCCATGCATTTATTATGATGATACAAGCCCTGGAAAATCATCATCTGTGACAATGAAGGGGTTTGAGTTATCCATAAGTGCCTCAGACCTTGTCTTCTCAAAACTTGCAGCCTTCTCTCTCCTCTGAAAAACATCAGGTTCCTTAATGATCTCCATTGTGTAGGTTATTAACAATGAACATAATTATAGTAGCCAAATTCAGCATCTTTTTGGATTCATCAGGAATTAAAGTGAAACAAACTCAATACAATTGACATCCATTATCTTCTACAATTACTGACATCTATATTATTCCTAGGTTCTATCATTTTGCCAAAAAAAGGCCTGAATCCTGGGTCATCGTTCTTTGGAGGAAATACATTCAATTGATGGACCAAGCCCATTTCTTGAAAACTAGGAAAATTTTGAAAGACACATAGCCACAAATTACTATGTAATTGGTTGAAATAAACTCAAGAAGAATATCATTCCAGAAATTCCTCACCAGGTAAGCCTCAGTTACATGTGAAATAAATTTCAGAATAAGAAGAGCTCCTAAGAGAATGTATTAATTATCTGTTAACATAAGGTCCATTAACAATTACAACATCAAAATATGGTCATTTCAGGAAAATTTATTGCTCTTACATCTTTTATCTCATGAAACCTTCTCTAAAAGATATTGAAAATATATTTTCAGTATAGAACAAATGCATTTAAATGAGCTTATGTTGGATCTATATACTTAAAGCAGCACTGGGGAGTGAATCTTATATTTCTTCTTGACCCAAACATCTAATATTATATAAATTTATGAATCAGTTTTTTTATAAGTTAACCAGATGTCAGCAAATTGTAACCATTTGAAATACATTCTGCTAGAAAATACCTCAACAAAATGATTGCTACAGCTAAAAGATATTAAAGTGAAGATTCTCTGACCCCACAGTCAGTTGTAGTAACTTATGCAACGATATTTTGCATATTAAGATAATTAGGGTCACGATGCACACAATATTTCATATGCAGACATACACCAACAGCTTAAACTTTTCTCCCATTATAATCATAATTTATTTACTGCTTTAATATTTTTACAAAATACTTAACTATAAAATATATTGTCCATGAATTTTAGAACATAGGGAACTTCATTTAGAATCTCATAGCACTAGAAACCGACTTATTTGCAATAGCAAAGGATGAGAATTGAATACATTATACACATCAGAAAATTATACATTCATCACCAGAGAGCTACACTTTGCACTCTAATTCATTATAACTATGAAGGAATGAAGATGATCAGTAATGCTCAACTCTGAACTGCTTAGTTTTATTTACTTTTTCAATTTCCTTTTCATAGTAGTTGTACTATGCCTTTTTAAGTAGTTATACTATGCAATAAACATGCCATATGAATGAAAGAAAATTTTCAGCCATGTAAGGCTTTAAGGTGCAAAGTTAATCCTTTGAATGAAATGAAAATTAGAAGGAGTGTTATTAGGTTATATTATTATTTCTGAAAAGTCATGTGATGCAGAATATCATTTTTAAAATTAAAATTCATCATTTGATGTTACGTAATTCATTGTCATTCACTGTTCTTCTCTCATCCTTCCCCTTAGTTTCTTCATTACCTGTATGTGCTGCAGTATCAAAGGTAATATTGCTATCCTTTGGATTGGGCAACCTCCATATGCATGAAAGCTATGCTTGCTTGCAAGTGATGAAGGGGCAATCAGCTGATGCATGTCAATGACCTTTTTTAAGTAGGTCAGGCACATACTTATGGATCTAGCAAATGTTTTTTTGTTAAAAAAGGTGTTTAACTATCTAATTTGTTTATCATGATGTAAATAATAAAGATTGTAGTTTTCACTTCTTTTTATCTTAAAAATATTCAACCAAGAGTTGGCTCATTGCAGTTGGTCTCAGCACTCCACTTCTCTATGTATTTATTAGTTTTACTAAATCTTTGGTACAAACTTCCTAATGTTCTTAGTTCAATATTTTTCAGATGGGGGCCAGTACTTAGGGCCTCTTCTACCCTAACTACACTCCTCTTCTCTTATATATTGAAATATTTTCTGCTACACCTCCTGTAATGAATCAAAAACCCTGCATGGCGGATTTAGAAATATACCAAAGAGGAATGGATTAATACATTATTAAATGCCCTAAACAATATTTGGACCTGAATTCCCTCGCTGAATATGACTTGAGTAGTTAATTCAGAGTTTCATATAAAGTTTTTAAAAATTCAGTCATGAATATCCATAATTCCTCCATTATTACATCATAATATTGGATGAGGTGACGGTAAACCATTTAAATGCAAATTAAGTTAAATATTATCCCTGCATTCATTACCTGAGTAGCAGTAAATCTGTTATTATCAAGGTTATCTCAGGGTTGAGAGCAAAAAGGATCAGGTTACTAATAGGTGAGGGGAACCCTGAGTATGTTTTCTTTCACTGCTGAAACATGAAGATGATGGCACCTGAATAGCAAACTCTTTCTCTTAACATTAAACAAATGATGAAAGAGAGAAACTTAGAGAAAGGATTTTAATGTACCAGTAAACACAAGAGATGACCAAATATTACATCAAGTACTAAATTTTCAACATTTCAAAGGACATATTCTATGCACAATGGAAATTAAGTGAATATATTCTAAGGAAGAAAAGAAGTAAAATTATTTTACTAGAACATACTGTAGGAAGGAACATATATTTATATGGTGCAGTATGTTTACCATAGCTAAAAATTTTTAGCAATTTTCACTGAACTTTAGCCAGAAATTACACAGTGTTAAAATGGTTATTTATAATTACTAGATGGCATGAAAGCAGTCTCCATTTTTGGATAAAAATATATTGGTGATGCATTTGCATCAAGCTCTTTCAGTAATGAAGAAAAATAATACTAGAAATTATTTGATATAGATTTTCGACAATATCTGAACAAGATAAAAAATTACACTTGTAAGTTTTCTCCATTGGAATGAAGACCAAATATTGCTACTAGGTATTTTCATTATAAAAAAGAAAATTTCAAGTTTCTTACACATTTAAGAAGTTACCTGCTAAATTTTCTAGATGCACACATTTTAAAAATGAGATATAGGATGGAAAAATTGTCTCTGATAAAAAGACTTTTTACAGTGCAGATCTTAGTTGTCTTGAAAGAAGCATCATTTAATACTGGTGAGACAAGCAATTTAATGCTTTGGTGAGCAGAATCTGTCCAAACAGTAACTAATCTACTAAACAGTAACTTCTCTGTGTGTATCTTTTTAAGTGTAAACGCAATCTATAATTTTATATTTAGGTAGGAAACAACTGAGTCAGAACAAAAAGAAAGGATCACAGTTTAAATATTTTTGAGCATACCTTAACAGTAGATACTTAGATAATTTGTAAACTGAAGTTGATACATGCAACCAGAAAAGGTAGCTCTTGTTGAGTTGATTTATTCTTCACTACGAATCAAATTGGTCTTACATGTTAAAAATGCCAGGTTAATTTTTCTTCCAGTTTTTATAACTATTGGCCAATAGGTTTTTCTTTTTAAGATGAAAAAGGCGTAGCCTACAAAGAGATTTTTTCATTTTCTTCAGGAATATATTAAACAAGGCAAATTTAGAAGTCAGGCATCCCTTCTCTCTAATAACATCTTCTTTTTGATTGGTTTAACACACTACTGATAAGCTTTGGTTAGCATTTCTTTCTAAGAGAGTGAAGGAACAAGCAGCTTGCAATTAAATAGATCTATTCCACTTACGCTGCAGTGTTTCTTTCCTTCTTTCCAATTGTCCACATATCCTTGCTCCACAGTAGTTTCACAATTTGCTGACACTGATGAAAAACACAAGTTGATTGCCTACTGCCACCTGTATATAAGCCATACAAATGCTATATAGAAATTAAGGCTGAACTACTATACTAAATAGAAATTAAATGTTGAAAAATTACTTAAGATAGATCATTTCAATAAATAAAGAATGTGAGAATGGATTTTGATATCCACTGTAACCAGGCTATGCTGTTACATGGACATGTATGGCAGTATTTTGTAATTAATAATCTGTGGCTCAGCTAACAGATTATTACAATATACAATAAAATCTGGCTAAGACAATTTATAAGGGAAAAGTGAAACCCATGCTCTATGGCAGATATTACAAATTTTTATTTCTTTTATATAAGAATACAAAAGAGAAGGATTTTTGTCTCTTTACTTAAAGAAATGATTTACAACTAAAAAAGAAAAGGAATCTTACATATCTTGCCCCTCTTACCACAGCTGTAGATACAGACTATGGACAGCTGTTGTGTGATACTGGTCAACTTCTTGCCATATTTTCTAAGAATGGTCTGCTTCTTGTGAAAGAGAAAATTTTTCTTCGTTACTTTATGTTCGTAATTCTTTCCTTTCCAATGAAGCAAATTTTACCAGTTGGGCAAACAGGGGATAATAATGTAAATAGTGAAATGTTTTGTGGGGTGCTGATTGTAGTCTTGTAGAGATTGTTATTCTTACTGTTCTTATTAATCATATTGTCATTCCCTATAAAAATAAATGCAAAAAGTGACCAACATAAGTAACTAAGGTAGCACTCAATAAATATTTTAAAAAATATGAGAAGAAGACATCCAGTGTAATGCAACAACAACAGTTTGTGAAGTCTTCAGTTATTCTGTCTGCAGCTGTGACAAATAAAGCAAACTAATAAGTATCCTTTTCATTTTATGGAGTAAAGCACTTATTTGAAAATTAAAGAGCCAAAATAACATGGATTTTAAGTAAAAGAAATGATGAGATGCCATATCATGCTTTGAACACTATCCCATTGATAAGGCATTTTTCACTCCTTAAAAGTGCCTTAAGTGAGTTCTACAGTAATTATTGAGAGAACATAACAGCAATGGATAATTCTTAGGTTAGTTTCAAAGAGCCATGTCTATTGGTGCTTTTGAATGATGAAAAAAACAGCGTTTACCTTAGAAACAGATCACCCAAATAAAGATTACGTAACAATAACTTCTAAATCAGCACCAAAACATTTGAGAAGTTACGAGTGATGAATTGGAATATCAATTGTTTCTCTGTAGTGCATGGTGTGTCATGATGCATTTACAAAGAAAATTCGATTCCATCAAAGAAAATGAATTATTTGAAATTATGTAAAACATGTCAATTATCATTTTAAAATAATCCTTTAGTCAGATATGTGCCTTATTTAATTCAATAAAAGACTGCCAATGCGGTACCATATCACACTAAGAGATGCAAGAACGTAGATCTTATCCATGTTTTTGAATGGTTGGTTGAAGATGTAGTTACTATCAAATAGTCATGGCTAATTGACAGAACTCAAAATTATGTAATTTGAAATTCAACTTTTTTAAGTGAAGAATATGTAATTCTGTCAGCACTACTTGATTACAGCATTTCATAACTATGCTTAGCATATGTTTTTTATCTTCATAATTTTAGAAGAGGGTACACAGAATAATATTGGATGGCTACCTGAAGATCTCTCTTTAGATCATTGACAGGACAAATTTGTGTACAGTTACAGATTCATTTCATAACTAGCTCATGGGTAACTTTCACGGGACTCTTGTCACAGCCACAGGTATTTTGAGAATGGGAACTCTTTGGCTTGTGAAACAGTGGGAAAGTTGTGCTCAAGTCTCTGGTGATTACTTTTGAATAAGGTTTCAATTGTACCCACAGTGTCATTTTGTACCTTTTCATTTGAACACTCCTCGTAATTCAGTAAGGAAGACAATACTAAATTTCATTTTTACCTTGATATTTTTTTACCATTGGAGTTTTCCAGAAGAAGGATTGAGCTTTTAATTAGCCATTTGAGACCAAGAGAGGGAGAAGATCTATAGGTTCACATAAATCAGAGGAAAATTTTGAAACATGAAAAGAGAGAATTTCATTTAGCTTTATTTTCATTCCGAAAGTGCCAACAAGTCAGTTTTATTTGTTTTGCAAACAGCTAATATTTATTATCAACATTGGAAAGGGAAGATTTTATTAACATACAATAAACATCTGAGTTTGCTGATATGAGATCTTCAACTTAAATATTAAATTGAAGCAAAATTGAGAAATTAGTTAAGATTTTTTGTAATATTTCACTTCATTGTTTGCTATTATCTACTTTAATTTCACTTTGTTAGCAAATTAACAGATGAGAATTCATGGCAAAGAGATTGTGTAATCTTAAAACCTCTCATTTTCTTACTTCTTTGTGTACATGAGGTTGTGCTCGGTAAATGGAGAATTACTTTTAATCATTCAAAGTATGCTATGGCTGTTTCCATTCTGCATTCTATGTGATTCGCAAAGTATTCTTTAGCATGCATACATGATAAAGTGGTATGTATTATATTATACTACTGAGAAATAACCCACTGACTTCTTGTTTAATCAACAGACATAATAAATTATAAAATTAATAAATAAAGGAAAAATACCTGATAGTTTCATAATCTGCTTACTATGACCTGTAGTATTGCTTACATAGCAAGTGTAAGTTCCAAAATTGGTTATCTGAGTGCATGAAATGTACAAGATATGCCTTTTGATTGATTGATTGCCTTCCCTTTTAATTGATTGATTCCCCTTCCTTCTCCTTAATCCTGTCAGATGGCACAATATGCTTACTGCTGAACTTCTACCATACCTGGAGAATATGGAAAATACATTAAACATTTCAAATGACAACAATTAATGTTATCACAGATATTATAAAATAATTCAATGCAAAATTTAAAAAAAGTGAACTCCCTTGCCATAATTTACCCAAAGTTTGAGATATCTTGCAATGCCCTGACATTAAGAATACTGAGCAGTTTAATCCTAAATTATAAATACACAGGATCAATAAAATTATGTCAATAAAATGCTTTTATTCTCAAAAGACATACTACAGAAGAAAAGATATTTAAATTTTGGAAGAATTGGATGGATGAATCTGATTATAGATTTTTTTGTCGATATTGATCCATATACAGAAATTCTCTTTGAATCACATATTGATATACATCTACGTATATCATGAAGATATAATTATCTCTCTTTAAAAAGGAAATGAAAATTTAAAGAAACACCAAAAATAAAATTTTTATTGATATCCTATATATTTATTCCAAAATATTTACCAATTTATTCTGACATGAATAATGCAAAATTGAAGTTACATGCCTTGTAAACATGAGAAAATCATTTATAAAATGGACAATCACTTTATATACATATTTAAATTCTTCTAAGCATTCGTCCTGCTTAGTTTCAGTATATATTATGTTTTCCTTTTCACAGTACTCTGTTATCAGCATGAAGGAATGATTATTATCCTTCAACACAAATCACAAAGGAAGTTTTAAAAATCTAAGGTCGGAAATAATTAATCGTATAAAACAGCAGTCAAAATTAAAAGTAATTTTAAATAAAGAAGTAGATTTGTTCAGAAAAATCTAAAATGTATGTTTCTGATAGAGCTTTCCAAAATTTGTTCATTCATCAAAGAAATAATTATGCAACAAAAATTAATATTTCAAGATTGTAATGCTGAATTAGGAAGAAAAAATCCTAAGGTAGAATCCTAATCCTAAAACATATGAAACTGTCTGAATCTCTCCTACAGAATCCATCAGCAAACTTCATCAGACTTTCAGGAAAAAGAGAATCATAAGTGAAGAATTAAAAGTATTGGGTGAAAGTCAAAGATATACACTTAATGATCGATAAAGCTAATTTTTTCTATCAAGAATATTTTTCAGACTTCAAGTGATAAGAGCAGTTTTTACTATTAAGATGAGGAAGCAGGATATTATTACCTTGGCTTTGGGCTTAACATAAACAGTGCAAGACTAATCTAATTCATATCCTTCTGCCGTAGTCACCATTTCTTTCTCAATGGCAATTTCAGGAGCATCTGATGAAGACAATAAAACAGACAATCTCAAAAGGCAATAGAACAATTAAAGAGCGCAAAAGCTAACTTGCACTGCACAGTGACGTCAGCAGAAGCATGACCGGGCTTTCTAATTCTCATCTGAGCATTCGTAAGTGCCGTTTTGTCTCGTCACCTAACAAAATGTTATGGATTTTCCGCTGGGAAGATGCTTTCCCTTGTAAAAAAAAACATTACAATGTTAGAGAAATTGGAGCAATTCATAAATGGCAGAGGCTCACAACTACATATACTGAAATTTAAACACAATTTAGAAAAACAATTTCATCAAACCAATGCACATCAGATCTAACTGCCATGATGACATTAACAGGACAAACGTCAATGCACATTCGGTCGATTGGAATGATTTCCTATCTTTTAAGTAATTTTCATGACTTCGTATAAAAATCTATGTACAAGGAAATAAACCATTATGTTCCAAAAATTTTTAAAAAATGCAAAAAAAGTCTATGAGACGCGCAAATACAACTGATGATGATTCTTGCTTCGACAAATGGCATATTTTTCGCATATTCGCAGTCGATTGCGGTCGAGAGAATTGTATCAAAATCGACCGCAGCAGACGATAAGTTAGCAAACTCTGGTATGTGATTTTTCACTGTTGTGAATGCATTGAGCATAATTAGTACTCCAACTACTGTCCGTACTCCCAAGATTAACACACGCATGGTGTCCCAAAGTTAAGGGGTTGACTTTAAAATTGATTAAATGGAATACGGAATGCGAAAGAAATGCTACAATGATTGCAAATTTCTTCATAGACTCATGAATTTTTGACCACACTATTTCAAAATTAAATATATTCGCCAATGAACATGTTGCGATGAAATTTGCAAGAGCTAAATTTGTTTTGCAGCAACAGCATTGCGCAGTATGTAAATGAAATTCACAGAAACCCGTACCAACGTAACCGCATAGGAAACTATAGTTTCTTCGGGATATAGATATAAACCTCGGGAATATATTCCCGAAGTTTATATCTATATTGAAGACGCCCTTACCAATTAGAAATTTCCAAGGGTATCTTACGTAATAGCTCTGGGTTCGACTTAAGGGGGTCTCAATCCTCCCTTAATAAATATATGGTGGAGATTTTAAATAACTTTATCAAGCGCTATGTTTTGAAAACACAGTTTACCATTTCCCTGATAGTCCTAGGTTCGACGCAAGTGGGCCATTTTTGTTCTACCATACATTAAACGGGAAGTAGAGAATCACATTTAAGAACATTCCCGGTGCGTATTCTGCCCCTGAAAGATGTTTATTAGGGGTTACTATAACTGTGGAGTAGTTGGGTTCTCCATACCTTCGAGCTAAAACTTTGAAGACAAATTTAAAAGGTTGAAATTTTCAGGAAAATTTTCGGTTCCTTAAATGCCCACGGGTCTTTTCTAGAAGCTACTTTTTGAGTTTTGACAAGAATGAATCACAGCAGTCAATCGAATCGAATCAAAGAATCGATGGCTATCGTTTGAAATATTCTTTCTTAAACAGCTTTAAAAATTTTCATTGAAGTAATGAAAGTTTGTCGCCTATGAACGACCGACGAGAAAGTGGGATAGGAAGTAGAATATCTGTCATTCCAAATGTATGAGTAAAAGCATGAATGGGAAGTAAGACTGTTATTTCTTCCATTAGGAAAGTAGTTATAACTTTGCGACACAAGATTAATTTTATGCGTTAGCGCAGCAGATTTTTGAGTAATTTACGATCGTCCCACAGCATAACCTTTCCTTATCCAATGGAAAATTGCTTACGCATATATAATACCGTTTATTCACGAGATCATCGTTCATAAAAAATGGCACTAATCATTCCTGAGTTGTAATGAATAAAATTTGAAAGTACCCTCAACGTCTCCAGATGTAATAACGCCTTGCTGTGATCCATTAGTGATAGATATTTACAGAAAATTGCCATTACCATATGCAGTCTCAGCCTCAATCATCATTTTTCTCTTTTATAACGGTTGAATTAGATGAATGATACGGATGGAAATGCATACGTTACATAAAAACATACGCTACAAAATTCTGACCTCTAAAATATGTAAGTTTATAAAATTTTCAGTGCGCTTTTCACAATGTTTTCGTCAATATTGTCAATAACATATTGTGAGATTGTGTATTTCTAATCGACAAAACATCACGGAGTATTAAGAGTTTCTCAATGAAGGATTTTCTTTTGCATTAATCACCTGAAGAACGCGATTTACGGATCAGCAGCATCAACGCACGAAGTCGCTCTGAGGGAGGCTGAAGTGGCCAACTTTCTATGCGAAAAGGGGCGGTTAGGTGACGGAGATGGCGAGAATTTCGCTATGAAAGAAGTAATAATTTGCCAAGGGACTGTACAATAGTTCGCTGTATCTGGGATTTCGTATCAATAATTATATGCGGGATACTTACTATTTGCGACCGCATGAAAGTCCAAAGGACCGCGAAATCACCTTGTTATAGGCGGGATTTCGTTACAAACTAGTATCTTTCTGTATTTATATAATTTTGTTTCTTTATCTCGTGTTAATTGAGCGCTATAACAAATAATTTCTGAATATTTGACCCGCCTTATCAGAACTACCAAAGAAAATCACAAATTATGTGAGAAATTATATACTTTTAATTTAAATTCTTGTTACTTATCCTAAATTATAACCTTTCAGGTCTTCTCTATCCTTTTCTTCTCTTGGAATGTCCCTACTCAGGCATTGAAATTCTTGATCAAAAGCCCAGTCTAACTGCAGACAGTTTGTAATAACACAAAAATGATTGTCTAATGATTTTTCCAAACTTAATCAAAAATCTAAGAAAAAATAACAAATATAGACAATTTTTCATTAAGGAAGCTTAAACAATGATAAAAATAGCTTTCTCAGTATTTCTCTCTACAAAACATGGAACAAGGATCCCAAGATTCTGAAATCTTCTTTAGTTAACACAATTAAAAAAGAAAAAGGGAAAAAAAGATGCTCCCTTTAATATTAAGTGTATGGAAAAGAAACATGCAATTTCTGCCTGTTTGAGGATTGTCAGTCTACTATGTAATATTTCTTCAACCCATCTATTTCAAGATTCTTCATATACTGCACAGAATTTCCAGGTGTCCATTTACTTCATCCATTTGAAATGGTCAATAAAATTCAGTCTCTGGCAATGTCTTGCGGAAATGTGGCATAATGAAAACGAACAATTTGTACTTTTTCCTCAAATTTTTATTATAAGCAATAAAAGACAGTAAAACATGACATTAATAAGTGAATTACATTTATATCATGAATATTTTCAGAAAAAGCTAGGCACCAAGTTAGGTCAACTTTAAAAATTTTGGTAAAAATTGAAACTACAAGCTTTATATTTTAAATGCTGTAAACATGCTATCTAATAATCAATTTCTCAAATAAATGGAAGAAATATAAGCTTTCGCATCATAACAAACAGCAAGACCTTCCAAAAATATATCCTAGGAATGGAGTTGGAAACTGAAACGCTCTCTATATAATATTTTATCAATTATATAATTAAAGCATACCGTTATGATAATAATTTTTAAGCATCCTCAAGTAAATCCTGCCGATAACCGACCGAACTTTATTTGCAACATGTAGAACATATTACTTATACTTAGAAATAATTAGCTAACGCTGTGAACACATTTTAAGTTACTATATGTACATTTAATTTGCCCTTCAAATGGACTCCGAACTTAAGAGGTTAAACATGACAATGCCCCTAACGTCTAACAACAGTTTTTTGCCAATGCTACGATTAAAATACAAGGCTTGATTGAATGATCAAGTCGAATTTTCATACGAGGCATCGATTAAATCAAAATCTGCCGTGCGAATGAAGCTTCGAGGCTATAAGAAAGAGATCTAACTGCGTTTAGAATGGTTCGTTACGGCCTGAGTCGCCACGAATCGATCCGAGGACACTTTTCAAACGAAATGCTTATATTCTTT
The DNA here is from genome assembly GCA_036926295.1 of Pachydiplax longipennis. Lineage (NCBI taxonomy): Eukaryota > Metazoa > Arthropoda > Insecta > Odonata > Libellulidae > Pachydiplax > Pachydiplax longipennis. The sequence goes on from JAVFKF010000004.1 coordinate 3,436,507, forward strand.
GAAATTGGGTTACTTTCTATAATGTTAACATTTGATGATTGTATCACGTGTTCTTCGATCTTTATGAGAAAATTAACCAAAACTCTTTTCCGGTATAGAATTCTTGAACTGCCCGTTCATCATGATTGTTAATAAATCATTGATGTTTACATTCCGGTTTCGAAATACTCCTCCCCTTACGAAAACACCAAATAGCTGATGTAACTAAAAAAGAGAAGTGTAACTGATTACCTATTTAATAAAGATGTGGAATAAACCGAATGCCACTACCTTTGAAGCGACTCTCATACTATTAAGTTATAGTTTTACCAAACGTAAAGTGCACTTTGAACTTGCAGTTCATTAAATCAGCGTTGGAAAAGTCGAAGTGATTATGAGCTTAAGTGTCCTAACCTACGATTTGACGAAGAATTTTTTTCCTAACTGCTACAGATCCGAACATTGAATTCTCTCATTTTTTCCCACGAATGATTCTAAGGATTCAGCTGAATTTCTTGCATATTCTTATGTAACAGAGGCTTCGACTATCGCAACGTTCGTCAAGGGGACTGGTTGTTCAATGCCTCAGAAAATAATCCTATATCTCGATGGAATTTCCCAATCATTTCGAATTATTTTGCAGAAGATACCACCGATACATGAGAAGTACGCGTATATTACTTAAGAGAACGGTCCATTTTATCAATGACGAGCTGAGGCGCCCGTTGATTCTCAACGGGGATATAAAAATAAGCAGTAGGTAATATATGAGGTAATAACTTGTGCCGAGGAGAATCTAACATCTCTCACTTAGCTTGGATCAATGAAAATGTTATCCTAAATTAAAATGTATTTGCATATTTTATAATATATATTAATTGTAATATTTTCAAAATGATTAGAATTTGAAACCAAATCTAGAATCCAGAATAACAAAAGGAATCATCTTAGATTTTCTTTCCTCAAATTTGTAAGAATATTCTTCCTTAAGATTTTTCCTGGGTGCACGTCATTTCGTGCAATAATCACCCATTCCCTTATGTTTCTTTTAAATTTACTTATTAAGATAGTATTGCTTAGTTTCACATTGAATCCTCTAAGGGAGAAAATTTTGATGGAGACAATACTACTTGCGGTTTGCTCACGAATACAAAAGATCACCCGTGTAAAAAATGAGGCGATTGATTAAGTTATCATTTACCCGAAATGCTAATGTAATACGCGTTATTAGACGATTAGGGAAGTAGAGTCATTGTTCAAGCACCCACTGCCACACGCCAAGAGGCTGCACGCAGTATACACTTATCAATTTAAATCACCTTTAGTAGCTTCATTATTTTCAAATAGAGTCGGCAAATTCGAGGTGATGAAGAAACTTTCCCTAAATTATCATACGTTGCCTCCTGTGAATCAACACTGCAAATTGATCGAAAATGCAATTTCAGAATATTGCCTGCTATGAACATTCATTCATTATAAATATCTTTCATATGGATCTAAAATCACAGTGTATTCTTATGGGAAACGCAGTACCTCGGTTTCAACAATCGCATTCGTCGTCAAGGAGACTCGTTGTTTATAGCCTCAAAATTTCACGAAATTTCCGTTTATTTTAACCGAATTCTCGCCATTTTGACCCGATAACGATATTTGGCGACCAAAATAAGAATCTTTATTCATTTCTCTTTCTTTTGGTGCTTATCTCGATTTCGTAAACCTATTACTTCTAATTTAATTTTGCAAAAGAATTGCAGTCTGCAACCGATAAACGGGAGGTTTACGTGCATTTCTTATGAGAACGGTTTTTCTTGTCTGGGATCGAACTGGGGACCTTCAAGCAAATGAAAAGTAGCCTATTATCTGCGCAGGGATTACATTTAACAATCCTGAAAGTTTGAAAGTTGTGCCATTTATGGTTCTCGAGTTTTAGGCGAACATACATACACATATACACACATACACACACCTTATTTTATTATATTAGATCGAACTGGGGACATTGAGGTAGCTCAAAAGATTATTCGTCCAGGAAGAGGATTAAAAAGTCATGAATGTTAGAAGTCGTGCAATTAATGTATTCTTGGGGGCAAACTACAAGCAACATACTTTGGGAAAGTAGAGTAGTTCAACCACAAGTATATTACCAATAGAGGAAATGAACAAAAGGTTATTATAGCTATCCTTTCGATCCAGAAATGGATCTAGCTTCTCATACCTTAGCATAGTTCAAAGAGGGACTTTTTACAAGAAAAAATATTCAGCAGAAACCACACTGTCGGTCGAAGTAGTACTAATTTCAAGGCTATCAATCTAAAACACTTTCTTGCACATTGATTTTTGCACTGAAACGCGTACGATGATTTCAAAATGTTATTTGGCTATGCCAATGGAGTTCAAAGGCGATCAAAATGAACATTAATCCTCTGAGCATGCGTGAAAATCGTTTTCTTTCTGGAATCTTTCTGAGGAGAATTTTGCCTCAAATCGAATACTTTAAATACATGTACACATTCGTATTGCGGCTGAATATTTTCTACTTATAGTCAATCGATCTTTAAGACGCATTTTGTTCATGGTTCTTTGTTGGAGTGGACGAAAGTACCCTCACATTCTCTGCGAAAAAGAGGTAGGAGTATCATAATGCAATAATGGGAAAATTTGAATCTTTTGAAGGACAACTTTTTGTGGAAACGCATCCCAAGACCGAAGATGATAAAATGAAACTTGCAAGCATAGCTCTCTTTTACGGTCTTCACTTCAGCTCGTGCGAAGATTTATTCTAACTTTAGCTTTCCGTAGATATAGAATTCGAAATCGAATAGAATGAAATTCGAAAGTTCCGGCTATAAGTCGTAGTATTACGACGTTTAGAATCAACTGCAGTTTTGCTATTCTATAATGTGAATCGAGTGTGGTGTTAAATACACGGAAAAAAATCCGAACATTCAATACACAACATTCACGCAAATTGTGAAACGTCGTCTCCCACGAAAGAAAGGAATTATTTTTATTTTGATAATGGGCCTCGATCGATCCGAGACCAGTCATAGCGTAACACAACGTGTTAAAGAAGTATAGACAATTCTAATCGCTTTCACCTTTTTTATAGAGAAAATTGAATATAAGTTAATCTTCGGTGGAATTTTAGACAAGTTTCATGTTGATGATATTAAATTATGATTCATATGCAACCCGTGGGCTTTATTCTTTGGTCAGTTGTGAAGTGAGAGGCTCCTGAGATAATACTCGAATCATTAGATTAACATTAACCGGTTTCCTAAACATCGGATTACCATAAAAGGGCTGAATGCAATCAAAAACTTATGTGACAATCGTTCGAAGCTTTTTGTTATGTATGAGAAAAACAAACAATGTCAATGTGTTATTGAAGGCATTTACTGATGGATGGTGAATGTTTTTCCAAATATTATGTTTAATTATTAAATTAAGTACATCAACGGAAGAGAAAGTTATGGTTCCCATCTCCTTTTATAGAGTCAACTTTAAAAGTTTAAAGGAGGAATGAAATGTCATTATTGATCCGATACTTAAAATGTAAATAAGTGAAAGAAATCCATCAGGACATCAACGAATCCCACCAAGAGATATTTACCGTCGAGTCAATAGAACTGTGCACTTTTTATAAGCAATAAAACGACCATCCATCAAAACGTAACACTGATGACATTTTATGTCTTTTGGTATCAACATTGTGTGAATCCTATGACTTTTCTAATATAATATCTCAGTTGAAATAGTACTGTGCCATCGATAAACGCGAAGGGTGTGTTTTCTTTATAAAGTAGGATTATTCATTGGTTACGATCGGGGTAACATGAAGGTAAATAAAATGTAAACTTCTATCTGCACAAGGAGTACATTTTTAGACATCTAAATTAGGGCAGATCTTGGTCTTGGAATAAAAGCGATCGTGCACTCATTCTCGCACATCCTGCTTATTCATATTTATCATGCATTTATTTGTGTCCACTCACTGGAGACCTGAGCATTGCATTGACGTCGATATTCTTTATATCGAAATAATTGATTTAAACAAAAGCATTGTATTGAAAGGGCGACACAATTCAAATTATGATTTTTGAAATTGTTCATTATGTAATCAGAAATCATTTAAAATTTAATGAAATAAGTTTTTATTTTGACCGATAGGTACTACTAGAGTCAAAGTCGGGCGGAAATCTATTTTCATAGTTTTATATTCAAGTGTTACATTCGATATTATTACGCTAGAAAATCTAGTTACATTAAAATAACATCACTAAAATAGTCCATCGGCCGCTCCGAATTAATATTAAATATAACAAGTATTTAATCGACTTCCGGTCCGGACCGAGCCAAGTATCATCGGAAAGCTAATCAGAATCCTTCCTATATAAAGGATGTAATGGGAACCTATGTGTTCCTTAAGATGCTGCTTAAGAATAAAAAAATTGAGAAATAGATTTTAATTCGGTAGTATATGGCAGCAAGCTGAAATGCCACTCGATACTCTATGGGGAATTAATTTTCGAATGGTCTATTATACGAGTCGTGAAGTTTCTAATTCTTACTTATGTCCTTCAATAGATCCTAGGAATGGAGTTGGAAACTGAAACGCTCTCTATATAATATTTTATCAATTATATAATTAAAGCATATCGTTATGATAATAATTTTTAAGCATCCTCAAGTAAATCCTGCCGATAACCGACCGAACTTTATTTGCAACATGTAGAACATATTACTTATACTTAGAAATAATTAGCTAACGCTGTGAACACATTTTAAGTTACTATATGTACATTTAATTTGCCCTTCAAATGGACTCCGAACTTAAGAGGTTAAACATGACAATGCCCCTAACGTCTAACAACAGTTTTTTGCCAATGCTACGATTAAAATACAAGGCTTGATTGAATGATCAAGTCGAATTTTCATACGAGGCATCGATTAAATCAAAATCTGCCGTGCGAATGAAGCTTCGAGTCTATAAGAAAGAGATCTAACTGCGTTTAGAATGGTTCGTTACGGCCTGAGTCGCCACGAATCGATCCGAGGACACTTTTCAAACGAAATGCTTATATTCTTTGAAATTGGGTTAATTTCTATAATGTTAACATTTGATGATTGTATCACGTGTTCTTCGATCTTTATGAGAAAATTAACCAAAACTCTTTTCCGGTATAGAATTCTTGAACTGCCCGTTCATCATGATTGTTAATAAATCATTGATGTTTACATTCCGGTTTCGAAATACTCCTCCCCTTACGAAAACACCAAATAGCTGATGTAACTAAAAAAGAGAAGTGTAACTGATTACCTATATAATAAAGATGTGGAATAAACCGAATGCCACTACCTTTGAAGCGACTCTCATACTATTAAGTTATAGTTTTACCAAACGTAAAGTGCACTTTGAACTTGCAGTTCATTAAATCAGCGTTGGAAAAGTCGAAGTGATTATGAGCTTAAGTGTCCTAACCTACGATTTGACGAAGAATTTTTTTCCTAACTGCTACAGATCCGAACATTGAATTCTCTCATTTTTTCCCACGAATGATTCTAAGGATTCAGCTGAATTTCTTGCATATTCTTATGTAACAGAGGCTTCGACTATCGCAACGTTCGTCAAGGGGACTGGTTGTTCAATGCCTCAGAAAATAATCCTATATCTCGATGGAATTTCCCAATCATTTCGAATTATTTTGCAGAAGATACCACCGATACATGAGAAGTACGCGTATATTACTTAAGAGAACGGTCCATTTTATCAATGACGAGCTGAGGCGCCCGTTGATTCTCAACGGGGATATAAAAATAAGCAGTAGGTAATATATGAGGTAATAACTTGTGCCGAGGAGAATCTAACATCTCTCACTTAGCTTGGATCAATGAAAATGTTATCCTAAATTAAAATGTATTTGCATATTTTATAATATATATTAATTGTAATATTTTCAAAATGATTAGAATTTGAAACCAAATCTAGAATCCAGAATAACAAAAGGAATCATCTTAGATTTTCTTTCCTCAAATTTGTAAGAATATTCTTCCTTAAGATTTTTCCTGGGTGCACGTCATTTCGTGCAATAATCACCCATTCCCTTATGTTTCTTTTAAATTTACTTATTAAGATAGTATTGCTTAGTTTCACATTGAATCCTCTAAGGGAGAAAATTTTGATGGAGACAATACTACTTGCGGTTTGCTCACGAATACAAAAGATCACCCGTGTAAAAAATGAGGCGATTGATTAAGTTATCATTTACCCGAAATGCTAATGTAATACGCGTTATTAGACGATTAGGGAAGTAGAGTCATTGTTCAAGCACCCACTGCCACACGCCAAGAGGCTGCACGCAGTATACACTTATCAATTTAAATCACCTTTAGTAGCTTCATTATTTTCAAATAGAGTCGGCAAATTCGAGGTGATGAAGAAACTTTCCCTAAATTATCATACGTTGCCTCCTGTGAATCAACACTGCAAATTGATCGAAAATGCAATTTCAGAATATTGCCTGCTATGAACATTCATTCATTATAAATATCTTTCATATGGATCTAAAATCACAGTGTATTCTTATGGGAAACGCAGTACCTCGGTTTCAACAATCGCATTCGTCGTCAAGGAGACTCGTTGTTTATAGCCTCAAAATTTCACGAAATTTCCGTTTATTTTAACCGAATTCTCGCCATTTTGACCCGATAACGATATTTGGCGACCAAAATAAGAATCTTTATTCATTTCTCTTTCTTTTGGTGCTTATCTCGATTTCGTAAACCTATTACTTCTAATTTAATTTTGCAAAAGAATTGCAGTCTGCAACCGATAAACGGGAGGTTTACGTGCATTTCTTATGAGAACGGTTTTTCTTGTCTGGGATCGAACTGGGGACCTTCAAGCAAATGAAAAGTAGCCTATTATCTGCGCAGGGATTACATTTAACAATCCTGAAAGTTTGAAAGTTGTGCCATTTATGGTTCTCGAGTTTTAGGCGAACATACATACACATATACACACATACACACACCTTATTTTATTATATTAGATCGAACTGGGGACATTGAGGTAGCTCAAAAGATTATTCGTCCAGGAAGAGGATTAAAAAGTCATGAATGTTAGAAGTCGTGCAATTAATGTATTCTTGGGGGCAAACTACAAGCAACATACTTTGGGAAAGTAGAGTAGTTCAACCACAAGTATATTACCAATAGAGGAAATGAACAAAAGGTTATTATAGCTATCCTTTCGATCCAGAAATGGATCTAGCTTCTCATACCTTAGCATAGTTCAAAGAGGGACTTTTTACAAGAAAAAATATTCAGCAGAAACCACAGTGTCGGTCGAAGTAGTACTAATTTCAAGGCTATCAATCTAAAACACTTTCTTGCACATTGATTTTTGCACTGAAACGCGTACGATGATTTCAAAATGTTATTTGGCTATGCCAATGGAGTTCAAAGGCGATCAAAATGAACATTAATCCTCTGAGCATGCGTGAAAATCGTTTTCTTTCTGGAATCTTTCTGAGGAGAATTTTGCCTCAAATCGAATACTTTAAATACATGTACACATTCGTATTGCGGCTGAATATTTTCTACTTATAGTCAATCGATCTTTAAGACGCATTTTGTTCATGGTTCTTTGTTGGAATGGACGAAAGTACCCTCACATTCTCTGCGAAAAAGAGGTAGGAGTATCATAATGCAATAATGGGAAAATTTGAATCTTTTGAAGGACAACTTTTTGTGGAAACGCATCCCAAGACCGAAGATGATAAAATGAAACTTGCAAGCATAGCTCTCTTTTACGGTCTTCACTTCAGCTCGTGCGAAGATTTATTCTAACTTTAGCTTTCCGTAGATATAGAATTCGAAATCGAATAGAATGAAATTCGAAAGTTCCGGCTATAAGTCGTAGTATTACGACGTTTAGAATCAACTGCAGTTTTGCTATTCTATAATGTGAATCGAGTGTGGTGTTAAATACACGGAAAAAAATCCGAACATTCAATACACAACATTCACGCAAATTGTGAAACGTCGTCTCCCACGAAAGAAAGGAATTATTTTTATTTTGATAATGGGCCTCGATCGATCCGAGACCAGTCATAGCGTAACACAACGTGTTAAAGAAGTATAGACAATTCTAATCGCTTTCACCTTTTTTATAGAGAAAATTGAATATAAGTTAATCTTCGGTGGAATTTTAGACAAGTTTCATGTTGATGATATTAAATTATGATTCATATGCAACCCGTGGGCTTTATTCTTTGGTCAGTTGTGAAGTGAGAGGCTCCTGAGATAATACTCGAATCATTAGATTAACATTAACCGGTTTCCTAAACATCGGATTACCATAAAAGGGCTGAATGCAATCAAAAACTTATGTGACAATCGTTCGAAGCTTTTTGTTATGTATGAGAAAAACAAACAATGTCAATGTGTTATTGAAGGCATTTACTGATGGATGGTGAATGTTTTTCCAAATATTATGTTTAATTATTAAATTAAGTACATCAACGGAAGAGAAAGTTATGGTTCCCATCTCCTTTTATAGAGTCAACTTTAAAAGTTTAAAGGAGGAATGAAATGTCATTATTGATCCGATACTTAAAATGTAAATAAGTGAAAGAAATCCATCAGGACATCAACGAATCCCACCAAGAGATATTTACCGTCGAGTCAATAGAACTGTGCACTTTTTATAAGCAATAAAACGACCATCCATCAAAACGTAACACTGATGACATTTTATGTCTTTTGGTATCAACATTGTGTGAATCCTATGACTTTTCTAATATAATATCTCAGTTGAAATAGTACTGTGCCATCGATAAACGCGAAGGGTGTGTTTTCTTTATAAAGTAGGATTATTCATTGGTTACGATCGGGGTAACATGAAGGTAAATAAAATGTAAACTTCTATCTGCACAAGGAGTACATTTTTAGACATCTAAATTAGGGCAGATCTTGGTCTTGGAATAAAAGCGATCGTGCACTCATTCTGGCACATCCTGCTTATTCATATTTATCATGCATTTATTTGGGTCCACTCACTGGAGACCTGAGCATTGCATTGACGTCGATATTCTTTATATCGAAATAATTGATTTAAACAAAAGCATTGTATTGAAAGGGCGACACAATTCAAATTATGATTTTTGAAATTGTTCATTATGTAATCAGAAATCATTTAAAATTTAATGAAATAAGTTTTTATTTTGACCGATAGGTACTACTAGAGTCAAAGTCGGGCGGAAATCTATTTTCATAGTTTTATATTCAAGTGTTACATTCGATATTATTACGCTAGAAAATCTAGTTACATTAAAATAACATCACTAAAATAGTCCATCGGCCGCTCCGAATTAATATTAAATATAACAAGTATTTAATCGACTTCCGGTCCGGACCGAGCCAAGTATCATCGGAAAGCTAATCAGAATCCTTCCTATATAAAGGATGTAATGGGAACCTATGTGTTCCTTAAGATGCTGCTTAAGAATAAAAAAATTGAGAAATAGATTTTAATTCGGTAGTATATGGCAGCAAGCTGAAATGCCACTCGATACTCTATGGGGAATTAATTTTCGAATGGTCTATTATACGAGTCGTGAAGTTTCTAATTCTTACTTATGTCCTTCAATAGATCCTAGGAATGGAGTTGGAAACTGAAACGCTCTCTATATAATATTTTATCAATTATATAATTAAAGCATACCGTTATGATAATAATTTTTAAGCATCCTCAAGTAAATCCTGCCGATAACCGACCGAACTTTATTTGCAACATGTAGAACATATTACTTATACTTAGAAATAATTAGCTAACGCTGTGAACACATTTTAAGTTACTATATGTACATTTAATTTGCCCTTCAAATGGACTCCGAACTTAAGAGGTTAAACATGACAATGCCCCTAACGTCTAACAACAGTTTTTTGCCAATGCTACGATTAAAATACAAGGCTTGATTGAATGATCAAGTCGAATTTTCATACGAGGCATCGATTAAATCAAAATCTGCCGTGCGAATGAAGCTTCGAGGCTATAAGAAAGAGATCTAACTGCGTTTAGAATGGTTCGTTACGGCCTGAGTCGCCACGAATCGATCCGAGGACACTTTTCAAACGAAATGCTTATATTCTTTGAAATTGGGTTACTTTCTATAATGTTAACATTTGATGATTGTATCACGTGTTCTTCGATCTTTATGAGAAAATTAACCAAAACTCTTTTCCGGTATAGAATTCTTGAACTGCCCGTTCATCATGATTGTTAATAAATCATTGATGTTTACATTCCGGTTTCGAAATACTCCTCCCCTTACGAAAACACCAAATAGCTGATGTAACTAAAAAAGAGAAGTGTAACTGATTACCTATTTAATAAAGATGTGGAATAAACCGAATGCCACTACCTTTGAAGCGACTCTCATACTATTAAGTTATAGTTTTACCAAACGTAAAGTGCACTTTGAACTTGCAGTTCATTAAATCAGCGTTGGAAAAGTCGAAGTGATTATGAGCTTAAGTGTCCTAACCTACGATTTGACGAAGAATTTTTTTCCTAACTGCTACAGATCCGAACATTGAATTCTCTCATTTTTTCCCACGAATGATTCTAAGGATTCAGCTGAATTTCTTGCATATTCTTATGTAACAGAGGCTTCGACTATCGCAACGTTCGTCAAGGGGACTGGTTGTTCAATGCCTCAGAAAATAATCCTATATCTCGATGGAATTTCCCAATCATTTCGAATTATTTTGCAGAAGATACCACCGATACATGAGAAGTACGCGTATATTACTTAAGAGAACGGTCCATTTTATCAATGACGAGCTGAGGCGCCCGTTGATTCTCAACGGGGATATAAAAATAAGCAGTAGGTAATATATGAGGTAATAACTTGTGCCGAGGAGAATCTAACATCTCTCACTTAGCTTGGATCAATGAAAATGTTATCCTAAATTAAAATGTATTTGCATATTTTATAATATATATTAATTGTAATATTTTCAAAATGATTAGAATTTGAAACCAAATCTAGAATCCAGAATAACAAAAGGAATCATCTTAGATTTTCTTTCCTCAAATTTGTAAGAATATTCTTCCTTAAGATTTTTCCTGGGTGCACGTCATTTCGTGCAATAATCACCCATTCCCTTATGTTTCTTTTAAATTTACTTATTAAGATAGTATTGCTTAGTTTCACATTGAATCCTCTAAGGGAGAAAATTTTGATGGAGACAATACTACTTGCGGTTTGCTCACGAATACAAAAGATCACCCGTGTAAAAAATGAGGCGATTGATTAAGTTATCATTTACCCGAAATGCTAATGTAATACGCGTTATTAGACGATTAGGGAAGTAGAGTCATTGTTCAAGCACCCACTGCCACACGCCAAGAGGCTGCACGCAGTATACACTTATCAATTTAAATCACCTTTAGTAGCTTCATTATTTTCAAATAGAGTCGGCAAATTCGAGGTGATGAAGAAACTTTCCCTAAATTATCATACGTTGCCTCCTGTGAATCAACACTGCAAATTGATCGAAAATGCAATTTCAGAATATTGCCTGCTATGAACATTCATTCATTATAAATATCTTTCATATGGATCTAAAATCACAGTGTATTCTTATGGGAAACGCAGTACCTCGGTTTCAACAATCGCATTCGTCGTCAAGGAGACTCGTTGTTTATAGCCTCAAAATTTCACGAAATTTCCGTTTATTTTAACCGAATTCTCGCCATTTTGACCCGATAACGATATTTGGCGACCAAAATAAGAATCTTTATTCATTTCTCTTTCTTTTGGTGCTTATCTCGATTTCGTAAACCTATTACTTCTAATTTAATTTTGCAAAAGAATTGCAGTCTGCAACCGATAAACGGGAGGTTTACGTGCATTTCTTATGAGAACGGTTTTTCTTGTCTGGGATCGAACTGGGGACCTTCAAGTAAATGAAAAGTAGCCTATTATCTGCGCAGGGATTACATTTAACAATCCTGAAAGTTTGAAAGTTGTGCCATTTATGGTTCTCGAGTTTTAGGCGAACATACATACACACATACACATATACACACACCTTATTTTATTATATTAGATCGAACTGGGGACATTGAGGTAGCTCAAAAGATTATTGGTCCAGGAAGAGGATTAAAAAGTCATGAATGTTAGAAGTCGTGCAATTAATGTATTCTTGGGGGCAAACTACAAGCAACATACTTTGGGAAAGTAGAGTAGTTCAACCACAAGTATATTACCAATAGAGGAAATGAACAAAAGGTTATTATAGCTATCCTTTCGATCCAGAAATGGATCTAGCTTCTCATACCTTAGCATAGTTCAAAGAGGGACTTTTTACAAGAAAAAATATTCAGCAGAAACCACAGTGTCGGTCGAAGTAGTACTAATTTCAAGGCTATCAATCTAAAACACTTTCTTGCACATTGATTTTTGCACTGAAACGCGTACGATGATTTCAAAATGTTATTTGGCTATGCCAATGGAGTTCAAAGGCGATCAAAATGAACATTAATCCTCTGAGCATGCGTGAAAATCGTTTTCTTTCTGGAATCTTTCTGAGGAGAATTTTGCCTCAAATCGAATACTTTAAATACATGTACACATTCGTATTGCGGCTGAATATTTTCTACTTATAGTCAATCGATCTTTAAGACGCATTTTGTTCATGGTTCTTTGTTGGAATGGACGAAAGTACCCTCACATTCTCTGCGAAAAAGAGGTAGGAGTATCATAATGCAATAATGGGAAAATTTGAATCTTTTGAAGGACAACTTTTTGTGGAAACGCATCCCAAGACCGAAGATGATAAAATGAAACTTGCAAGCATAGCTCTCTTTTACGGTCTTCACTTCAGCTCGTGCGAAGATTTATTCTAACTTTAGCTTTCCGTAGATATAGAATTCGAAATCGAATAGAATGAAATTCGAAAGTTCCGGCTATAAGTCGTAGTATTACGACGTTTAGAATCAACTGCAGTTTTGCTATTCTATAATGTGAATCGAGTGTGGTGTTAAATACACGGAAAAAAATCCGAACATTCAATACACAACATTCACGCAAATTGTGAAACGTCGTCTCCCACGAAAGAAAGGAATTATTTTTATTTTGATAATGGGCCTCGATCGATCCGAGACCAGTCATAGCGTAACACAACGTGTTAAAGAAGTATAGACAATTCTAATCGCTTTCACCTTTTTTATAGAGAAAATTGAATATAAGTTAATCTTCGGTGGAATTTTAGACAAGTTTCATGTTGATGATATTAAATTATGATTCATATGCAACCCGTGGGCTTTATTCTTTGGTCAGTTGTGAAGTGAGAGGCTCCTGAGATAATACTCGAATCATTAGATTAACATTAACCGGTTTCCTAAACATCGGATTACCATAAAAGGGCTGAATGCAATCAAAAACTTATGTGACAATCGTTCGAAGCTTTTTGTTATGTATGAGAAAAACAAACAATGTCAATGTGTTATTGAAGGCATTTACTGATGGATGGTGAATGTTTTTCCAAATATTATGTTTAATTATTAAATTAAGTACATCAACGGAAGAGAAAGTTATGGTTCCCATCTCCTTTTATAGAGTCAACTTTAAAAGTTTAAAGGAGGAATGAAATGTCATTATTGATCCGATACTTAAAATGTAAATAAGTGAAAGAAATCCATCAGGACATCAACGAATCCCACCAAGAGATATTTACCGTCGAGTCAATAGAACTGTGCACTTTTTATAAGCAATAAAACGACCATCCATCAAAACGTAACACTGATGACATTTTATGTCTTTTGGTATCAACATTGTGTGAATCCTATGACTTTTCTAATATAATATCTCAGTTGAAATAGTACTGTGCCATCGATAAACGCGAAGGGTGTGTTTTCTTTATAAAGTAGGATTATTCATTGGTTACGATCGGGGTAACATGAAGGTAAATAAAATGTAAACTTCTATCTGCACAAGGAGTACATTTTTAGACATCTAAATTAGGGCAGATCTTGGTCTTGGAATAAAAGCGATCGTGCACTCATTCTGGCACATCCTGCTTATTCATATTTATCATGCATTTATTTGGGTCCACTCACTGGAGACCTGAGCATTGCATTGACGTCGATATTCTTTATATCGAAATAATTGATTTAAACAAAAGCATTGTATTGAAAGGGCGACACAATTCAAATTATGATTTTTGAAATTGTTCATTATGTAATCAGAAATCATTTAAAATTTAATGAAATAAGTTTTTATTTTGACCGATAGGTACTACTAGAGTCAAAGTCGGGCGGAAATCTATTTTCATAGTTTTATATTCAAGTGTTACATTCGATATTATTACGCTAGAAAATCTAGTTACATTAAAATAACATCACTAAAATAGTCCATCGGCCGCTCCGAATTAATATTAAATATAACAAGTATTTAATCGACTTCCGGTCCGGACCGAGCCAAGTATCATCGGAAAGCTAATCAGAATCCTTCCTATATAAAGGATATAATGGGAACCTATGTGTTCCTTAAGATGCTGCTTAAGAATAAAAAAATTGAGAAATAGATTTTAATTCGGTAGTATATGGCAGCAAGCTGAAATGCCACTCGATACTCTATGGGGAATTAATTTTCGAATGGTCTATTATACGAGTCGTGAAGTTTCTAATTCTTACTTATGTCCTTCAATAGATCCTAGGAATGGAGTTGGAAACTGAAACGCTCTCTATATAATATTTTATCAATTATATAATTAAAGCATACCGTTATGATAATAATTTTTAAGCATCCTCAAGTAAATCCTGCCGATAACCGACCGAACTTTATTTGCAACATGTAGAACATATTACTTATACTTAGAAATAATTAGCTAACGCTGTGAACACATTTTAAGTTACTATATGTACATTTAATTTGCCCTTCAAATGGACTCCGAACTTAAGAGGTTAAACATGACAATGCCCCTAACGTCTAACAACAGTTTTTTGCCAATGCTACGATTAAAATACAAGGCTTGATTGAATGATCAAGTCGAATTTTCATACGAGGCATCGATTAAATCAAAATCTGCCGTGCGAATGAAGCTTCGAGGCTATAAGAAAGAGATCTAACTGCGTTTAGAATGGTTCGTTACGGCCTGAGTCGCCACGAATCGATCCGAGGACACTTTTCAAACGAAATGCTTATATTCTTTGAAATTGGGTTACTTTCTATAATGTTAACATTTGATGATTGTATCACGTGTTCTTCGATCTTTATGAGAAAATTAACCAAAACTCTTTTCCGGTATAGAATTCTTGAACTGCCCGTTCATCATGATTGTTAATAAATCATTGATGTTTACATTCCGGTTTCGAAATACTCCTCCCCTTACGAAAACACCAAATAGCTGATGTAACTAAAAAAGAGAAGTGTAACTGATTACCTATTTAATAAAGATGTGGAATAAACCGAATGCCACTACCTTTGAAGCGACTCTCATACTATTAAGTTATAGTTTTACCAAACGTAAAGTGCACTTTGAACTTGCAGTTCATTAAATCAGCGTTGGAAAAGTCGAAGTGATTATGAGCTTAAGTGTCCTAACCTACGATTTGACGAAGAATTTTTTTCCTAACTGCTACAGATCCGAACATTGAATTCTCTCATTTTTTCCCACGAATGATTCTAAGGATTCAGCTGAATTTCTTGCATATTCTTATGTAACAGAGGCTTCGACTATCGCAACGTTCGTCAAGGGGACTGGTTGTTCAATGCCTCAGAAAATAATCCTATATCTCGATGGAATTTCCCAATCATTTCGAATTATTTTGCAGAAGATACCACCGATACATGAGAAGTACGCGTATATTACTTAAGAGAACGGTCCATTTTATCAATGACGAGCTGAGGCGCCCGTTGATTCTCAACGGGGATATAAAAATAAGCAGTAGGTAATATATGAGGTAATAACTTGTGCCGAGGAGAATCTAACATCTCTCACTTAGCTTGGATCAATGAAAATGTTATCCTAAATTAAAATGTATTTGCATATTTTATAATATATATTAATTGTAATATTTTCAAAATGATTAGAATTTGAAACCAAATCTAGAATCCAGAATAACAAAAGGAATCATCTTAGATTTTCTTTCCTCAAATTTGTAAGAATATTCTTCCTTAAGATTTTTCCTGGGTGCACGTCATTTCGTGCAATAATCACCCATTCCCTTATGTTTCTTTTAAATTTACTTATTAAGATAGTATTGCTTAGTTTCACATTGAATCCTCTAAGGGAGAAAATTTTGATGGAGACAATACTACTTGCGGTTTGCTCACGAATACAAAAGATCACCCGTGTAAAAAATGAGGCGATTGATTAAGTTATCATTTACCCGAAATGCTAATGTAATACGCGTTATTAGACGATTAGGGAAGTAGAGTCATTGTTCAAGCACCCACTGCCACACGCCAAGAGGCTGCACGCAGTATACACTTATCAATTTAAATCACCTTTAGTAGCTTCATTATTTTCAAATAGAGTCGGCAAATTCGAGGTGATGAAGAAACTTTCCCTAAATTATCATACGTTGCCTCCTGTGAATCAACACTGCAAATTGATCGAAAATGCAATTTCAGAATATTGCCTGCTATGAACATTCATTCATTATAAATATCTTTCATATGGATCTAAAATCACAGTGTATTCTTATGGGAAACGCAGTACCTCGGTTTCAACAATCGCATTCGTCGTCAAGGAGACTCGTTGTTTATAGCCTCAAAATTTCACGAAATTTCCGTTTATTTTTACCGAATTCTCGCCATTTTGACCCGATAACGATATTTGGCGACCAAAATAAGAATCTTTATTCATTTCTCTTTCTTTTGGTGCTTATCTCGATTTCGTAAACCTATTACTTCTAATTTAATTTTGCAAAAGAATTGCAGTCTGCAACCGATAAACGGGAGGTTTACGTGCATTTCTTATGAGAACGGTTTTTCTTGTCTGGGATCGAACTGGGGACCTTCAAGTAAATGAAAAGTAGCCTATTATCTGCGCAGGGATTACATTTAACAATCCTGAAAGTTTGAAAGTTGTGCCATTTATGGTTCTCGAGTTTTAGGCGAACATACATACACACATACACATATACACACACCTTATTTTATTATATTAGATCGAACTGGGGACATTGAGGTAGCTCAAAAGATTATTGGTCCAGGAAGAGGATTAAAAAGTCATGAATGTTAGAAGTCGTGCAATTAATGTATTCTTGGGGGCAAACTACAAGCAACATACTTTGGGAAAGTAGAGTAGTTCAACCACAAGTATATTACCAATAGAGGAAATGAACAAAAGGTTATTATAGCTATCCTTTCGATCCAGAAATGGATCTAGCTTCTCATACCTTAGCATAGTTCAAAGAGGGACTTTTTACAAGAAAAAATATTCAGCAGAAACCACAGTGTCGGTCGAAGTAGTACTAATTTCAAGGCTATCAATCTAAAACACTTTCTTGCACATTGATTTTTGCACTGAAACGCGTACGATGATTTCAAAATGTTATTTGGCTATGCCAATGGAGTTCAAAGGCGATCAAAATGAACATTAATCCTCTGAGCATGCGTGAAAATCGTTTTCTTTCTGGAATCTTTCTGAGGAGAATTTTGCCTCAAATCGAATACTTTAAATACATGTACACATTCGTATTGCGGCTGAATATTTTCTACTTATAGTCAATCGATCTTTAAGACGCATTTTGTTCATGGTTCTTTGTTGGAATGGACGAAAGTACCCTCACATTCTCTGCGAAAAAGAGGTAGGAGTATCATAATGCAATAATGGGAAAATTTGAATCTTTTGAAGGACAACTTTTTGTGGAAACGCATCCCAAGACCGAAGATGATAAAATGAAACTTGCAAGCATAGCTCTCTTTTACGGTCTTCACTTCAGCTCGTGCGAAGATTTATTCTAACTTTAGCTTTCCGTAGATATAGAATTCGAAATCGAATAGAATGAAATTCGAAAGTTCCGGCTATAAGTCGTAGTATTACGACGTTTAGAATCAACTGCAGTTTTGCTATTCTATAATGTGAATCGAGTGTGGTGTTAAATACACGGAAAAAAATCCGAACATTCAATACACAACATTCACGCAAATTGTGAAACGTCGTCTCCCACGAAAGAAAGGAATTATTTTTATTTTGATAATGGGCCTCGATCGATCCGAGACCAGTCATAGCGTAACACAACGTGTTAAAGAAGTATAGACAATTCTAATCGCTTTCACCTTTTTTATAGAGAAAATTGAATATAAGTTAATCTTCGGTGGAATTTTAGACAAGTTTCATGTTGATGATATTAAATTATGATTCATATGCAACCCGTGGGCTTTATTCTTTGGTCAGTTGTGAAGTGAGAGGCTCCTGAGATAATACTCGAATCATTAGATTAACATTAACCGGTTTCCTAAACATCGGATTACCATAAAAGGGCTGAATGCAATCAAAAACTTATGTGACAATCGTTCGAAGCTTTTTGTTATGTATGAGAAAAACAAACAATGTCAATGTGTTATTGAAGGCATTTACTGATGGATGGTGAATGTTTTTCCAAATATTATGTTTAATTATTAAATTAAGTACATCAACGGAAGAGAAAGTTATGGTTCCCATCTCCTTTTATAGAGTCAACTTTAAAAGTTTAAAGGAGGAATGAAATGTCATTATTGATCCGATACTTAAAATGTAAATAAGTGAAAGAAATCCATCAGGACATCAACGAATCCCACCAAGAGATATTTACCGTCGAGTCAATAGAACTGTGCACTTTTTATAAGCAATAAAACGACCATCCATCAAAACGTAACACTGATGACATTTTATGTCTTTTGGTATCAACATTGTGTGAATCCTATGACTTTTCTAATATAATATCTCAGTTGAAATAGTACTGTGCCATCGATAAACGCGAAGGGTGTGTTTTCTTTATAAAGTAGGATTATTCATTGGTTACGATCGGGGTAACATGAAGGTAAATAAAATGTAAACTTCTATCTGCACAAGGAGTACATTTTTAGACATCTAAATTAGGGCAGATCTTGGTCTTGGAATAAAAGCGATCGTGCACTCATTCTGGCACATCCTGCTTATTCATATTTATCATGCATTTATTTGGGTCCACTCACTGGAGACCTGAGCATTGCATTGACGTCGATATTCTTTATATCGAAATAATTGATTTAAACAAAAGCATTGTATTGAAAGGGCGACACAATTCAAATTATGATTTTTGAAATTGTTCATTATGTAATCAGAAATCATTTAAAATTTAATGAAATAAGTTTTTATTTTGACCGATAGGTACTACTAGAGTCAAAGTCGGGCGGAAATCTATTTTCATAGTTTTATATTCAAGTGTTACATTCGATATTATTACGCTAGAAAATCTAGTTACATTAAAATAACATCACTAAAATAGTCCATCGGCCGCTCCGAATTAATATTAAATATAACAAGTATTTAATCGACTTCCGGTCCGGACCGAGCCAAGTATCATCGGAAAGCTAATCAGAATCCTTCCTATATAAAGGATATAATGGGAACCTATGTGTTCCTTAAGATGCTGCTTAAGAATAAAAAAATTGAGAAATAGATTTTAATTCGGTAGTATATGGCAGCAAGCTGAAATGCCACTCGATACTCTATGGGGAATTAATTTTCGAATGGTCTATTATACGAGTCGTGAAGTTTCTAATTCTTACTTATGTCCTTCAATAGATCCTAGGAATGGAGTTGGAAACTGAAACGCTCTCTATATAATATTTTATCAATTATATAATTAAAGCATACCGTTATGATAATAATTTTTAAGCATCCTCAAGTAAATCCTGCCGATAACCGACCGAACTTTATTTGCAACATGTAGAACATATTACTTATACTTAGAAATAATTAGCTAACGCTGTGAACACATTTTAAGTTACTATATGTACATTTAATTTGCCCTTCAAATGGACTCCGAACTTAAGAGGTTAAACATGACAATGCCCCTAACGTCTAACAACAGTTTTTTGCCAATGCTACGATTAAAATACAAGGCTTGATTGAATGATCAAGTCGAATTTTCATACGAGGCATCGATTAAATCAAAATCTGCCGTGCGAATGAAGCTTCGAGGCTATAAGAAAGAGATCTAACTGCGTTTAGAATGGTTCGTTACGGCCTGAGTCGCCACGAATCGATCCGAGGACACTTTTCAAACGAAATGCTTATATTCTTTGAAATTGGGTTACTTTCTATAATGTTAACATTTGATGATTGTATCACGTGTTCTTCGATCTTTATGAGAAAATTAACCAAAACTCTTTTCCGGTATAGAATTCTTGAACTGCCCGTTCATCATGATTGTTAATAAATCATTGATGTTTACATTCCGGTTTCGAAATACTCCTCCCCTTACGAAAACACCAAATAGCTGATGTAACTAAAAAAGAGAAGTGTAACTGATTACCTATTTAATAAAGATGTGGAATAAACCGAATGCCACTACCTTTGAAGCGACTCTCATACTATTAAGTTATAGTTTTACCAAACGTAAAGTGCACTTTGAACTTGCAGTTCATTAAATCAGCGTTGGAAAAGTCGAAGTGATTATGAGCTTAAGTGTCCTAACCTACGATTTGACGAAGAATTTTTTTCCTAACTGCTACAGATCCGAACATTGAATTCTCTCATTTTTTCCCACGAATGATTCTAAGGATTCAGCTGAATTTCTTGCATATTCTTATGTAACAGAGGCTTCGACTATCGCAACGTTCGTCAAGGGGACTGGTTGTTCAATGCCTCAGAAAATAATCCTATATCTCGATGGAATTTCCCAATCATTTCGAATTATTTTGCAGAAGATACCACCGATACATGAGAAGTACGCGTATATTACTTAAGAGAACGGTCCATTTTATCAATGACGAGCTGAGGCGCCCGTTGATTCTCAACGGGGATATAAAAATAAGCAGTAGGTAATATATGAGGTAATAACTTGTGCCGAGGAGAATCTAACATCTCTCACTTAGCTTGGATCAATGAAAATGTTATCCTAAATTAAAATGTATTTGCATATTTTATAATATATATTAATTGTAATATTTTCAAAATGATTAGAATTTGAAACCAAATCTAGAATCCAGAATAACAAAAGGAATCATCTTAGATTTTCTTTCCTCAAATTTGTAAGAATATTCTTCCTTAAGATTTTTCCTGGGTGCACGTCATTTCGTGCAATAATCACCCATTCCCTTATGTTTCTTTTAAATTTACTTATTAAGATAGTATTGCTTAGTTTCACATTGAATCCTCTAAGGGAGAAAATTTTGATGGAGACAATACTACTTGCGGTTTGCTCACGAATACAAAAGATCACCCGTGTAAAAAATGAGGCGATTGATTAAGTTATCATTTACCCGAAATGCTAATGTAATACGCGTTATTAGACGATTAGGGAAGTAGAGTCATTGTTCAAGCACCCACTGCCACACGCCAAGAGGCTGCACGCAGTATACACTTATCAATTTAAATCACCTTTAGTAGCTTCATTATTTTCAAATAGAGTCGGCAAATTCGAGGTGATGAAGAAACTTTCCCTAAATTATCATACGTTGCCTCCTGTGAATCAACACTGCAAATTGATCGAAAATGCAATTTCAGAATATTGCCTGCTATGAACATTCATTCATTATAAATATCTTTCATATGGATCTAAAATCACAGTGTATTCTTATGGGAAACGCAGTACCTCGGTTTCAACAATCGCATTCGTCGTCAAGGAGACTCGTTGTTTATAGCCTCAAAATTTCACGAAATTTCCGTTTATTTTTACCGAATTCTCGCCATTTTGACCCGATAACGATATTTGGCGACCAAAATAAGAATCTTTATTCATTTCTCTTTCTTTTGGTGCTTATCTCGATTTCGTAAACCTATTACTTCTAATTTAATTTTGCAAAAGAATTGCAGTCTGCAACCGATAAACGGGAGGTTTACGTGCATTTCTTATGAGAACGGTTTTTCTTGTCTGGGATCGAACTGGGGACCTTCAAGTAAATGAAAAGTAGCCTATTATCTGCGCAGGGATTACATTTAACAATCCTGAAAGTTTGAAAGTTGTGCCATTTATGGTTCTCGAGTTTTAGGCGAACATACATACACACATACACACATACACACACCTTATTTTATTATATTAGATCGAACTGGGGACATTGAGGTAGCTCAAAAGATTATTGGTCCAGGAAGAGGATTAAAAAGTCATGAATGTTAGAAGTCGTGCAATTAATGTATTCTTGGGGGCAAACTACAAGCAACATACTTTGGGAAAGTAGAGTAGTTCAACCACAAGTATATTACCAATAGAGGAAATGAACAAAAGGTTATTATAGCTATCCTTTCGATCCAGAAATGGATCTAGCTTCTCATACCTTAGCATAGTTCAAAGAGGGACTTTTTACAAGAAAAAATATTCAGCAGAAACCACAGTGTCGGTCGAAGTAGTACTAATTTCAAGGCTATCAATCTAAAACACTTTCTTGCACATTGATTTTTGCACTGAAACGCGTACGATGATTTCAAAATGTTATTTGGCTATGCCAATGGAGTTCAAAGGCGATCAAAATGAACATTAATCCTCTGAGCATGCGTGAAAATCGTTTTCTTTCTGGAATCTTTCTGAGGAGAATTTTGCCTCAAATCGAATACTTTAAATACATGTACACATTCGTATTGCGGCTGAATATTTTCTACTTATAGTCAATCGATCTTTAAGACGCATTTTGTTCATGGTTCTTTGTTGGAATGGACGAAAGTACCCTCACATTCTCTGCGAAAAAGAGGTAGGAGTATCATAATGCAATAATGGGAAAATTTGAATCTTTTGAAGGACAACTTTTTGTGGAAACGCATCCCAAGACCGAAGATGATAAAATGAAACTTGCAAGCATAGCTCTCTTTTACGGTCTTCACTTCAGCTCGTGCGAAGATTTATTCTAACTTTAGCTTTCCGTAGATATAGAATTCGAAATCGAATAGAATGAAATTCGAAAGTTCCGGCTATAAGTCGTAGTATTACGACGTTTAGAATCAACTGCAGTTTTGCTATTCTATAATGTGAATCGAGTGTGGTGTTAAATACACGGAAAAAAATCCGAACATTCAATACACAACATTCACGCAAATTGTGAAACGTCGTCTCCCACGAAAGAAAGGAATTATTTTTATTTTGATAATGGGCCTCGATCGATCCGAGACCAGTCATAGCGTAACACAACGTGTTAAAGAAGTATAGACAATTCTAATCGCTTTCACCTTTTTTATAGAGAAAATTGAATATAAGTTAATCTTCGGTGGAATTTTAGACAAGTTTCATGTTGATGATATTAAATTATGATTCATATGCAACCCGTGGGCTTTATTCTTTGGTCAGTTGTGAAGTGAGAGGCTCCTGAGATAATACTCGAATCATTAGATTAACATTAACCGGTTTCCTAAACATCGGATTACCATAAAAGGGCTGAATGCAATCAAAAACTTATGTGACAATCGTTCGAAGCTTTTTGTTATGTATGAGAAAAACAAACAATGTCAATGTGTTATTGAAGGCATTTACTGATGGATGGTGAATGTTTTTCCAAATATTATGTTTAATTATTAAATTAAGTACATCAACGGAAGAGAAAGTTATGGTTCCCATCTCCTTTTATAGAGTCAACTTTAAAAGTTTAAAGGAGGAATGAAATGTCATTATTGATCCGATACTTAAAATGTAAATAAGTGAAAGAAATCCATCAGGACATCAACGAATCCCACCAAGAGATATTTACCGTCGAGTCAATAGAACTGTGCACTTTTTATAAGCAATAAAACGACCATCCATCAAAACGTAACACTGATGACATTTTATGTCTTTTGGTATCAACATTGTGTGAATCCTATGACTTTTCTAATATAATATCTCAGTTGAAATAGTACTGTGCCATCGATAAACGCGAAGGGTGTGTTTTCTTTATAAAGTAGGATTATTCATTGGTTACGATCGGGGTAACATGAAGGTAAATAAAATGTAAACTTCTATCTGCACAAGGAGTACATTTTTAGACATCTAAATTAGGGCAGATCTTGGTCTTGGAATAAAAGCGATCGTGCACTCATTCTGGCACATCCTGCTTATTCATATTTATCATGCATTTATTTGGGTCCACTCACTGGAGACCTGAGCATTGCATTGACGTCGATATTCTTTATATCGAAATAATTGATTTAAACAAAAGCATTGTATTGAAAGGGCGACACAATTCAAATTATGATTTTTGAAATTGTTCATTATGTAATCAGAAATCATTTAAAATTTAATGAAATAAGTTTTTATTTTGACCGATAGGTACTACTAGAGTCAAAGTCGGGCGGAAATCTATTTTCATAGTTTTATATTCAAGTGTTACATTCGATATTATTACGCTAGAAAATCTAGTTACATTAAAATAACATCACTAAAATAGTCCATCGGCCGCTCCGAATTAATATTAAATATAACAAGTATTTAATCGACTTCCGGTCCGGACCGAGCCAAGTATCATCGGAAAGCTAATCAGAATCCTTCCTATATAAAGGATGTAATGGGAACCTATGTGTTCCTTAAGATGCTGCTTAAGAATAAAAAAATTGAGAAATAGATTTTAATTCGGTAGTATATGGCAGCAAGCTGAAATGCCACTCGATACTCTATGGGGAATTAATTTTCGAATGGTCTATTATACGAGTCGTGAAGTTTCTAATTCTTACTTATGTCCTTCAATAGATCCTAGGAATGGAGTTGGAAACTGAAACGCTCTCTATATAATATTTTATCAATTATATAATTAAAGCATATCGTTATGATAATAATTTTTAAGCATCCTCAAGTAAATCCTGCCGATAACCGACCGAACTTTATTTGCAACATGTAGAACATATTACTTATACTTAGAAATAATTAGCTAACGCTGTGAACACATTTTAAGTTACTATATGTACATTTAATTTGCCCTTCAAATGGACTCCGAACTTAAGAGGTTAAACATGACAATGCCCCTAACGTCTAACAACAGTTTTTTGCCAATGCTACGATTAAAATACAAGGCTTGATTGAATGATCAAGTCGAATTTTCATACGAGGCATCGATTAAATCAAAATCTGCCGTGCGAATGAAGCTTCGAGTCTATAAGAAAGAGATCTAACTGCGTTTAGAATGGTTCGTTACGGCCTGAGTCGCCACGAATCGATCCGAGGACACTTTTCAAACGAAATGCTTATATTCTTTGAAATTGGGTTAATTTCTATAATGTTAACATTTGATGATTGTATCACGTGTTCTTCGATCTTTATGAGAAAATTAACCAAAACTCTTTTCCGGTATAGAATTCTTGAACTGCCCGTTCATCATGATTGTTAATAAATCATTGATGTTTACATTCCGGTTTCGAAATACTCCTCCCCTTACGAAAACACCAAATAGCTGATGTAACTAAAAAAGAGAAGTGTAACTGATTACCTATTTAATAAAGATGTGGAATAAACCGAATGCCACTACCTTTGAAGCGACTCTCATACTATTAAGTTATAGTTTTACCAAACGTAAAGTGCACTTTGAACTTGCAGTTCATTAAATCAGCGTTGGAAAAGTCGAAGTGATTATGAGCTTAAGTGTCCTAACCTACGATTTGACGAAGAATTTTTTTCCTAACTGCTACAGATCCGAACATTGAATTCTCTCATTTTTTCCCACGAATGATTCTAAGGATTCAGCTGAATTTCTTGCATATTCTTATGTAACAGAGGCTTCGACTATCGCAACGTTCGTCAAGGGGACTGGTTGTTCATTGCCTCAGAAAATAATCCTATATCTCGATGGAATTTCCCAATCATTTCGAATTATTTTGCAGAAGATACCACCGATACATGAGAAGTACGCGTATATTACTTAAGAGAACGGTCCATTTTATCAATGACGAGCTGAGGCGCCCGTTGATTCTCAACGGGGATATAAAAATAAGCAGTAGGTAATATATGAGGTAATAACTTGTGCCGAGGAGAATCTAACATCTCTCACTTAGCTTGGATCAATGAAAATGTTATCCTAAATTAAAATGTATTTGCATATTTTATAATATATATTAATTGTAATATTTTCAAAATGATTAGAATTTGAAACCAAATCTAGAATCCAGAATAACAAAAGGAATCATCTTAGATTTTCTTTCCTCAAATTTGTAAGAATATTCTTCCTTAAGATTTTTCCTGGGTGCACGTCATTTCGTGCAATAATCACCCATTCCCTTATGTTTCTTTTAAATTTACTTATTAAGATAGTATTGCTTAGTTTCACATTGAATCCTCTAAGGGAGAAAATTTTGATGGAGACAATACTACTTGCGGTTTGCTCACGAATACAAAAGATCACCCGTGTAAAAAATGAGGCGATTGATTAAGTTATCATTTACCCGAAATGCTAATGTAATACGCGTTATTAGACGATTAGGGAAGTAGAGTCATTGTTCAAGCACCCACTGCCACACGCCAAGAGGCTGCACGCAGTATACACTTATCAATTTAAATCACCTTTAGTAGCTTCATTATTTTCAAATAGAGTCGGCAAATTCGAGGTGATGAAGAAACTTTCCCTAAATTATCATACGTTGCCTCCTGTGAATCAACACTGCAAATTGATCGAAAATGCAATTTCAGAATATTGCCTGCTATGAACATTCATTCATTATAAATATCTTTCATATGGATCTAAAATCACAGTGTATTCTTATGGGAAACGCAGTACCTCGGTTTCAACAATCGCATTCGTCGTCAAGGAGACTCGTTGTTTATAGCCTCAAAATTTCACGAAATTTCCGTTTATTTTTACCGAATTCTCGCCATTTTGACCCGATAACGATATTTGGCGACCAAAATAAGAATCTTTATTCATTTCTCTTTCTTTTGGTGCTTATCTCGATTTCGTAAACCTATTACTTCTAATTTAATTTTGCAAAAGAATTGCAGTCTGCAACCGATAAACGGGAGGTTTACGTGCATTTCTTATGAGAACGGTTTTTCTTGTCTGGGATCGAACTGGGGACCTTCAAGTAAATGAAAAGTAGCCTATTATCTGCGCAGGGATTACATTTAACAATCCTGAAAGTTTGAAAGTTGTGCCATTTATGGTTCTCGAGTTTTAGGCGAACATACATACACACATACACACATACACACACCTTATTTTATTATATTAGATCGAACTGGGGACATTGAGGTAGCTCAAAAGATTATTGGTCCAGGAAGAGGATTAAAAAGTCATGAATGTTAGAAGTCGTGCAATTAATGTATTCTTGGGGGCAAACTACAAGCAACATACTTTGGGAAAGTAGAGTAGTTCAACCACAAGTATATTACCAATAGAGGAAATGAACAAAAGGTTATTATAGCTATCCTTTCGATCCAGAAATGGATCTAGCTTCTCATACCTTAGCATAGTTCAAAGAGGGACTTTTTACAAGAAAAAATATTCAGCAGAAACCACAGTGTCGGTCGAAGTAGTACTAATTTCAAGGCTATCAATCTAAAACACTTTCTTGCACATTGATTTTTGCACTGAAACGCGTACGATGATTTCAAAATGTTATTTGGCTATGCCAATGGAGTTCAAAGGCGATCAAAATGAACATTAATCCTCTGAGCATGCGTGAAAATCGTTTTCTTTCTGGAATCTTTCTGAGGAGAATTTTGCCTCAAATCGAATACTTTAAATACATGTACACATTCGTATTGCGGCTGAATATTTTCTACTTATAGTCAATCGATCTTTAAGACGCATTTTGTTCATGGTTCTTTGTTGGAATGGACGAAAGTACCCTCACATTCTCTGCGAAAAAGAGGTAGGAGTATCATAATGCAATAATGGGAAAATTTGAATCTTTTGAAGGACAACTTTTTGTGGAAACGCATCCCAAGACCGAAGATGATAAAATGAAACTTGCAAGCATAGCTCTCTTTTACGGTCTTCACTTCAGCTCGTGCGAAGATTTATTCTAACTTTAGCTTTCCGTAGATATAGAATTCGAAATCGAATAGAATGAAATTCGAAAGTTCCGGCTATAAGTCGTAGTATTACGACGTTTAGAATCAACTGCAGTTTTGCTATTCTATAATGTGAATCGAGTGTGGTGTTAAATACACGGAAAAAAATCCGAACATTCAATACACAACATTCACGCAAATTGTGAAACGTCGTCTCCCACGAAAGAAAGGAATTATTTTTATTTTGATAATGGGCCTCGATCGATCCGAGACCAGTCATAGCGTAACACAACGTGTTAAAGAAGTATAGACAATTCTAATCGCTTTCACCTTTTTTATAGAGAAAATTGAATATAAGTTAATCTTCGGTGGAATTTTAGACAAGTTTCATGTTGATGATATTAAATTATGATTCATATGCAACCCGTGGGCTTTATTCTTTGGTCAGTTGTGAAGTGAGAGGCTCCTGAGATAATACTCGAATCATTAGATTAACATTAACCGGTTTCCTAAACATCGGATTACCATAAAAGGGCTGAATGCAATCAAAAACTTATGTGACAATCGTTCGAAGCTTTTTGTTATGTATGAGAAAAACAAACAATGTCAATGTGTTATTGAAGGCATTTACTGATGGATGGTGAATGTTTTTCCAAATATTATGTTTAATTATTGAATTAAGTACATCAACGGAAGAGAAAGTTATGGTTCCCATCTCCTTTTATAGAGTCAACTTTAAAAGTTTAAAGGAGGGATGAAATGTCATTATTGATCCGATACTTAAAAATGTAAATAAGTGAAAGAAATCCATCAGGACATCAACGAATCCCACCAAGAGATATTTACCGTCGAGTCAATAGAACTGTGCACTTTTTATAAGCAATAAAAACGACCATCCATCAAAACGTAACACTGATGAAATTTCATGTCTTTTGGTATCAACATTGTGTGAATCCTATGAATTTTCTAATATAATATCTCAGTTGAAATAGTACTGTGCCATCGATAAACGCGAAGGGTGTGTTTTCTTTATAAAGTAGGATTATTCATTGGTTACGATCGGGGTAACATGAAGGTAAATAAAATGTAAACTTCTATCTGCACAAGGAGTACATTTTTAGACATCTAAATTAGGGCAGATCTTGGTCTTGGAATAAAAGCGATCGTGCACTCATTCTGGCACATCCTGCTTATTCATATTTATCATGCATTTATTTGGGTCCACTCACTGGAGACCTGAGCATTGCATTGACGTCGATATTCTTTATATCGAAATAATTGATTTAAACAAAAGCATTGTATTGAAAGGGCGACACAATTCAAATTATGATTTTTGAAATTGTTCATTATGTAATCAGAAATCATTTAAAATTTAATGAAATAAGTTTTTATTTTGACCGATAGGTACTACTAGAGTCAAAGTCGGGCGGAAATCTATTTTCATAGTTTTATATTCAAGTGTTACATTCGATATTATTACGCTAGAAAATCTAGTTACATTAAAATAACATCACTAAAATAGTCCATCGGCCGCTCCGAATTAATATTAAATATAACAAGTATTTAATCGACTTCCGGTCCGGACCGAGCCAAGTATCATCGGAAAGCTAATCAGAATCCTTCCTATATAAAGGATGTAATGGGAACCTATGTGTTCCTTAAGATGCTGCTTAAGAATAAAAAAATTGAGAAATAGATTTTAATTCGGTAGTATATGGCAGCAAGCTGAAATGCCACTCGATACTCTATGGGGAATTAATTTTCGAATGGTCTATTATACGAGTTTATGTTACGTTTAGGATCAATGGCAATTCTATAATTTGATTCGAGTGTGGAGGTAATTACACAGGAAAAAAGAATCCCAGTATGCAATACATAAAACTCACGGAAATTGTGAATCGTCGTCTCCCAAGGTAGACAGGAATTTCCTTTATTGTTATAATGGGTCTCAGTCAATACAAGATTAATCTCAGCGGAACGCAACGTGTTAAAGAAGTAAAGAAAATTTATTACAATAATCTTCAGTGATTCTATCATAGAATAGAACTTCAGATTGGGTAATGTAATATTTTTGTTCTCCTTCCGCACACTGTCTAAGTCAAAGTTTTTCGGATAATAAACTTCACCTAATGAATTATTTAAATTGTCTGATGGTTGCCGTCAGCATGGAAAATTTGATGAATGACATACTAATTGTGACTTACTCGACCATAATTACTCCCAAGTAATGCAAGAGTAAGCTTTGATACCTAAATTTATGATGTTAGTCACTGAAAACACCTCTATGATAGTGCGGCCCTATGAAATTAAAATGTAGCAGAAGCATAGTTAGTGCACGATTCATATATTAGGTATTCATTATGACGAAAAGTTTTTTAAAAGATTTCAAATTGTTTTAATCTATGATTCCAACATCTCTTACGGATGTGTTAAGAGTAGGACATGTAAATTATGTGAATCCTCCGTTCCTTTTAATCGGTAAAGCAAATCTAGTTTCAGTAAGGTAATCGGAAATAATCTTCAGCTAAAAGCAATGCCTTAAGCTTTTTAAGGGTGATCCTACAAACACTATTATCTCTAATCGCGTTGTCTAACAGGAAAAATGTAGCATGATTAGGAATAGCCCCTTCCCCCTTTGAAAAGTTTCAATCTAACCCTTGCACCAGGTGGTAAACAGGAAAAGAAAAATGAGAGGAGCTCACGACCTCGGGACAAGTATTTGAGTATTTCTAACGGTAGGTGCATAAAGAGGTATATGGGATACCATACTCTAACATTGTAGAGACCTCTCAAAAACTACCACTGCTTATAGAAAGACCTATGATGCCTATCACTTTATAATATGAGGATGTAAAGAAAGAATATTAACTTACCTTCCAATGAGTATTCCATGATGAGCAGTGTTAACGTATAACACCGAATACTAAACACACTAAACACTGAAAACTGCACACATTTCAAATCACAGTTCACTCACTTTTCCACTCACACAGCACTCACTACACACAAATATCACTCCCTTATTCTGGCTCTTCGCGGTCACCTGAAGGTAAGGAGGCCGAATTGTGCCGGGTCGTTCTTCACAAGCACCTTCTCGCCCTGGAGAGGAACTCCCCGCTGCAGGACCTCTGGTCAAATTGCAACGACGAATCCAAAGGCCAACTCCTGAAATCCTTCCTCCAGCTGTGGAATCCCATCCCAGCGGTCGAAGTCGCCCTTCAGCCAAGGTTTATGTCTTTGTGCTACTCGTAGGCCTCCGAGATAAATTGAGAAAGGAATGCATTGAAATCTTGCTACGTAAGATCTTATGAAAAGAGCTCAAAACAACGTAACTTCCCTGAATTTATATTTTTGAAGCCACACTCAACAATTAAAATTGCTCTATGGCTCTCAATTAAAATTTACATAGCCATCAAACATTGTCAAATGTTGTAACAAAAAGAAATGAATTTGGTGAGAAAGGCTTTATATTCTGGAGTTGAAGAGTACATTTTGTACTCTGCTTATAGAAAATTAAAATGAAACTATACTCAGTAATAACGAGAGGAGGTCTTTATGTAATGAAAATGTATTACGAGATATGCACAAGCATAATCATTTCTATTTTCTAAGTTAATCAAAAGCCTCTCATGAAGCTTCTAAAAGGCGTCATTCTATCATTTTACTACTTTTGTGGAACGACATGCTAATTTGAAAGAAAAAGAAATTTGTATATTTCAACGTTAATGGATTTTATCAATTATTCATTAATCTAAAGCAGCTTTGAGCGTTGGGTAAGAAGAGGGTAAGGGTTTAGAAATGTGCACTCATTGGTAAGATTTTCGCCAGAAGAAACCTCCATCATTTCTAAGACGTCGAGCTTCCTCCCTTTCGATTCCCGGTGGAGAAGTTTCGCCAAAAAGGAACTCTGCTTTCCGCTGTCCAGTAGGTGGGCGCCACAGCCATGTTTTATGAACCTGTTTTTGGATGAAGATTGTCTATGATTTTGAATCATATTTATTATTTCTCTTAATCAATACAGTACCCAAATTATAGACGCAATAACATAGGTCTCATACTTCTTAATTCTACATTACGAAGAAGGACGGCTAAGAGTTTGTGGGAAAAAATCCTCGAAGCTGAAGGCTTTTGATGGAAAAACCCACGTATCGGGAAAACAACCGCACAAGAAGCGGGATGAAAAAACCCGCGAAACACAGGAAATGCATAATAAACAAAAAATTGAATGAAATCTAACACTTAAAATTCTAAAACTACCTAAGCCTAATCTATAGAATTCAACGTTAACACAGAGCAAAAATTAAATATCTAGCTCTAAGAATACAACAACAATCAGGCAAAATAGTTAATAATTGTTTCTATGTGGCTGGTTTCTTGGGCCCCGCTATTCTCCTCTGAAAGCCACCTTAAAGTATAATTCTTTCAAATCTAAGGATAAGTTACAGATAATAGTAAAATTAACAAAGAACGTATTTCAGAAGTGAATTTAAAGTATGAGTATGTTTGACATGATTGTCAAAATCTACCTCGAATTAGTGATGAGTGTTTGCCGTCGTTCATTCAGAGTCACAGGGATTAATGATATGTAAGGAAATAAATAAAAGTAATGTAAAATTATAATATGCTATAATATCTTGATAATGTATTTCACAATACATTAAGCTATATATTAGCTCTATTCATACTTAAAACCCTGGTAAATACAACAAATACCTCAGTAACCGATCCATCCTCCATAGTTCCTAATTACCATGCCAAGAGGCTCTGCCATTCATTGCACCACGCGGAGACACACTGATGGCCCTATGTTCTCCCACGCGTCCTCAATAGTTTCAAGTAATTTGCTCCTGTCTTGAGGGCGGTCTTGCTTTTGAAGATTTTTTGCCATAATACCCCATATATTTTCAATGGGATTAAGGTCCGGGCTCCTTGCTGGCCAGCTTAATTTCTTACGTTGTGTTTCCTCTGGTAAACAAAAGTTGTTATTGCCAAGTGTGTGTTCTTTCTCCACAAGCATTAACCTTCCTCTGCGAGTTCTCTTTCGGAAGCACTTCAATCCAAGATAAGTCATTAAGCAAATTCTTCTCCTTTCTCAGCAGTTATCACGGGAATATCCCAATTGAGCAACAAAACATAGGGATGATTATGTCACTTCTGTATGATAGAACTAAGTATCGCCATAAAATAGAAAACACCCAAATAAAATATATTTTAAACCATCATTGAGATGCTTGACACCAAGCTAAACCTTCTCAAGTAAACTGAATCACTTAAAATTTACTGAACGAATCTCGATCATTTTTAAATATCTAAACCGTTTGCATATACATTTTCTATTTCAAGAAACAAAGTAGCCATTCACTGATAAGAGAACTATTAGGTTGAAACCGAACATATCAATTAATTCGGTCTGGATCGTTACACGCCAAGGTATTTATACATGATTGTATATTTGTATTAGTTTATTGATGTTAAAAATCTATGAATCGGTAAACGTTATTTCTTAGTCTTCATTTTCAGAGAAGATTCGCATCTTCTACTGTTTGCTACACTACAAGGGGCAAACTGTAAAGAACGTACCCATCTTCCGAGAAAAAGAGCGCTGACAGCCCTCTGAAACTTCAACTTTGCCTTGCAACATAGAGGAGAATTATCCTGTAGTGCAGGCGAGTAGCGCAGTGCAAACTGCCACACACGTTTCCTGCCGCTCAGAGACGAAGTTATCAGGACACTAGAAAGGAAATAAGGCATTGTAAACCCTAAGAGTAACATAAAATCATCGAATCGGAAGATCGTTGCAATCCCGAAGAGTCATCCGTAAGATATAACACCGATAAATATTGAAAAACTAGATGTATAGACTTCTCAAAAGTTCTTACATTGCTAAGGAGTTCAACGTTGAGAGACTACAGAAGAGCTCCGTTCAAATGCTCCGACTGCTATGAGTCAATTGCAGGAAAGCGACCGCACCAATTCCGCCAAAATTGAACACTCATACCAACGCTACGAATTCAGGATGGAGAAGGGCGGTATAGGATTTCTCTTGTTCCATTACAGCCAAGCGTGGATAAATATGTCTGGGAGTGTAGGGATACGGTTTCATCATTCGAATGCATATTGTATTTTCATAAAAGACTTTTATGTGATTTATCAGTAATTATGTAAACTTCTCCAATTCTTTAATCATTGAATTTATAGTGTTTGCGGGGGTCCTGGATAGCCGTGTGGACAGCGAGTTCGACTTCGATGAAAGTGGTTCATAGTACAGATGTTTCCAGCAAATTTATTGCATTTATGCATCTCATGATTTAAAATTTTACATTTTCTGAATATCTCCAACTGCATTTATTATGTAGAAGAATATTTAAATTTATTGAATTATTTTGTTCTTACCCTCATCAACTAATTTCATTTTATTTATTGTTGAGGGTGATTGAATGTTTTTGTTACAAGAAGATATCAATTCTCCTAAACTCTGAATAAATAACCTCATCAATTATTTGCATTGCTTTCGTTGATTCCCAAAGAGAATGCCATCTATATGGGGACCATGTCTTTAAGTTCTAATTTCATGTCTAACACCTTTATTTACTAATTTTGTAAGTCAAGAGGAGGCCATGATAGATGTATACAATCTAGCTGCTTGACAGCAAACATCGTGATCCGTTTTCTTTGATGTGAAATAAGCAGTGATTTCAGAGTATGCAATTGTGGCCATCAATCAACAAGGCATTATCAGTCCTTAGTCAAAGGTAAAGAAGGTGTTGTTTTATTCTGAAAATCAGTTACAGCTTTTTAGGAGGCCCTAAAAATTCTCTTGTCATGGGAATCTTCTCAAATCTTGACTATAAAGTTTTAAAAATGTATGCCATACATTATTTTTAAGAGAAATGGGAAGGTCTGCCATAACATTTTCTTCCATATTTGGGGATAAATAAAAGTCAAGAAAAGGATTCAGGAATTTAATACATGTTCATAAGTTTACAGAGAGAGATATTTTAGAATATTTTCATGATTACAAAGTCTGATAATATTTTAATTTATTTCAGATACCTTGGATAAGCCACACTATTATATCAGTAAAGCTCTTTCTCTGCTCAAGGTGCATAAAATCCAAAACTCCAGTTTCAATGATCTTGATAACTTTACAGACTGACATCATCATCTATTGTCTGTATTCAGTAAAAAACAACAGCTTAAATACATTGAAATATGTAACATTTCTAAGGAATGATCACGATTCTTGTATATACACTTGGGATCAATAACTAATACAATAAATATCAAGAGTTCAATTTATAAATGTTTAAGGACCTGCTCATGAAATGAGAAACATCTAATTAAAGATAGATGTAAAAATTGTGGAAATTGCAAGGAGTATTAAGAAAATTTCAAAATTTCATTTAAGAAAACTAAAGGTAAATATTTCTCTATTGTAATATTATTGAGGATAGTCAAATTCTTCATCATTCATTGAAGATGCAAAATATGGAAGATAATTTGCAGGACTCGTTGATTGCTATCTGAAGAAGAGCAGGGGGGTGTTTCTGAGTCTCCACAGATTGGTGGCAACAGATTCAAACCGAGTTAATCGTAAAGTAATCCATCTACCAACTTCTGTGCGTTTCACACTTCCAAGCGGAAAGAAATCCATCTTGGGTATGACGTCACTCCTCATCCCAGTTGAGAAACGATGAAACATCATAAGAAATCACACATTCCGAAGAGACAAGTGAGCAGAGAAAAACAGCTTTCCAATAAACAGTAATTTTTGTAAATTAATTTCCTGCATTTGAGCATTTGAAACAAATGTGTGGTAATATTTTACACAATTGTGTTCGTTTATACTTCGAATAATCGCAATCTATGTACCCATTTTGAATCATATTGTATGATTGTAAATTATCACTAAATTTGCTGAGGTATTTATCAATGCCTTGATCAAAACATTCTAAGTACATTTACATTGCTGCTGGAAATAATCAATAATTTTTAATATTGCATTTAAAAGCTCTTAGCATGAGGGTATCTAGCCAGCAGAGGGAAGTGGTTGCTTACACATCTCATGATGTGTCTAGTTCCAGTGAGAGTGCACCTCATTGTGAGGTGTAGGCAACATCTTCCTCTACTCCGCCACCTTTGAAAGGTTTACACAAAAAGGTTAATTGCTCCACTAAAATGGAATTGCATTCTATGCTTTATTACTACAGATGACTTGATAAAAGCAATTCTTTTTAAGATGAGTTTTGATAAGGTTTTATAAATTTTCCTATGTGAAGATTGGAGATGAACCCTATACCTTCATGTTAACTTAACTATTCGGGAAAATAGATTGCAAGTGAACTTTGTTTGGAATGATATGATAATATCTAAGGATAGTAGAACATTATCTAAGGCTTAGAAGGAAAGGAAATTTATAAATATCCTTGTTCAATTCCATTCTGTTTTTATTTACCATTACAGCCATTTCTACATATACTGGGACACACAGATATACTCAGGAAGGTCATACATACAAAATAATACATGGATATAATATAAATACTTATTTACAATAAAAAATGTATAGATAGAAACATACTCTACATATATAAGCTTTAAAATCATGATCTTAGCTGTCATACCATACATTGGACATAAGGTACAATATTATGTATAATCTTTTCAGATTAAGGAACCTCTGGAAATAAGTGTACATACGTATCTTTTATTTGGATATTCTATGGTTGATTTGTTTTCTATTGTTATTTATTTTTAAAGTAGCAGCTTTTTTATATAAAATTATTTATTGAAGCAGAAGCCATTTCTTAAAATTTACATTTTTATTTTGAAGCAGTCTCTTTTTTGTCGTTAAGTTGAGATATATTTTATCATTTTAGGGCCCATTTCCATTTCATACATCTATTTCACTTATCACTTTATGTAACAGGTTATTTATTTTTATTTTATAGCTTGTGCTAATTCATTTTTATTCATATTAGTGTTTTTTATTTTCATGTGATACATTTTTCTTTAGTGCAGAGGACTGTACTGTATGTGATAATTATTTAATTTCCTTTGAATAAATTTATCTAAAGGGTATGAATATGTATATTGCAATGTACCTACCAGAGGGGATGAAAATGAATTAATTACCTATAGCATGCAAGAGGCATACTTTTCAATGTATTTTCTCCTTTCTAAGGGACTGTTAGGGATTACAATCTACCTTCTTATTACAGCCAGTATGTTCAGGGTATTGATCACCTCCTCTACAGGGCCTGACACTGGCATGCCTGAGGCTGACATTAGCACTGCTTCCCAATGACTTTTGGTATCAGCCTTCCGCATAAAAATGCAATGCACAGAGGACCGAGGTGCCCAATGAAATTTTTCCAGTCATTAATACCATATATATTAGGTGATATCTAGGTGCTACAATAATTATTTCATTCATTAATCAGCATTCATTATTTTATTTCTAACACAGAAATGATTTATCTTCTATCATAATTAAATTATTTCACAATTTCCTTAAGATATGGCAACTTTAGAATGTGCTCTCCACAAATTGATGAGCTATAAAGCACAAAAGAGTAGCATCACCTACATTGATATAAATTACATACATCTCCAACATTTGAGTTGAGATTTACTAAAATTAAGAGAAGCAGAAGTAGACGTTTTGATTTTGCACAAAATTATTAGCAATTTTGGAATAACGAGGTTATGTATTTTTGGATGTGGGTTATACATTCTATCATTCATATTTTAAGTTAGGAAAGTTCCTGTATCAGATGTAGCCTAAAAATATGCTATTATTATTCAAGAGTTTTCTACTTTTGTAAATAGGATATTTCTCTTGTATAAATTAAATATAATACCACATACCTTCATGTCAATAGCTAATCTTGTGGTATGCTGCCCAGTGTTTAAGAATGGTCAATCTTTCACTATTAAAGCCCTTGCCATGCATTTATTATGATGATACAAGCCCTGGAAAATCATCATCTGTGACAATGAAGGGGTTTGAGTTATCCATAAGTGCCTCAGACCTTGTCTTCTCAAAACTTGCAGCCTTCTCTCTCCTCTGAAAAACATCAGGTTCCTTAATGATCTCCATTGTGTAGGTTATTAACAATGAACATAATTATAGTAGCCAAATTCAGCATCTTTTTGGATTCATCAGGAATTAAAGTGAAACAAACTCAATACAATTGACATCCATTATCTTCTACAATTACTGACATCTATATTATTCCTAGGTTCTATCATTTTGCCAAAAAAAGGCCTGAATCCTGGGTCATCGTTCTTTGGAGGAAATACATTCAATTGATGGACCAAGCCCATTTCTTGAAAACTAGGAAAATTTTGAAAGACACATAGCCACAAATTACTATGTAATTGGTTGAAATAAACTCAAGAAGAATATCATTCCAGAAATTCCTCACCAGGTAAGCCTCAGTTACATGTGAAATAAATTTCAGAATAAGAAGAGCTCCTAAGAGAATGTATTAATTATCTGTTAACATAAGGTCCATTAACAATTACAACATCAAAATATGGTCATTTCAGGAAAATTTATTGCTCTTACATCTTTTATCTCATGAAACCTTCTCTAAAAGATATTGAAAATATATTTTCAGTATAGAACAAATGCATTTAAATGAGCTTATGTTGGATCTATATACTTAAAGCAGCACTGGGGAGTGAATCTTATATTTCTTCTTGACCCAAACATCTAATATTATATAAATTTATGAATCAGTTTTTTTATAAGTTAACCAGATGTCAGCAAATTGTAACCATTTGAAATACATTCTGCTAGAAAATACCTCAACAAAATGATTGCTACAGCTAAAAGATATTAAAGTGAAGATTCTCTGACCCCACAGTCAGTTGTAGTAACTTATGCAACGATATTTTGCATATTAAGATAATTAGGGTCACGATGCACACAATATTTCATATGCAGACATACACCAACAGCTTAAACTTTTCTCCCATTATAATCATAATTTATTTACTGCTTTAATATTTTTACAAAATACTTAACTATAAAATATATTGTCCATGAATTTTAGAACATAGGGAACTTCATTTAGAATCTCATAGCACTAGAAACCGACTTATTTGCAATAGCAAAGGATGAGAATTGAATACATTATACACATCAGAAAATTATACATTCATCACCAGAGAGCTACACTTTGCACTCTAATTCATTATAACTATGAAGGAATGAAGATGATCAGTAATGCTCAACTCTGAACTGCTTAGTTTTATTTACTTTTTCAATTTCCTTTTCATAGTAGTTGTACTATGCCTTTTTAAGTAGTTATACTATGCAATAAACATGCCATATGAATGAAAGAAAATTTTCAGCCATGTAAGGCTTTAAGGTGCAAAGTTAATCCTTTGAATGAAATGAAAATTAGAAGGAGTGTTATTAGGTTATATTATTATTTCTGAAAAGTCATGTGATGCAGAATATCATTTTTAAAATTAAAATTCATCATTTGATGTTACGTAATTCATTGTCATTCACTGTTCTTCTCTCATCCTTCCCCTTAGTTTCTTCATTACCTGTATGTGCTGCAGTATCAAAGGTAATATTGCTATCCTTTGGATTGGGCAACCTCCATATGCATGAAAGCTATGCTTGCTTGCAAGTGATGAAGGGGCAATCAGCTGATGCATGTCAATGACCTTTTTTAAGTAGGTCAGGCACATACTTATGGATCTAGCAAATGTTTTTTTGTTAAAAAAGGTGTTTAACTATCTAATTTGTTTATCATGATGTAAATAATAAAGATTGTAGTTTTCACTTCTTTTTATCTTAAAAATATTCAACCAAGAGTTGGCTCATTGCAGTTGGTCTCAGCACTCCACTTCTCTATGTATTTATTAGTTTTACTAAATCTTTGGTACAAACTTCCTAATGTTCTTAGTTCAATATTTTTCAGATGGGGGCCAGTACTTAGGGCCTCTTCTACCCTAACTACACTCCTCTTCTCTTATATATTGAAATATTTTCTGCTACACCTCCTGTAATGAATCAAAAACCCTGCATGGCGGATTTAGAAATATACCAAAGAGGAATGGATTAATACATTATTAAATGCCCTAAACAATATTTGGACCTGAATTCCCTCGCTGAATATGACTTGAGTAGTTAATTCAGAGTTTCATATAAAGTTTTTAAAAATTCAGTCATGAATATCCATAATTCCTCCATTATTACATCATAATATTGGATGAGGTGACGGTAAACCATTTAAATGCAAATTAAGTTAAATATTATCCCTGCATTCATTACCTGAGTAGCAGTAAATCTGTTATTATCAAGGTTATCTCAGGGTTGAGAGCAAAAAGGATCAGGTTACTAATAGGTGAGGGGAACCCTGAGTATGTTTTCTTTCACTGCTGAAACATGAAGATGATGGCACCTGAATAGCAAACTCTTTCTCTTAACATTAAACAAATGATGAAAGAGAGAAACTTAGAGAAAGGATTTTAATGTACCAGTAAACACAAGAGATGACCAAATATTACATCAAGTACTAAATTTTCAACATTTCAAAGGACATATTCTATGCACAATGGAAATTAAGTGAATATATTCTAAGGAAGAAAAGAAGTAAAATTATTTTACTAGAACAT
The DNA here is from genome assembly GCA_036926295.1 of Pachydiplax longipennis. Taxonomy (NCBI): domain Eukaryota; kingdom Metazoa; phylum Arthropoda; class Insecta; order Odonata; family Libellulidae; genus Pachydiplax; species Pachydiplax longipennis. The sequence goes on from JAVFKF010000004.1 coordinate 3,477,236, forward strand.
ACTGTAGGAAGGAACATATATTTATATGGTGCAGTATGTTTACCATAGCTAAAAATTTTTAGCAATTTTCACTGAACTTTAGCCAGAAATTACACAGTGTTAAAATGGTTATTTATAATTACTAGATGGCATGAAAGCAGTCTCCATTTTTGGATAAAAATATATTGGTGATGCATTTGCATCAAGCTCTTTCAGTAATGAAGAAAAATAATACTAGAAATTATTTGATATAGATTTTCGACAATATCTGAACAAGATAAAAAATTACACTTGTAAGTTTTCTCCATTGGAATGAAGACCAAATATTGCTACTAGGTATTTTCATTATAAAAAAGAAAATTTCAAGTTTCTTACACATTTAAGAAGTTACCTGCTAAATTTTCTAGATGCACACATTTTAAAAATGAGATATAGGATGGAAAAATTGTCTCTGATAAAAAGACTTTTTACAGTGCAGATCTTAGTTGTCTTGAAAGAAGCATCATTTAATACTGGTGAGACAAGCAATTTAATGCTTTGGTGAGCAGAATCTGTCCAAACAGTAACTAATCTACTAAACAGTAACTTCTCTGTGTGTATCTTTTTAAGTGTAAACGCAATCTATAATTTTATATTTAGGTAGGAAACAACTTAGTCAGAACAAAAAGAAAGGATCACAGTTTAAATATTTTTGAGCATACCTTAACAGTAGATACTTAGATAATTTGTAAACTGAAGTTGATACATGCAACCAGAAAAGGTAGCTCTTGTTGAGTTGATTTATTCTTCACTACGAATCAAATTGGTCTTACATGTTAAAAATGCCAGGTTAATTTTTCTTCCAGTTTTTATAACTATTGGCCAATAGGTTTTTCTTTTTAAGATGAAAAAGGCGTAGCCTACAAAGAGATTTTTTCATTTTCTTCAGGAATATATTAAACAAGGCAAATTTAGAAGTCAGGCATCCCTTCTCTCTAATAACATCTTCTTTTTGATTGGTTTAACACACTACTGATAAGCTTTGGTTAGCATTTCTTTCTAAGAGAGTGAAGGAACAAGCAGCTTGCAATTAAATAGATCTATTCCACTTACGCTGCAGTGTTTCTTTCCTTCTTTCCAATTGTCCACATATCCTTGCTCCACAGTAGTTTCACAATTTGCTGACACTGATGAAAAACACAAGTTGATTGCCTACTGCCACCTGTATATAAGCCATACAAATGCTATATAGAAATTAAGGCTGAACTACTATACTAAATAGAAATTAAATGTTGAAAAATTACTTAAGATAGATCATTTCAATAAATAAAGAATGTGAGAATGGATTTTGATATCCACTGTAACCAGGCTATGCTGTTACATGGACATGTATGGCAGTATTTTGTAATTAATAATCTGTGGCTCAGCTAACAGATTATTACAATATACAATAAAATCTGGCTAAGACAATTTATAAGGGAAAAGTGAAACCCATGCTCTATGGCAGATATTACAAATTTTTATTTCTTTTATATAAGAATACAAAAGAGAAGGATTTTTGTCTCTTTACTTAAAGAAATGATTTACAACTAAAAAAGAAAAGGAATCTTACATATCTTGCCCCTCTTACCACAGCTGTAGATACAGACTATGGACAGCTGTTGTGTGATACTGGTCAACTTCTTGCCATATTTTCTAAGAATGGTCTGCTTCTTGTGAAAGAGAAAATTTTTCTTCGTTACTTTATGTTCGTAATTCTTTCCTTTCCAATGAAGCAAATTTTACCAGTTGGGCAAACAGGGGATAATAATGTAAATAGTGAAATGTTTTGTGGGGTGCTGATTGTAGTCTTGTAGAGATTGTTATTCTTACTGTTCTTATTAATCATATTGTCATTCCCTATAAAAATAAATGCAAAAAGTGACCAACATAAGTAACTAAGGTAGCACTCAATAAATATTTTAAAAAATATGAGAAGAAGACATCCAGTGTAATGCAACAACAACAGTTTGTGAAGTCTTCAGTTATTCTGTCTGCAGCTGTGACAAATAAAGCAAACTAATAAGTATCCTTTTCATTTTATGGAGTAAAGCACTTATTTGAAAATTAAAGAGCCAAAATAACATGGATTTTAAGTAAAAGAAATGATGAGATGCCATATCATGCTTTGAACACTATCCCATTGATAAGGCATTTTTCACTCCTTAAAAGTGCCTTAAGTGAGTTCTACAGTAATTATTGAGAGAACATAACAGCAATGGATAATTCTTAGGTTAGTTTCAAAGAGCCATGTCTATTGGTGCTTTTGAATGATGAAAAAAACAGCGTTTACCTTAGAAACAGATCACCCAAATAAAGATTACGTAACAATAACTTCTAAATCAGCACCAAAACATTTGAGAAGTTACGAGTGATGAATTGGAATATCAATTGTTTCTCTGTAGTGCATGGTGTGTCATGATGCATTTACAAAGAAAATTCGATTCCATCAAAGAAAATGAATTATTTGAAATTATGTAAAACATGTCAATTATCATTTTAAAATAATCCTTTAGTCAGATATGTGCCTTATTTAATTCAATAAAAGACTGCCAATGCGGTACCATATCACACTAAGAGATGCAAGAACGTAGATCTTATCCATGTTTTTGAATGGTTGGTTGAAGATGTAGTTACTATCAAATAGTCATGGCTAATTGACAGAACTCAAAATTATGTAATTTGAAATTCAACTTTTTTAAGTGAAGAATATGTAATTCTGTCAGCACTACTTGATTACAGCATTTCATAACTATGCTTAGCATATGTTTTTTATCTTCATAATTTTAGAAGAGGGTACACAGAATAATATTGGATGGCTACCTGAAGATCTCTCTTTAGATCATTGACAGGACAAATTTGTGTACAGTTACAGATTCATTTCATAACTAGCTCATGGGTAACTTTCACGGGACTCTTGTCACAGCCACAGGTATTTTGAGAATGGGAACTCTTTGGCTTGTGAAACAGTGGGAAAGTTGTGCTCAAGTCTCTGGTGATTACTTTTGAATAAGGTTTCAATTGTACCCACAGTGTCATTTTGTACCTTTTCATTTGAACACTCCTCGTAATTCAGTAAGGAAGACAATACTAAATTTCATTTTTACCTTGATATTTTTTTACCATTGGAGTTTTCCAGAAGAAGGATTGAGCTTTTAATTAGCCATTTGAGACCAAGAGAGGGAGAAGATCTATAGGTTCACATAAATCAGAGGAAAATTTTGAAACATGAAAAGAGAGAATTTCATTTAGCTTTATTTTCATTCCGAAAGTGCCAACAAGTCAGTTTTATTTGTTTTGCAAACAGCTAATATTTATTATCAACATTGGAAAGGGAAGATTTTATTAACATACAATAAACATCTGAGTTTGCTGATATGAGATCTTCAACTTAAATATTAAATTGAAGCAAAATTGAGAAATTAGTTAAGATTTTTTGTAATATTTCACTTCATTGTTTGCTATTATCTACTTTAATTTCACTTTGTTAGCAAATTAACAGATGAGAATTCATGGCAAAGAGATTGTGTAATCTTAAAACCTCTCATTTTCTTACTTCTTTGTGTACATGAGGTTGTGCTCGGTAAATGGAGAATTACTTTTAATCATTCAAAGTATGCTATGGCTGTTTCCATTCTGCATTCTATGTGATTCGCAAAGTATTCTTTAGCATGCATACATGATAAAGTGGTATGTATTATATTATACTACTGAGAAATAACCCACTGACTTCTTGTTTAATCAACAGACATAATAAATTATAAAATTAATAAATAAAGGAAAAATACCTGATAGTTTCATAATCTGCTTACTATGACCTGTAGTATTGCTTACATAGCAAGTGTAAGTTCCAAAATTGGTTATCTGAGTGCATGAAATGTACAAGATATGCCTTTTGATTGATTGATTGCCTTCCCTTTTAATTGATTGATTCCCCTTCCTTCTCCTTAATCCTGTCAGATGGCACAATATGCTTACTGCTGAACTTCTACCATACCTGGAGAATATGGAAAATACATTAAACATTTCAAATGACAACAATTAATGTTATCACAGATATTATAAAATAATTCAATGCAAAATTTAAAAAAAGTGAACTCCCTTGCCATAATTTACCCAAAGTTTGAGATATCTTGCAATGCCCTGACATTAAGAATACTGAGCAGTTTAATCCTAAATTATAAATACACAGGATCAATAAAATTATGTCAATAAAATGCTTTTATTCTCAAAAGACATACTACAGAAGAAAAGATATTTAAATTTTGGAAGAATTGGATGGATGAATCTGATTATAGATTTTTTTGTCGATATTGATCCATATACAGAAATTCTCTTTGAATCACATATTGATATACATCTACGTATATCATGAAGATATAATTATCTCTCTTTAAAAAGGAAATGAAAATTTAAAGAAACACCAAAAATAAAATTTTTATTGATATCCTATATATTTATTCCAAAATATTTACCAATTTATTCTGACATGAATAATGCAAAATTGAAGTTACATGCCTTGTAAACATGAGAAAATCATTTATAAAATGGACAATCACTTTATATACATATTTAAATTCTTCTAAGCATTCGTCCTGCTTAGTTTCAGTATATATTATGTTTTCCTTTTCACAGTACTCTGTTATCAGCATGAAGGAATGATTATTATCCTTCAACACAAATCACAAAGGAAGTTTTAAAAATCTAAGGTCGGAAATAATTAATCGTATAAAACAGCAGTCAAAATTAAAAGTAATTTTAAATAAAGAAGTAGATTTGTTCAGAAAAATCTAAAATGTATGTTTCTGATAGAGCTTTCCAAAATTTGTTCATTCATCAAAGAAATAATTATGCAACAAAAATTAATATTTCAAGATTGTAATGCTGAATTAGGAAGAAAAAATCCTAAGGTAGAATCCTAATCCTAAAACATATGAAACTGTCTGAATCTCTCCTACAGAATCCATCAGCAAACTTCATCAGACTTTCAGGAAAAAGAGAATCATAAGTGAAGAATTAAAAGTATTGGGTGAAAGTCAAAGATATACACTTAATGATCGATAAAGCTAATTTTTTCTATCAAGAATATTTTTCAGACTTCAAGTGATAAGAGCAGTTTTTACTATTAAGATGAGGAAGCAGGATATTATTACCTTGGCTTTGGGCTTAACATAAACAGTGCAAGACTAATCTAATTCATATCCTTCTGCCGTAGTCACCATTTCTTTCTCAATGGCAATTTCAGGAGCATCTGATGAAGACAATAAAACAGACAATCTCAAAAGGCAATAGAACAATTAAAGAGCGCAAAAGCTAACTTGCACTGCACAGTGACGTCAGCAGAAGCATGACCGGGCTTTCTAATTCTCATCTGAGCATTCGTAAGTGCCGTTTTGTCTCGTCACCTAACAAAATGTTATGGATTTTCCGCTGGGAAGATGCTTTCCCTTGTAAAAAAAAACATTACAATGTTAGAGAAATTGGAGCAATTCATAAATGGCAGAGGCTCACAACTACATATACTGAAATTTAAACACAATTTAGAAAAACAATTTCATCAAACCAATGCACATCAGATCTAACTGCCATGATGACATTAACAGGACAAACGTCAATGCACATTCGGTCGATTGGAATGATTTCCTATCTTTTAAGTAATTTTCATGACTTCGTATAAAAATCTATGTACAAGGAAATAAACCATTATGTTCCAAAAATTTTTAAAAAATGCAAAAAAAGTCTATGAGACGCGCAAATACAACTGATGATGATTCTTGCTTCGACAAATGGCATATTTTTCGCATATTCGCAGTCGATTGCGGTCGAGAGAATTGTATCAAAATCGACCGCAGCAGACGATAAGTTAGCAAACTCTGGTATGTGATTTTTCACTGTTGTGAATGCATTGAGCATAATTAGTACTCCAACTACTGTCCGTACTCCCAAGATTAACACACGCATGGTGTCCCAAAGTTAAGGGGTTGACTTTAAAATTGATTAAATGGAATACGGAATGCGAAAGAAATGCTACAATGATTGCAAATTTCTTCATAGACTCATGAATTTTTGACCACACTATTTCAAAATTAAATATATTCGCCAATGAACATGTTGCGATGAAATTTGCAAGAGCTAAATTTGTTTTGCAGCAACAGCATTGCGCAGTATGTAAATGAAATTCACAGAAACCCGTACCAACGTAACCGCATAGGAAACTATAGTTTCTTCGGGATATAGATATAAACCTCGGGAATATATTCCCGAAGTTTATATCTATATTGAAGACGCCCTTACCAATTAGAAATTTCCAAGGGTATCTTACGTAATAGCTCTGGGTTCGACTTAAGGGGGTCTCAATCCTCCCTTAATAAATATATGGTGGAGATTTTAAATAACTTTATCAAGCGCTATGTTTTGAAAACACAGTTTACCATTTCCCTGATAGTCCTAGGTTCGACGCAAGTGGGCCATTTTTGTTCTACCATACATTAAACGGGAAGTAGAGAATCACATTTAAGAACATTCCCGGTGCGTATTCTGCCCCTGAAAGATGTTTATTAGGGGTTACTATAACTGTGGAGTAGTTGGGTTCTCCATACCTTCGAGCTAAAACTTTGAAGACAAATTTAAAAGGTTGAAATTTTCAGGAAAATTTTCGGTTCCTTAAATGCCCACGGGTCTTTTCTAGAAGCTACTTTTTGAGTTTTGACAAGAATGAATCACAGCAGTCAATCGAATCGAATCAAAGAATCGATGGCTATCGTTTGAAATATTCTTTCTTAAACAGCTTTAAAAATTTTCATTGAAGTAATGAAAGTTTGTCGCCTATGAACGACCGACGAGAAAGTGGGATAGGAAGTAGAATATCTGTCATTCCAAATGTATGAGTAAAAGCATGAATGGGAAGTAAGACTGTTATTTCTTCCATTAGGAAAGTAGTTATAACTTTGCGACACAAGATTAATTTTATGCGTTAGCGCAGCAGATTTTTGAGTAATTTACGATCGTCCCACAGCATAACCTTTCCTTATCCAATGGAAAATTGCTTACGCATATATAATACCGTTTATTCACGAGATCATCGTTCATAAAAAATGGCACTAATCATTCCTGAGTTGTAATGAATAAAATTTGAAAGTACCCTCAACGTCTCCAGATGTAATAACGCCTTGCTGTGATCCATTAGTGATAGATATTTACAGAAAATTGCCATTACCATATGCAGTCTCAGCCTCAATCATCATTTTTCTCTTTTATAACGGTTGAATTAGATGAATGATACGGATGGAAATGCATACGTTACATAAAAACATACGCTACAAAATTCTGACCTCTAAAATATGTAAGTTTATAAAATTTTCAGTGCGCTTTTCACAATGTTTTCGTCAATATTGTCAATAACATATTGTGAGATTGTGTATTTCTAATCGACAAAACATCACGGAGTATTAAGAGTTTCTCAATGAAGGATTTTCTTTTGCATTAATCACCTGAAGAACGCGATTTACGGATCAGCAGCATCAACGCACGAAGTCGCTCTGAGGGAGGCTGAAGTGGCCAACTTTCTATGCGAAAAGGGGCGGTTAGGTGACGGAGATGGCGAGAATTTCGCTATGAAAGAAGTAATAATTTGCCAAGGGACTGTACAATAGTTCGCTGTATCTGGGATTTCGTATCAATAATTATATGCGGGATACTTACTATTTGCGACCGCATGAAAGTCCAAAGGACCGCGAAATCACCTTGTTATAGGCGGGATTTCGTTACAAACTAGTATCTTTCTGTATTTATATAATTTTGTTTCTTTATCTCGTGTTAATTGAGCGCTATAACAAATAATTTCTGAATATTTGACCCGCCTTATCAGAACTACCAAAGAAAATCACAAATTATGTGAGAAATTATATACTTTTAATTTAAATTCTTGTTACTTATCCTAAATTATAACCTTTCAGGTCTTCTCTATCCTTTTCTTCTCTTGGAATGTCCCTACTCAGGCATTGAAATTCTTGATCAAAAGCCCAGTCTAACTGCAGACAGTTTGTAATAACACAAAAATGATTGTCTAATGATTTTTCCAAACTTAATCAAAAATCTAAGAAAAAATAACAAATATAGACAATTTTTCATTAAGGAAGCTTAAACAATGATATAAATAGCTTTCTCAGTATTTCTCTCTACAAAACATGGAACAAGGATCCCAAGATTCTGAAATCTTCTTTAGTTAACACAATTAAAAAAGAAAAAGGGAAAAAAAGATGCTCCCTTTAATATTAAGTGTATGGAAAAGAAACATGCAATTTCTGCCTGTTTGAGGATTGTCAGTCTACTATGTAATATTTCTTCAACCCATCTATTTCAAGATTCTTCATATACTGCACAGAATTTCCAGGTGTCCATTTACTTCATCCATTTGAAATGGTCAATAAAATTCAGTCTCTGGCAATGTCTTGCGGAAATGTGGCATAATGAAAACGAACAATTTGTACTTTTTCCTCAAATTTTTATTATAAGCAATAAAAGACAGTAAAACATGACATTAATAAGTGAATTACATTTATATCATGAATATTTTCAGAAAAAGCTAGGCACCAAGTTAGGTCAACTTTAAAAATTTTGGTAAAAATTGAAACTACAAGCTTTATATTTTAAATGCTGTAAACATGCTATCTAATAATCAATTTCTCAAATAAATGGAAGAAATATAAGCTTTCGCATCATAACAAACAGCAAGACCTTCCAAAAATATATCCTAGGAATGGAGTTGGAAACTGAAACGCTCTCTATATAATATTTTATCAATTATATAATTAAAGCATACCGTTATGATAATAATTTTTAAGCATCCTCAAGTAAATCCTGCCGATAACCGACCGAACTTTATTTGCAACATGTAGAACATATTACTTATACTTAGAAATAATTAGCTAACGCTGTGAACACATTTTAAGTTACTATATGTACATTTAATTTGCCCTTCAAATGGACTCCGAACTTAAGAGGTTAAACATGACAATGCCCCTAACGTCTAACAACAGTTTTTTGCCAATGCTACGATTAAAATACAAGGCTTGATTGAATGATCAAGTCGAATTTTCATACGAGGCATCGATTAAATCAAAATCTGCCGTGCGAATGAAGCTTCGAGGCTATAAGAAAGAGATCTAACTGCGTTTAGAATGGTTCGTTACGGCCTGAGTCGCCACGAATCGATCCGAGGACACTTTTCAAACGAAATGCTTATATTCTTTGAAATTGGGTTACTTTCTATAATGTTAACATTTGATGATTGTATCACGTGTTCTTCGATCTTTATGAGAAAATTAACCAAAACTCTTTTCCGGTATAGAATTCTTGAACTGCCCGTTCATCATGATTGTTAATAAATCATTGATGTTTACATTCCGGTTTCGAAATACTCCTCCCCTTACGAAAACACCAAATAGCTGATGTAACTAAAAAAGAGAAGTGTAACTGATTACCTATTTAATAAAGATGTGGAATAAACCGAATGCCACTACCTTTGAAGCGACTCTCATACTATTAAGTTATAGTTTTACCAAACGTAAAGTGCACTTTGAACTTGCAGTTCATTAAATCAGCGTTGGAAAAGTCGAAGTGATTATGAGCTTAAGTGTCCTAACCTACGATTTGACGAAGAATTTTTTTCCTAACTGCTACAGATCCGAACATTGAATTCTCTCATTTTTTCCCACGAATGATTCTAAGGATTCAGCTGAATTTCTTGCATATTCTTATGTAACAGAGGCTTCGACTATCGCAACGTTCGTCAAGGGGACTGGTTGTTCAATGCCTCAGAAAATAATCCTATATCTCGATGGAATTTCCCAATCATTTCGAATTATTTTGCAGAAGATACCACCGATACATGAGAAGTACGCGTATATTACTTAAGAGAACGGTCCATTTTATCAATGACGAGCTGAGGCGCCCGTTGATTCTCAACGGGGATATAAAAATAAGCAGTAGGTAATATATGAGGTAATAACTTGTGCCGAGGAGAATCTAACATCTCTCACTTAGCTTGGATCAATGAAAATGTTATCCTAAATTAAAATGTATTTGCATATTTTATAATATATATTAATTGTAATATTTTCAAAATGATTAGAATTTGAAACCAAATCTAGAATCCAGAATAACAAAAGGAATCATCTTAGATTTTCTTTCCTCAAATTTGTAAGAATATTCTTCCTTAAGATTTTTCCTGGGTGCACGTCATTTCGTGCAATAATCACCCATTCCCTTATGTTTCTTTTAAATTTACTTATTAAGATAGTATTGCTTAGTTTCACATTGAATCCTCTAAGGGAGAAAATTTTGATGGAGACAATACTACTTGCGGTTTGCTCACGAATACAAAAGATCACCCGTGTAAAAAATGAGGCGATTGATTAAGTTATCATTTACCCGAAATGCTAATGTAATACGCGTTATTAGACGATTAGGGAAGTAGAGTCATTGTTCAAGCACCCACTGCCACACGCCAAGAGGCTGCACGCAGTATACACTTATCAATTTAAATCACCTTTAGTAGCTTCATTATTTTCAAATAGAGTCGGCAAATTCGAGGTGATGAAGAAACTTTCCCTAAATTATCATACGTTGCCTCCTGTGAATCAACACTGCAAATTGATCGAAAATGCAATTTCAGAATATTGCCTGCTATGAACATTCATTCATTATAAATATCTTTCATATGGATCTAAAATCACAGTGTATTCTTATGGGAAACGCAGTACCTCGGTTTCAACAATCGCATTCGTCGTCAAGGAGACTCGTTGTTTATAGCCTCAAAATTTCACGAAATTTCCGTTTATTTTTACCGAATTCTCGCCATTTTGACCCGATAACGATATTTGGCGACCAAAATAAGAATCTTTATTCATTTCTCTTTCTTTTGGTGCTTATCTCGATTTCGTAAACCTATTACTTCTAATTTAATTTTGCAAAAGAATTGCAGTCTGCAACCGATAAACGGGAGGTTTACGTGCATTTCTTATGAGAACGGTTTTTCTTGTCTGGGATCGAACTGGGGACCTTCAAGCAAATGAAAAGTAGCCTATTATCTGCGCAGGGATTACATTTAACAATCCTGAAAGTTTGAAAGTTGTGCCATTTATGGTTCTCGAGTTTTAGGCGAACATACATACACATATACACACATACACACACCTTATTTTATTATATTAGATCGAACTGGGGACATTGAGGTAGCTCAAAAGATTATTCGTCCAGGAAGAGGATTAAAAAGTCATGAATGTTAGAAGTCGTGCAATTAATGTATTCTTGGGGGCAAACTACAAGCAACATACTTTGGGAAAGTAGAGTAGTTCAACCACAAGTATATTACCAATAGAGGAAATGAACAAAAGGTTATTATAGCTATCCTTTCGATCCAGAAATGGATCTAGCTTCTCATACCTTAGCATAGTTCAAAGAGGGACTTTTTACAAGAAAAAATATTCAGCAGAAACCACACTGTCGGTCGAAGTAGTACTAATTTCAAGGCTATCAATCTAAAACACTTTCTTGCACATTGATTTTTGCACTGAAACGCGTACGATGATTTCAAAATGTTATTTGGCTATGCCAATGGAGTTCAAAGGCGATCAAAATGAACATTAATCCTCTGAGCATGCGTGAAAATCGTTTTCTTTCTGGAATCTTTCTGAGGAGAATTTTGCCTCAAATCGAATACTTTAAATACATGTACACATTCGTATTGCGGCTGAATATTTTCTACTTATAGTCAATCGATCTTTAAGACGCATTTTGTTCATGGTTCTTTGTTGGAGTGGACGAAAGTACCCTCACATTCTCTGCGAAAAAGAGGTAGGAGTATCATAATGCAATAATGGGAAAATTTGAATCTTTTGAAGGACAACTTTTTGTGGAAACGCATCCCAAGACCGAAGATGATAAAATGAAACTTGCAAGCATAGCTCTCTTTTACGGTCTTCACTTCAGCTCGTGCGAAGATTTATTCTAACTTTAGCTTTCCGTAGATATAGAATTCGAAATCGAATAGAATGAAATTCGAAAGTTCCGGCTATAAGTCGTAGTATTACGACGTTTAGAATCAACTGCAGTTTTGCTATTCTATAATGTGAATCGAGTGTGGTGTTAAATACACGGAAAAAAATCCGAACATTCAATACACAACATTCACGCAAATTGTGAAACGTCGTCTCCCACGAAAGAAAGGAATTATTTTTATTTTGATAATGGGCCTCGATCGATCCGAGACCAGTCATAGCGTAACACAACGTGTTAAAGAAGTATAGACAATTCTAATCGCTTTCACCTTTTTTATAGAGAAAATTGAATATAAGTTAATCTTCGGTGGAATTTTAGACAAGTTTCATGTTGATGATATTAAATTATGATTCATATGCAACCCGTGGGCTTTATTCTTTGGTCAGTTGTGAAGTGAGAGGCTCCTGAGATAATACTCGAATCATTAGATTAACATTAACCGGTTTCCTAAACATCGGATTACCATAAAAGGGCTGAATGCAATCAAAAACTTATGTGACAATCGTTCGAAGCTTTTTGTTATGTATGAGAAAAACAAACAATGTCAATGTGTTATTGAAGGCATTTACTGATGGATGGTGAATGTTTTTCCAAATATTATGTTTAATTATTAAATTAAGTACATCAACGGAAGAGAAAGTTATGGTTCCCATCTCCTTTTATAGAGTCAACTTTAAAAGTTTAAAGGAGGAATGAAATGTCATTATTGATCCGATACTTAAAATGTAAATAAGTGAAAGAAATCCATCAGGACATCAACGAATCCCACCAAGAGATATTTACCGTCGAGTCAATAGAACTGTGCACTTTTTATAAGCAATAAAACGACCATCCATCAAAACGTAACACTGATGACATTTTATGTCTTTTGGTATCAACATTGTGTGAATCCTATGACTTTTCTAATATAATATCTCAGTTGAAATAGTACTGTGCCATCGATAAACGCGAAGGGTGTGTTTTCTTTATAAAGTAGGATTATTCATTGGTTACGATCGGGGTAACATGAAGGTAAATAAAATGTAAACTTCTATCTGCACAAGGAGTACATTTTTAGACATCTAAATTAGGGCAGATCTTGGTCTTGGAATAAAAGCGATCGTGCACTCATTCTGGCACATCCTGCTTATTCATATTTATCATGCATTTATTTGGGTCCACTCACTGGAGACCTGAGCATTGCATTGACGTCGATATTCTTTATATCGAAATAATTGATTTAAACAAAAGCATTGTATTGAAAGGGCGACACAATTCAAATTATGATTTTTGAAATTGTTCATTATGTAATCAGAAATCATTTAAAATTTAATGAAATAAGTTTTTATTTTGACCGATAGGTACTACTAGAGTCAAAGTCGGGCGGAAATCTATTTTCATAGTTTTATATTCAAGTGTTACATTCGATATTATTACGCTAGAAAATCTAGTTACATTAAAATAACATCACTAAAATAGTCCATCGGCCGCTCCGAATTAATATTAAATATAACAAGTATTTAATCGACTTCCGGTCCGGACCGAGCCAAGTATCATCGGAAAGCTAATCAGAATCCTTCCTATATAAAGGATGTAATGGGAACCTATGTGTTCCTTAAGATGCTGCTTAAGAATAAAAAAATTGAGAAATAGATTTTAATTCGGTAGTATATGGCAGCAAGCTGAAATGCCACTCGATACTCTATGGGGAATTAATTTTCGAATGGTCTATTATACGAGTCGTGAAGTTTCTAATTCTTACTTATGTCCTTCAATAGATCCTAGGAATGGAGTTGGAAACTGAAACGCTCTCTATATAATATTTTATCAATTATATAATTAAAGCATATCGTTATGATAATAATTTTTAAGCATCCTCAAGTAAATCCTGCCGATAACCGACCGAACTTTATTTGCAACATGTAGAACATATTACTTATACTTAGAAATAATTAGCTAACGCTGTGAACACATTTTAAGTTACTATATGTACATTTAATTTGCCCTTCAAATGGACTCCGAACTTAAGAGGTTAAACATGACAATGCCCCTAACGTCTAACAACAGTTTTTTGCCAATGCTACGATTAAAATACAAGGCTTGATTGAATGATCAAGTCGAATTTTCATACGAGGCATCGATTAAATCAAAATCTGCCGTGCGAATGAAGCTTCGAGTCTATAAGAAAGAGATCTAACTGCGTTTAGAATGGTTCGTTACGGCCTGAGTCGCCACGAATCGATCCGAGGACACTTTTCAAACGAAATGCTTATATTCTTTGAAATTGGGTTAATTTCTATAATGTTAACATTTGATGATTGTATCACGTGTTCTTCGATCTTTATGAGAAAATTAACCAAAACTCTTTTCCGGTATAGAATTCTTGAACTGCCCGTTCATCATGATTGTTAATAAATCATTGATGTTTACATTCCGGTTTCGAAATACTCCTCCCCTTACGAAAACACCAAATAGCTGATGTAACTAAAAAAGAGAAGTGTAACTGATTACCTATATAATAAAGATGTGGAATAAACCGAATGCCACTACCTTTGAAGCGACTCTCATACTATTAAGTTATAGTTTTACCAAACGTAAAGTGCACTTTGAACTTGCAGTTCATTAAATCAGCGTTGGAAAAGTCGAAGTGATTATGAGCTTAAGTGTCCTAACCTACGATTTGACGAAGAATTTTTTTCCTAACTGCTACAGATCCGAACATTGAATTCTCTCATTTTTTCCCACGAATGATTCTAAGGATTCAGCTGAATTTCTTGCATATTCTTATGTAACAGAGGCTTCGACTATCGCAACGTTCGTCAAGGGGACTGGTTGTTCAATGCCTCAGAAAATAATCCTATATCTCGATGGAATTTCCCAATCATTTCGAATTATTTTGCAGAAGATACCACCGATACATGAGAAGTACGCGTATATTACTTAAGAGAACGGTCCATTTTATCAATGACGAGCTGAGGCGCCCGTTGATTCTCAACGGGGATATAAAAATAAGCAGTAGGTAATATATGAGGTAATAACTTGTGCCGAGGAGAATCTAACATCTCTCACTTAGCTTGGATCAATGAAAATGTTATCCTAAATTAAAATGTATTTGCATATTTTATAATATATATTAATTGTAATATTTTCAAAATGATTAGAATTTGAAACCAAATCTAGAATCCAGAATAACAAAAGGAATCATCTTAGATTTTCTTTCCTCAAATTTGTAAGAATATTCTTCCTTAAGATTTTTCCTGGGTGCACGTCATTTCGTGCAATAATCACCCATTCCCTTATGTTTCTTTTAAATTTACTTATTAAGATAGTATTGCTTAGTTTCACATTGAATCCTCTAAGGGAGAAAATTTTGATGGAGACAATACTACTTGCGGTTTGCTCACGAATACAAAAGATCACCCGTGTAAAAAATGAGGCGATTGATTAAGTTATCATTTACCCGAAATGCTAATGTAATACGCGTTATTAGACGATTAGGGAAGTAGAGTCATTGTTCAAGCACCCACTGCCACACGCCAAGAGGCTGCACGCAGTATACACTTATCAATTTAAATCACCTTTAGTAGCTTCATTATTTTCAAATAGAGTCGGCAAATTCGAGGTGATGAAGAAACTTTCCCTAAATTATCATACGTTGCCTCCTGTGAATCAACACTGCAAATTGATCGAAAATGCAATTTCAGAATATTGCCTGCTATGAACATTCATTCATTATAAATATCTTTCATATGGATCTAAAATCACAGTGTATTCTTATGGGAAACGCAGTACCTCGGTTTCAACAATCGCATTCGTCGTCAAGGAGACTCGTTGTTTATAGCCTCAAAATTTCACGAAATTTCCGTTTATTTTTACCGAATTCTCGCCATTTTGACCCGATAACGATATTTGGCGACCAAAATAAGAATCTTTATTCATTTCTCTTTCTTTTGGTGCTTATCTCGATTTCGTAAACCTATTACTTCTAATTTAATTTTGCAAAAGAATTGCTGTCTGCAACCGATAAACGGGAGGTTTACGTGCATTTCTTATGAGAACGGTTTTTCTTGTCTGGGATCGAACTGGGGACCTTCAAGTAAATGAAAAGTAGCCTATTATCTGCGCAGGGATTACATTTAACAATCCTGAAAGTTTGAAAGTTGTGCCATTTATGGTTCTCGAGTTTTAGGCGAACATACATACACACATACACATATACACACACCTTATTTTATTATATTAGATCGAACTGGGGACATTGAGGTAGCTCAAAAGATTATTGGTCCAGGAAGAGGATTAAAAAGTCATGAATGTTAGAAGTCGTGCAATTAATGTATTCTTGGGGGCAAACTACAAGCAACATACTTTGGGAAAGTAGAGTAGTTCAACCACAAGTATATTACCAATAGAGGAAATGAACAAAAGGTTATTATAGCTATCCTTTCGATCCAGAAATGGATCTAGCTTCTCATACCTTAGCATAGTTCAAAGAGGGACTTTTTACAAGAAAAAATATTCAGCAGAAACCACAGTGTCGGTCGAAGTAGTACTAATTTCAAGGCTATCAATCTAAAACACTTTCTTGCACATTGATTTTTGCACTGAAACGCGTACGATGATTTCAAAATGTTATTTGGCTATGCCAATGGAGTTCAAAGGCGATCAAAATGAACATTAATCCTCTGAGCATGCGTGAAAATCGTTTTCTTTCTGGAATCTTTCTGAGGAGAATTTTGCCTCAAATCGAATACTTTAAATACATGTACACATTCGTATTGCGGCTGAATATTTTCTACTTATAGTCAATCGATCTTTAAGACGCATTTTGTTCATGGTTCTTTGTTGGAATGGACGAAAGTACCCTCACATTCTCTGCGAAAAAGAGGTAGGAGTATCATAATGCAATAATGGGAAAATTTGAATCTTTTGAAGGACAACTTTTTGTGGAAACGCATCCCAAGACCGAAGATGATAAAATGAAACTTGCAAGCATAGCTCTCTTTTACGGTCTTCACTTCAGCTCGTGCGAAGATTTATTCTAACTTTAGCTTTCCGTAGATATAGAATTCGAAATCGAATAGAATGAAATTCGAAAGTTCCGGCTATAAGTCGTAGTATTACGACGTTTAGAATCAACTGCAGTTTTGCTATTCTATAATGTGAATCGAGTGTGGTGTTAAATACACGGAAAAAAATCCGAACATTCAATACACAACATTCACGCAAATTGTGAAACGTCGTCTCCCACGAAAGAAAGGAATTATTTTTATTTTGATAATGGGCCTCGATCGATCCGAGACCAGTCATAGCGTAACACAACGTGTTAAAGAAGTATAGACAATTCTAATCGCTTTCACCTTTTTTATAGAGAAAATTGAATATAAGTTAATCTTCGGTGGAATTTTAGACAAGTTTCATGTTGATGATATTAAATTATGATTCATATGCAACCCGTGGGCTTTATTCTTTGGTCAGTTGTGAAGTGAGAGGCTCCTGAGATAATACTCGAATCATTAGATTAACATTAACCGGTTTCCTAAACATCGGATTACCATAAAAGGGCTGAATGCAATCAAAAACTTATGTGACAATCGTTCGAAGCTTTTTGTTATGTATGAGAAAAACAAACAATGTCAATGTGTTATTGAAGGCATTTACTGATGGATGGTGAATGTTTTTCCAAATATTATGTTTAATTATTAAATTAAGTACATCAACGGAAGAGAAAGTTATGGTTCCCATCTCCTTTTATAGAGTCAACTTTAAAAGTTTAAAGGAGGAATGAAATGTCATTATTGATCCGATACTTAAAATGTAAATAAGTGAAAGAAATCCATCAGGACATCAACGAATCCCACCAAGAGATATTTACCGTCGAGTCAATAGAACTGTGCACTTTTTATAAGCAATAAAACGACCATCCATCAAAACGTAACACTGATGACATTTTATGTCTTTTGGTATCAACATTGTGTGAATCCTATGACTTTTCTAATATAATATCTCAGTTGAAATAGTACTGTGCCATCGATAAACGCGAAGGGTGTGTTTTCTTTATAAAGTAGGATTATTCATTGGTTACGATCGGGGTAACATGAAGGTAAATAAAATGTAAACTTCTATCTGCACAAGGAGTACATTTTTAGACATCTAAATTAGGGCAGATCTTGGTCTTGGAATAAAAGCGATCGTGCACTCATTCTGGCACATCCTGCTTATTCATATTTATCATGCATTTATTTGGGTCCACTCACTGGAGACCTGAGCATTGCATTGACGTCGATATTCTTTATATCGAAATAATTGATTTAAACAAAAGCATTGTATTGAAAGGGCGACACAATTCAAATTATGATTTTTGAAATTGTTCATTATGTAATCAGAAATCATTTAAAATTTAATGAAATAAGTTTTTATTTTGACCGATAGGTACTACTAGAGTCAAAGTCGGGCGGAAATCTATTTTCATAGTTTTATATTCAAGTGTTACATTCGATATTATTACGCTAGAAAATCTAGTTACATTAAAATAACATCACTAAAATAGTCCATCGGCCGCTCCGAATTAATATTAAATATAACAAGTATTTAATCGACTTCCGGTCCGGACCGAGCCAAGTATCATCGGAAAGCTAATCAGAATCCTTCCTATATAAAGGATGTAATGGGAACCTATGTGTTCCTTAAGATGCTGCTTAAGAATAAAAAAATTGAGAAATAGATTTTAATTCGGTAGTATATGGCAGCAAGCTGAAATGCCACTCGATACTCTATGGGGAATTAATTTTCGAATGGTCTATTATACGAGTCGTGAAGTTTCTAATTCTTACTTATGTCCTTCAATAGATCCTAGGAATGGAGTTGGAAACTGAAACGCTCTCTATATAATATTTTATCAATTATATAATTAAAGCATACCGTTATGATAATAATTTTTAAGCATCCTCAAGTAAATCCTGCCGATAACCGACCGAACTTTATTTGCAACATGTAGAACATATTACTTATACTTAGAAATAATTAGCTAACGCTGTGAACACATTTTAAGTTACTATATGTACATTTAATTTGCCCTTCAAATGGACTCCGAACTTAAGAGGTTAAACATGACAATGCCCCTAACGTCTAACAACAGTTTTTTGCCAATGCTACGATTAAAATACAAGGCTTGATTGAATGATCAAGTCGAATTTTCATACGAGGCATCGATTAAATCAAAATCTGCCGTGCGAATGAAGCTTCGAGGCTATAAGAAAGAGATCTAACTGCGTTTAGAATGGTTCGTTACGGCCTGAGTCGCCACGAATCGATCCGAGGACACTTTTCAAACGAAATGCTTATATTCTTTGAAATTGGGTTACTTTCTATAATGTTAACATTTGATGATTGTATCACGTGTTCTTCGATCTTTATGAGAAAATTAACCAAAACTCTTTTCCGGTATAGAATTCTTGAACTGCCCGTTCATCATGATTGTTAATAAATCATTGATGTTTACATTCCGGTTTCGAAATACTCCTCCCCTTACGAAAACACCAAATAGCTGATGTAACTAAAAAAGAGAAGTGTAACTGATTACCTATTTAATAAAGATGTGGAATAAACCGAATGCCACTACCTTTGAAGCGACTCTCATACTATTAAGTTATAGTTTTACCAAACGTAAAGTGCACTTTGAACTTGCAGTTCATTAAATCAGCGTTGGAAAAGTCGAAGTGATTATGAGCTTAAGTGTCCTAACCTACGATTTGACGAAGAATTTTTTTCCTAACTGCTACAGATCCGAACATTGAATTCTCTCATTTTTTCCCACGAATGATTCTAAGGATTCAGCTGAATTTCTTGCATATTCTTATGTAACAGAGGCTTCGACTATCGCAACGTTCGTCAAGGGGACTGGTTGTTCAATGCCTCAGAAAATAATCCTATATCTCGATGGAATTTCCCAATCATTTCGAATTATTTTGCAGAAGATACCACCGATACATGAGAAGTACGCGTATATTACTTAAGAGAACGGTCCATTTTATCAATGACGAGCTGAGGCGCCCGTTGATTCTCAACGGGGATATAAAAATAAGCAGTAGGTAATATATGAGGTAATAACTTGTGCCGAGGAGAATCTAACATCTCTCACTTAGCTTGGATCAATGAAAATGTTATCCTAAATTAAAATGTATTTGCATATTTTATAATATATATTAATTGTAATATTTTCAAAATGATTAGAATTTGAAACCAAATCTAGAATCCAGAATAACAAAAGGAATCATCTTAGATTTTCTTTCCTCAAATTTGTAAGAATATTCTTCCTTAAGATTTTTCCTGGGTGCACGTCATTTCGTGCAATAATCACCCATTCCCTTATGTTTCTTTTAAATTTACTTATTAAGATAGTATTGCTTAGTTTCACATTGAATCCTCTAAGGGAGAAAATTTTGATGGAGACAATACTACTTGCGGTTTGCTCACGAATACAAAAGATCACCCGTGTAAAAAATGAGGCGATTGATTAAGTTATCATTTACCCGAAATGCTAATGTAATACGCGTTATTAGACGATTAGGGAAGTAGAGTCATTGTTCAAGCACCCACTGCCACACGCCAAGAGGCTGCACGCAGTATACACTTATCAATTTAAATCACCTTTAGTAGCTTCATTATTTTCAAATAGAGTCGGCAAATTCGAGGTGATGAAGAAACTTTCCCTAAATTATCATACGTTGCCTCCTGTGAATCAACACTGCAAATTGATCGAAAATGCAATTTCAGAATATTGCCTGCTATGAACATTCATTCATTATAAATATCTTTCATATGGATCTAAAATCACAGTGTATTCTTATGGGAAACGCAGTACCTCGGTTTCAACAATCGCATTCGTCGTCAAGGAGACTCGTTGTTTATAGCCTCAAAATTTCACGAAATTTCCGTTTATTTTAACCGAATTCTCGCCATTTTGACCCGATAACGATATTTGGCGACCAAAATAAGAATCTTTATTCATTTCTCTTTCTTTTGGTGCTTATCTCGATTTCGTAAACCTATTACTTCTAATTTAATTTTGCAAAAGAATTGCAGTCTGCAACCGATAAACGGGAGGTTTACGTGCATTTCTTATGAGAACGGTTTTTCTTGTCTGGGATCGAACTGGGGACCTTCAAGTAAATGAAAAGTAGCCTATTATCTGCGCAGGGATTACATTTAACAATCCTGAAAGTTTGAAAGTTGTGCCATTTATGGTTCTCGAGTTTTAGGCGAACATACATACACACATACACATATACACACACCTTATTTTATTATATTAGATCGAACTGGGGACATTGAGGTAGCTCAAAAGATTATTGGTCCAGGAAGAGGATTAAAAAGTCATGAATGTTAGAAGTCGTGCAATTAATGTATTCTTGGGGGCAAACTACAAGCAACATACTTTGGGAAAGTAGAGTAGTTCAACCACAAGTATATTACCAATAGAGGAAATGAACAAAAGGTTATTATAGCTATCCTTTCGATCCAGAAATGGATCTAGCTTCTCATACCTTAGCATAGTTCAAAGAGGGACTTTTTACAAGAAAAAATATTCAGCAGAAACCACAGTGTCGGTCGAAGTAGTACTAATTTCAAGGCTATCAATCTAAAACACTTTCTTGCACATTGATTTTTGCACTGAAACGCGTACGATGATTTCAAAATGTTATTTGGCTATGCCAATGGAGTTCAAAGGCGATCAAAATGAACATTAATCCTCTGAGCATGCGTGAAAATCGTTTTCTTTCTGGAATCTTTCTGAGGAGAATTTTGCCTCAAATCGAATACTTTAAATACATGTACACATTCGTATTGCGGCTGAATATTTTCTACTTATAGTCAATCGATCTTTAAGACGCATTTTGTTCATGGTTCTTTGTTGGAATGGACGAAAGTACCCTCACATTCTCTGCGAAAAAGAGGTAGGAGTATCATAATGCAATAATGGGAAAATTTGAATCTTTTGAAGGACAACTTTTTGTGGAAACGCATCCCAAGACCGAAGATGATAAAATGAAACTTGCAAGCATAGCTCTCTTTTACGGTCTTCACTTCAGCTCGTGCGAAGATTTATTCTAACTTTAGCTTTCCGTAGATATAGAATTCGAAATCGAATAGAATGAAATTCGAAAGTTCCGGCTATAAGTCGTAGTATTACGACGTTTAGAATCAACTGCAGTTTTGCTATTCTATAATGTGAATCGAGTGTGGTGTTAAATACACGGAAAAAAATCCGAACATTCAATACACAACATTCACGCAAATTGTGAAACGTCGTCTCCCACGAAAGAAAGGAATTATTTTTATTTTGATAATGGGCCTCGATCGATCCGAGACCAGTCATAGCGTAACACAACGTGTTAAAGAAGTATAGACAATTCTAATCGCTTTCACCTTTTTTATAGAGAAAATTGAATATAAGTTAATCTTCGGTGGAATTTTAGACAAGTTTCATGTTGATGATATTAAATTATGATTCATATGCAACCCGTGGGCTTTATTCTTTGGTCAGTTGTGAAGTGAGAGGCTCCTGAGATAATACTCGAATCATTAGATTAACATTAACCGGTTTCCTAAACATCGGATTACCATAAAAGGGCTGAATGCAATCAAAAACTTATGTGACAATCGTTCGAAGCTTTTTGTTATGTATGAGAAAAACAAACAATGTCAATGTGTTATTGAAGGCATTTACTGATGGATGGTGAATGTTTTTCCAAATATTATGTTTAATTATTAAATTAAGTACATCAACGGAAGAGAAAGTTATGGTTCCCATCTCCTTTTATAGAGTCAACTTTAAAAGTTTAAAGGAGGAATGAAATGTCATTATTGATCCGATACTTAAAATGTAAATAAGTGAAAGAAATCCATCAGGACATCAAC
This sequence comes from Pachydiplax longipennis, assembly GCA_036926295.1. Taxonomy (NCBI): domain Eukaryota; kingdom Metazoa; phylum Arthropoda; class Insecta; order Odonata; family Libellulidae; genus Pachydiplax; species Pachydiplax longipennis. The sequence goes on from JAVFKF010000004.1 coordinate 3,500,189, forward strand.
GAATCCCACCAAGAGATATTTACCGTCGAGTCAATAGAACTGTGCACTTTTTATAAGCAATAAAACGACCATCCATCAAAACGTAACACTGATGACATTTTATGTCTTTTGGTATCAACATTGTGTGAATCCTATGACTTTTCTAATATAATATCTCAGTTGAAATAGTACTGTGCCATCGATAAACGCGAAGGGTGTGTTTTCTTTATAAAGTAGGATTATTCATTGGTTACGATCGGGGTAACATGAAGGTAAATAAAATGTAAACTTCTATCTGCACAAGGAGTACATTTTTAGACATCTAAATTAGGGCAGATCTTGGTCTTGGAATAAAAGCGATCGTGCACTCATTCTGGCACATCCTGCTTATTCATATTTATCATGCATTTATTTGGGTCCACTCACTGGAGACCTGAGCATTGCATTGACGTCGATATTCTTTATATCGAAATAATTGATTTAAACAAAAGCATTGTATTGAAAGGGCGACACAATTCAAATTATGATTTTTGAAATTGTTCATTATGTAATCAGAAATCATTTAAAATTTAATGAAATAAGTTTTTATTTTGACCGATAGGTACTACTAGAGTCAAAGTCGGGCGGAAATCTATTTTCATAGTTTTATATTCAAGTGTTACATTCGATATTATTACGCTAGAAAATCTAGTTACATTAAAATAACATCACTAAAATAGTCCATCGGCCGCTCCGAATTAATATTAAATATAACAAGTATTTAATCGACTTCCGGTCCGGACCGAGCCAAGTATCATCGGAAAGCTAATCAGAATCCTTCCTATATAAAGGATATAATGGGAACCTATGTGTTCCTTAAGATGCTGCTTAAGAATAAAAAAATTGAGAAATAGATTTTAATTCGGTAGTATATGGCAGCAAGCTGAAATGCCACTCGATACTCTATGGGGAATTAATTTTCGAATGGTCTATTATACGAGTCGTGAAGTTTCTAATTCTTACTTATGTCCTTCAATAGATCCTAGGAATGGAGTTGGAAACTGAAACGCTCTCTATATAATATTTTATCAATTATATAATTAAAGCATACCGTTATGATAATAATTTTTAAGCATCCTCAAGTAAATCCTGCCGATAACCGACCGAACTTTATTTGCAACATGTAGAACATATTACTTATACTTAGAAATAATTAGCTAACGCTGTGAACACATTTTAAGTTACTATATGTACATTTAATTTGCCCTTCAAATGGACTCCGAACTTAAGAGGTTAAACATGACAATGCCCCTAACGTCTAACAACAGTTTTTTGCCAATGCTACGATTAAAATACAAGGCTTGATTGAATGATCAAGTCGAATTTTCATACGAGGCATCGATTAAATCAAAATCTGCCGTGCGAATGAAGCTTCGAGGCTATAAGAAAGAGATCTAACTGCGTTTAGAATGGTTCGTTACGGCCTGAGTCGCCACGAATCGATCCGAGGACACTTTTCAAACGAAATGCTTATATTCTTTGAAATTGGGTTACTTTCTATAATGTTAACATTTGATGATTGTATCACGTGTTCTTCGATCTTTATGAGAAAATTAACCAAAACTCTTTTCCGGTATAGAATTCTTGAACTGCCCGTTCATCATGATTGTTAATAAATCATTGATGTTTACATTCCGGTTTCGAAATACTCCTCCCCTTACGAAAACACCAAATAGCTGATGTAACTAAAAAAGAGAAGTGTAACTGATTACCTATTTAATAAAGATGTGGAATAAACCGAATGCCACTACCTTTGAAGCGACTCTCATACTATTAAGTTATAGTTTTACCAAACGTAAAGTGCACTTTGAACTTGCAGTTCATTAAATCAGCGTTGGAAAAGTCGAAGTGATTATGAGCTTAAGTGTCCTAACCTACGATTTGACGAAGAATTTTTTTCCTAACTGCTACAGATCCGAACATTGAATTCTCTCATTTTTTCCCACGAATGATTCTAAGGATTCAGCTGAATTTCTTGCATATTCTTATGTAACAGAGGCTTCGACTATCGCAACGTTCGTCAAGGGGACTGGTTGTTCAATGCCTCAGAAAATAATCCTATATCTCGATGGAATTTCCCAATCATTTCGAATTATTTTGCAGAAGATACCACCGATACATGAGAAGTACGCGTATATTACTTAAGAGAACGGTCCATTTTATCAATGACGAGCTGAGGCGCCCGTTGATTCTCAACGGGGATATAAAAATAAGCAGTAGGTAATATATGAGGTAATAACTTGTGCCGAGGAGAATCTAACATCTCTCACTTAGCTTGGATCAATGAAAATGTTATCCTAAATTAAAATGTATTTGCATATTTTATAATATATATTAATTGTAATATTTTCAAAATGATTAGAATTTGAAACCAAATCTAGAATCCAGAATAACAAAAGGAATCATCTTAGATTTTCTTTCCTCAAATTTGTAAGAATATTCTTCCTTAAGATTTTTCCTGGGTGCACGTCATTTCGTGCAATAATCACCCATTCCCTTATGTTTCTTTTAAATTTACTTATTAAGATAGTATTGCTTAGTTTCACATTGAATCCTCTAAGGGAGAAAATTTTGATGGAGACAATACTACTTGCGGTTTGCTCACGAATACAAAAGATCACCCGTGTAAAAAATGAGGCGATTGATTAAGTTATCATTTACCCGAAATGCTAATGTAATACGCGTTATTAGACGATTAGGGAAGTAGAGTCATTGTTCAAGCACCCACTGCCACACGCCAAGAGGCTGCACGCAGTATACACTTATCAATTTAAATCACCTTTAGTAGCTTCATTATTTTCAAATAGAGTCGGCAAATTCGAGGTGATGAAGAAACTTTCCCTAAATTATCATACGTTGCCTCCTGTGAATCAACACTGCAAATTGATCGAAAATGCAATTTCAGAATATTGCCTGCTATGAACATTCATTCATTATAAATATCTTTCATATGGATCTAAAATCACAGTGTATTCTTATGGGAAACGCAGTACCTCGGTTTCAACAATCGCATTCGTCGTCAAGGAGACTCGTTGTTTATAGCCTCAAAATTTCACGAAATTTCCGTTTATTTTTACCGAATTCTCGCCATTTTGACCCGATAACGATATTTGGCGACCAAAATAAGAATCTTTATTCATTTCTCTTTCTTTTGGTGCTTATCTCGATTTCGTAAACCTATTACTTCTAATTTAATTTTGCAAAAGAATTGCAGTCTGCAACCGATAAACGGGAGGTTTACGTGCATTTCTTATGAGAACGGTTTTTCTTGTCTGGGATCGAACTGGGGACCTTCAAGTAAATGAAAAGTAGCCTATTATCTGCGCAGGGATTACATTTAACAATCCTGAAAGTTTGAAAGTTGTGCCATTTATGGTTCTCGAGTTTTAGGCGAACATACATACACACATACACATATACACACACCTTATTTTATTATATTAGATCGAACTGGGGACATTGAGGTAGCTCAAAAGATTATTGGTCCAGGAAGAGGATTAAAAAGTCATGAATGTTAGAAGTCGTGCAATTAATGTATTCTTGGGGGCAAACTACAAGCAACATACTTTGGGAAAGTAGAGTAGTTCAACCACAAGTATATTACCAATAGAGGAAATGAACAAAAGGTTATTATAGCTATCCTTTCGATCCAGAAATGGATCTAGCTTCTCATACCTTAGCATAGTTCAAAGAGGGACTTTTTACAAGAAAAAATATTCAGCAGAAACCACAGTGTCGGTCGAAGTAGTACTAATTTCAAGGCTATCAATCTAAAACACTTTCTTGCACATTGATTTTTGCACTGAAACGCGTACGATGATTTCAAAATGTTATTTGGCTATGCCAATGGAGTTCAAAGGCGATCAAAATGAACATTAATCCTCTGAGCATGCGTGAAAATCGTTTTCTTTCTGGAATCTTTCTGAGGAGAATTTTGCCTCAAATCGAATACTTTAAATACATGTACACATTCGTATTGCGGCTGAATATTTTCTACTTATAGTCAATCGATCTTTAAGACGCATTTTGTTCATGGTTCTTTGTTGGAATGGACGAAAGTACCCTCACATTCTCTGCGAAAAAGAGGTAGGAGTATCATAATGCAATAATGGGAAAATTTGAATCTTTTGAAGGACAACTTTTTGTGGAAACGCATCCCAAGACCGAAGATGATAAAATGAAACTTGCAAGCATAGCTCTCTTTTACGGTCTTCACTTCAGCTCGTGCGAAGATTTATTCTAACTTTAGCTTTCCGTAGATATAGAATTCGAAATCGAATAGAATGAAATTCGAAAGTTCCGGCTATAAGTCGTAGTATTACGACGTTTAGAATCAACTGCAGTTTTGCTATTCTATAATGTGAATCGAGTGTGGTGTTAAATACACGGAAAAAAATCCGAACATTCAATACACAACATTCACGCAAATTGTGAAACGTCGTCTCCCACGAAAGAAAGGAATTATTTTTATTTTGATAATGGGCCTCGATCGATCCGAGACCAGTCATAGCGTAACACAACGTGTTAAAGAAGTATAGACAATTCTAATCGCTTTCACCTTTTTTATAGAGAAAATTGAATATAAGTTAATCTTCGGTGGAATTTTAGACAAGTTTCATGTTGATGATATTAAATTATGATTCATATGCAACCCGTGGGCTTTATTCTTTGGTCAGTTGTGAAGTGAGAGGCTCCTGAGATAATACTCGAATCATTAGATTAACATTAACCGGTTTCCTAAACATCGGATTACCATAAAAGGGCTGAATGCAATCAAAAACTTATGTGACAATCGTTCGAAGCTTTTTGTTATGTATGAGAAAAACAAACAATGTCAATGTGTTATTGAAGGCATTTACTGATGGATGGTGAATGTTTTTCCAAATATTATGTTTAATTATTAAATTAAGTACATCAACGGAAGAGAAAGTTATGGTTCCCATCTCCTTTTATAGAGTCAACTTTAAAAGTTTAAAGGAGGAATGAAATGTCATTATTGATCCGATACTTAAAATGTAAATAAGTGAAAGAAATCCATCAGGACATCAACGAATCCCACCAAGAGATATTTACCGTCGAGTCAATAGAACTGTGCACTTTTTATAAGCAATAAAACGACCATCCATCAAAACGTAACACTGATGACATTTTATGTCTTTTGGTATCAACATTGTGTGAATCCTATGACTTTTCTAATATAATATCTCAGTTGAAATAGTACTGTGCCATCGATAAACGCGAAGGGTGTGTTTTCTTTATAAAGTAGGATTATTCATTGGTTACGATCGGGGTAACATGAAGGTAAATAAAATGTAAACTTCTATCTGCACAAGGAGTACATTTTTAGACATCTAAATTAGGGCAGATCTTGGTCTTGGAATAAAAGCGATCGTGCACTCATTCTGGCACATCCTGCTTATTCATATTTATCATGCATTTATTTGGGTCCACTCACTGGAGACCTGAGCATTGCATTGACGTCGATATTCTTTATATCGAAATAATTGATTTAAACAAAAGCATTGTATTGAAAGGGCGACACAATTCAAATTATGATTTTTGAAATTGTTCATTATGTAATCAGAAATCATTTAAAATTTAATGAAATAAGTTTTTATTTTGACCGATAGGTACTACTAGAGTCAAAGTCGGGCGGAAATCTATTTTCATAGTTTTATATTCAAGTGTTACATTCGATATTATTACGCTAGAAAATCTAGTTACATTAAAATAACATCACTAAAATAGTCCATCGGCCGCTCCGAATTAATATTAAATATAACAAGTATTTAATCGACTTCCGGTCCGGACCGAGCCAAGTATCATCGGAAAGCTAATCAGAATCCTTCCTATATAAAGGATATAATGGGAACCTATGTGTTCCTTAAGATGCTGCTTAAGAATAAAAAAATTGAGAAATAGATTTTAATTCGGTAGTATATGGCAGCAAGCTGAAATGCCACTCGATACTCTATGGGGAATTAATTTTCGAATGGTCTATTATACGAGTCGTGAAGTTTCTAATTCTTACTTATGTCCTTCAATAGATCCTAGGAATGGAGTTGGAAACTGAAACGCTCTCTATATAATATTTTATCAATTATATAATTAAAGCATACCGTTATGATAATAATTTTTAAGCATCCTCAAGTAAATCCTGCCGATAACCGACCGAACTTTATTTGCAACATGTAGAACATATTACTTATACTTAGAAATAATTAGCTAACGCTGTGAACACATTTTAAGTTACTATATGTACATTTAATTTGCCCTTCAAATGGACTCCGAACTTAAGAGGTTAAACATGACAATGCCCCTAACGTCTAACAACAGTTTTTTGCCAATGCTACGATTAAAATACAAGGCTTGATTGAATGATCAAGTCGAATTTTCATACGAGGCATCGATTAAATCAAAATCTGCCGTGCGAATGAAGCTTCGAGGCTATAAGAAAGAGATCTAACTGCGTTTAGAATGGTTCGTTACGGCCTGAGTCGCCACGAATCGATCCGAGGACACTTTTCAAACGAAATGCTTATATTCTTTGAAATTGGGTTACTTTCTATAATGTTAACATTTGATGATTGTATCACGTGTTCTTCGATCTTTATGAGAAAATTAACCAAAACTCTTTTCCGGTATAGAATTCTTGAACTGCCCGTTCATCATGATTGTTAATAAATCATTGATGTTTACATTCCGGTTTCGAAATACTCCTCCCCTTACGAAAACACCAAATAGCTGATGTAACTAAAAAAGAGAAGTGTAACTGATTACCTATTTAATAAAGATGTGGAATAAACCGAATGCCACTACCTTTGAAGCGACTCTCATACTATTAAGTTATAGTTTTACCAAACGTAAAGTGCACTTTGAACTTGCAGTTCATTAAATCAGCGTTGGAAAAGTCGAAGTGATTATGAGCTTAAGTGTCCTAACCTACGATTTGACGAAGAATTTTTTTCCTAACTGCTACAGATCCGAACATTGAATTCTCTCATTTTTTCCCACGAATGATTCTAAGGATTCAGCTGAATTTCTTGCATATTCTTATGTAACAGAGGCTTCGACTATCGCAACGTTCGTCAAGGGGACTGGTTGTTCAATGCCTCAGAAAATAATCCTATATCTCGATGGAATTTCCCAATCATTTCGAATTATTTTGCAGAAGATACCACCGATACATGAGAAGTACGCGTATATTACTTAAGAGAACGGTCCATTTTATCAATGACGAGCTGAGGCGCCCGTTGATTCTCAACGGGGATATAAAAATAAGCAGTAGGTAATATATGAGGTAATAACTTGTGCCGAGGAGAATCTAACATCTCTCACTTAGCTTGGATCAATGAAAATGTTATCCTAAATTAAAATGTATTTGCATATTTTATAATATATATTAATTGTAATATTTTCAAAATGATTAGAATTTGAAACCAAATCTAGAATCCAGAATAACAAAAGGAATCATCTTAGATTTTCTTTCCTCAAATTTGTAAGAATATTCTTCCTTAAGATTTTTCCTGGGTGCACGTCATTTCGTGCAATAATCACCCATTCCCTTATGTTTCTTTTAAATTTACTTATTAAGATAGTATTGCTTAGTTTCACATTGAATCCTCTAAGGGAGAAAATTTTGATGGAGACAATACTACTTGCGGTTTGCTCACGAATACAAAAGATCACCCGTGTAAAAAATGAGGCGATTGATTAAGTTATCATTTACCCGAAATGCTAATGTAATACGCGTTATTAGACGATTAGGGAAGTAGAGTCATTGTTCAAGCACCCACTGCCACACGCCAAGAGGCTGCACGCAGTATACACTTATCAATTTAAATCACCTTTAGTAGCTTCATTATTTTCAAATAGAGTCGGCAAATTCGAGGTGATGAAGAAACTTTCCCTAAATTATCATACGTTGCCTCCTGTGAATCAACACTGCAAATTGATCGAAAATGCAATTTCAGAATATTGCCTGCTATGAACATTCATTCATTATAAATATCTTTCATATGGATCTAAAATCACAGTGTATTCTTATGGGAAACGCAGTACCTCGGTTTCAACAATCGCATTCGTCGTCAAGGAGACTCGTTGTTTATAGCCTCAAAATTTCACGAAATTTCCGTTTATTTTTACCGAATTCTCGCCATTTTGACCCGATAACGATATTTGGCGACCAAAATAAGAATCTTTATTCATTTCTCTTTCTTTTGGTGCTTATCTCGATTTCGTAAACCTATTACTTCTAATTTAATTTTGCAAAAGAATTGCAGTCTGCAACCGATAAACGGGAGGTTTACGTGCATTTCTTATGAGAACGGTTTTTCTTGTCTGGGATCGAACTGGGGACCTTCAAGTAAATGAAAAGTAGCCTATTATCTGCGCAGGGATTACATTTAACAATCCTGAAAGTTTGAAAGTTGTGCCATTTATGGTTCTCGAGTTTTAGGCGAACATACATACACACATACACACATACACACACCTTATTTTATTATATTAGATCGAACTGGGGACATTGAGGTAGCTCAAAAGATTATTGGTCCAGGAAGAGGATTAAAAAGTCATGAATGTTAGAAGTCGTGCAATTAATGTATTCTTGGGGGCAAACTACAAGCAACATACTTTGGGAAAGTAGAGTAGTTCAACCACAAGTATATTACCAATAGAGGAAATGAACAAAAGGTTATTATAGCTATCCTTTCGATCCAGAAATGGATCTAGCTTCTCATACCTTAGCATAGTTCAAAGAGGGACTTTTTACAAGAAAAAATATTCAGCAGAAACCACAGTGTCGGTCGAAGTAGTACTAATTTCAAGGCTATCAATCTAAAACACTTTCTTGCACATTGATTTTTGCACTGAAACGCGTACGATGATTTCAAAATGTTATTTGGCTATGCCAATGGAGTTCAAAGGCGATCAAAATGAACATTAATCCTCTGAGCATGCGTGAAAATCGTTTTCTTTCTGGAATCTTTCTGAGGAGAATTTTGCCTCAAATCGAATACTTTAAATACATGTACACATTCGTATTGCGGCTGAATATTTTCTACTTATAGTCAATCGATCTTTAAGACGCATTTTGTTCATGGTTCTTTGTTGGAATGGACGAAAGTACCCTCACATTCTCTGCGAAAAAGAGGTAGGAGTATCATAATGCAATAATGGGAAAATTTGAATCTTTTGAAGGACAACTTTTTGTGGAAACGCATCCCAAGACCGAAGATGATAAAATGAAACTTGCAAGCATAGCTCTCTTTTACGGTCTTCACTTCAGCTCGTGCGAAGATTTATTCTAACTTTAGCTTTCCGTAGATATAGAATTCGAAATCGAATAGAATGAAATTCGAAAGTTCCGGCTATAAGTCGTAGTATTACGACGTTTAGAATCAACTGCAGTTTTGCTATTCTATAATGTGAATCGAGTGTGGTGTTAAATACACGGAAAAAAATCCGAACATTCAATACACAACATTCACGCAAATTGTGAAACGTCGTCTCCCACGAAAGAAAGGAATTATTTTTATTTTGATAATGGGCCTCGATCGATCCGAGACCAGTCATAGCGTAACACAACGTGTTAAAGAAGTATAGACAATTCTAATCGCTTTCACCTTTTTTATAGAGAAAATTGAATATAAGTTAATCTTCGGTGGAATTTTAGACAAGTTTCATGTTGATGATATTAAATTATGATTCATATGCAACCCGTGGGCTTTATTCTTTGGTCAGTTGTGAAGTGAGAGGCTCCTGAGATAATACTCGAATCATTAGATTAACATTAACCGGTTTCCTAAACATCGGATTACCATAAAAGGGCTGAATGCAATCAAAAACTTATGTGACAATCGTTCGAAGCTTTTTGTTATGTATGAGAAAAACAAACAATGTCAATGTGTTATTGAAGGCATTTACTGATGGATGGTGAATGTTTTTCCAAATATTATGTTTAATTATTAAATTAAGTACATCAACGGAAGAGAAAGTTATGGTTCCCATCTCCTTTTATAGAGTCAACTTTAAAAGTTTAAAGGAGGAATGAAATGTCATTATTGATCCGATACTTAAAATGTAAATAAGTGAAAGAAATCCATCAGGACATCAACGAATCCCACCAAGAGATATTTACCGTCGAGTCAATAGAACTGTGCACTTTTTATAAGCAATAAAACGACCATCCATCAAAACGTAACACTGATGACATTTTATGTCTTTTGGTATCAACATTGTGTGAATCCTATGACTTTTCTAATATAATATCTCAGTTGAAATAGTACTGTGCCATCGATAAACGCGAAGGGTGTGTTTTCTTTATAAAGTAGGATTATTCATTGGTTACGATCGGGGTAACATGAAGGTAAATAAAATGTAAACTTCTATCTGCACAAGGAGTACATTTTTAGACATCTAAATTAGGGCAGATCTTGGTCTTGGAATAAAAGCGATCGTGCACTCATTCTGGCACATCCTGCTTATTCATATTTATCATGCATTTATTTGGGTCCACTCACTGGAGACCTGAGCATTGCATTGACGTCGATATTCTTTATATCGAAATAATTGATTTAAACAAAAGCATTGTATTGAAAGGGCGACACAATTCAAATTATGATTTTTGAAATTGTTCATTATGTAATCAGAAATCATTTAAAATTTAATGAAATAAGTTTTTATTTTGACCGATAGGTACTACTAGAGTCAAAGTCGGGCGGAAATCTATTTTCATAGTTTTATATTCAAGTGTTACATTCGATATTATTACGCTAGAAAATCTAGTTACATTAAAATAACATCACTAAAATAGTCCATCGGCCGCTCCGAATTAATATTAAATATAACAAGTATTTAATCGACTTCCGGTCCGGACCGAGCCAAGTATCATCGGAAAGCTAATCAGAATCCTTCCTATATAAAGGATGTAATGGGAACCTATGTGTTCCTTAAGATGCTGCTTAAGAATAAAAAAATTGAGAAATAGATTTTAATTCGGTAGTATATGGCAGCAAGCTGAAATGCCACTCGATACTCTATGGGGAATTAATTTTCGAATGGTCTATTATACGAGTCGTGAAGTTTCTAATTCTTACTTATGTCCTTCAATAGATCCTAGGAATGGAGTTGGAAACTGAAACGCTCTCTATATAATATTTTATCAATTATATAATTAAAGCATATCGTTATGATAATAATTTTTAAGCATCCTCAAGTAAATCCTGCCGATAACCGACCGAACTTTATTTGCAACATGTAGAACATATTACTTATACTTAGAAATAATTAGCTAACGCTGTGAACACATTTTAAGTTACTATATGTACATTTAATTTGCCCTTCAAATGGACTCCGAACTTAAGAGGTTAAACATGACAATGCCCCTAACGTCTAACAACAGTTTTTTGCCAATGCTACGATTAAAATACAAGGCTTGATTGAATGATCAAGTCGAATTTTCATACGAGGCATCGATTAAATCAAAATCTGCCGTGCGAATGAAGCTTCGAGTCTATAAGAAAGAGATCTAACTGCGTTTAGAATGGTTCGTTACGGCCTGAGTCGCCACGAATCGATCCGAGGACACTTTTCAAACGAAATGCTTATATTCTTTGAAATTGGGTTAATTTCTATAATGTTAACATTTGATGATTGTATCACGTGTTCTTCGATCTTTATGAGAAAATTAACCAAAACTCTTTTCCGGTATAGAATTCTTGAACTGCCCGTTCATCATGATTGTTAATAAATCATTGATGTTTACATTCCGGTTTCGAAATACTCCTCCCCTTACGAAAACACCAAATAGCTGATGTAACTAAAAAAGAGAAGTGTAACTGATTACCTATTTAATAAAGATGTGGAATAAACCGAATGCCACTACCTTTGAAGCGACTCTCATACTATTAAGTTATAGTTTTACCAAACGTAAAGTGCACTTTGAACTTGCAGTTCATTAAATCAGCGTTGGAAAAGTCGAAGTGATTATGAGCTTAAGTGTCCTAACCTACGATTTGACGAAGAATTTTTTTCCTAACTGCTACAGATCCGAACATTGAATTCTCTCATTTTTTCCCACGAATGATTCTAAGGATTCAGCTGAATTTCTTGCATATTCTTATGTAACAGAGGCTTCGACTATCGCAACGTTCGTCAAGGGGACTGGTTGTTCATTGCCTCAGAAAATAATCCTATATCTCGATGGAATTTCCCAATCATTTCGAATTATTTTGCAGAAGATACCACCGATACATGAGAAGTACGCGTATATTACTTAAGAGAACGGTCCATTTTATCAATGACGAGCTGAGGCGCCCGTTGATTCTCAACGGGGATATAAAAATAAGCAGTAGGTAATATATGAGGTAATAACTTGTGCCGAGGAGAATCTAACATCTCTCACTTAGCTTGGATCAATGAAAATGTTATCCTAAATTAAAATGTATTTGCATATTTTATAATATATATTAATTGTAATATTTTCAAAATGATTAGAATTTGAAACCAAATCTAGAATCCAGAATAACAAAAGGAATCATCTTAGATTTTCTTTCCTCAAATTTGTAAGAATATTCTTCCTTAAGATTTTTCCTGGGTGCACGTCATTTCGTGCAATAATCACCCATTCCCTTATGTTTCTTTTAAATTTACTTATTAAGATAGTATTGCTTAGTTTCACATTGAATCCTCTAAGGGAGAAAATTTTGATGGAGACAATACTACTTGCGGTTTGCTCACGAATACAAAAGATCACCCGTGTAAAAAATGAGGCGATTGATTAAGTTATCATTTACCCGAAATGCTAATGTAATACGCGTTATTAGACGATTAGGGAAGTAGAGTCATTGTTCAAGCACCCACTGCCACACGCCAAGAGGCTGCACGCAGTATACACTTATCAATTTAAATCACCTTTAGTAGCTTCATTATTTTCAAATAGAGTCGGCAAATTCGAGGTGATGAAGAAACTTTCCCTAAATTATCATACGTTGCCTCCTGTGAATCAACACTGCAAATTGATCGAAAATGCAATTTCAGAATATTGCCTGCTATGAACATTCATTCATTATAAATATCTTTCATATGGATCTAAAATCACAGTGTATTCTTATGGGAAACGCAGTACCTCGGTTTCAACAATCGCATTCGTCGTCAAGGAGACTCGTTGTTTATAGCCTCAAAATTTCACGAAATTTCCGTTTATTTTTACCGAATTCTCGCCATTTTGACCCGATAACGATATTTGGCGACCAAAATAAGAATCTTTATTCATTTCTCTTTCTTTTGGTGCTTATCTCGATTTCGTAAACCTATTACTTCTAATTTAATTTTGCAAAAGAATTGCAGTCTGCAACCGATAAACGGGAGGTTTACGTGCATTTCTTATGAGAACGGTTTTTCTTGTCTGGGATCGAACTGGGGACCTTCAAGTAAATGAAAAGTAGCCTATTATCTGCGCAGGGATTACATTTAACAATCCTGAAAGTTTGAAAGTTGTGCCATTTATGGTTCTCGAGTTTTAGGCGAACATACATACACACATACACACATACACACACCTTATTTTATTATATTAGATCGAACTGGGGACATTGAGGTAGCTCAAAAGATTATTGGTCCAGGAAGAGGATTAAAAAGTCATGAATGTTAGAAGTCGTGCAATTAATGTATTCTTGGGGGCAAACTACAAGCAACATACTTTGGGAAAGTAGAGTAGTTCAACCACAAGTATATTACCAATAGAGGAAATGAACAAAAGGTTATTATAGCTATCCTTTCGATCCAGAAATGGATCTAGCTTCTCATACCTTAGCATAGTTCAAAGAGGGACTTTTTACAAGAAAAAATATTCAGCAGAAACCACAGTGTCGGTCGAAGTAGTACTAATTTCAAGGCTATCAATCTAAAACACTTTCTTGCACATTGATTTTTGCACTGAAACGCGTACGATGATTTCAAAATGTTATTTGGCTATGCCAATGGAGTTCAAAGGCGATCAAAATGAACATTAATCCTCTGAGCATGCGTGAAAATCGTTTTCTTTCTGGAATCTTTCTGAGGAGAATTTTGCCTCAAATCGAATACTTTAAATACATGTACACATTCGTATTGCGGCTGAATATTTTCTACTTATAGTCAATCGATCTTTAAGACGCATTTTGTTCATGGTTCTTTGTTGGAATGGACGAAAGTACCCTCACATTCTCTGCGAAAAAGAGGTAGGAGTATCATAATGCAATAATGGGAAAATTTGAATCTTTTGAAGGACAACTTTTTGTGGAAACGCATCCCAAGACCGAAGATGATAAAATGAAACTTGCAAGCATAGCTCTCTTTTACGGTCTTCACTTCAGCTCGTGCGAAGATTTATTCTAACTTTAGCTTTCCGTAGATATAGAATTCGAAATCGAATAGAATGAAATTCGAAAGTTCCGGCTATAAGTCGTAGTATTACGACGTTTAGAATCAACTGCAGTTTTGCTATTCTATAATGTGAATCGAGTGTGGTGTTAAATACACGGAAAAAAATCCGAACATTCAATACACAACATTCACGCAAATTGTGAAACGTCGTCTCCCACGAAAGAAAGGAATTATTTTTATTTTGATAATGGGCCTCGATCGATCCGAGACCAGTCATAGCGTAACACAACGTGTTAAAGAAGTATAGACAATTCTAATCGCTTTCACCTTTTTTATAGAGAAAATTGAATATAAGTTAATCTTCGGTGGAATTTTAGACAAGTTTCATGTTGATGATATTAAATTATGATTCATATGCAACCCGTGGGCTTTATTCTTTGGTCAGTTGTGAAGTGAGAGGCTCCTGAGATAATACTCGAATCATTAGATTAACATTAACCGGTTTCCTAAACATCGGATTACCATAAAAGGGCTGAATGCAATCAAAAACTTATGTGACAATCGTTCGAAGCTTTTTGTTATGTATGAGAAAAACAAACAATGTCAATGTGTTATTGAAGGCATTTACTGATGGATGGTGAATGTTTTTCCAAATATTATGTTTAATTATTGAATTAAGTACATCAACGGAAGAGAAAGTTATGGTTCCCATCTCCTTTTATAGAGTCAACTTTAAAAGTTTAAAGGAGGGATGAAATGTCATTATTGATCCGATACTTAAAAATGTAAATAAGTGAAAGAAATCCATCAGGACATCAACGAATCCCACCAAGAGATATTTACCGTCGAGTCAATAGAACTGTGCACTTTTTATAAGCAATAAAAACGACCATCCATCAAAACGTAACACTGATGAAATTTCATGTCTTTTGGTATCAACATTGTGTGAATCCTATGAATTTTCTAATATAATATCTCAGTTGAAATAGTACTGTGCCATCGATAAACGCGAAGGGTGTGTTTTCTTTATAAAGTAGGATTATTCATTGGTTACGATCGGGGTAACATGAAGGTAAATAAAATGTAAACTTCTATCTGCACAAGGAGTACATTTTTAGACATCTAAATTAGGGCAGATCTTGGTCTTGGAATAAAAGCGATCGTGCACTCATTCTGGCACATCCTGCTTATTCATATTTATCATGCATTTATTTGGGTCCACTCACTGGAGACCTGAGCATTGCATTGACGTCGATATTCTTTATATCGAAATAATTGATTTAAACAAAAGCATTGTATTGAAAGGGCGACACAATTCAAATTATGATTTTTGAAATTGTTCATTATGTAATCAGAAATCATTTAAAATTTAATGAAATAAGTTTTTATTTTGACCGATAGGTACTACTAGAGTCAAAGTCGGGCGGAAATCTATTTTCATAGTTTTATATTCAAGTGTTACATTCGATATTATTACGCTAGAAAATCTAGTTACATTAAAATAACATCACTAAAATAGTCCATCGGCCGCTCCGAATTAATATTAAATATAACAAGTATTTAATCGACTTCCGGTCCGGACCGAGCCAAGTATCATCGGAAAGCTAATCAGAATCCTTCCTATATAAAGGATGTAATGGGAACCTATGTGTTCCTTAAGATGCTGCTTAAGAATAAAAAAATTGAGAAATAGATTTTAATTCGGTAGTATATGGCAGCAAGCTGAAATGCCACTCGATACTCTATGGGGAATTAATTTTCGAATGGTCTATTATACGAGTTTATGTTACGTTTAGGATCAATGGCAATTCTATAATTTGATTCGAGTGTGGAGGTAATTACACAGGAAAAAAGAATCCCAGTATGCAATACATAAAACTCACGGAAATTGTGAATCGTCGTCTCCCAAGGTAGACAGGAATTTCCTTTATTGTTATAATGGGTCTCAGTCAATACAAGATTAATCTCAGCGGAACGCAACGTGTTAAAGAAGTAAAGAAAATTTATTACAATAATCTTCAGTGATTCTATCATAGAATAGAACTTCAGATTGGGTAATGTAATATTTTTGTTCTCCTTCCGCACACTGTCTAAGTCAAAGTTTTTCGGATAATAAACTTCACCTAATGAATTATTTAAATTGTCTGATGGTTGCCGTCAGCATGGAAAATTTGATGAATGACATACTAATTGTGACTTACTCGACCATAATTACTCCCAAGTAATGCAAGAGTAAGCTTTGATACCTAAATTTATGATGTTAGTCACTGAAAACACCTCTATGATAGTGCGGCCCTATGAAATTAAAATGTAGCAGAAGCATAGTTAGTGCACGATTCATATATTAGGTATTCATTATGACGAAAAGTTTTTTAAAAGATTTCAAATTGTTTTAATCTATGATTCCAACATCTCTTACGGATGTGTTAAGAGTAGGACATGTAAATTATGTGAATCCTCCGTTCCTTTTAATCGGTAAAGCAAATCTAGTTTCAGTAAGGTAATCGGAAATAATCTTCAGCTAAAAGCAATGCCTTAAGCTTTTTAAGGGTGATCCTACAAACACTATTATCTCTAATCGCGTTGTCTAACAGGAAAAATGTAGCATGATTAGGAATAGCCCCTTCCCCCTTTGAAAAGTTTCAATCTAACCCTTGCACCAGGTGGTAAACAGGAAAAGAAAAATGAGAGGAGCTCACGACCTCGGGACAAGTATTTGAGTATTTCTAACGGTAGGTGCATAAAGAGGTATATGGGATACCATACTCTAACATTGTAGAGACCTCTCAAAAACTACCACTGCTTATAGAAAGACCTATGATGCCTATCACTTTATAATATGAGGATGTAAAGAAAGAATATTAACTTACCTTCCAATGAGTATTCCATGATGAGCAGTGTTAACGTATAACACCGAATACTAAACACACTAAACACTGAAAACTGCACACATTTCAAATCACAGTTCACTCACTTTTCCACTCACACAGCACTCACTACACACAAATATCACTCCCTTATTCTGGCTCTTCGCGGTCACCTGAAGGTAAGGAGGCCGAATTGTGCCGGGTCGTTCTTCACAAGCACCTTCTCGCCCTGGAGAGGAACTCCCCGCTGCAGGACCTCTGGTCAAATTGCAACGACGAATCCAAAGGCCAACTCCTGAAATCCTTCCTCCAGCTGTGGAATCCCATCCCAGCGGTCGAAGTCGCCCTTCAGCCAAGGTTTATGTCTTTGTGCTACTCGTAGGCCTCCGAGATAAATTGAGAAAGGAATGCATTGAAATCTTGCTACGTAAGATCTTATGAAAAGAGCTCAAAACAACGTAACTTCCCTGAATTTATATTTTTGAAGCCACACTCAACAATTAAAATTGCTCTATGGCTCTCAATTAAAATTTACATAGCCATCAAACATTGTCAAATGTTGTAACAAAAAGAAATGAATTTGGTGAGAAAGGCTTTATATTCTGGAGTTGAAGAGTACATTTTGTACTCTGCTTATAGAAAATTAAAATGAAACTATACTCAGTAATAACGAGAGGAGGTCTTTATGTAATGAAAATGTATTACGAGATATGCACAAGCATAATCATTTCTATTTTCTAAGTTAATCAAAAGCCTCTCATGAAGCTTCTAAAAGGCGTCATTCTATCATTTTACTACTTTTGTGGAACGACATGCTAATTTGAAAGAAAAAGAAATTTGTATATTTCAACGTTAATGGATTTTATCAATTATTCATTAATCTAAAGCAGCTTTGAGCGTTGGGTAAGAAGAGGGTAAGGGTTTAGAAATGTGCACTCATTGGTAAGATTTTCGCCAGAAGAAACCTCCATCATTTCTAAGACGTCGAGCTTCCTCCCTTTCGATTCCCGGTGGAGAAGTTTCGCCAAAAAGGAACTCTGCTTTCCGCTGTCCAGTAGGTGGGCGCCACAGCCATGTTTTATGAACCTGTTTTTGGATGAAGATTGTCTATGATTTTGAATCATATTTATTATTTCTCTTAATCAATACAGTACCCAAATTATAGACGCAATAACATAGGTCTCATACTTCTTAATTCTACATTACGAAGAAGGACGGCTAAGAGTTTGTGGGAAAAAATCCTCGAAGCTGAAGGCTTTTGATGGAAAAACCCACGTATCGGGAAAACAACCGCACAAGAAGCGGGATGAAAAAACCCGCGAAACACAGGAAATGCATAATAAACAAAAAATTGAATGAAATCTAACACTTAAAATTCTAAAACTACCTAAGCCTAATCTATAGAATTCAACGTTAACACAGAGCAAAAATTAAATATCTAGCTCTAAGAATACAACAACAATCAGGCAAAATAGTTAATAATTGTTTCTATGTGGCTGGTTTCTTGGGCCCCGCTATTCTCCTCTGAAAGCCACCTTAAAGTATAATTCTTTCAAATCTAAGGATAAGTTACAGATAATAGTAAAATTAACAAAGAACGTATTTCAGAAGTGAATTTAAAGTATGAGTATGTTTGACATGATTGTCAAAATCTACCTCGAATTAGTGATGAGTGTTTGCCGTCGTTCATTCAGAGTCACAGGGATTAATGATATGTAAGGAAATAAATAAAAGTAATGTAAAATTATAATATGCTATAATATCTTGATAATGTATTTCACAATACATTAAGCTATATATTAGCTCTATTCATACTTAAAACCCTGGTAAATACAACAAATACCTCAGTAACCGATCCATCCTCCATAGTTCCTAATTACCATGCCAAGAGGCTCTGCCATTCATTGCACCACGCGGAGACACACTGATGGCCCTATGTTCTCCCACGCGTCCTCAATAGTTTCAAGTAATTTGCTCCTGTCTTGAGGGCGGTCTTGCTTTTGAAGATTTTTTGCCATAATACCCCATATATTTTCAATGGGATTAAGGTCCGGGCTCCTTGCTGGCCAGCTTAATTTCTTACGTTGTGTTTCCTCTGGTAAACAAAAGTTGTTATTGCCAAGTGTGTGTTCTTTCTCCACAAGCATTAACCTTCCTCTGCGAGTTCTCTTTCGGAAGCACTTCAATCCAAGATAAGTCATTAAGCAAATTCTTCTCCTTTCTCAGCAGTTATCACGGGAATATCCCAATTGAGCAACAAAACATAGGGATGATTATGTCACTTCTGTATGATAGAACTAAGTATCGCCATAAAATAGAAAACACCCAAATAAAATATATTTTAAACCATCATTGAGATGCTTGACACCAAGCTAAACCTTCTCAAGTAAACTGAATCACTTAAAATTTACTGAACGAATCTCGATCATTTTTAAATATCTAAACCGTTTGCATATACATTTTCTATTTCAAGAAACAAAGTAGCCATTCACTGATAAGAGAACTATTAGGTTGAAACCGAACATATCAATTAATTCGGTCTGGATCGTTACACGCCAAGGTATTTATACATGATTGTATATTTGTATTAGTTTATTGATGTTAAAAATCTATGAATCGGTAAACGTTATTTCTTAGTCTTCATTTTCAGAGAAGATTCGCATCTTCTACTGTTTGCTACACTACAAGGGGCAAACTGTAAAGAACGTACCCATCTTCCGAGAAAAAGAGCGCTGACAGCCCTCTGAAACTTCAACTTTGCCTTGCAACATAGAGGAGAATTATCCTGTAGTGCAGGCGAGTAGCGCAGTGCAAACTGCCACACACGTTTCCTGCCGCTCAGAGACGAAGTTATCAGGACACTAGAAAGGAAATAAGGCATTGTAAACCCTAAGAGTAACATAAAATCATCGAATCGGAAGATCGTTGCAATCCCGAAGAGTCATCCGTAAGATATAACACCGATAAATATTGAAAAACTAGATGTATAGACTTCTCAAAAGTTCTTACATTGCTAAGGAGTTCAACGTTGAGAGACTACAGAAGAGCTCCGTTCAAATGCTCCGACTGCTATGAGTCAATTGCAGGAAAGCGACCGCACCAATTCCGCCAAAATTGAACACTCATACCAACGCTACGAATTCAGGATGGAGAAGGGCGGTATAGGATTTCTCTTGTTCCATTACAGCCAAGCGTGGATAAATATGTCTGGGAGTGTAGGGATACGGTTTCATCATTCGAATGCATATTGTATTTTCATAAAAGACTTTTATGTGATTTATCAGTAATTATGTAAACTTCTCCAATTCTTTAATCATTGAATTTATAGTGTTTGCGGGGGTCCTGGATAGCCGTGTGGACAGCGAGTTCGACTTCGATGAAAGTGGTTCATAGTACAGATGTTTCCAGCAAATTTATTGCATTTATGCATCTCATGATTTAAAATTTTACATTTTCTGAATATCTCCAACTGCATTTATTATGTAGAAGAATATTTAAATTTATTGAATTATTTTGTTCTTACCCTCATCAACTAATTTCATTTTATTTATTGTTGAGGGTGATTGAATGTTTTTGTTACAAGAAGATATCAATTCTCCTAAACTCTGAATAAATAACCTCATCAATTATTTGCATTGCTTTCGTTGATTCCCAAAGAGAATGCCATCTATATGGGGACCATGTCTTTAAGTTCTAATTTCATGTCTAACACCTTTATTTACTAATTTTGTAAGTCAAGAGGAGGCCATGATAGATGTATACAATCTAGCTGCTTGACAGCAAACATCGTGATCCGTTTTCTTTGATGTGAAATAAGCAGTGATTTCAGAGTATGCAATTGTGGCCATCAATCAACAAGGCATTATCAGTCCTTAGTCAAAGGTAAAGAAGGTGTTGTTTTATTCTGAAAATCAGTTACAGCTTTTTAGGAGGCCCTAAAAATTCTCTTGTCATGGGAATCTTCTCAAATCTTGACTATAAAGTTTTAAAAATGTATGCCATACATTATTTTTAAGAGAAATGGGAAGGTCTGCCATAACATTTTCTTCCATATTTGGGGATAAATAAAAGTCAAGAAAAGGATTCAGGAATTTAATACATGTTCATAAGTTTACAGAGAGAGATATTTTAGAATATTTTCATGATTACAAAGTCTGATAATATTTTAATTTATTTCAGATACCTTGGATAAGCCACACTATTATATCAGTAAAGCTCTTTCTCTGCTCAAGGTGCATAAAATCCAAAACTCCAGTTTCAATGATCTTGATAACTTTACAGACTGACATCATCATCTATTGTCTGTATTCAGTAAAAAACAACAGCTTAAATACATTGAAATATGTAACATTTCTAAGGAATGATCACGATTCTTGTATATACACTTGGGATCAATAACTAATACAATAAATATCAAGAGTTCAATTTATAAATGTTTAAGGACCTGCTCATGAAATGAGAAACATCTAATTAAAGATAGATGTAAAAATTGTGGAAATTGCAAGGAGTATTAAGAAAATTTCAAAATTTCATTTAAGAAAACTAAAGGTAAATATTTCTCTATTGTAATATTATTGAGGATAGTCAAATTCTTCATCATTCATTGAAGATGCAAAATATGGAAGATAATTTGCAGGACTCGTTGATTGCTATCTGAAGAAGAGCAGGGGGGTGTTTCTGAGTCTCCACAGATTGGTGGCAACAGATTCAAACCGAGTTAATCGTAAAGTAATCCATCTACCAACTTCTGTGCGTTTCACACTTCCAAGCGGAAAGAAATCCATCTTGGGTATGACGTCACTCCTCATCCCAGTTGAGAAACGATGAAACATCATAAGAAATCACACATTCCGAAGAGACAAGTGAGCAGAGAAAAACAGCTTTCCAATAAACAGTAATTTTTGTAAATTAATTTCCTGCATTTGAGCATTTGAAACAAATGTGTGGTAATATTTTACACAATTGTGTTCGTTTATACTTCGAATAATCGCAATCTATGTACCCATTTTGAATCATATTGTATGATTGTAAATTATCACTAAATTTGCTGAGGTATTTATCAATGCCTTGATCAAAACATTCTAAGTACATTTACATTGCTGCTGGAAATAATCAATAATTTTTAATATTGCATTTAAAAGCTCTTAGCATGAGGGTATCTAGCCAGCAGAGGGAAGTGGTTGCTTACACATCTCATGATGTGTCTAGTTCCAGTGAGAGTGCACCTCATTGTGAGGTGTAGGCAACATCTTCCTCTACTCCGCCACCTTTGAAAGGTTTACACAAAAAGGTTAATTGCTCCACTAAAATGGAATTGCATTCTATGCTTTATTACTACAGATGACTTGATAAAAGCAATTCTTTTTAAGATGAGTTTTGATAAGGTTTTATAAATTTTCCTATGTGAAGATTGGAGATGAACCCTATACCTTCATGTTAACTTAACTATTCGGGAAAATAGATTGCAAGTGAACTTTGTTTGGAATGATATGATAATATCTAAGGATAGTAGAACATTATCTAAGGCTTAGAAGGAAAGGAAATTTATAAATATCCTTGTTCAATTCCATTCTGTTTTTATTTACCATTACAGCCATTTCTACATATACTGGGACACACAGATATACTCAGGAAGGTCATACATACAAAATAATACATGGATATAATATAAATACTTATTTACAATAAAAAATGTATAGATAGAAACATACTCTACATATATAAGCTTTAAAATCATGATCTTAGCTGTCATACCATACATTGGACATAAGGTACAATATTATGTATAATCTTTTCAGATTAAGGAACCTCTGGAAATAAGTGTACATACGTATCTTTTATTTGGATATTCTATGGTTGATTTGTTTTCTATTGTTATTTATTTTTAAAGTAGCAGCTTTTTTATATAAAATTATTTATTGAAGCAGAAGCCATTTCTTAAAATTTACATTTTTATTTTGAAGCAGTCTCTTTTTTGTCGTTAAGTTGAGATATATTTTATCATTTTAGGGCCCATTTCCATTTCATACATCTATTTCACTTATCACTTTATGTAACAGGTTATTTATTTTTATTTTATAGCTTGTGCTAATTCATTTTTATTCATATTAGTGTTTTTTATTTTCATGTGATACATTTTTCTTTAGTGCAGAGGACTGTACTGTATGTGATAATTATTTAATTTCCTTTGAATAAATTTATCTAAAGGGTATGAATATGTATATTGCAATGTACCTACCAGAGGGGATGAAAATGAATTAATTACCTATAGCATGCAAGAGGCATACTTTTCAATGTATTTTCTCCTTTCTAAGGGACTGTTAGGGATTACAATCTACCTTCTTATTACAGCCAGTATGTTCAGGGTATTGATCACCTCCTCTACAGGGCCTGACACTGGCATGCCTGAGGCTGACATTAGCACTGCTTCCCAATGACTTTTGGTATCAGCCTTCCGCATAAAAATGCAATGCACAGAGGACCGAGGTGCCCAATGAAATTTTTCCAGTCATTAATACCATATATATTAGGTGATATCTAGGTGCTACAATAATTATTTCATTCATTAATCAGCATTCATTATTTTATTTCTAACACAGAAATGATTTATCTTCTATCATAATTAAATTATTTCACAATTTCCTTAAGATATGGCAACTTTAGAATGTGCTCTCCACAAATTGATGAGCTATAAAGCACAAAAGAGTAGCATCACCTACATTGATATAAATTACATACATCTCCAACATTTGAGTTGAGATTTACTAAAATTAAGAGAAGCAGAAGTAGACGTTTTGATTTTGCACAAAATTATTAGCAATTTTGGAATAACGAGGTTATGTATTTTTGGATGTGGGTTATACATTCTATCATTCATATTTTAAGTTAGGAAAGTTCCTGTATCAGATGTAGCCTAAAAATATGCTATTATTATTCAAGAGTTTTCTACTTTTGTAAATAGGATATTTCTCTTGTATAAATTAAATATAATACCACATACCTTCATGTCAATAGCTAATCTTGTGGTATGCTGCCCAGTGTTTAAGAATGGTCAATCTTTCACTATTAAAGCCCTTGCCATGCATTTATTATGATGATACAAGCCCTGGAAAATCATCATCTGTGACAATGAAGGGGTTTGAGTTATCCATAAGTGCCTCAGACCTTGTCTTCTCAAAACTTGCAGCCTTCTCTCTCCTCTGAAAAACATCAGGTTCCTTAATGATCTCCATTGTGTAGGTTATTAACAATGAACATAATTATAGTAGCCAAATTCAGCATCTTTTTGGATTCATCAGGAATTAAAGTGAAACAAACTCAATACAATTGACATCCATTATCTTCTACAATTACTGACATCTATATTATTCCTAGGTTCTATCATTTTGCCAAAAAAAGGCCTGAATCCTGGGTCATCGTTCTTTGGAGGAAATACATTCAATTGATGGACCAAGCCCATTTCTTGAAAACTAGGAAAATTTTGAAAGACACATAGCCACAAATTACTATGTAATTGGTTGAAATAAACTCAAGAAGAATATCATTCCAGAAATTCCTCACCAGGTAAGCCTCAGTTACATGTGAAATAAATTTCAGAATAAGAAGAGCTCCTAAGAGAATGTATTAATTATCTGTTAACATAAGGTCCATTAACAATTACAACATCAAAATATGGTCATTTCAGGAAAATTTATTGCTCTTACATCTTTTATCTCATGAAACCTTCTCTAAAAGATATTGAAAATATATTTTCAGTATAGAACAAATGCATTTAAATGAGCTTATGTTGGATCTATATACTTAAAGCAGCACTGGGGAGTGAATCTTATATTTCTTCTTGACCCAAACATCTAATATTATATAAATTTATGAATCAGTTTTTTTATAAGTTAACCAGATGTCAGCAAATTGTAACCATTTGAAATACATTCTGCTAGAAAATACCTCAACAAAATGATTGCTACAGCTAAAAGATATTAAAGTGAAGATTCTCTGACCCCACAGTCAGTTGTAGTAACTTATGCAACGATATTTTGCATATTAAGATAATTAGGGTCACGATGCACACAATATTTCATATGCAGACATACACCAACAGCTTAAACTTTTCTCCCATTATAATCATAATTTATTTACTGCTTTAATATTTTTACAAAATACTTAACTATAAAATATATTGTCCATGAATTTTAGAACATAGGGAACTTCATTTAGAATCTCATAGCACTAGAAACCGACTTATTTGCAATAGCAAAGGATGAGAATTGAATACATTATACACATCAGAAAATTATACATTCATCACCAGAGAGCTACACTTTGCACTCTAATTCATTATAACTATGAAGGAATGAAGATGATCAGTAATGCTCAACTCTGAACTGCTTAGTTTTATTTACTTTTTCAATTTCCTTTTCATAGTAGTTGTACTATGCCTTTTTAAGTAGTTATACTATGCAATAAACATGCCATATGAATGAAAGAAAATTTTCAGCCATGTAAGGCTTTAAGGTGCAAAGTTAATCCTTTGAATGAAATGAAAATTAGAAGGAGTGTTATTAGGTTATATTATTATTTCTGAAAAGTCATGTGATGCAGAATATCATTTTTAAAATTAAAATTCATCATTTGATGTTACGTAATTCATTGTCATTCACTGTTCTTCTCTCATCCTTCCCCTTAGTTTCTTCATTACCTGTATGTGCTGCAGTATCAAAGGTAATATTGCTATCCTTTGGATTGGGCAACCTCCATATGCATGAAAGCTATGCTTGCTTGCAAGTGATGAAGGGGCAATCAGCTGATGCATGTCAATGACCTTTTTTAAGTAGGTCAGGCACATACTTATGGATCTAGCAAATGTTTTTTTGTTAAAAAAGGTGTTTAACTATCTAATTTGTTTATCATGATGTAAATAATAAAGATTGTAGTTTTCACTTCTTTTTATCTTAAAAATATTCAACCAAGAGTTGGCTCATTGCAGTTGGTCTCAGCACTCCACTTCTCTATGTATTTATTAGTTTTACTAAATCTTTGGTACAAACTTCCTAATGTTCTTAGTTCAATATTTTTCAGATGGGGGCCAGTACTTAGGGCCTCTTCTACCCTAACTACACTCCTCTTCTCTTATATATTGAAATATTTTCTGCTACACCTCCTGTAATGAATCAAAAACCCTGCATGGCGGATTTAGAAATATACCAAAGAGGAATGGATTAATACATTATTAAATGCCCTAAACAATATTTGGACCTGAATTCCCTCGCTGAATATGACTTGAGTAGTTAATTCAGAGTTTCATATAAAGTTTTTAAAAATTCAGTCATGAATATCCATAATTCCTCCATTATTACATCATAATATTGGATGAGGTGACGGTAAACCATTTAAATGCAAATTAAGTTAAATATTATCCCTGCATTCATTACCTGAGTAGCAGTAAATCTGTTATTATCAAGGTTATCTCAGGGTTGAGAGCAAAAAGGATCAGGTTACTAATAGGTGAGGGGAACCCTGAGTATGTTTTCTTTCACTGCTGAAACATGAAGATGATGGCACCTGAATAGCAAACTCTTTCTCTTAACATTAAACAAATGATGAAAGAGAGAAACTTAGAGAAAGGATTTTAATGTACCAGTAAACACAAGAGATGACCAAATATTACATCAAGTACTAAATTTTCAACATTTCAAAGGACATATTCTATGCACAATGGAAATTAAGTGAATATATTCTAAGGAAGAAAAGAAGTAAAATTATTTTACTAGAACATACTGTAGGAAGGAACATATATTTATATGGTGCAGTATGTTTACCATAGCTAAAAATTTTTAGCAATTTTCACTGAACTTTAGCCAGAAATTACACAGTGTTAAAATGGTTATTTATAATTACTAGATGGCATGAAAGCAGTCTCCATTTTTGGATAAAAATATATTGGTGATGCATTTGCATCAAGCTCTTTCAGTAATGAAGAAAAATAATACTAGAAATTATTTGATATAGATTTTCGACAATATCTGAACAAGATAAAAAATTACACTTGTAAGTTTTCTCCATTGGAATGAAGACCAAATATTGCTACTAGGTATTTTCATTATAAAAAAGAAAATTTCAAGTTTCTTACACATTTAAGAAGTTACCTGCTAAATTTTCTAGATGCACACATTTTAAAAATGAGATATAGGATGGAAAAATTGTCTCTGATAAAAAGACTTTTTACAGTGCAGATCTTAGTTGTCTTGAAAGAAGCATCATTTAATACTGGTGAGACAAGCAATTTAATGCTTTGGTGAGCAGAATCTGTCCAAACAGTAACTAATCTACTAAACAGTAACTTCTCTGTGTGTATCTTTTTAAGTGTAAACGCAATCTATAATTTTATATTTAGGTAGGAAACAACTTAGTCAGAACAAAAAGAAAGGATCACAGTTTAAATATTTTTGAGCATACCTTAACAGTAGATACTTAGATAATTTGTAAACTGAAGTTGATACATGCAACCAGAAAAGGTAGCTCTTGTTGAGTTGATTTATTCTTCACTACGAATCAAATTGGTCTTACATGTTAAAAATGCCAGGTTAATTTTTCTTCCAGTTTTTATAACTATTGGCCAATAGGTTTTTCTTTTTAAGATGAAAAAGGCGTAGCCTACAAAGAGATTTTTTCATTTTCTTCAGGAATATATTAAACAAGGCAAATTTAGAAGTCAGGCATCCCTTCTCTCTAATAACATCTTCTTTTTGATTGGTTTAACACACTACTGATAAGCTTTGGTTAGCATTTCTTTCTAAGAGAGTGAAGGAACAAGCAGCTTGCAATTAAATAGATCTATTCCACTTACGCTGCAGTGTTTCTTTCCTTCTTTCCAATTGTCCACATATCCTTGCTCCACAGTAGTTTCACAATTTGCTGACACTGATGAAAAACACAAGTTGATTGCCTACTGCCACCTGTATATAAGCCATACAAATGCTATATAGAAATTAAGGCTGAACTACTATACTAAATAGAAATTAAATGTTGAAAAATTACTTAAGATAGATCATTTCAATAAATAAAGAATGTGAGAATGGATTTTGATATCCACTGTAACCAGGCTATGCTGTTACATGGACATGTATGGCAGTATTTTGTAATTAATAATCTGTGGCTCAGCTAACAGATTATTACAATATACAATAAAATCTGGCTAAGACAATTTATAAGGGAAAAGTGAAACCCATGCTCTATGGCAGATATTACAAATTTTTATTTCTTTTATATAAGAATACAAAAGAGAAGGATTTTTGTCTCTTTACTTAAAGAAATGATTTACAACTAAAAAAGAAAAGGAATCTTACATATCTTGCCCCTCTTACCACAGCTGTAGATACAGACTATGGACAGCTGTTGTGTGATACTGGTCAACTTCTTGCCATATTTTCTAAGAATGGTCTGCTTCTTGTGAAAGAGAAAATTTTTCTTCGTTACTTTATGTTCGTAATTCTTTCCTTTCCAATGAAGCAAATTTTACCAGTTGGGCAAACAGGGGATAATAATGTAAATAGTGAAATGTTTTGTGGGGTGCTGATTGTAGTCTTGTAGAGATTGTTATTCTTACTGTTCTTATTAATCATATTGTCATTCCCTATAAAAATAAATGCAAAAAGTGACCAACATAAGTAACTAAGGTAGCACTCAATAAATATTTTAAAAAATATGAGAAGAAGACATCCAGTGTAATGCAACAACAACAGTTTGTGAAGTCTTCAGTTATTCTGTCTGCAGCTGTGACAAATAAAGCAAACTAATAAGTATCCTTTTCATTTTATGGAGTAAAGCACTTATTTGAAAATTAAAGAGCCAAAATAACATGGATTTTAAGTAAAAGAAATGATGAGATGCCATATCATGCTTTGAACACTATCCCATTGATAAGGCATTTTTCACTCCTTAAAAGTGCCTTAAGTGAGTTCTACAGTAATTATTGAGAGAACATAACAGCAATGGATAATTCTTAGGTTAGTTTCAAAGAGCCATGTCTATTGGTGCTTTTGAATGATGAAAAAAACAGCGTTTACCTTAGAAACAGATCACCCAAATAAAGATTACGTAACAATAACTTCTAAATCAGCACCAAAACATTTGAGAAGTTACGAGTGATGAATTGGAATATCAATTGTTTCTCTGTAGTGCATGGTGTGTCATGATGCATTTACAAAGAAAATTCGATTCCATCAAAGAAAATGAATTATTTGAAATTATGTAAAACATGTCAATTATCATTTTAAAATAATCCTTTAGTCAGATATGTGCCTTATTTAATTCAATAAAAGACTGCCAATGCGGTACCATATCACACTAAGAGATGCAAGAACGTAGATCTTATCCATGTTTTTGAATGGTTGGTTGAAGATGTAGTTACTATCAAATAGTCATGGCTAATTGACAGAACTCAAAATTATGTAATTTGAAATTCAACTTTTTTAAGTGAAGAATATGTAATTCTGTCAGCACTACTTGATTACAGCATTTCATAACTATGCTTAGCATATGTTTTTTATCTTCATAATTTTAGAAGAGGGTACACAGAATAATATTGGATGGCTACCTGAAGATCTCTCTTTAGATCATTGACAGGACAAATTTGTGTACAGTTACAGATTCATTTCATAACTAGCTCATGGGTAACTTTCACGGGACTCTTGTCACAGCCACAGGTATTTTGAGAATGGGAACTCTTTGGCTTGTGAAACAGTGGGAAAGTTGTGCTCAAGTCTCTGGTGATTACTTTTGAATAAGGTTTCAATTGTACCCACAGTGTCATTTTGTACCTTTTCATTTGAACACTCCTCGTAATTCAGTAAGGAAGACAATACTAAATTTCATTTTTACCTTGATATTTTTTTACCATTGGAGTTTTCCAGAAGAAGGATTGAGCTTTTAATTAGCCATTTGAGACCAAGAGAGGGAGAAGATCTATAGGTTCACATAAATCAGAGGAAAATTTTGAAACATGAAAAGAGAGAATTTCATTTAGCTTTATTTTCATTCCGAAAGTGCCAACAAGTCAGTTTTATTTGTTTTGCAAACAGCTAATATTTATTATCAACATTGGAAAGGGAAGATTTTATTAACATACAATAAACATCTGAGTTTGCTGATATGAGATCTTCAACTTAAATATTAAATTGAAGCAAAATTGAGAAATTAGTTAAGATTTTTTGTAATATTTCACTTCATTGTTTGCTATTATCTACTTTAATTTCACTTTGTTAGCAAATTAACAGATGAGAATTCATGGCAAAGAGATTGTGTAATCTTAAAACCTCTCATTTTCTTACTTCTTTGTGTACATGAGGTTGTGCTCGGTAAATGGAGAATTACTTTTAATCATTCAAAGTATGCTATGGCTGTTTCCATTCTGCATTCTATGTGATTCGCAAAGTATTCTTTAGCATGCATACATGATAAAGTGGTATGTATTATATTATACTACTGAGAAATAACCCACTGACTTCTTGTTTAATCAACAGACATAATAAATTATAAAATTAATAAATAAAGGAAAAATACCTGATAGTTTCATAATCTGCTTACTATGACCTGTAGTATTGCTTACATAGCAAGTGTAAGTTCCAAAATTGGTTATCTGAGTGCATGAAATGTACAAGATATGCCTTTTGATTGATTGATTGCCTTCCCTTTTAATTGATTGATTCCCCTTCCTTCTCCTTAATCCTGTCAGATGGCACAATATGCTTACTGCTGAACTTCTACCATACCTGGAGAATATGGAAAATACATTAAACATTTCAAATGACAACAATTAATGTTATCACAGATATTATAAAATAATTCAATGCAAAATTTAAAAAAAGTGAACTCCCTTGCCATAATTTACCCAAAGTTTGAGATATCTTGCAATGCCCTGACATTAAGAATACTGAGCAGTTTAATCCTAAATTATAAATACACAGGATCAATAAAATTATGTCAATAAAATGCTTTTATTCTCAAAAGACATACTACAGAAGAAAAGATATTTAAATTTTGGAAGAATTGGATGGATGAATCTGATTATAGATTTTTTTGTCGATATTGATCCATATACAGAAATTCTCTTTGAATCACATATTGATATACATCTACGTATATCATGAAGATATAATTATCTCTCTTTAAAAAGGAAATGAAAATTTAAAGAAACACCAAAAATAAAATTTTTATTGATATCCTATATATTTATTCCAAAATATTTACCAATTTATTCTGACATGAATAATGCAAAATTGAAGTTACATGCCTTGTAAACATGAGAAAATCATTTATAAAATGGACAATCACTTTATATACATATTTAAATTCTTCTAAGCATTCGTCCTGCTTAGTTTCAGTATATATTATGTTTTCCTTTTCACAGTACTCTGTTATCAGCATGAAGGAATGATTATTATCCTTCAACACAAATCACAAAGGAAGTTTTAAAAATCTAAGGTCGGAAATAATTAATCGTATAAAACAGCAGTCAAAATTAAAAGTAATTTTAAATAAAGAAGTAGATTTGTTCAGAAAAATCTAAAATGTATGTTTCTGATAGAGCTTTCCAAAATTTGTTCATTCATCAAAGAAATAATTATGCAACAAAAATTAATATTTCAAGATTGTAATGCTGAATTAGGAAGAAAAAATCCTAAGGTAGAATCCTAATCCTAAAACATATGAAACTGTCTGAATCTCTCCTACAGAATCCATCAGCAAACTTCATCAGACTTTCAGGAAAAAGAGAATCATAAGTGAAGAATTAAAAGTATTGGGTGAAAGTCAAAGATATACACTTAATGATCGATAAAGCTAATTTTTTCTATCAAGAATATTTTTCAGACTTCAAGTGATAAGAGCAGTTTTTACTATTAAGATGAGGAAGCAGGATATTATTACCTTGGCTTTGGGCTTAACATAAACAGTGCAAGACTAATCTAATTCATATCCTTCTGCCGTAGTCACCATTTCTTTCTCAATGGCAATTTCAGGAGCATCTGATGAAGACAATAAAACAGACAATCTCAAAAGGCAATAGAACAATTAAAGAGCGCAAAAGCTAACTTGCACTGCACAGTGACGTCAGCAGAAGCATGACCGGGCTTTCTAATTCTCATCTGAGCATTCGTAAGTGCCGTTTTGTCTCGTCACCTAACAAAATGTTATGGATTTTCCGCTGGGAAGATGCTTTCCCTTGTAAAAAAAAACATTACAATGTTAGAGAAATTGGAGCAATTCATAAATGGCAGAGGCTCACAACTACATATACTGAAATTTAAACACAATTTAGAAAAACAATTTCATCAAACCAATGCACATCAGATCTAACTGCCATGATGACATTAACAGGACAAACGTCAATGCACATTCGGTCGATTGGAATGATTTCCTATCTTTTAAGTAATTTTCATGACTTCGTATAAAAATCTATGTACAAGGAAATAAACCATTATGTTCCAAAAATTTTTAAAAAATGCAAAAAAAGTCTATGAGACGCGCAAATACAACTGATGATGATTCTTGCTTCGACAAATGGCATATTTTTCGCATATTCGCAGTCGATTGCGGTCGAGAGAATTGTATCAAAATCGACCGCAGCAGACGATAAGTTAGCAAACTCTGGTATGTGATTTTTCACTGTTGTGAATGCATTGAGCATAATTAGTACTCCAACTACTGTCCGTACTCCCAAGATTAACACACGCATGGTGTCCCAAAGTTAAGGGGTTGACTTTAAAATTGATTAAATGGAATACGGAATGCGAAAGAAATGCTACAATGATTGCAAATTTCTTCATAGACTCATGAATTTTTGACCACACTATTTCAAAATTAAATATATTCGCCAATGAACATGTTGCGATGAAATTTGCAAGAGCTAAATTTGTTTTGCAGCAACAGCATTGCGCAGTATGTAAATGAAATTCACAGAAACCCGTACCAACGTAACCGCATAGGAAACTATAGTTTCTTCGGGATATAGATATAAACCTCGGGAATATATTCCCGAAGTTTATATCTATATTGAAGACGCCCTTACCAATTAGAAATTTCCAAGGGTATCTTACGTAATAGCTCTGGGTTCGACTTAAGGGGGTCTCAATCCTCCCTTAATAAATATATGGTGGAGATTTTAAATAACTTTATCAAGCGCTATGTTTTGAAAACACAGTTTACCATTTCCCTGATAGTCCTAGGTTCGACGCAAGTGGGCCATTTTTGTTCTACCATACATTAAACGGGAAGTAGAGAATCACATTTAAGAACATTCCCGGTGCGTATTCTGCCCCTGAAAGATGTTTATTAGGGGTTACTATAACTGTGGAGTAGTTGGGTTCTCCATACCTTCGAGCTAAAACTTTGAAGACAAATTTAAAAGGTTGAAATTTTCAGGAAAATTTTCGGTTCCTTAAATGCCCACGGGTCTTTTCTAGAAGCTACTTTTTGAGTTTTGACAAGAATGAATCACAGCAGTCAATCGAATCGAATCAAAGAATCGATGGCTATCGTTTGAAATATTCTTTCTTAAACAGCTTTAAAAATTTTCATTGAAGTAATGAAAGTTTGTCGCCTATGAACGACCGACGAGAAAGTGGGATAGGAAGTAGAATATCTGTCATTCCAAATGTATGAGTAAAAGCATGAATGGGAAGTAAGACTGTTATTTCTTCCATTAGGAAAGTAGTTATAACTTTGCGACACAAGATTAATTTTATGCGTTAGCGCAGCAGATTTTTGAGTAATTTACGATCGTCCCACAGCATAACCTTTCCTTATCCAATGGAAAATTGCTTACGCATATATAATACCGTTTATTCACGAGATCATCGTTCATAAAAAATGGCACTAATCATTCCTGAGTTGTAATGAATAAAATTTGAAAGTACCCTCAACGTCTCCAGATGTAATAACGCCTTGCTGTGATCCATTAGTGATAGATATTTACAGAAAATTGCCATTACCATATGCAGTCTCAGCCTCAATCATCATTTTTCTCTTTTATAACGGTTGAATTAGATGAATGATACGGATGGAAATGCATACGTTACA
Source organism: Pachydiplax longipennis (assembly GCA_036926295.1). Classification (NCBI taxonomy): domain Eukaryota; kingdom Metazoa; phylum Arthropoda; class Insecta; order Odonata; family Libellulidae; genus Pachydiplax; species Pachydiplax longipennis. Next base: position 3,534,514 of record JAVFKF010000004.1, read on the forward strand.
TAAAAACATACGCTACAAAATTCTGACCTCTAAAATATGTAAGTTTATAAAATTTTCAGTGCGCTTTTCACAATGTTTTCGTCAATATTGTCAATAACATATTGTGAGATTGTGTATTTCTAATCGACAAAACATCACGGAGTATTAAGAGTTTCTCAATGAAGGATTTTCTTTTGCATTAATCACCTGAAGAACGCGATTTACGGATCAGCAGCATCAACGCACGAAGTCGCTCTGAGGGAGGCTGAAGTGGCCAACTTTCTATGCGAAAAGGGGCGGTTAGGTGACGGAGATGGCGAGAATTTCGCTATGAAAGAAGTAATAATTTGCCAAGGGACTGTACAATAGTTCGCTTTATCTGGGATTTCGTATCAATAATTATATGCGGGATACTTACTATTTGCGACCGCATGAAAGTCCAAAGGACCGCGAAATCACCTTGTTATAGGCGGGATTTCGTTACAAACTAGTATCTTTCTGTATTTATATAATTTTGTTTCTTTATCTCGTGTTAATTGAGCGCTATAACAAATAATTTCTGAATATTTGACCCGCCTTATCAGAACTACCAAAGAAAATCACAAATTATGTGAGAAATTATATACTTTTAATTTAAATTCTTGTTACTTATCCTAAATTATAACCTTTCAGGTCTTCTCTATCCTTTTCTTCTCTTGGAATGTCCCTACTCAGGCATTGAAATTCTTGATCAAAAGCCCAGTCTAACTGCAGACAGTTTGTAATAACACAAAAATGATTGTCTAATGATTTTTCCAAACTTAATCAAAAATCTAAGAAAAAATAACAAATATAGACAATTTTTCATTAAGGAAGCTTAAACAATGATAAAAATAGCTTTCTCAGTATTTCTCTCTACAAAACATGGAACAAGGATCCCAAGATTCTGAAATCTTCTTTAGTTAACACAATTAAAAAAGAAAAAGGGAAAAAAAGATGCTCCCTTTAATATTAAGTGTATGGAAAAGAAACATGCAATTTCTGCCTGTTTGAGGATTGTCAGTCTACTATGTAATATTTCTTCAACCCATCTATTTCAAGATTCTTCATATACTGCACAGAATTTCCAGGTGTCCATTTACTTCATCCATTTGAAATGGTCAATAAAATTCAGTCTCTGGCAATGTCTTGCGGAAATGTGGCATAATGAAAACGAACAATTTGTACTTTTTCCTCAAATTTTTATTATAAGCAATAAAAGACAGTAAAACATGACATTAATAAGTGAATTACATTTATATCATGAATATTTTCAGAAAAAGCTAGGCACCAAGTTAGGTCAACTTTAAAAATTTTGGTAAAAATTGAAACTACAAGCTTTATATTTTAAATGCTGTAAACATGCTATCTAATAATCAATTTCTCAAATAAATGGAAGAAATATAAGCTTTCGCATCATAACAAACAGCAAGACCTTCCAAAAATATATCCTAGGAATGGAGTTGGAAACTGAAACGCTCTCTATATAATATTTTATCAATTATATAATTAAAGCATACCGTTATGATAATAATTTTTAAGCATCCTCAAGTAAATCCTGCCGATAACCGACCGAACTTTATTTGCAACATGTAGAACATATTACTTATACTTAGAAATAATTAGCTAACGCTGTGAACACATTTTAAGTTACTATATGTACATTTAATTTGCCCTTCAAATGGACTCCGAACTTAAGAGGTTAAACATGACAATGCCCCTAACGTCTAACAACAGTTTTTTGCCAATGCTACGATTAAAATACAAGGCTTGATTGAATGATCAAGTCGAATTTTCATACGAGGCATCGATTAAATCAAAATCTGCCGTGCGAATGAAGCTTCGAGGCTATAAGAAAGAGATCTAACTGCGTTTAGAATGGTTCGTTACGGCCTGAGTCGCCACGAATCGATCCGAGGACACTTTTCAAACGAAATGCTTATATTCTTTGAAATTGGGTTACTTTCTATAATGTTAACATTTGATGATTGTATCACGTGTTCTTCGATCTTTATGAGAAAATTAACCAAAACTCTTTTCCGGTATAGAATTCTTGAACTGCCCGTTCATCATGATTGTTAATAAATCATTGATGTTTACATTCCGGTTTCGAAATACTCCTCCCCTTACGAAAACACCAAATAGCTGATGTAACTAAAAAAGAGAAGTGTAACTGATTACCTATTTAATAAAGATGTGGAATAAACCGAATGCCACTACCTTTGAAGCGACTCTCATACTATTAAGTTATAGTTTTACCAAACGTAAAGTGCACTTTGAACTTGCAGTTCATTAAATCAGCGTTGGAAAAGTCGAAGTGATTATGAGCTTAAGTGTCCTAACCTACGATTTGACGAAGAATTTTTTTCCTAACTGCTACAGATCCGAACATTGAATTCTCTCATTTTTTCCCACGAATGATTCTAAGGATTCAGCTGAATTTCTTGCATATTCTTATGTAACAGAGGCTTCGACTATCGCAACGTTCGTCAAGGGGACTGGTTGTTCAATGCCTCAGAAAATAATCCTATATCTCGATGGAATTTCCCAATCATTTCGAATTATTTTGCAGAAGATACCACCGATACATGAGAAGTACGCGTATATTACTTAAGAGAACGGTCCATTTTATCAATGACGAGCTGAGGCGCCCGTTGATTCTCAACGGGGATATAAAAATAAGCAGTAGGTAATATATGAGGTAATAACTTGTGCCGAGGAGAATCTAACATCTCTCACTTAGCTTGGATCAATGAAAATGTTATCCTAAATTAAAATGTATTTGCATATTTTATAATATATATTAATTGTAATATTTTCAAAATGATTAGAATTTGAAACCAAATCTAGAATCCAGAATAACAAAAGGAATCATCTTAGATTTTCTTTCCTCAAATTTGTAAGAATATTCTTCCTTAAGATTTTTCCTGGGTGCACGTCATTTCGTGCAATAATCACCCATTCCCTTATGTTTCTTTTAAATTTACTTATTAAGATAGTATTGCTTAGTTTCACATTGAATCCTCTAAGGGAGAAAATTTTGATGGAGACAATACTACTTGCGGTTTGCTCACGAATACAAAAGATCACCCGTGTAAAAAATGAGGCGATTGATTAAGTTATCATTTACCCGAAATGCTAATGTAATACGCGTTATTAGACGATTAGGGAAGTAGAGTCATTGTTCAAGCACCCACTGCCACACGCCAAGAGGCTGCACGCAGTATACACTTATCAATTTAAATCACCTTTAGTAGCTTCATTATTTTCAAATAGAGTCGGCAAATTCGAGGTGATGAAGAAACTTTCCCTAAATTATCATACGTTGCCTCCTGTGAATCAACACTGCAAATTGATCGAAAATGCAATTTCAGAATATTGCCTGCTATGAACATTCATTCATTATAAATATCTTTCATATGGATCTAAAATCACAGTGTATTCTTATGGGAAACGCAGTACCTCGGTTTCAACAATCGCATTCGTCGTCAAGGAGACTCGTTGTTTATAGCCTCAAAATTTCACGAAATTTCCGTTTATTTTTACCGAATTCTCGCCATTTTGACCCGATAACGATATTTGGCGACCAAAATAAGAATCTTTATTCATTTCTCTTTCTTTTGGTGCTTATCTCGATTTCGTAAACCTATTACTTCTAATTTAATTTTGCAAAAGAATTGCAGTCTGCAACCGATAAACGGGAGGTTTACGTGCATTTCTTATGAGAACGGTTTTTCTTGTCTGGGATCGAACTGGGGACCTTCAAGCAAATGAAAAGTAGCCTATTATCTGCGCAGGGATTACATTTAACAATCCTGAAAGTTTGAAACTTGTGCCATTTATGGTTCTCGAGTTTTAGGCGAACATACATACACATATACACACATACACACACCTTATTTTATTATATTAGATCGAACTGGGGACATTGAGGTAGCTCAAAAGATTATTCGTCCAGGAAGAGGATTAAAAAGTCATGAATGTTAGAAGTCGTGCAATTAATGTATTCTTGGGGGCAAACTACAAGCAACATACTTTGGGAAAGTAGAGTAGTTCAACCACAAGTATATTACCAATAGAGGAAATGAACAAAAGGTTATTATAGCTATCCTTTCGATCCAGAAATGGATCTAGCTTCTCATACCTTAGCATAGTTCAAAGAGGGACTTTTTACAAGAAAAAATATTCAGCAGAAACCACACTGTCGGTCGAAGTAGTACTAATTTCAAGGCTATCAATCTAAAACACTTTCTTGCACATTGATTTTTGCACTGAAACGCGTACGATGATTTCAAAATGTTATTTGGCTATGCCAATGGAGTTCAAAGGCGATCAAAATGAACATTAATCCTCTGAGCATGCGTGAAAATCGTTTTCTTTCTGGAATCTTTCTGAGGAGAATTTTGCCTCAAATCGAATACTTTAAATACATGTACACATTCGTATTGCGGCTGAATATTTTCTACTTATAGTCAATCGATCTTTAAGACGCATTTTGTTCATGGTTCTTTGTTGGAGTGGACGAAAGTACCCTCACATTCTCTGCGAAAAAGAGGTAGGAGTATCATAATGCAATAATGGGAAAATTTGAATCTTTTGAAGGACAACTTTTTGTGGAAACGCATCCCAAGACCGAAGATGATAAAATGAAACTTGCAAGCATAGCTCTCTTTTACGGTCTTCACTTCAGCTCGTGCGAAGATTTATTCTAACTTTAGCTTTCCGTAGATATAGAATTCGAAATCGAATAGAATGAAATTCGAAAGTTCCGGCTATAAGTCGTAGTATTACGACGTTTAGAATCAACTGCAGTTTTGCTATTCTATAATGTGAATCGAGTGTGGTGTTAAATACACGGAAAAAAATCCGAACATTCAATACACAACATTCACGCAAATTGTGAAACGTCGTCTCCCACGAAAGAAAGGAATTATTTTTATTTTGATAATGGGCCTCGATCGATCCGAGACCAGTCATAGCGTAACACAACGTGTTAAAGAAGTATAGACAATTCTAATCGCTTTCACCTTTTTTATAGAGAAAATTGAATATAAGTTAATCTTCGGTGGAATTTTAGACAAGTTTCATGTTGATGATATTAAATTATGATTCATATGCAACCCGTGGGCTTTATTCTTTGGTCAGTTGTGAAGTGAGAGGCTCCTGAGATAATACTCGAATCATTAGATTAACATTAACCGGTTTCCTAAACATCGGATTACCATAAAAGGGCTGAATGCAATCAAAAACTTATGTGACAATCGTTCGAAGCTTTTTGTTATGTATGAGAAAAACAAACAATGTCAATGTGTTATTGAAGGCATTTACTGATGGATGGTGAATGTTTTTCCAAATATTATGTTTAATTATTAAATTAAGTACATCAACGGAAGAGAAAGTTATGGTTCCCATCTCCTTTTATAGAGTCAACTTTAAAAGTTTAAAGGAGGAATGAAATGTCATTATTGATCCGATACTTAAAATGTAAATAAGTGAAAGAAATCCATCAGGACATCAACGAATCCCACCAAGAGATATTTACCGTCGAGTCAATAGAACTGTGCACTTTTTATAAGCAATAAAACGACCATCCATCAAAACGTAACACTGATGACATTTTATGTCTTTTGGTATCAACATTGTGTGAATCCTATGACTTTTCTAATATAATATCTCAGTTGAAATAGTACTGTGCCATCGATAAACGCGAAGGGTGTGTTTTCTTTATAAAGTAGGATTATTCATTGGTTACGATCGGGGTAACATGAAGGTAAATAAAATGTAAACTTCTATCTGCACAAGGAGTACATTTTTAGACATCTAAATTAGGGCAGATCTTGGTCTTGGAATAAAAGCGATCGTGCACTCATTCTGGCACATCCTGCTTATTCATATTTATCATGCATTTATTTGGGTCCACTCACTGGAGACCTGAGCATTGCATTGACGTCGATATTCTTTATATCGAAATAATTGATTTAAACAAAAGCATTGTATTGAAAGGGCGACACAATTCAAATTATGATTTTTGAAATTGTTCATTATGTAATCAGAAATCATTTAAAATTTAATGAAATAAGTTTTTATTTTGACCGATAGGTACTACTAGAGTCAAAGTCGGGCGGAAATCTATTTTCATAGTTTTATATTCAAGTGTTACATTCGATATTATTACGCTAGAAAATCTAGTTACATTAAAATAACATCACTAAAATAGTCCATCGGCCGCTCCGAATTAATATTAAATATAACAAGTATTTAATCGACTTCCGGTCCGGACCGAGCCAAGTATCATCGGAAAGCTAATCAGAATCCTTCCTATATAAAGGATGTAATGGGAACCTATGTGTTCCTTAAGATGCTGCTTAAGAATAAAAAAATTGAGAAATAGATTTTAATTCGGTAGTATATGGCAGCAAGCTGAAATGCCACTCGATACTCTATGGGGAATTAATTTTCGAATGGTCTATTATACGAGTCGTGAAGTTTCTAATTCTTACTTATGTCCTTCAATAGATCCTAGGAATGGAGTTGGAAACTGAAACGCTCTCTATATAATATTTTATCAATTATATAATTAAAGCATATCGTTATGATAATAATTTTTAAGCATCCTCAAGTAAATCCTGCCGATAACCGACCGAACTTTATTTGCAACATGTAGAACATATTACTTATACTTAGAAATAATTAGCTAACGCTGTGAACACATTTTAAGTTACTATATGTACATTTAATTTGCCCTTCAAATGGACTCCGAACTTAAGAGGTTAAACATGACAATGCCCCTAACGTCTAACAACAGTTTTTTGCCAATGCTACGATTAAAATACAAGGCTTGATTGAATGATCAAGTCGAATTTTCATACGAGGCATCGATTAAATCAAAATCTGCCGTGCGAATGAAGCTTCGAGTCTATAAGAAAGAGATCTAACTGCGTTTAGAATGGTTCGTTACGGCCTGAGTCGCCACGAATCGATCCGAGGACACTTTTCAAACGAAATGCTTATATTCTTTGAAATTGGGTTAATTTCTATAATGTTAACATTTGATGATTGTATCACGTGTTCTTCGATCTTTATGAGAAAATTAACCAAAACTCTTTTCCGGTATAGAATTCTTGAACTGCCCGTTCATCATGATTGTTAATAAATCATTGATGTTTACATTCCGGTTTCGAAATACTCCTCCCCTTACGAAAACACCAAATAGCTGATGTAACTAAAAAAGAGAAGTGTAACTGATTACCTATATAATAAAGATGTGGAATAAACCGAATGCCACTACCTTTGAAGCGACTCTCATACTATTAAGTTATAGTTTTACCAAACGTAAAGTGCACTTTGAACTTGCAGTTCATTAAATCAGCGTTGGAAAAGTCGAAGTGATTATGAGCTTAAGTGTCCTAACCTACGATTTGACGAAGAATTTTTTTCCTAACTGCTACAGATCCGAACATTGAATTCTCTCATTTTTTCCCACGAATGATTCTAAGGATTCAGCTGAATTTCTTGCATATTCTTATGTAACAGAGGCTTCGACTATCGCAACGTTCGTCAAGGGGACTGGTTGTTCAATGCCTCAGAAAATAATCCTATATCTCGATGGAATTTCCCAATCATTTCGAATTATTTTGCAGAAGATACCACCGATACATGAGAAGTACGCGTATATTACTTAAGAGAACGGTCCATTTTATCAATGACGAGCTGAGGCGCCCGTTGATTCTCAACGGGGATATAAAAATAAGCAGTAGGTAATATATGAGGTAATAACTTGTGCCGAGGAGAATCTAACATCTCTCACTTAGCTTGGATCAATGAAAATGTTATCCTAAATTAAAATGTATTTGCATATTTTATAATATATATTAATTGTAATATTTTCAAAATGATTAGAATTTGAAACCAAATCTAGAATCCAGAATAACAAAAGGAATCATCTTAGATTTTCTTTCCTCAAATTTGTAAGAATATTCTTCCTTAAGATTTTTCCTGGGTGCACGTCATTTCGTGCAATAATCACCCATTCCCTTATGTTTCTTTTAAATTTACTTATTAAGATAGTATTGCTTAGTTTCACATTGAATCCTCTAAGGGAGAAAATTTTGATGGAGACAATACTACTTGCGGTTTGCTCACGAATACAAAAGATCACCCGTGTAAAAAATGAGGCGATTGATTAAGTTATCATTTACCCGAAATGCTAATGTAATACGCGTTATTAGACGATTAGGGAAGTAGAGTCATTGTTCAAGCACCCACTGCCACACGCCAAGAGGCTGCACGCAGTATACACTTATCAATTTAAATCACCTTTAGTAGCTTCATTATTTTCAAATAGAGTCGGCAAATTCGAGGTGATGAAGAAACTTTCCCTAAATTATCATACGTTGCCTCCTGTGAATCAACACTGCAAATTGATCGAAAATGCAATTTCAGAATATTGCCTGCTATGAACATTCATTCATTATAAATATCTTTCATATGGATCTAAAATCACAGTGTATTCTTATGGGAAACGCAGTACCTCGGTTTCAACAATCGCATTCGTCGTCAAGGAGACTCGTTGTTTATAGCCTCAAAATTTCACGAAATTTCCGTTTATTTTTACCGAATTCTCGCCATTTTGACCCGATAACGATATTTGGCGACCAAAATAAGAATCTTTATTCATTTCTCTTTCTTTTGGTGCTTATCTCGATTTCGTAAACCTATTACTTCTAATTTAATTTTGCAAAAGAATTGCTGTCTGCAACCGATAAACGGGAGGTTTACGTGCATTTCTTATGAGAACGGTTTTTCTTGTCTGGGATCGAACTGGGGACCTTCAAGTAAATGAAAAGTAGCCTATTATCTGCGCAGGGATTACATTTAACAATCCTGAAAGTTTGAAAGTTGTGCCATTTATGGTTCTCGAGTTTTAGGCGAACATACATACACACATACACATATACACACACCTTATTTTATTATATTAGATCGAACTGGGGACATTGAGGTAGCTCAAAAGATTATTGGTCCAGGAAGAGGATTAAAAAGTCATGAATGTTAGAAGTCGTGCAATTAATGTATTCTTGGGGGCAAACTACAAGCAACATACTTTGGGAAAGTAGAGTAGTTCAACCACAAGTATATTACCAATAGAGGAAATGAACAAAAGGTTATTATAGCTATCCTTTCGATCCAGAAATGGATCTAGCTTCTCATACCTTAGCATAGTTCAAAGAGGGACTTTTTACAAGAAAAAATATTCAGCAGAAACCACAGTGTCGGTCGAAGTAGTACTAATTTCAAGGCTATCAATCTAAAACACTTTCTTGCACATTGATTTTTGCACTGAAACGCGTACGATGATTTCAAAATGTTATTTGGCTATGCCAATGGAGTTCAAAGGCGATCAAAATGAACATTAATCCTCTGAGCATGCGTGAAAATCGTTTTCTTTCTGGAATCTTTCTGAGGAGAATTTTGCCTCAAATCGAATACTTTAAATACATGTACACATTCGTATTGCGGCTGAATATTTTCTACTTATAGTCAATCGATCTTTAAGACGCATTTTGTTCATGGTTCTTTGTTGGAATGGACGAAAGTACCCTCACATTCTCTGCGAAAAAGAGGTAGGAGTATCATAATGCAATAATGGGAAAATTTGAATCTTTTGAAGGACAACTTTTTGTGGAAACGCATCCCAAGACCGAAGATGATAAAATGAAACTTGCAAGCATAGCTCTCTTTTACGGTCTTCACTTCAGCTCGTGCGAAGATTTATTCTAACTTTAGCTTTCCGTAGATATAGAATTCGAAATCGAATAGAATGAAATTCGAAAGTTCCGGCTATAAGTCGTAGTATTACGACGTTTAGAATCAACTGCAGTTTTGCTATTCTATAATGTGAATCGAGTGTGGTGTTAAATACACGGAAAAAAATCCGAACATTCAATACACAACATTCACGCAAATTGTGAAACGTCGTCTCCCACGAAAGAAAGGAATTATTTTTATTTTGATAATGGGCCTCGATCGATCCGAGACCAGTCATAGCGTAACACAACGTGTTAAAGAAGTATAGACAATTCTAATCGCTTTCACCTTTTTTATAGAGAAAATTGAATATAAGTTAATCTTCGGTGGAATTTTAGACAAGTTTCATGTTGATGATATTAAATTATGATTCATATGCAACCCGTGGGCTTTATTCTTTGGTCAGTTGTGAAGTGAGAGGCTCCTGAGATAATACTCGAATCATTAGATTAACATTAACCGGTTTCCTAAACATCGGATTACCATAAAAGGGCTGAATGCAATCAAAAACTTATGTGACAATCGTTCGAAGCTTTTTGTTATGTATGAGAAAAACAAACAATGTCAATGTGTTATTGAAGGCATTTACTGATGGATGGTGAATGTTTTTCCAAATATTATGTTTAATTATTAAATTAAGTACATCAACGGAAGAGAAAGTTATGGTTCCCATCTCCTTTTATAGAGTCAACTTTAAAAGTTTAAAGGAGGAATGAAATGTCATTATTGATCCGATACTTAAAATGTAAATAAGTGAAAGAAATCCATCAGGACATCAACGAATCCCACCAAGAGATATTTACCGTCGAGTCAATAGAACTGTGCACTTTTTATAAGCAATAAAACGACCATCCATCAAAACGTAACACTGATGACATTTTATGTCTTTTGGTATCAACATTGTGTGAATCCTATGACTTTTCTAATATAATATCTCAGTTGAAATAGTACTGTGCCATCGATAAACGCGAAGGGTGTGTTTTCTTTATAAAGTAGGATTATTCATTGGTTACGATCGGGGTAACATGAAGGTAAATAAAATGTAAACTTCTATCTGCACAAGGAGTACATTTTTAGACATCTAAATTAGGGCAGATCTTGGTCTTGGAATAAAAGCGATCGTGCACTCATTCTGGCACATCCTGCTTATTCATATTTATCATGCATTTATTTGGGTCCACTCACTGGAGACCTGAGCATTGCATTGACGTCGATATTCTTTATGTCGAAATAATTGATTTAAACAAAAGCATTGTATTGAAAGGGCGACACAATTCAAATTATGATTTTTGAAATTGTTCATTATGTAATCAGAAATCATTTAAAATTTAATGAAATAAGTTTTTATTTTGACCGATAGGTACTACTAGAGTCAAAGTCGGGCGGAAATCTATTTTCATAGTTTTATATTCAAGTGTTACATTCGATATTATTACGCTAGAAAATCTAGTTACATTAAAATAACATCACTAAAATAGTCCATCGGCCGCTCCGAATTAATATTAAATATAACAAGTATTTAATCGACTTCCGGTCCGGACCGAGCCAAGTATCATCGGAAAGCTAATCAGAATCCTTCCTATATAAAGGATGTAATGGGAACCTATGTGTTCCTTAAGATGCTGCTTAAGAATAAAAAAATTGAGAAATAGATTTTAATTCGGTAGTATATGGCAGCAAGCTGAAATGCCACTCGATACTCTATGGGGAATTAATTTTCGAATGGTCTATTATACGAGTCGTGAAGTTTCTAATTCTTACTTATGTCCTTCAATAGATCCTAGGAATGGAGTTGGAAACTGAAACGCTCTCTATATAATATTTTATCAATTATATAATTAAAGCATACCGTTATGATAATAATTTTTAAGCATCCTCAAGTAAATCCTGCCGATAACCGACCGAACTTTATTTGCAACATGTAGAACATATTACTTATACTTAGAAATAATTAGCTAACGCTGTGAACACATTTTAAGTTACTATATGTACATTTAATTTGCCCTTCAAATGGACTCCGAACTTAAGAGGTTAAACATGACAATGCCCCTAACGTCTAACAACAGTTTTTTGCCAATGCTACGATTAAAATACAAGGCTTGATTGAATGATCAAGTCGAATTTTCATACGAGGCATCGATTAAATCAAAATCTGCCGTGCGAATGAAGCTTCGAGGCTATAAGAAAGAGATCTAACTGCGTTTAGAATGGTTCGTTACGGCCTGAGTCGCCACGAATCGATCCGAGGACACTTTTCAAACGAAATGCTTATATTCTTTGAAATTGGGTTACTTTCTATAATGTTAACATTTGATGATTGTATCACGTGTTCTTCGATCTTTATGAGAAAATTAACCAAAACTCTTTTCCGGTATAGAATTCTTGAACTGCCCGTTCATCATGATTGTTAATAAATCATTGATGTTTACATTCCGGTTTCGAAATACTCCTCCCCTTACGAAAACACCAAATAGCTGATGTAACTAAAAAAGAGAAGTGTAACTGATTACCTATTTAATAAAGATGTGGAATAAACCGAATGCCACTACCTTTGAAGCGACTCTCATACTATTAAGTTATAGTTTTACCAAACGTAAAGTGCACTTTGAACTTGCAGTTCATTAAATCAGCGTTGGAAAAGTCGAAGTGATTATGAGCTTAAGTGTCCTAACCTACGATTTGACGAAGAATTTTTTTCCTAACTGCTACAGATCCGAACATTGAATTCTCTCATTTTTTCCCACGAATGATTCTAAGGATTCAGCTGAATTTCTTGCATATTCTTATGTAACAGAGGCTTCGACTATCGCAACGTTCGTCAAGGGGACTGGTTGTTCAATGCCTCAGAAAATAATCCTATATCTCGATGGAATTTCCCAATCATTTCGAATTATTTTGCAGAAGATACCACCGATACATGAGAAGTACGCGTATATTACTTAAGAGAACGGTCCATTTTATCAATGACGAGCTGAGGCGCCCGTTGATTCTCAACGGGGATATAAAAATAAGCAGTAGGTAATATATGAGGTAATAACTTGTGCCGAGGAGAATCTAACATCTCTCACTTAGCTTGGATCAATGAAAATGTTATCCTAAATTAAAATGTATTTGCATATTTTATAATATATATTAATTGTAATATTTTCAAAATGATTAGAATTTGAAACCAAATCTAGAATCCAGAATAACAAAAGGAATCATCTTAGATTTTCTTTCCTCAAATTTGTAAGAATATTCTTCCTTAAGATTTTTCCTGGGTGCACGTCATTTCGTGCAATAATCACCCATTCCCTTATGTTTCTTTTAAATTTACTTATTAAGATAGTATTGCTTAGTTTCACATTGAATCCTCTAAGGGAGAAAATTTTGATGGAGACAATACTACTTGCGGTTTGCTCACGAATACAAAAGATCACCCGTGTAAAAAATGAGGCGATTGATTAAGTTATCATTTACCCGAAATGCTAATGTAATACGCGTTATTAGACGATTAGGGAAGTAGAGTCATTGTTCAAGCACCCACTGCCACACGCCAAGAGGCTGCACGCAGTATACACTTATCAATTTAAATCACCTTTAGTAGCTTCATTATTTTCAAATAGAGTCGGCAAATTCGAGGTGATGAAGAAACTTTCCCTAAATTATCATACGTTGCCTCCTGTGAATCAACACTGCAAATTGATCGAAAATGCAATTTCAGAATATTGCCTGCTATGAACATTCATTCATTATAAATATCTTTCATATGGATCTAAAATCACAGTGTATTCTTATGGGAAACGCAGTACCTCGGTTTCAACAATCGCATTCGTCGTCAAGGAGACTCGTTGTTTATAGCCTCAAAATTTCACGAAATTTCCGTTTATTTTAACCGAATTCTCGCCATTTTGACCCGATAACGATATTTGGCGACCAAAATAAGAATCTTTATTCATTTCTCTTTCTTTTGGTGCTTATCTCGATTTCGTAAACCTATTACTTCTAATTTAATTTTGCAAAAGAATTGCAGTCTGCAACCGATAAACGGGAGGTTTACGTGCATTTCTTATGAGAACGGTTTTTCTTGTCTGGGATCGAACTGGGGACCTTCAAGTAAATGAAAAGTAGCCTATTATCTGCGCAGGGATTACATTTAACAATCCTGAAAGTTTGAAAGTTGTGCCATTTATGGTTCTCGAGTTTTAGGCGAACATACATACACACATACACATATACACACACCTTATTTTATTATATTAGATCGAACTGGGGACATTGAGGTAGCTCAAAAGATTATTGGTCCAGGAAGAGGATTAAAAAGTCATGAATGTTAGAAGTCGTGCAATTAATGTATTCTTGGGGGCAAACTACAAGCAACATACTTTGGGAAAGTAGAGTAGTTCAACCACAAGTATATTACCAATAGAGGAAATGAACAAAAGGTTATTATAGCTATCCTTTCGATCCAGAAATGGATCTAGCTTCTCATACCTTAGCATAGTTCAAAGAGGGACTTTTTACAAGAAAAAATATTCAGCAGAAACCACAGTGTCGGTCGAAGTAGTACTAATTTCAAGGCTATCAATCTAAAACACTTTCTTGCACATTGATTTTTGCACTGAAACGCGTACGATGATTTCAAAATGTTATTTGGCTATGCCAATGGAGTTCAAAGGCGATCAAAATGAACATTAATCCTCTGAGCATGCGTGAAAATCGTTTTCTTTCTGGAATCTTTCTGAGGAGAATTTTGCCTCAAATCGAATACTTTAAATACATGTACACATTCGTATTGCGGCTGAATATTTTCTACTTATAGTCAATCGATCTTTAAGACGCATTTTGTTCATGGTTCTTTGTTGGAATGGACGAAAGTACCCTCACATTCTCTGCGAAAAAGAGGTAGGAGTATCATAATGCAATAATGGGAAAATTTGAATCTTTTGAAGGACAACTTTTTGTGGAAACGCATCCCAAGACCGAAGATGATAAAATGAAACTTGCAAGCATAGCTCTCTTTTACGGTCTTCACTTCAGCTCGTGCGAAGATTTATTCTAACTTTAGCTTTCCGTAGATATAGAATTCGAAATCGAATAGAATGAAATTCGAAAGTTCCGGCTATAAGTCGTAGTATTACGACGTTTAGAATCAACTGCAGTTTTGCTATTCTATAATGTGAATCGAGTGTGGTGTTAAATACACGGAAAAAAATCCGAACATTCAATACACAACATTCACGCAAATTGTGAAACGTCGTCTCCCACGAAAGAAAGGAATTATTTTTATTTTGATAATGGGCCTCGATCGATCCGAGACCAGTCATAGCGTAACACAACGTGTTAAAGAAGTATAGACAATTCTAATCGCTTTCACCTTTTTTATAGAGAAAATTGAATATAAGTTAATCTTCGGTGGAATTTTAGACAAGTTTCATGTTGATGATATTAAATTATGATTCATATGCAACCCGTGGGCTTTATTCTTTGGTCAGTTGTGAAGTGAGAGGCTCCTGAGATAATACTCGAATCATTAGATTAACATTAACCGGTTTCCTAAACATCGGATTACCATAAAAGGGCTGAATGCAATCAAAAACTTATGTGACAATCGTTCGAAGCTTTTTGTTATGTATGAGAAAAACAAACAATGTCAATGTGTTATTGAAGGCATTTACTGATGGATGGTGAATGTTTTTCCAAATATTATGTTTAATTATTAAATTAAGTACATCAACGGAAGAGAAAGTTATGGTTCCCATCTCCTTTTATAGAGTCAACTTTAAAAGTTTAAAGGAGGAATGAAATGTCATTATTGATCCGATACTTAAAATGTAAATAAGTGAAAGAAATCCATCAGGACATCAACGAATCCCACCAAGAGATATTTACCGTCGAGTCAATAGAACTGTGCACTTTTTATAAGCAATAAAACGACCATCCATCAAAACGTAACACTGATGACATTTTATGTCTTTTGGTATCAACATTGTGTGAATCCTATGACTTTTCTAATATAATATCTCAGTTGAAATAGTACTGTGCCATCGATAAACGCGAAGGGTGTGTTTTCTTTATAAAGTAGGATTATTCATTGGTTACGATCGGGGTAACATGAAGGTAAATAAAATGTAAACTTCTATCTGCACAAGGAGTACATTTTTAGACATCTAAATTAGGGCAGATCTTGGTCTTGGAATAAAAGCGATCGTGCACTCATTCTGGCACATCCTGCTTATTCATATTTATCATGCATTTATTTGGGTCCACTCACTGGAGACCTGAGCATTGCATTGACGTCGATATTCTTTATATCGAAATAATTGATTTAAACAAAAGCATTGTATTGAAAGGGCGACACAATTCAAATTATGATTTTTGAAATTGTTCATTATGTAATCAGAAATCATTTAAAATTTAATGAAATAAGTTTTTATTTTGACCGATAGGTACTACTAGAGTCAAAGTCGGGCGGAAATCTATTTTCATAGTTTTATATTCAAGTGTTACATTCGATATTATTACGCTAGAAAATCTAGTTACATTAAAATAACATCACTAAAATAGTCCATCGGCCGCTCCGAATTAATATTAAATATAACAAGTATTTAATCGACTTCCGGTCCGGACCGAGCCAAGTATCATCGGAAAGCTAATCAGAATCCTTCCTATATAAAGGATATAATGGGAACCTATGTGTTCCTTAAGATGCTGCTTAAGAATAAAAAAATTGAGAAATAGATTTTAATTCGGTAGTATATGGCAGCAAGCTGAAATGCCACTCGATACTCTATGGGGAATTAATTTTCGAATGGTCTATTATACGAGTCGTGAAGTTTCTAATTCTTACTTATGTCCTTCAATAGATCCTAGGAATGGAGTTGGAAACTGAAACGCTCTCTATATAATATTTTATCAATTATATAATTAAAGCATACCGTTATGATAATAATTTTTAAGCATCCTCAAGTAAATCCTGCCGATAACCGACCGAACTTTATTTGCAACATGTAGAACATATTACTTATACTTAGAAATAATTAGCTAACGCTGTGAACACATTTTAAGTTACTATATGTACATTTAATTTGCCCTTCAAATGGACTCCGAACTTAAGAGGTTAAACATGACAATGCCCCTAACGTCTAACAACAGTTTTTTGCCAATGCTACGATTAAAATACAAGGCTTGATTGAATGATCAAGTCGAATTTTCATACGAGGCATCGATTAAATCAAAATCTGCCGTGCGAATGAAGCTTCGAGGCTATAAGAAAGAGATCTAACTGCGTTTAGAATGGTTCGTTACGGCCTGAGTCGCCACGAATCGATCCGAGGACACTTTTCAAACGAAATGCTTATATTCTTTGAAATTGGGTTACTTTCTATAATGTTAACATTTGATGATTGTATCACGTGTTCTTCGATCTTTATGAGAAAATTAACCAAAACTCTTTTCCGGTATAGAATTCTTGAACTGCCCGTTCATCATGATTGTTAATAAATCATTGATGTTTACATTCCGGTTTCGAAATACTCCTCCCCTTACGAAAACACCAAATAGCTGATGTAACTAAAAAAGAGAAGTGTAACTGATTACCTATTTAATAAAGATGTGGAATAAACCGAATGCCACTACCTTTGAAGCGACTCTCATACTATTAAGTTATAGTTTTACCAAACGTAAAGTGCACTTTGAACTTGCAGTTCATTAAATCAGCGTTGGAAAAGTCGAAGTGATTATGAGCTTAAGTGTCCTAACCTACGATTTGACGAAGAATTTTTTTCCTAACTGCTACAGATCCGAACATTGAATTCTCTCATTTTTTCCCACGAATGATTCTAAGGATTCAGCTGAATTTCTTGCATATTCTTATGTAACAGAGGCTTCGACTATCGCAACGTTCGTCAAGGGGACTGGTTGTTCAATGCCTCAGAAAATAATCCTATATCTCGATGGAATTTCCCAATCATTTCGAATTATTTTGCAGAAGATACCACCGATACATGAGAAGTACGCGTATATTACTTAAGAGAACGGTCCATTTTATCAATGACGAGCTGAGGCGCCCGTTGATTCTCAACGGGGATATAAAAATAAGCAGTAGGTAATATATGAGGTAATAACTTGTGCCGAGGAGAATCTAACATCTCTCACTTAGCTTGGATCAATGAAAATGTTATCCTAAATTAAAATGTATTTGCATATTTTATAATATATATTAATTGTAATATTTTCAAAATGATTAGAATTTGAAACCAAATCTAGAATCCAGAATAACAAAAGGAATCATCTTAGATTTTCTTTCCTCAAATTTGTAAGAATATTCTTCCTTAAGATTTTTCCTGGGTGCACGTCATTTCGTGCAATAATCACCCATTCCCTTATGTTTCTTTTAAATTTACTTATTAAGATAGTATTGCTTAGTTTCACATTGAATCCTCTAAGGGAGAAAATTTTGATGGAGACAATACTACTTGCGGTTTGCTCACGAATACAAAAGATCACCCGTGTAAAAAATGAGGCGATTGATTAAGTTATCATTTACCCGAAATGCTAATGTAATACGCGTTATTAGACGATTAGGGAAGTAGAGTCATTGTTCAAGCACCCACTGCCACACGCCAAGAGGCTGCACGCAGTATACACTTATCAATTTAAATCACCTTTAGTAGCTTCATTATTTTCAAATAGAGTCGGCAAATTCGAGGTGATGAAGAAACTTTCCCTAAATTATCATACGTTGCCTCCTGTGAATCAACACTGCAAATTGATCGAAAATGCAATTTCAGAATATTGCCTGCTATGAACATTCATTCATTATAAATATCTTTCATATGGATCTAAAATCACAGTGTATTCTTATGGGAAACGCAGTACCTCGGTTTCAACAATCGCATTCGTCGTCAAGGAGACTCGTTGTTTATAGCCTCAAAATTTCACGAAATTTCCGTTTATTTTTACCGAATTCTCGCCATTTTGACCCGATAACGATATTTGGCGACCAAAATAAGAATCTTTATTCATTTCTCTTTCTTTTGGTGCTTATCTCGATTTCGTAAACCTATTACTTCTAATTTAATTTTGCAAAAGAATTGCAGTCTGCAACCGATAAACGGGAGGTTTACGTGCATTTCTTATGAGAACGGTTTTTCTTGTCTGGGATCGAACTGGGGACCTTCAAGCAAATGAAAAGTAGCCTATTATCTGCGCAGGGATTACATTTAACAATCCTGAAAGTTTGAAAGTTGTGCCATTTATGGTTCTCGAGTTTTAGGCGAACATACATACACACATACACACATACACACACCTTATTTTATTATATTAGATCGAACTGGGGACATTGAGGTAGCTCAAAAGATTATTGGTCCAGGAAGAGGATTAAAAAGTCATGAATGTTAGAAGTCGTGCAATTAATGTATTCTTGGGGGCAAACTACAAGCAACATACTTTGGGAAAGTAGAGTAGTTCAACCACAAGTATATTACCAATAGAGGAAATGAACAAAAGGTTATTATAGCTATCCTTTCGATCCAGAAATGGATCTAGCTTCTCATACCTTAGCATAGTTCAAAGAGGGACTTTTTACAAGAAAAAATATTCAGCAGAAACCACAGTGTCGGTCGAAGTAGTACTAATTTCAAGGCTATCAATCTAAAACACTTTCTTGCACATTGATTTTTGCACTGAAACGCGTACGATGATTTCAAAATGTTATTTGGCTATGCCAATGGAGTTCAAAGGCGATCAAAATGAACATTAATCCTCTGAGCATGCGTGAAAATCGTTTTCTTTCTGGAATCTTTCTGAGGAGAATTTTGCCTCAAATCGAATACTTTAAATACATGTACACATTCGTATTGCGGCTGAATATTTTCTACTTATAGTCAATCGATCTTTAAGACGCATTTTGTTCATGGTTCTTTGTTGGAATGGACGAAAGTACCCTCACATTCTCTGCGAAAAAGAGGTAGGAGTATCATAATGCAATAATGGGAAAATTTGAATCTTTTGAAGGACAACTTTTTGTGGAAACGCATCCCAAGACCGAAGATGATAAAATGAAACTTGCAAGCATAGCTCTCTTTTACGGTCTTCACTTCAGCTCGTGCGAAGATTTATTCTAACTTTAGCTTTCCGTAGATATAGAATTCGAAATCGAATAGAATGAAATTCGAAAGTTCCGGCTATAAGTCGTAGTATTACGACGTTTAGAATCAACTGCAGTTTTGCTATTCTATAATGTGAATCGAGTGTGGTGTTAAATACACGGAAAAAAATCCGAACATTCAATACACAACATTCACGCAAATTGTGAAACGTCGTCTCCCACGAAAGAAAGGAATTATTTTTATTTTGATAATGGGCCTCGATCGATCCGAGACCAGTCATAGCGTAACACAACGTGTTAAAGAAGTATAGACAATTCTAATCGCTTTCACCTTTTTTATAGAGAAAATTGAATATAAGTTAATCTTCGGTGGAATTTTAGACAAGTTTCATGTTGATGATATTAAATTATGATTCATATGCAACCCGTGGGCTTTATTCTTTGGTCAGTTGTGAAGTGAGAGGCTCCTGAGATAATACTCGAATCATTAGATTAACATTAACCGGTTTCCTAAACATCGGATTACCATAAAAGGGCTGAATGCAATCAAAAACTTATGTGACAATCGTTCGAAGCTTTTTGTTATGTATGAGAAAAACAAACAATGTCAATGTGTTATTGAAGGCATTTACTGATGGATGGTGAATGTTTTTCCAAATATTATGTTTAATTATTGAATTAAGTACATCAACGGAAGAGAAAGTTATGGTTCCCATCTCCTTTTATAGAGTCAACTTTAAAAGTTTAAAGGAGGAATGAAATGTCATTATTGATCCGATACTTAAAATGTAAATAAGTGAAAGAAATCCATCAGGACATCAACGAATCCCACCAAGAGATATTTACCGTCGAGTCAATAGAACTGTGCACTTTTTATAAGCAATAAAACGACCATCCATCAAAACGTAACACTGATGACATTTTATGTCTTTTGGTATCAACATTGTGTGAATCCTATGACTTTTCTAATATAATATCTCAGTTGAAATAGTACTGTGCCATCGATAAACGCGAAGGGTGTGTTTTCTTTATAAAGTAGGATTATTCATTGGTTACGATCGGGGTAACATGAAGGTAAATAAAATGTAAACTTCTATCTGCACAAGGAGTACATTTTTAGACATCTAAATTAGGGCAGATCTTGGTCTTGGAATAAAAGCGATCGTGCACTCATTCTGGCACATCCTGCTTATTCATATTTATCATGCATTTATTTGGGTCCACTCACTGGAGACCTGAGCATTGCATTGACGTCGATATTCTTTATATCGAAATAATTGATTTAAACAAAAGCATTGTATTGAAAGGGCGACACAATTCAAATTATGATTTTTGAAATTGTTCATTATGTAATCAGAAATCATTTAAAATTTAATGAAATAAGTTTTTATTTTGACCGATAGGTACTACTAGAGTCAAAGTCGGGCGGAAATCTATTTTCATAGTTTTATATTCAAGTGTTACATTCGATATTATTACGCTAGAAAATCTAGTTACATTAAAATAACATCACTAAAATAGTCCATCGGCCGCTCCGAATTAATATTAAATATAACAAGTATTTAATCGACTTCCGGTCCGGACCGAGCCAAGTATCATCGGAAAGCTAATCAGAATCCTTCCTATATAAAGGATGTAATGGGAACCTATGTGTTCCTTAAGATGCTGCTTAAGAATAAAAAAATTGAGAAATAGATTTTAATTCGGTAGTATATGGCAGCAAGCTGAAATGCCACTCGATACTCTATGGGGAATTAATTTTCGAATGGTCTATTATACGAGTCGTGAAGTTTCTAATTCTTACTTATGTCCTTCAATAGATCCTAGGAATGGAGTTGGAAACTGAAACGCTCTCTATATAATATTTTATCAATTATATAATTAAAGCATATCGTTATGATAATAATTTTTAAGCATCCTCAAGTAAATCCTGCCGATAACCGACCGAACTTTATTTGCAACATGTAGAACATATTACTTATACTTAGAAATAATTAGCTAACGCTGTGAACACATTTTAAGTTACTATATGTACATTTAATTTGCCCTTCAAATGGACTCCGAACTTAAGAGGTTAAACATGACAATGCCCCTAACGTCTAACAACAGTTTTTTGCCAATGCTACGATTAAAATACAAGGCTTGATTGAATGATCAAGTCGAATTTTCATACGAGGCATCGATTAAATCAAAATCTGCCGTGCGAATGAAGCTTCGAGTCTATAAGAAAGAGATCTAACTGCGTTTAGAATGGTTCGTTACGGCCTGAGTCGCCACGAATCGATCCGAGGACACTTTTCAAACGAAATGCTTATATTCTTTGAAATTGGGTTAATTTCTATAATGTTAACATTTGATGATTGTATCACGTGTTCTTCGATCTTTATGAGAAAATTAACCAAAACTCTTTTCCGGTATAGAATTCTTGAACTGCCCGTTCATCATGATTGTTAATAAATCATTGATGTTTACATTCCGGTTTCGAAATACTCCTCCCCTTACGAAAACACCAAATAGCTGATGTAACTAAAAAAGAGAAGTGTAACTGATTACCTATTTAATAAAGATGTGGAATAAACCGAATGCCACTACCTTTGAAGCGACTCTCATACTATTAAGTTATAGTTTTACCAAACGTAAAGTGCACTTTGAACTTGCAGTTCATTAAATCAGCGTTGGAAAAGTCGAAGTGATTATGAGCTTAAGTGTCCTAACCTACGATTTGACGAAGAATTTTTTTCCTAACTGCTACAGATCCGAACATTGAATTCTCTCATTTTTTCCCACGAATGATTCTAAGGATTCAGCTGAATTTCTTGCATATTCTTATGTAACAGAGGCTTCGACTATCGCAACGTTCGTCAAGGGGACTGGTTGTTCATTGCCTCAGAAAATAATCCTATATCTCGATGGAATTTCCCAATCATTTCGAATTATTTTGCAGAAGATACCACCGATACATGAGAAGTACGCGTATATTACTTAAGAGAACGGTCCATTTTATCAATGACGAGCTGAGGCGCCCGTTGATTCTCAACGGGGATATAAAAATAAGCAGTAGGTAATATATGAGGTAATAACTTGTGCCGAGGAGAATCTAACATCTCTCACTTAGCTTGGATCAATGAAAATGTTATCCTAAATTAAAATGTATTTGCATATTTTATAATATATATTAATTGTAATATTTTCAAAATGATTAGAATTTGAAACCAAATCTAGAATCCAGAATAACAAAAGGAATCATCTTAGATTTTCTTTCCTCAAATTTGTAAGAATATTCTTCCTTAAGATTTTTCCTGGGTGCACGTCATTTCGTGCAATAATCACCCATTCCCTTATGTTTCTTTTAAATTTACTTATTAAGATAGTATTGCTTAGTTTCACATTGAATCCTCTAAGGGAGAAAATTTTGATGGAGACAATACTACTTGCGGTTTGCTCACGAATACAAAAGATCACCCGTGTAAAAAATGAGGCGATTGATTAAGTTATCATTTACCCGAAATGCTAATGTAATACGCGTTATTAGACGATTAGGGAAGTAGAGTCATTGTTCAAGCACCCACTGCCACACGCCAAGAGGCTGCACGCAGTATACACTTATCAATTTAAATCACCTTTAGTAGCTTCATTATTTTCAAATAGAGTCGGCAAATTCGAGGTGATGAAGAAACTTTCCCTAAATTATCATACGTTGCCTCCTGTGAATCAACACTGCAAATTGATCGAAAATGCAATTTCAGAATATTGCCTGCTATGAACATTCATTCATTATAAATATCTTTCATATGGATCTAAAATCACAGTGTATTCTTATGGGAAACGCAGTACCTCGGTTTCAACAATCGCATTCGTCGTCAAGGAGACTCGTTGTTTATAGCCTCAAAATTTCACGAAATTTCCGTTTATTTTAACCGAATTCTCGCCATTTTGACCCGATAACGATATTTGGCGACCAAAATAAGAATCTTTATTCATTTCTCTTTCTTTTGGTGCTTATCTCGATTTCGTAAACCTATTACTTCTAATTTAATTTTGCAAAAGAATTGCAGTCTGCAACCGATAAACGGGAGGTTTACGTGCATTTCTTATGAGAACGGTTTTTCTTGTCTGGGATCGAACTGGGGACCTTCAAGTAAATGAAAAGTAGCCTATTATCTGCGCAGGGATTACATTTAACAATCCTGAAAGTTTGAAAGTTGTGCCATTTATGGTTCTCGAGTTTTAGGCGAACATACATACACACATACACATATACACACACCTTATTTTATTATATTAGATCGAACTGGGGACATTGAGGTAGCTCAAAAGATTATTGGTCCAGGAAGAGGATTAAAAAGTCATGAATGTTAGAAGTCGTGCAATTAATGTATTCTTGGGGGCAAACTACAAGCAACATACTTTGGGAAAGTAGAGTAGTTCAACCACAAGTATATTACCAATAGAGGAAATGAACAAAAGGTTATTATAGCTATCCTTTCGATCCAGAAATGGATCTAGCTTCTCATACCTTAGCATAGTTCAAAGAGGGACTTTTTACAAGAAAAAATATTCAGCAGAAACCACAGTGTCGGTCGAAGTAGTACTAATTTCAAGGCTATCAATCTAAAACACTTTCTTGCACATTGATTTTTGCACTGAAACGCGTACGATGATTTCAAAATGTTATTTGGCTATGCCAATGGAGTTCAAAGGCGATCAAAATGAACATTAATCCTCTGAGCATGCGTGAAAATCGTTTTCTTTCTGGAATCTTTCTGAGGAGAATTTTGCCTCAAATCGAATACTTTAAATACATGTACACATTCGTATTGCGGCTGAATATTTTCTACTTATAGTCAATCGATCTTTAAGACGCATTTTGTTCATGGTTCTTTGTTGGAATGGACGAAAGTACCCTCACATTCTCTGCGAAAAAGAGGTAGGAGTATCATAATGCAATAATGGGAAAATTTGAATCTTTTGAAGGACAACTTTTTGTGGAAACGCATCCCAAGACCGAAGATGATAAAATGAAACTTGCAAGCATAGCTCTCTTTTACGGTCTTCACTTCAGCTCGTGCGAAGATTTATTCTAACTTTAGCTTTCCGTAGATATAGAATTCGAAATCGAATAGAATGAAATTCGAAAGTTCCGGCTATAAGTCGTAGTATTACGACGTTTAGAATCAACTGCAGTTTTGCTATTCTATAATGTGAATCGAGTGTGGTGTTAAATACACGGAAAAAAATCCGAACATTCAATACACAACATTCACGCAAATTGTGAAACGTCGTCTCCCACGAAAGAAAGGAATTATTTTTATTTTGATAATGGGCCTCGATCGATCCGAGACCAGTCATAGCGTAACACAACGTGTTAAAGAAGTATAGACAATTCTAATCGCTTTCACCTTTTTTATAGAGAAAATTGAATATAAGTTAATCTTCGGTGGAATTTTAGACAAGTTTCATGTTGATGATATTAAATTATGATTCATATGCAACCCGTGGGCTTTATTCTTTGGTCAGTTGTGAAGTGAGAGGCTCCTGAGATAATACTCGAATCATTAGATTAACATTAACCGGTTTCCTAAACATCGGATTACCATAAAAGGGCTGAATGCAATCAAAAACTTATGTGACAATCGTTCGAAGCTTTTTGTTATGTATGAGAAAAACAAACAATGTCAATGTGTTATTGAAGGCATTTACTGATGGATGGTGAATGTTTTTCCAAATATTATGTTTAATTATTGAATTAAGTACATCAACGGAAGAGAAAGTTATGGTTCCCATCTCCTTTTATAGAGTCAACTTTAAAAGTTTAAAGGAGGGATGAAATGTCATTATTGATCCGATACTTAAAAATGTAAATAAGTGAAAGAAATCCATCAGGACATCAACGAATCCCACCAAGAGATATTTACCGTCGAGTCAATAGAACTGTGCACTTTTTATAAGCAATAAAAACGACCATCCATCAAAACGTAACACTGATGAAATTTCATGTCTTTTGGTATCAACATTGTGTGAATCCTATGAATTTTCTAATATAATATCTCAGTTGAAATAGTACTGTGCCATCGATAAACGCGAAGGGTGTGTTTTCTTTATAAAGTAGGATTATTCATTGGTTACGATCGGGGTAACATGAAGGTAAATAAAATGTAAACTTCTATCTGCACAAGGAGTACATTTTTAGACATCTAAATTAGGGCAGATCTTGGTCTTGGAATAAAAGCGATCGTGCACTCATTCTGGCACATCCTGCTTATTCATATTTATCATGCATTTATTTGGGTCCACTCACTGGAGACCTGAGCATTGCATTGACGTCGATATTCTTTATGTCGAAATAATTGATTTAAACAAAAGCATTGTATTGAAAGGGCGACACAATTCAAATTATGATTTTTGAAATTGTTCATTATGTAATCAGAAATCATTTAAAATTTAATGAAATAAGTTTTTATTTTGACCGATAGGTACTACTAGAGTCAAAGTCGGGCGGAAATCTATTTTCATAGTTTTATATTCAAGTGTTACATTCGATATTATTACGCTAGAAAATCTAGTTACATTAAAATAACATCACTAAAATAGTCCATCGGCCGCTCCGAATTAATATTAAATATAACAAGTATTTAATCGACTTCCGGTCCGGACCGAGCCAAGTATCATCGGAAAGCTAATCAGAATCCTTCCTATATAAAGGATGTAATGGGAACCTATGTGTTCCTTAAGATGCTGCTTAAGAATAAAAAAATTGAGAAATAGATTTTAATTCGGTAGTATATGGCAGCAAGCTGAAATGCCACTCGATACTCTATGGGGAATTAATTTTCGAATGGTCTATTATACGAGTTTATGTTACGTTTAGGATCAATGGCAATTCTATAATTTGATTCGAGTGTGGAGGTAATTACACAGGAAAAAAGAATCCCAGTATGCAATACATAAAACTCACGGAAATTGTGAATCGTCGTCTCCCAAGGTAGACAGGAATTTCCTTTATTGTTATAATGGGTCTCAGTCAATACAAGATTAATCTCAGCGGAACGCAACGTGTTAAAGAAGTAAAGAAAATTTATTACAATAATCTTCAGTGATTCTATCATAGAATAGAACTTCAGATTGGGTAATGTAATATTTTTGTTCTCCTTCCGCACACTGTCTAAGTCAAAGTTTTTCGGATAATAAACTTCACCTAATGAATTATTTAAATTGTCTGATGGTTGCCGTCAGCATGGAAAATTTGATGAATGACATACTAATTGTGACTTACTCGACCATAATTACTCCCAAGTAATGCAAGAGTAAGCTTTGATACCTAAATTTATGATGTTAGTCACTGAAAACACCTCTATGATAGTGCGGCCCTATGAAATTAAAATGTAGCAGAAGCATAGTTAGTGCACGATTCATATATTAGGTATTCATTATGACGAAAAGTTTTTTAAAAGATTTCAAATTGTTTTAATCTATGATTCCAACATCTCTTACGGATGTGTTAAGAGTAGGACATGTAAATTATGTGAATCCTCCGTTCCTTTTAATCGGTAAAGCAAATCTAGTTTCAGTAAGGTAATCGGAAATAATCTTCAGCTAAAAGCAATGCCTTAAGCTTTTTAAGGGTGATCCTACAAACACTATTATCTCTAATCGCGTTGTCTAACAGGAAAAATGTAGCATGATTAGGAATAGCCCCTTCCCCCTTTGAAAAGTTTCAATCTAACCCTTGCACCAGGTGGTAAACAGGAAAAGAAAAATGAGAGGAGCTCACGACCTCGGGACAAGTATTTGAGTATTTCTAACGGTAGGTGCATAAAGAGGTATATGGGATACCATACTCTAACATTGTAGAGACCTCTCAAAAACTACCACTGCTTATAGAAAGACCTATGATGCCTATCACTTTATAATATGAGGATGTAAAGAAAGAATATTAACTTACCTTCCAATGAGTATTCCATGATGAGCAGTGTTAACGTATAACACCGAATACTAAACACACTAAACACTGAAAACTGCACACATTTCAAATCACAGTTCACTCACTTTTCCACTCACACAGCACTCACTACACACAAATATCACTCCCTTATTCTGGCTCTTCGCGGTCACCTGAAGGTAAGGAGGCCGAATTGTGCCGGGTCGTTCTTCACAAGCACCTTCTCGCCCTGGAGAGGAACTCCCCGCTGCAGGACCTCTGGTCAAATTGCAACGACGAATCCAAAGGCCAACTCCTGAAATCCTTCCTCCAGCTGTGGAATCCCATCCCAGCGGTCGAAGTCGCCCTTCAGCCAAGGTTTATGTCTTTGTGCTACTCGTAGGCCTCCGAGATAAATTGAGAAAGGAATGCATTGAAATCTTGCTACGTAAGATCTTATGAAAAGAGCTCAAAACAACGTAACTTCCCTGAATTTATATTTTTGAAGCCACACTCAACAATTAAAATTGCTCTATGGCTCTCAATTAAAATTTACATAGCCATCAAACATTGTCAAATGTTGTAACAAAAAGAAATGAATTTGGTGAGAAAGGCTTTATATTCTGGAGTTGAAGAGTACATTTTGTACTCTGCTTATAGAAAATTAAAATGAAACTATACTCAGTAATAACGAGAGGAGGTCTTTATGTAATGAAAATGTATTACGAGATATGCACAAGCATAATCATTTCTATTTTCTAAGTTAATCAAAAGCCTCTCATGAAGCTTCTAAAAGGCGTCATTCTATCATTTTACTACTTTTGTGGAACGACATGCTAATTTGAAAGAAAAAGAAATTTGTATATTTCAACGTTAATGGATTTTATCAATTATTCATTAATCTAAAGCAGCTTTGAGCGTTGGGTAAGAAGAGGGTAAGGGTTTAGAAATGTGCACTCATTGGTAAGATTTTCGCCAGAAGAAACCTCCATCATTTCTAAGACGTCGAGCTTCCTCCCTTTCGATTCCCGGTGGAGAAGTTTCGCCAAAAAGGAACTCTGCTTTCCGCTGTCCAGTAGGTGGGCGCCACAGCCATGTTTTATGAACCTGTTTTTGGATGAAGATTGTCTATGATTTTGAATCATATTTATTATTTCTCTTAATCAATACAGTACCCAAATTATAGACGCAATAACATAGGTCTCATACTTCTTAATTCTACATTACGAAGAAGGACGGCTAAGAGTTTGTGGGAAAAAATCCTCGAAGCTGAAGGCTTTTGATGGAAAAACCCACGTATCGGGAAAACAACCGCACAAGAAGCGGGATGAAAAAACCCGCGAAACACAGGAAATGCATAATAAACAAAAAATTGAATGAAATCTAACACTTAAAATTCTAAAACTACCTAAGCCTAATCTATAGAATTCAACGTTAACACAGAGCAAAAATTAAATATCTAGCTCTAAGAATACAACAACAATCAGGCAAAATAGTTAATAATTGTTTCTATGTGGCTGGTTTCTTGGGCCCCGCTATTCTCCTCTGAAAGCCACCTTAAAGTATAATTCTTTCAAATCTAAGGATAAGTTACAGATAATAGTAAAATTAACAAAGAACGTATTTCAGAAGTGAATTTAAAGTATGAGTATGTTTGACATGATTGTCAAAATCTACCTCGAATTAGTGATGAGTGTTTGCCGTCGTTCATTCAGAGTCACAGGGATTAATGATATGTAAGGAAATAAATAAAAGTAATGTAAAATTATAATATGCTATAATATCTTGATAATGTATTTCACAATACATTAAGCTATATATTAGCTCTATTCATACTTAAAACCCTGGTAAATACAACAAATACCTCAGTAACCGATCCATCCTCCATAGTTCCTAATTACCATGCCAAGAGGCTCTGCCATTCATTGCACCACGCGGAGACACACTGATGGCCCTATGTTCTCCCACGCGTCCTCAATAGTTTCAAGTAATTTGCTCCTGTCTTGAGGGCGGTCTTGCTTTTGAAGATTTTTTGCCATAATACCCCATATATTTTCAATGGGATTAAGGTCCGGGCTCCTTGCTGGCCAGCTTAATTTCTTACGTTGTGTTTCCTCTGGTAAACAAAAGTTGTTATTGCCAAGTGTGTGTTCTTTCTCCACAAGCATTAACCTTCCTCTGCGAGTTCTCTTTCGGAAGCACTTCAATCCAAGATAAGTCATTAAGCAAATTCTTCTCCTTTCTCAGCAGTTATCACGGGAATATCCCAATTGAGCAACAAAACATAGGGATGATTATGTCACTTCTGTATGATAGAACTAAGTATCGCCATAAAATAGAAAACACCCAAATAAAATATATTTTAAACCATCATTGAGATGCTTGACACCAAGCTAAACCTTCTCAAGTAAACTGAATCACTTAAAATTTACTGAACGAATCTCGATCATTTTTAAATATCTAAACCGTTTGCATATACATTTTCTATTTCAAGAAACAAAGTAGCCATTCACTGATAAGAGAACTATTAGGTTGAAACCGAACATATCAATTAATTCGGTCTGGATCGTTACACGCCAAGGTATTTATACATGATTGTATATTTGTATTAGTTTATTGATGTTAAAAATCTATGAATCGGTAAACGTTATTTCTTAGTCTTCATTTTCAGAGAAGATTCGCATCTTCTACTGTTTGCTACACTACAAGGGGCAAACTGTAAAGAACGTACCCATCTTCCGAGAAAAAGAGCGCTGACAGCCCTCTGAAACTTCAACTTTGCCTTGCAACATAGAGGAGAATTATCCTGTAGTGCAGGCGAGTAGCGCAGTGCAAACTGCCACACACGTTTCCTGCCGCTCAGAGACGAAGTTATCAGGACACTAGAAAGGAAATAAGGCATTGTAAACCCTAAGAGTAACATAAAATCATCGAATCGGAAGATCGTTGCAATCCCGAAGAGTCATCCGTAAGATATAACACCGATAAATATTGAAAAACTAGATGTATAGACTTCTCAAAAGTTCTTACATTGCTAAGGAGTTCAACGTTGAGAGACTACAGAAGAGCTCCGTTCAAATGCTCCGACTGCTATGAGTCAATTGCAGGAAAGCGACCGCACCAATTCCGCCAAAATTGAACACTCATACCAACGCTACGAATTCAGGATGGAGAAGGGCGGTATAGGATTTCTCTTGTTCCATTACAGCCAAGCGTGGATAAATATGTCTGGGAGTGTAGGGATACGGTTTCATCATTCGAATGCATATTGTATTTTCATAAAAGACTTTTATGTGATTTATCAGTAATTATGTAAACTTCTCCAATTCTTTAATCATTGAATTTATAGTGTTTGCGGGGGTCCTGGATAGCCGTGTGGACAGCGAGTTCGACTTCGATGAAAGTGGTTCATAGTACAGATGTTTCCAGCAAATTTATTGCATTTATGCATCTCATGATTTAAAATTTTACATTTTCTGAATATCTCCAACTGCATTTATTATGTAGAAGAATATTTAAATTTATTGAATTATTTTGTTCTTACCCTCATCAACTAATTTCATTTTATTTATTGTTGAGGGTGATTGAATGTTTTTGTTACAAGAAGATATCAATTCTCCTAAACTCTGAATAAATAACCTCATCAATTATTTGCATTGCTTTCGTTGATTCCCAAAGAGAATGCCATCTATATGGGGACCATGTCTTTAAGTTCTAATTTCATGTCTAACACCTTTATTTACTAATTTTGTAAGTCAAGAGGAGGCCATGATAGATGTATACAATCTAGCTGCTTGACAGCAAACATCGTGATCCGTTTTCTTTGATGTGAAATAAGCAGTGATTTCAGAGTATGCAATTGTGGCCATCAATCAACAAGGCATTATCAGTCCTTAGTCAAAGGTAAAGAAGGTGTTGTTTTATTCTGAAAATCAGTTACAGCTTTTTAGGAGGCCCTAAAAATTCTCTTGTCATGGGAATCTTCTCAAATCTTGACTATAAAGTTTTAAAAATGTATGCCATACATTATTTTTAAGAGAAATGGGAAGGTCTGCCATAACATTTTCTTCCATATTTGGGGATAAATAAAAGTCAAGAAAAGGATTCAGGAATTTAATACATGTTCATAAGTTTACAGAGAGAGATATTTTAGAATATTTTCATGATTACAAAGTCTGATAATATTTTAATTTATTTCAGATACCTTGGATAAGCCACACTATTATATCAGTAAAGCTCTTTCTCTGCTCAAGGTGCATAAAATCCAAAACTCCAGTTTCAATGATCTTGATAACTTTACAGACTGACATCATCATCTATTGTCTGTATTCAGTAAAAAACAACAGCTTAAATACATTGAAATATGTAACATTTCTAAGGAATGATCACGATTCTTGTATATACACTTGGGATCAATAACTAATACAATAAATATCAAGAGTTCAATTTATAAATGTTTAAGGACCTGCTCATGAAATGAGAAACATCTAATTAAAGATAGATGTAAAAATTGTGGAAATTGCAAGGAGTATTAAGAAAATTTCAAAATTTCATTTAAGAAAACTAAAGGTAAATATTTCTCTATTGTAATATTATTGAGGATAGTCAAATTCTTCATCATTCATTGAAGATGCAAAATATGGAAGATAATTTGCAGGACTCGTTGATTGCTATCTGAAGAAGAGCAGGGGGGTGTTTCTGAGTCTCCACAGATTGGTGGCAACAGATTCAAACCGAGTTAATCGTAAAGTAATCCATCTACCAACTTCTGTGCGTTTCACACTTCCAAGCGGAAAGAAATCCATCTTGGGTATGACGTCACTCCTCATCCCAGTTGAGAAACGATGAAACATCATAAGAAATCACACATTCCGAAGAGACAAGTGAGCAGAGAAAAACAGCTTTCCAGTAAACAGTAATTTTTGTAAATTAATTTCCTGCATTTGAGCATTTGAAACAAATGTGTGGTAATATTTTACACAATTGTGTTCGTTTATACTTCGAATAATCGCAATCTATGTACCCATTTTGAATCATATTGTATGATTGTAAATTATCACTAAATTTGCTGAGGTATTTATCAATGCCTTGATCAAAACATTCTAAGTACATTTACATTGCTGCTGGAAATAATCAATAATTTTTAATATTGCATTTAAAAGCTCTTAGCATGAGGGTATCTAGCCAGCAGAGGGAAGTGGTTGCTTACACATCTCATGATGTGTCTAGTTCCAGTGAGAGTGCACCTCATTGTGAGGTGTAGGCAACATCTTCCTCTACTCCGCCACCTTTGAAAGGTTTACACAAAAAGGTTAATTGCTCCACTAAAATGGAATTGCATTCTATGCTTTATTACTACAGATGACTTGATAAAAGCAATTCTTTTTAAGATGAGTTTTGATAAGGTTTTATAAATTTTCCTATGTGAAGATTGGAGATGAACCCTATACCTTCATGTTAACTTAACTATTCGGGAAAATAGATTGCAAGTGAACTTTGTTTGGAATGATATGATAATATCTAAGGATAGTAGAACATTATCTAAGGCTTAGAAGGAAAGGAAATTTATAAATATCCTTGTTCAATTCCATTCTGTTTTTATTTACCATTACAGCCATTTCTACATATACTGGGACACACAGATATACTCAGGAAGGTCATACATACAAAATAATACATGGATATAATATAAATACTTATTTACAATAAAAAATGTATAGATAGAAACATACTCTACATATATAAGCTTTAAAATCATGATCTTAGCTGTCATACCATACATTGGACATAAGGTACAATATTATGTATAATCTTTTCAGATTAAGGAACCTCTGGAAATAAGTGTACATACGTATCTTTTATTTGGATATTCTATGGTTGATTTGTTTTCTATTGTTATTTATTTTTAAAGTAGCAGCTTTTTTATATAAAATTATTTATTGAAGCAGAAGCCATTTCTTAAAATTTACATTTTTATTTTGAAGCAGTCTCTTTTTTGTCGTTAAGTTGAGATATATTTTATCATTTTAGGGCCCATTTCCATTTCATACATCTATTTCACTTATCACTTTATGTAACAGGTTATTTATTTTTATTTTATAGCTTGTGCTAATTCATTTTTATTCATATTAGTGTTTTTTATTTTCATGTGATACATTTTTCTTTAGTGCAGAGGACTGTACTGTATGTGATAATTATTTAATTTCCTTTGAATAAATTTATCTAAAGGGTATGAATATGTATATTGCAATGTACCTACCAGAGGGGATGAAAATGAATTAATTACCTATAGCATGCAAGAGGCATACTTTTCAATGTATTTTCTCCTTTCTAAGGGACTGTTAGGGATTACAATCTACCTTCTTATTACAGCCAGTATGTTCAGGGTATTGATCACCTCCTCTACAGGGCCTGACACTGGCATGCCTGAGGCTGACATTAGCACTGCTTCCCAATGACTTTTGGTATCAGCCTTCCGCATAAAAATGCAATGCACAGAGGACCGAGGTGCCCAATGAAATTTTTCCAGTCATTAATACCATATATATTAGGTGATATCTAGGTGCTACAATAATTATTTCATTCATTAATCAGCATTCATTATTTTATTTCTAACACAGAAATGATTTATCTTCTATCATAATTAAATTATTTCACAATTTCCTTAAGATATGGCAACTTTAGAATGTGCTCTCCACAAATTGATGAGCTATAAAGCACAAAAGAGTAGCATCACCTACATTGATATAAATTACATACATCTCCAACATTTGAGTTGAGATTTACTAAAATTAAGAGAAGCAGAAGTAGACGTTTTGATTTTGCACAAAATTATTAGCAATTTTGGAATAACGAGGTTATGTATTTTTGGATGTGGGTTATACATTCTATCATTCATATTTTAAGTTAGGAAAGTTCCTGTATCAGATGTAGCCTAAAAATATGCTATTATTATTCAAGAGTTTTCTACTTTTGTAAATAGGATATTTCTCTTGTATAAATTAAATATAATACCACATACCTTCATGTCAATAGCTAATCTTGTGGTATGCTGCCCAGTGTTTAAGAATGGTCAATCTTTCACTATTAAAGCCCTTGCCATGCATTTATTATGATGATACAAGCCCTGGAAAATCATCATCTGTGACAATGAAGGGGTTTGAGTTATCCATAAGTGCCTCAGACCTTGTCTTCTCAAAACTTGCAGCCTTCTCTCTCCTCTGAAAAACATCAGGTTCCTTAATGATCTCCATTGTGTAGGTTATTAACAATGAACATAATTATAGTAGCCAAATTCAGCATCTTTTTGGATTCATCAGGAATTAAAGTGAAACAAACTCAATACAATTGACATCCATTATCTTCTACAATTACTGACATCTATATTATTCCTAGGTTCTATCATTTTGCCAAAAAAGGCCTGAATCCTGGGTCATCGTTCTTTGGAGGAAATACATTCAATTGATGGACCAAGCCCATTTCTTGAAAACTAGGAAAATTTTGAAAGACACATAGCCACAAATTACTATGTAATTGGTTGAAATAAACTCAAGAAGAATATCATTCCAGAAATTCCTCACCAGGTAAGCCTCAGTTACATGTGAAATAAATTTCAGAATAAGAAGAGCTCCTAAGAGAATGTATTAATTATCTGTTAACATAAGGTCCATTAACAATTACAACATCAAAATATGGTCATTTCAGGAAAATTTATTGCTCTTACATCTTTTATCTCATGAAACCTTCTCTAAAAGATATTGAAAATATATTTTCAGTATAGAACAAATGCATTTAAATGAGCTTATGTTGGATCTATATACTTAAAGCAGCACTGGGGAGTGAATCTTATATTTCTTCTTGACCCAAACATCTAATATTATATAAATTTATGAATCAGTTTTTTTTATAAGTTAACCAGATGTCAGCAAATTGTAACCATTTGAAATACATTCTGCTAGAAAATACCTCAACAAAATGATTGCTACAGCTAAAAGATATTAAAGTGAAGATTCTCTGACCCCACAGTCAGTTGTAGTAACTTATGCAACGATATTTTGCATATTAAGATAATTAGGGTCACGATGCACACAATATTTCATATGCAGACATACACCAACAGCTTAAACTTTTCTCCCATTATAATCATAATTTATTTACTGCTTTAATATTTTTTACAAAATACTTAACTATAAAATATATTGTCCATGAATATTAGAACATAGGGAGCTTCATTTAGAATCTCATAGCACTAGAAACCGACTTATTTGCAATAGCAAAGGATGAGAATTGAATACATTATACACATCAGAAAATTATACATTCATCACCAGAGAGCTACGCTTTGCACTCTAATTCATTATAACCATGAAGGAATGAAGATGATCAGTAATGCTCAACTCTGAACTGCTTAGTTTTATTTACTTTTTCAATTTCCTTTTCATAGTAGTTGTACTATGCCTTTTTAAGTAGTTATACTATGCAATAAACATGCCTTATGAATGAAAGAAAATTTTCAGCCATGTAAGGCTTTAAGGTGCAAAGTTAATCCTTTGAATGAAATGAAAATTAGAAGGAGTGTTATTAGGTTATATTATTATTTCTGAAAAGTCATGTGATGCAGAATATCATTTTTAAAATTAAAATTCATCATTTGATGTTACGTAATTCATTGTCATTCACTGTTCTTCTCTCATCCTTCCCCTTAGTTTCTTCATTACCTGTATGTGCTGCAGTATCAAAGGTAATATTGCTATCGCTAGACACTAATGAAGTGTCCCAGACCTAATAATTTAGCTCAATGCAGTTTCCTTATCAGTACATTGACAGATTTACAGCCTATAATTTTGCAAGTAAAAGTGTGTTGTTAAAAGTGAATGGTGAATGTTTAATTTATGATTGCTTGGCTAATAGAACATTTATTGCTTTTACATCGTTCACATGTTTCAATCAACCAGTTTCAACCTTAGCATTAAACATTTGCAGATGTATTACAGCAGAAATGTTAAAACTTGATTTAGGCACTCCTGATTCATAATGATAGATGTATGAAAAGCTTGCATTTGTTGATAATATATAAGCTAAATAATAGCTGGAGGAAATTATTTTTTTTAATGGAGGTGGGCAGTATGCATCTTCATCAATGTTTGCATATAAACTTTTTAATTATCACTACTATTTATTCCTTTTTCCTGAAACTGCATTCCATTTCAAAGTCACATTTCCCAAAACCTGAAGAGGATAGCTACAGCGGACAAAGCAGTGCTCCTGAACATCAAGTAATGAATTCTTTTGTAGATGATAAGAATCTATTACAAGTGTATGAAAATCTGTTGAAGGAAGTTAATCATGAGACAAAGATTAATGCTGTTTGTGAGAAAGTAATTTTTTTGTAAATATTTCCTCATAAAAAGATCAAATTAAGAAGTAGTTTGATTGTAAATGATGTTGTGTTGTACTTAACTCTGATTTCAGAAGAAAAGATGGATGTTAAATCTTTTTTTTTGTGGACTGGTAACCAATGTTGGTGCTTGTGTACCAGTTGGCTATATGTTTGGGGTGGTAAACACTCCTCAGGCTGTAAGTAAAATTATTTATAGTTATCTATCAATTATCAGATTACCTCCAAATTGTAAAATCCCAGTCACATCAATTAACATAAAGGCAGAAAACTTGGACAGATTTTGGGGAGAACACTTCATTGTGCACTTCATAAGAGAATGGCTTACCTCCAAAAATACAATCACAGTATATGACAGTTCTTTTTTCTTCCTTGGATTTACATAGATACGTGGACAGATTTTTTATGTGTTTTTTATATTTCTACATACATAACTTCTGTAAGGTACTTTTACTGTAAACTATACAACTTCTCAAACATTATTTTTGTATAATTCTTCTTCACATGTTTTGAATACCTAAATTATGAAACGAATAACACTAATTGAATATGATATATAGGGTTACTATAGCCCTATTTAGTTTAACATACTTTGGTACCAGTTATTTCACTACAAAAAGTTAAAGCCATATGATAATTATGTGTAATAATACTCTCTTTTTTAACCTTAGTAAAAAGAGACTTAAGGACATAAATAAATAATAAAGAATTAATTCCTCAAATATAAGCAGAGAATGATGATGATCTTTAACAACATTTCAGATCATAAAGGATTTTTGTAATTCCACCATGGAATATAGATATGGAGTACAAATGGGTCTTTCTGAGATGAATCTCCTCTGGTCTGCTATTGTATCTGTCCCTTTGATTAGTGGAATGTTTGGATCATTATGTAGCGGCCATTTTGCCGATAGATATGGAAGGTGAGATCTATGTTACCTTATACTATATTGATTTATCTGTTTACATCTAAGACATTCAACAAAAGACAATTTAGATCATAGGTGTCTAACCTGTGGTAGACATTAGACCAATTCATTGTGCCTGGTAAATTGTTTTTTCTATAAGATTTTAGGCAATGCTATGCTGCACAAACCCTTGATTATAATGGTGAAAAAATGCTCAAAATATATCCTGAAAAGTTGAACAACTCACTTCTAACATTGTAGCAATGAATCAATAAATCTAACAAGTTTACAGGAATTATCGCCTATAATTTCAATTCTCAAACTTTCATTACATGATCAATGACTGCTCTTTCAAATCTTCCTCCCCTTCTGAATCAAACTTAGTTCAATTACATATGATTCATAGATTCAATCATGAAAATGTATTACATTATGTATATAACATATATAATGTATATATAGTATAAACATACCAATTAACTTTTAGCTACCATATCTTCTTCTCCCGAGCCTATGTCCCATTTCTTGGGGTCGGCCCTCCTAATCCTTTTCTGCCATTCTGAGCGTTGTTGAGTTAATTCAGGCTCTAAATCCATCGTCCTCATATCCTTAGAAATGGTACCCATCCAGGTTGTCGGCGGTCTACCAGGGCGTCTCCTAGGTTGTTCAATTTCCATAACGCGTCTGGTCATGTGATCCTCATTACGTCTCATAACGTGCCCGTACCAGCGCAAGCGATTTTCCCTCAGCTTATCGGTTATATTTGCCACTTTAAATGTTCCAATTAGGTGTTCATTCCTGACTTTGTCTTTCAGGGTTACACCTCCCGACCACCGGAGCATCTTCATCTCTGTAACATGGATTTGTTGTTCATCTGACTTTCGCGTAGCCTAACATTCAGATCCGTACATTAAAACTGGCCTAATTGCTCTCTTATATATGTTTCCCTTGACCTCGACAGGCATCTTTGCGTTGCAGATCACTCCCGTCAATGATCGCCATTTTAGCCACGCAGCTGTTTTCCGGTCCTTGATGTCTCTGTCGATGGAGGCTGTAGATGTAAGAGTGGATCCTAAGTATTTAAAGTGGTCAACTTGTTTTAAAGGGGTGCCATCAAGCTGAGGCTGTGCCACGTTGTTAGATGTTCTGACTCCTGAGAAGTTACAGTGCATGTATTCTGTTTTAGTACGACTTACTCTCAACCCTTGACTTTCTAATGCTGTGCACCATGCTGTTAAGTCTGTTTGAACCTGTTGTAATGTTTCTGCTACAAGGACTATGCCATCTGCATATAGGAGTGACCAAGGGGCTGGCTTCTGAAGGTGTTTGGTAGCGTAGTTCATGACTAAGTTGAACAACAGTGGACTAAGGGTGGATCCCTGGTGCACCCCGACCCTGACCTCAAACTCCGGACCAGCACCAGCAGGGCTGAGGACTCTAGTCTTGATGTCATGATACATGTCCTTAAGGATTTCGATGTAATGTTCAGGAACCAGTTCTGCCCGTAGTGCCTGCCATATAAGCTCTCTCGGAACACGGTCGAACGCTTTCTCAAGATCTATGAAGACCAGATGAAGGTCCTTTTTTAGTGCTTTGTATTTTTCCATCAAGATTTTTATGGTGTGTATAGCATCTATTGTGCCTACCCCGCTAGTGAAGCCGCATTGATTATGGGTAACCGTAGTTAGTTCTTTGAGTCTTTCAGCAAACACACTTTCCCAGATCTTTAGGGCATGCGACGTCAGCTTGATTGCACGGTAATTGCCACAGTCTGCCACATCACCCTTGTTCTTGTAGAACGGCACCAAGTTGCTCTGTCTCCATCCCTCAGGCATTTTACCCCTTGTAAGTATAACGTTGAAGAGGTTTGTTAACCACGATGTACTTGACTCTCCGCATATTTTGAAGAGTTCTGAAGATATTTTGTCAGGTCCTGTTGCTTTACCGTTTTTCATTTTGCTAAGGGCAGCATTCACCTCCTCCAGCACAACTGCTCTTATAGGGCCATGCACCGAAGGTAGGCTGTTTTAGCTACCATATAACAAACAATAATTTGCTCTCCCAATATTTCATTCTAAACAAGCTTATTCACCTCTCTTATCTCTTTAATAAAATGAATGCTTTTGTTCCTCATAGGAAATGGACTCTATTTCACTGTCTGGCTATACAAACTGTGGCTGGTATTCTTCTAATTGCATCACGGTGGGCTCTCTCCGTTGAAATGCTTCTAGTTGCTAGGCTGCTCCTTGGATTTTCTGGTGGTATGGTATATTTTGATTAAGAAATATCATGTTACAAAAATGCACAACCACTATGGCAGCATTATTTAAGGGATTTTCTGTTCCAAATATACAAAATTTTATACAAGAAAACTCTCAACTATAAGGTGTATTCAAGGAGACAGTTCAGAACCTATTCTGAACTCTCGAGCATCCGCATGATGATTTTGGTCGTTTAGAAGAGTTCAGAACCAAATTCTGATGATTAGTCCCACATTCCGGGAGCAAGAGAACCTAAAATAAACAATTCTGAATTAGTAATTAATTCAGGATTCGGTTCTAAAAGCTCTGCCAAAAACCAAAATCACCACCAGCGTGTGCTGCAGTTCCTGGTTCTGAACTCTAGTCTAGTACACCTAATACAACTAGTCTAGTACAACTCTAGTCTAATACACCTAGTCACCAAGGTTGCCAACTTTTCATGATATGATTTTGGTAATCTTCTATTTGAAGAATGATAAGAGATCATAGTCGTTAGGAGTTAAATCTATCTAACTGAAAATTATAAAGGATTAGATTGCCATGACTGAGCGGATTTATAAATTTTCAAAAGATTCATTATCAGTTGTCAGCACTCTTATTCCCTTAAAATTCCTGGATATATTCATACAACCTGAGATGAACAACTTCAATGAGTCTTAATAGACTAAGTTGCTTTGGAAAGATGAAATGCAATTAGAAAGAATATCAAAATAAAATTGTCAAGGTTGAAGTTATATTATATAAACTTTGATAGACTATTAAATCTTTCAAATTACATTACTATTATTGCTTGCAAATGATATATCAATTTTAAAATAAAAAACAAGCTTTAAGCAGAGGTAGCTAAGATTCGATGGAAAAGAATTGGGTCAGAGCTGATGAATGAGACAGAGAATGGAAAGAGCAGGTGAGAGTGTGACATTAATATTTTTCCATTAACAGGAGATTCATTTGTGAATAGCATTCTCTCATTGAATAATAAGATTTTATTTACAAGAAAGGTTGAATTCCTGAAGAATACAGTGCAGACTTCACAAAGGATTGATTAAAAATTCTTTGTGAATCATCAATGCACTGTGATTTGTTCCATCTAAATTATGAGGAAAATCAATATTAGCACAAGTTTAGGATATTACAGAGCATTCCTCTTTCATTAACACAAGCAACTTGGTTGAGCAGTTTAAAGGATTTTACAACAACAGAAAAGGAAAATTTATCTTGCATCACTGTTCAATAAATATTTAGCTTCAATTACCTCTTCAATTTCTTGATTCTTAGGAGTGGTGACTGGTGTGGCACCAATGTACCTGACTGAAATTGCACCATCCAATTTGCGAGGGACAATGGGTGTCCTTTGCCCAATGGGTTTATCCGCTGGAGTTTTTCTTGCACAGATACTTGGCTTTAGTTTCATCCTTGGCAAGTATAAAAGCAATCATTGCCCATTTATAAATATCATAATTACATTTAAATCCAGGAATTCCCAAGCATTAATGTCTTTCATTTTGGATTACAATAATATCCTAATACACCATGCTTATCATTTTAAATGCTAATGCTATGAATTTCGAAACCAGAGTTGTGTGATCTTTTCTTCCATAGAGCCACATTATGAATTTCATTAAACATAAGGAATCCTTTAAATTAGACCACCATTCTCTAAATCAAGTATTTTTAATTGCTATTATTATGGAGATTGTTTATAAAAGAAATCATGTTTAAATTTTAGTTAAATAAGAAAAAGAATAACAGATTATTTACACATAAGATTTGTTAAAACCACACTTTTTTATAAGGAATACGAGTTTCGAAAACAAAATTTGTTTTGGAACTTTGGCAGGCAGGTTAACAACATTGAGAGGGCTACATTCATTCTTTTATTCTGGCCTACCCAGTTCTAGACATAAATAAATGCAAAGCTACTTCTCCTAGGAAAAGTTTAAAATCATTAAGTAAAGTTTTTTGTATCATTTTTTATAACCCAAACAATGATGTACAGTAGATAGACTTGAAATAGACAGCAAATGATGAAATGAATCATGCATCAGTTGGCTATCAGTTTATATAAATTAAGAAAATAAGGTTAAGAAAAATAAATAAATATAGTCTTTATTTTTGGCAAAATTGAGACCATGAAGTCTATTCCTCCATTTAACCCAAGAGCAATGAGAGCACATAATGACAGATTGAAATTTAGTCTAAGTTTTCTTTGAATCACGGTAAGCCTTTCTAAGTAGATTTATTTATAAATTTTCCTGCTTATCCCAAGATGCTCCTCCATTTTCAATAGTTTTCACTTAATCAAAAGATACATCTATCTCATTTCTTTTCTTAACTACTTAAATTACTAAACTTCATTATTGTTTTCAGAATATTATCTAGCAGAATTATTGCAAGAAGCTTTATGAAAATGTATCAACTATAGTAGTTATAAATTTATTTTACACTCTCATTTGCACTGGACAAACAAATGAGAGTAAACCACTTTTCATTTAAAGATTTTTTTCTTGATATTTTCTATTATATCTATAACTTGTTCACTACTTTTGTAAGTTTTCTCTTTTGCATGTCAAAGAAATAAGCCACTAGTAATCAATCATGAAGTTCTATTCATTCATCTGTCAGCCCTGAATTTGTAGAAATCAGTAATACATATGAAATGAAAATTTCAAATACATTGACAAACTTTTGTGTGTATTACATAGGTAATGAAGGTACGTGGCATTATTTGTTGGGGTTACATGTTACACTGACTCTACCATCAATGGCTGTGCTGCCGTTTCTTCCTGAGAGCCCTAAATATCTGTATATCGTCAAGGGAGTTCAAGAGAAAGGAATTAAAGGTAGTAAGAGAATTGGCATTTTGGTGGAGCTGTTTATACAAATGTGTTTATAGATGTGTGAAGGAATTTATGTGTATTAATTACAATGAGTATAATCTCCTAAAATTTAAGACCCAGATATTGCAAAGTTTCTAAGCTTTGCATAATATTGAAATTTTAGAGACCTGCAGATGATAGGCTTCTTTTATCTTACTTATGGCCTGAAGTTTAAGCCTATTCAAGTTTCCCATTTTTTTCAATAAATTCATAAAAAATTTGGTTTCTTCATATGAAGCATCAATTATGAAGCACTTCCTTCAGAATTCTTCACTAGAAAATTAAATAACTATTTGATGGCTTGAAAATTCCATACATAAACCATAGAAAAGGGAATTCCATGAAGAATGAGTGTAAGGCTCTAAACTTATAAAATAATTTTAATATAAAAGAGGAAGAGCACACATTGACAGAACTCCAAATATATTCCTATTTGGAGTTCCACGTTTAGTTGACAGTACATCGTTCTTACGGAGAATCGTTTCCCGTGTATTTCCCCGTAAGGATCAAGGCGCGATGTTGTCAAGCGTTGCGAGAAATTGCTATTTTTATTTTAAAATTCTTTACTGATGATACCAATAAAGGAGGTATGGTGTGGTGAAATACATTTCTCAATATTTAAAAAAATAAAATTGATACAAATTATTTCTCTACATTTTCGCATAGAAAGACGAATTCCTTATTTCATCTTCATCACGCTATTGTGAGCAAAGCGTTCTTTCATTTGATACAAAATTAACACAGAAATATCTTCATACCTTACTTTCTGTATCGGTAAACTTAAAAGTTTATATTATTTTATTTGAACGCCTCTTATAAAACGTATAAGATTCTTTGAACAAAAATTTTCGAATTATGCAAGCCAAAAATCCATCGCCAGCTAAATCTCGTTCTGTAAGAGATACTCACTAACATTCTGCGTAAGAAATATGAAGAAAAGTGTAAATACATTTTTTGTAAAGGAATGAGGACTTTATCTTGATGACAAAGGGATTTATGAATTTTTCAGTTTGTAGATTTTTTCCACGCGCCAAAATTTGACAGTACTGCCCGTAAATGCCCGCTTTCAGTTATAGGTGTGAAGGAATTTAGTCATATCATGGTGAATCGAAAAGAAAACCTATCTTTTTAAGTTAAAAATGTGTACACTTCAATCAAGCCACCCTTCGGGCAACTATACAGCCCAGAAACAACTTTTTCAGTTGCTCAGTTATTAACTCTCCAACACTCGTAATTTTCACGAAATACGGCGAACATGGATTATTTTGAAGGGTTCTTTCCGTTCCGGTTCTTTCAGTTATTGATATGGATCGAATTGATCATATCATATGTATTCATTAAAGCTCCGAGTATTCTTTAAAATTCCCAAAAATTTTCAATCAATTGTTTAAAACAACAGAAAATTTTGCATGCTTGGAAGATCTAACACTTCAGTTCATTTCATATGGTACACAGCTTCATAGGCAAACGTAGTGGCTCTTCAATTTTGGGAATTCAGGATTAGAGTTCTTATTTAGTTTGGAGTTTAGT
The DNA here is from genome assembly GCA_036926295.1 of Pachydiplax longipennis. Classification (NCBI taxonomy): domain Eukaryota; kingdom Metazoa; phylum Arthropoda; class Insecta; order Odonata; family Libellulidae; genus Pachydiplax; species Pachydiplax longipennis. The sequence continues at coordinate 3,579,304 of JAVFKF010000004.1, forward strand.
TTGGTTTATTAAGGATTTTAATTTCAATGAGATATTTATTTACAGCCAAAAATTCACAACTTTGTGTAAATATGATCAGTATGAATGCGTTGTAAGGAAATACTAATAAAATTGTTCCTGTCGCCGTTGTAAATGAGAACATTCAAGATATCTCATACTTTCTGTAAAGCAGTTCGCAATTCCAATAATTTCCGATTTCTCAAACTTTACCTGCTAATATTCCCATCATTTTATTTTCCTTTTCTAAAGTTTTTTAAGGTTTGGTAAACTGCTAAACGCCTGCCAGTAATCGATTATTATACTTTGAAATACCTAGTTTCGAGAAATTCACATGGTATTTATAACTTTGATCTTTTACAAACCGAAAACATTGCGTATAAATACTGTCCTTTTCTTAAACATTACTTTATGAACTTTTTAATGTGCTTTCTCTTAACACCTCCAGAAGCCAATTCAAATTTGGCGCAGGAATCACGAGGCAAGTAGACTGAGAGTATGTTTGGCAAGAGTTCGCCGTAAGGACAATACTGTCAACTAAATGTGGAACGGCATATATCCCGTGAATAATTCCGGAGAAATATTCCAAGCTTCACTTTATGTCAGTAGTCTAAAAAACGTCAATCTTTTGATAAAATTCAATATCCTTCCTTCTCCCATCCAAAAATCTCCAAAACACTATCTGGATTGATAGTTTTCAATAAAAATATTCAATTGGACATCTCCTGAGAGTGTCTAAAGATGATGAATTTTTTGTATTTTTTTCTCTAATTTTTAACAACCTTGGTTGAATGTACGATGATCTAATCTCTCCAATCTATTTCTTTTTCTAACCAGTACAATATTTGAGTATAATACCTTATGAAGAACTTATTTCCTTTAACAGAACTCAATCGGCTGAGAAATGCTAGCCAGAAGAAGCTGAGGGAAGAATTAGATGAGTTAAATTTAGGAATTTTCCATCAAGACAAAAGGAGAGGATTTGGCTTAATGGAACTTCTTCAGTCACCCTCTCTCCGTATTCCCCTTCTAATAGTAGTGAGCATGCAAGCAGGGCAGCAGTTGAGTGGAATCAATGCAGTAAGTAACTTCTAACCAACATTATATATTCTACATGTAGGAATTCATTGTGTCCTTTTTTAGGTAAGCCAAATAAATTGAAAGCTATTATCTAACAGACTAAACGACCTTTTACACATCAGATATTTTGTATGTTATTAAAACAAAAGTCACCCACATTCAGTTTTGCCTGACATGGTTTACTTTAGAAGATTAAAGTGTTCCCGAAATTAACAGACCAATTGACTAATTTTGATTTTCATAACATTACCTTGATCATATGATATAATTTATTATTAGCAAATAATGGAAAGTAACATTATGCAATAAAAATTTATTTTGGTATCATGATTTTTGCTGTATGGCTATACATGATAGTGTCAAGAAGACACCACATTAAGCACTGTGTAATCCATACCGGAAAGCAGCTTTTGTGACTCTTTTGCAAAAATTCAATGAAAATCACAGAAGCTGATGAAAGTTTATTTGAAAGACATTCAGCATAGAGTACATTAATTACTGACTGCACAGTGCAATTTAATCATGGTTAAATAGTGTTATAGTTCAAGAAAAAGTAAGAAAGTGATACTTTCAGGAAAATAGGGAATAGATTACAATTTTCTTTGAGTCTATGAATTTTGGGTCTATCTTCCGAAAAACAGAGTCTTCTTGGTTTCAAAATATGCCTCATTTCGCTCAATTTATGATTATAATTTTACTGTTAAAAATTTTGGGGTATGCCTTGGGAAAATTTTTCCAAGAGTTTTTAGGAAAATACAAGGAGAAAAGTAGTCACTTGCTACTTTCAATACTATTTTCATAGGGAAAATACTTATGGGTGGAAAGTTTTCATGAAAATAATGAATTTAATTCATGGGAAAATATATGTTTATTGATAACTTCAAAAAACAAGTTTATATTACGATGAAAGGGAATGAAGCCAGAAGTATTGACAAGACTACAGTTCAGCTTCTCAAACACTAGAGGGAAGAGGGTAAGATATATTTCTCCTAAGGGAAGAGGCTGGAAAACTTTACAAGACAACTCTGATTCCATCAAATTAAAAGAACTGTGCTACAGGGTTTTGAGATTAATGTAAATCAGTTTAATATTTCATGAAGCAAAAGTTATTCTAGGTAATCTGTTTACTAGGATTGAGAGGAAAAAGGAACGAAATGGAGAAGATCCATTCAGAAAAGAAAAGGAATAAGGGATGCAATGGGGGTAATCTTTTTTCTTTCCCAGCCAATTGTATTTTACCTATAGACTAGATTTGATTCCACCCTTTTTGTACATGTTAGTCCACTAATTCCCATCTGATTGATCTAGAATGTAGACTAAGGTGCACCATGGATTGTGGTATTGACATATAATGGTTCCAATAGGTATGTTATAAGGTTTTGGCAAAAATATCATGTCACTCTAACTCAAATAACCCAGAAAATTCACAAAAGCATTGCAATAGGTAAAAACCACATCAAGAACAAAAGCTTCATAAATATCCATGCATCAGTAGAAAGCAAGGCACAAGCCAACATTATGAGATGACATAGCGGGTCTGGTGAATACTCATTCTTGTGTAAACATTGCATAACACCGTAGGAAATAATTTCCAAATTTGGAATAAACTCAGGTTTAGAACATTCCATGTTAAAGAAAGATTTATGTGAGAGCATATGCAAAACTGTTCCATAAGTAACAGGAGTAGAAGGAAATTTATAAAATCATTACCAAGGGCTTTGCAAACAGATCATGTGGAAACTGTCCTCAATGGTGCTGAGTTAAACCATGAAAATAGAGGAGACTTCTGAGGGAATTGTGCAAACAATGGAGAGGAGTGTATTGATGACTACTTAAAGCCTGCAAAACAATCACATTATACTTTTTAAATGCACCAGTTTTATATGCTTTGTTTATTTTCTTTCATTTGATTTCATGTAGTATCTTTGCTTTATCCTTTTTTTGTAAATTATACATTCAAGAGAGGTATCCAAAATGCAATTTTCCATGAGCTAGAGAAAATAAAATCTCTAATCTATAAATCATAAAAACTATTGATTTACTACTTTTCATCTCTGCTTATTTCTCAACATAATCTCTTTCTTTTTTTATAGATTTTTGAAACATTAGTAACAGTATTTTTTAAGCTAAGGTCATACCATTCTCCCGCTGGATACCTTTCCCAAAAATCCACTTCATTTTTGAGTTCCTAATCGTTTGGGAATCGCCAGCCTTTAAGATGATTTCCCTGCATAAGGAATAGATTTTTGTCCAAGCTGGAACATTTATCAAGTGCTGTGATCTCACAAAATCAACTTAAAGACTCATCATTAGCTTGACATTACACTCTTCATCACGAGCGGTTTGTCTTTACATCATGAACAATGTACAGCTAGTTCCAAAAAAAACTTACCACCTAAGCCGCAACCCGCATAACAGACGTGAAGCTCGATGAGAGCGAGTCTAGAGTTTTCCACGCATTCTATTGGCTCTTGGAAGGAAGGCGCCTTTTTAAACCGTTGTGAAACGCGTTGAACGTATTTGTACCGTCTTTATTAGCACGAAATCTAGTTTAAATTTAGTGTTAATTTTTACTATGTCAGCAGCATAGTATTAAAAAATGAATGAGAATCGGATCTCCTTATTTCGGCCAGAAATTTCTGCGTAATTCACCTTTTTCTGGAGGCATCGGGTAAACTTACTTTAGCTGCTTCAATTATCCAATGAAAAATTATGTCATTGCAAGATTAAGAAGGATTATATTATTACGTTTTTTATGCTCTTGACGCCTACAGGAAGAACTTTTAAATTTATTTAGAGGAAATTCACAACTATGACTCAAATAGAAAGATGAACGAAAACTCAGCAAGGAGATAAAGAATAATTAGGAATAAGAACACAACCAACTGTATGTCAACTAATGTATGTTGCAGAAAAATTCTATCGAGAAGGGGAGTATGAACAAACTTCGAAACCTACTGAGGAAAGCAAAGATGAAAAGAAACTTTATCTGGACGAATACACCGAGAAAGAATCATTTTAAGTCAACCTGGTAGAGAGCTCTGAAAATTAGACCCAAAGCATATTACAATAAAGTAAACCAAATAAATTACGATCAACTACATCAGATAATTACATCAAATATTATAAAAATTTTAAATACCACCAAATCATATGATAGAAAGTAAAATATTTATTGGTGTGCTATCATCATTTTCTAAGGTAATTGTTTAAAATTCAAATTGCTAATTTAATATTTTAGAAAATAACATAGGTATTAGAATAGTAGCACAATTTAAATACTGAGGGCTACAAAATTTTTTCACGTATCGAATTAAAAATTAATATACCGCGAAATTAACGCCAGCATCTCGTAACATTTTTCCGAAAATATTGTTCATTGCCAGTCCCAGAAAAACTATCCCTTTAATTAAATCAAGTTCATGTTACTTGCAAAATTATGCTGTCCCAACTTTTATCTGATGCTAAATCTCTTTCTTGCCCCGTGGTGCAAATTTTGACTCGATTTCTTCACAGTTGAATTATTCTGCAATACAGAGAAGTATAAAATTTGCTTGATACGACAATTAACAGAGCATTAGAAATTTCAGTATATATGCATCAACATGTCATTCTGTTCTTACTTCCACCAGGCATTCGTGGTGACGGTATCAGATGAAGCATTATGATTTTGAGATGAGATTTGGCTGTTTCTGAAAAATTCGCGTCTGAGGTTTTACTAATTCTTCCATGGAGAAAGGAGAACTTTCCTTTCCTCCACCCTGGCCCTAGGAGTATCCCCTATTCATTCCTTTGTTGTTTCTTTTTCTTTTGTTGCGTCCATCGAAAGGTATTGTCTATTTTCTCAAAGGAACCATAAAACGGCCGATGGGTGAAGGTGAACTCCGCTCTGAGAAGAAAAACCCCCTTTTCGGCAGATTGTGGATGGTCGTATGTATCCGGGTAGCGAATTTGAAAGCGCTAATGAGGATTCCTGACCGCACCCCTGCTGAGCAGGTATCAAAGGTTAGGGTATGGTGGCGGCGACCGATCACAAGTAAGGTGGGAAATGGTGGATCCGCGATTTGTAATCTTCGCCGCAGGTATTCCCTTAGGGAATGAAGATATTCAACTCTATTTTTGAGGTAGACGACCTTTCAGGACTTCTTGCAAGGAATACACTTTAAGATGGTTAAGAAACAACAGTTAGTATGGCAAATCAAAACCTTAAGACTAATTTTCATATTGCATATAAACTCCAGGTTTCCTATACTTGCATATTGCAGGTTTACACGTTAACACCTGGTTTATTTACATTTACATTAATACCCCGCGAGCCGCCGTATGACTTATGTCAGGGGGTGTGAAAACAACCACAACAGGATTTCCAATGTTACTGAAATGATTTTCAGAACTATACGCTAGACTAATGTTTAATAAGACTAATGATTAATGATTGCTGCTTCGGTTTCTGAATGCCTCAAGTAAGCTATATAACCCGAATTGTATGATGGTGCATAATATGTATAATAATTAAAAGAAAAATCACTATCAATAATTATGAATGATGGGTAAAAGGAGTCATGGAAGAACACGTTAAAAATAGAAACCAACGGATGGTAACCGGACTTACATGAGAATATTCCTGTAATTCTCATGATTCATACGTTAGCCGTTAAAATATTCTTGGTTCTATATGTAATCCATTACTCCAACATTCACTCTAAGGACCTTCGTAACACCCTCATCCTAGGCACATCATAATTCTCTACGAACTTTGCGAAGATGTTTTTTAAATTTTTCATAGTATTTTTAAATAGTAATGCAAGGAAGATCATTCCAGTTAAAATAGGACCTTCGGAAAATCTGAATGATAACATAAAGTTGACAATGTTTGGGTGCATCATATCAGAATTAGTATCTCTATATTCTGCTTTTAAAGTGAATGGTATAAACTGTATTAGCTTATACTAAATAACTAATTCAACAACAAAAATGAAAAAATAAGTAATGCTGCCTATCGTCAATTTATATCAATCAAGCTCTTCGTCAATGATTGTTTACTTTATTTATATAAATTGTTTTTTATGCTTTATTTCGTCCCTACATTGAGCTAAAAATTTCGTAGTTTGGAATAACTTGAGAAATGAACAATGAACTAGAGAAATGCCATCTAATATTTATTCCTTACGCTTACGAGAACCAAATCGTTTCACTTCTCTTATAACATCTATGATACAAAATAGATAGAGCGTTGAAGATGATCTTACTACATCGACTAAAGTTTCTATTATCATGTCACTAAAATATGAATTGAAACGTAAATATGGAATTTTAGATACTCCGCATATTTAGTGTCGCAGAAACTTAGAGTTTATACGCCGATTACAGATAAATCACATCTCTAAAGTTAGGTAAGATTTAGAATAAACCATTGGCTTGCATAGATAGTAATACCAATGTTAGCAATTTTTATCGGTTTGAAAAAACCGAACTCTCTTTCCAAAATAAATTGCTGATAAGAAGATGGTTTAGGTTCTGGCTTAGTAAACTACTCGAACTTTCTTATAGAATTAAAAGATTGGTACGATACATTGAACATCGCTATTGCATACAATTTCGGAGATCCTGGGAATTACTGATGCATCAGAAGGAAATTTCTGAAAGTATGATAAGCCATGGGCGTTATATCCTGTATATTTGAATGTTAACCATTCTTGACTAATATATCACTTAAATTGGATAAATGAGTAGTTTCTCTGGAGGCTGTCATAAACGGAAAAAATATATGTTGGATGAGAAAATTGAGAAGGTGAGTGAGTGGGTTATACTTTTAAAAGAGGTCGTTGCTCCTACTCAAAGTAACCAATTGGTCAACGAGGAACGCAAGAAATGCCATTACCTATTGTGATTTATCCAAAAATCTGGAATTAACATACCTCTTACACTTTCGGTTGTTAAATTCATGTGAGTGTATGTATTACTGTTGCCGTCGTTTCTCACTTCCCTATCTCTATCAAAACAGTCCCCCTCTTGAAGTCCTGGTGAATTCATTGCTTTAACCACTTCTTCCAATCACTCCTCTATCTTGCTTTTCAAATTTGTCATGGAATGTGGAAAGATGAAAAGTTTCTCATAGCCATACATTTTAAATACGAAGGAATATTTTCAATATCACCGAGCGATAAATATGTAGATAGACTATTCATACCAAACCACCCCATTCATCTCAATCATTAAAATTCTGTCGAAAAAATATGAGAGTTACGTAGGGCCAGCCATCAACCGAGGGGAGAAAAATTTCAACATGAGCCTCATATGCGCTTCTTATCCCGTGTGATACTTACAGGGTTGGAATTACAGGTAAAAAGGCCCTAAAACTATTTCACTAAGTCCCTATTATTTCGCGTATTTTTAACGTTTTCTACATTATAATAATTGTAAACGTGATAATAAACAGTTGAAATATAAACAATGTAACTAGTTTTGTATGCATTCAAAATTAATTGAAAATTTTACATTCTTAGCTTACAGTAGCATTCAATGAGCATTATGACAAAACCTCATTCGCTCTATCTTTTTGTGTATTTTAGAACTTGATAAATACGAGAGAAGAACGTTTAAGAACGTAATGGTTTGTGACTGCAACCATTTCAAGAGGAATCCACAGAAGAAATCACGTTTATTCGATTCACACTTCAATGACACCAAAAAAATTCATTTTGGATTCAAAATCAACGTGAAAGATGGTTGTCTCGTATCCGTCATCTTTATCAATTCAGGAAAATCGATCCTAGCACATTTTCTATCAATTGATTTGGACGGTATATTAAAAATACCAACTGCATAGATGATAAAATTTACTGATTTTTTACCGATCGAGTTTTAATTTTGATGCTTATCAAATTAAACAAAATTTATCTAAAATACGCAGAGAATGCCTCAAGACTTCATACTACATATTTACTTATAGATTTTTTATGTATTTAAAGTAATAGCCTAGATATGGCCATGAGTTCACCTTACTTTACTTTTGTAGATTGCATTCACACAGGCTGTGATAAAACAGGTGATCGATATGGACTCCTTAGGTATATAATTTTAAAGGCTAATAACTCTTCTCTTGAACGATGTATAATATTATCTATTATCATAATATATAATACGACCCATTATAACCGCAGAGTTTTACAAGCGAAGGCGTCGAATTCGAGGTCTATACATTTTGGGTCCGACACTGATTCAAACTGCGCGGAAATTTTCTTCCTCCCATCCCAGTCCTAAACATAAGCTCAGAGCGGCTCAGAGGCAGATTTTGCAAAAATTTCCTTCGTCCTGCTTGTGCCTTTCGTCTCAGACTCAAATTTTATGAGGGGACGGGGGTTTGCCTCGGTTTCCTAGGAATAACGGGACCTCGTGTGCGCCGGTTCCCTCGGTGCAAGAAGCAAAGCTAGAATATATACTGATTTGTAATAACCATTTTAAAATAACTGAATTCTTGCATTACAACATCCATATTGTTATAATACTATTCTGCTACGCCAATGTCACCAAACTAAGGATACTAATAAATATTTGCAATATCAGTAATGCAAATAAATCCATTTCAAATCTGCAAGCGGAGCCAGGACAGAAGCAGACTATCTCCTCCATGTTTTCCCTCTCTCTCTCTCTCTCACTTCTCAAGGCTCGCTTGCAGGAAACTCACTGCCTGTTATGCGGGTTGCGGCTTAGGTGGTAAGTTTTTTTTGGAACTAGCTGTACAATAGCAACAAACTATTTCAATGGATATGGCTTCTTTATCATTGACTGAAGATATCTGTGGATGAATTTCCACTGCAGACACAGAGTGTATACTCTGTGCTAGTTTTGTTTTTCTGTCACAAAATGAACAAAAACTGTATTTCCCAGCTGGTGGGATCGTTCAAAGGTGTCTCTATGAAAACCATTATCGTACCAACGTCGAGTGAGTCGTTTTTCGAGATCGATCTTGAGAGTTACTCAAGATCTTGAGAGTATCTTGGTGCTCAGCTCAGTACTAACACAAAATAGGAACAAAATATGACACGCTACGCGAGGCTCCCTCTATCCTATGCTGAGCAGAAAAATAGGGAAACATACTTTCTGGATACCTCTGGTATTATTGCATGCTTCAAACTGTTATGTATTCATTAGAATCACTTGTTTTTATTTGAAATTTTACTTCTTTAAGTCATGCATCATCTCTTCACAGATAAGTCCAATGGAGAATATTCGACAGGTAGTGACCAAAAGTACATGTTTCCTAGAATATATGATTACATTATAAATGGTCTCCTTGCATCGAACCAAGGACCATCAAGGAAACCTTAACCTGTGGTTGTAAGACCTATTTATAACTACTGTTCACATGTCAGGTTACAGATTCTATCTTCTCAGGAAATGCCTCATAGAAATTTTTGAAATTCCCGCCACATTTAATGAGGGAGAATTAAGACCAATTAAGACTGCCTGATGTTGAACCTAGAACCCTTTGAAGAAATATGATTGCATACTATTATTAGAATATGACAACTCTGACGATATCCAAAGTTTTGGTTCAATATTATATCCAGGACGTCCTAAATAAATAAAAATAAAATTCTGTTCATCATCATAGGGCATTCAATCCGTAGATTATTATCACCCTTTTGAATGTATGGAGGAATACAAATCATGCTCTGGCATCGTGAACTGTGTATATGTGATTCTTTTTTATCTCTGATCATATGTCCATTTTTAAGATTCTTAGTCAAGGGGAAGTAATTAAAAAAATTCTTAGATATTGCCACAATGCATTCTAAAGGGGAGAATTTTGCACCCACCTGGCATTGAACTTACACTAATTTGGTGACATTTATTCCATTGATACTATAGAAGACCATGTCATCTCTGACCTCTGTGATTTTGAATTCTCTAACTTACGGAGGAAATCCTCAAAATAATTTTCTAAAATCTGCCCAATGTATTCTTATAGGAAAATTTAGATTTTTGTGGCCTTCTGGTATCGAACCCATGATAGCTAGGATCAAATGCTGAAATATTTTGCAAGTTACCCAATACTACTAATACCATAGCCACTACATCATAAAAATTTCATATCAATGGTCTGAGTGGAACATGGCTAGAGTTTGTATCCCTATGTATAGGTATATCCAGAGAAATAGCTGTTTGGGCAATATATTGATACTATATTTATTAATTAGCTACCCCCAATTTTGGTGGACTGTACGTTCTGCCTTGGCTCAGGTCCTCATTGTCTCCCATTCCTGCGTCGTCAAACCCTGAGCCCTCTCATCATTGCATCCTTCTTCTGACATCATCTTCACTTGCCCCCCCACAAGGGCATTGCCTGCCACAGCCCCCCTAGCGGCCCATCTTTTAAACATTATGAAACAGTAGCTATATATAACAGATTCTAAGTACAACTTAAAGATGTATTATTAATTCTTTAGGTCTTCTATTATTCCATGACAATATTTGAAAGAGCTGGTCTGGGAAAATCTGGAAGTGAATTTGCCAGTGTTTGTGCAGGAGGAATGAACTTAGCCATGGCTTTAATTGCCCCATGGTTGGTTGGCCATTTTTCCAGGAGAGGATTGATACTCACAAGCTGCTACTCAGCTGCCAGTTGCATTCTCACACTAATTATCATCACTATATTGATTGTAAGTTTGATTCTTGGTGTTTATATATTTACTCATTAAACTAGATTTTGAACTGTTTTTTTGACCAGATATCTTGGCTAACAGTCAACTTCATTATGGTTATTGGCATTTTTCATAGTTAGTATATAGATTTTCAGTGAGATTCATTTCAAAATATTTAAATGATGAAAAGATCATTGCTGAAACAAAATTTATAAAACCAAAGAAAATACTTGACTATTCAGATAGGGTAAAATTTAAATAACTTTTCCAAATAATAAAAATTACATTAGTTTTGCATGCATACATTTACAAGTGGGTTAAGCGCTCTCGTTTGATGAAAGTGATCTGGGTTTCAGTTGCTGGTGGAGGATAACTTTTGTTGTTGTTCACCAAGAATTGTGATGAATGGGAGGAAATCTGAATTAAATGGTTACAGATTCAGTGAAATTCATATATTAATAGACAGTGCGGGAAGGAATGGGAAAACAATATTTCTCAAAATTAATTCCATCTGGCTATTGTGGTCCTAACATGTTTGGCCAAAAATTTTACTCAGAAAGTTAGAGAAATGACTCTCTAAGCTTAGAAATAGATGTATAAGAAATACCCAGATTGACTTAAAGGAAATAGATTATAGAAAATTAGATATTTATTTGCATATTTTAGAAGTGTTCTAAACACTTCAAAACATTATTAAAAAGTTAGGGAAAAAAGATACATGGGTTACTTAACCCTTAAACTGCGGGGAACGTACAAAAACGTTTTCCTAAGAGAACTGCGGGAAAAAAGTTTTTAAACGTTTGACCTGCTCTTCCTTCCCATACTAGGCCTTCCCCAATTTTATGGCCCTGCCTGTGAATGAGACGCACCCTCGCAAAATCTTTTTCATTGTCCTAAACGTGGAAAACCCTTTCTATGGGATTTCCAGCCTCCGGGTAATTCCAAGATTTGCAGAAATTGAAAGTGCATACGTACTTTCATATTTCCAAATTGTTAAATATCAATGTATCTACTATCTGTTTGGTATCAAATTAATCAGCAAACAGCAACAAAAAGAAATAGGACACCAATTTTAATCTAAAATTGTTGATAAAAAATTAAATCATGAAGTCTTCCGTTGACCGCAGGCATCGGAAAAAGGTCTACCCGGATTATGGGGGTTTTCTACCTGCCACGACTAGTCAAACACACCAGGAGAGGGGACGGTTACTCTAACTTTCCTCCCGCACACAGTTGTCGCGAAAAAATATACTCCCACATCTTAAGGGTTAAGAGAATCTTAGTTTCGAAATTTGGCAAAGAATGAAAAATATCTGATATTTAACTGATAAAGATAAGGTAAAGAACGAACTTTAGCATTCTTCTCTACTTGTCTTAGATATTTAATGAAAAAAATTGAGCATAGTGATAATTGGTTATCAAGTTTGACATCATTTTTTAATTTTATATAATCACTACATTAAACTTAAGTAGTGTTTTACTGCCTAACAAAATAATTCATTTTATGAGCTGGAAGAGCATAGAGGAAGTTCCTAAAAATTACTAATTAATATAGAATGAGAAGAGATTAGTGTTTTCTTAATGTATTGTTTGGGAGTTTCAAGTTATTGTTCAAATACATTAATAGGTTCCCATAAAATGGTTCTATAATTTTGTCTATGGCTTAAATTTATGCCATTTTTTTTAAGCTAACCTATTTTTAACATAGGAACCCCAGATAGCCTAGTTGGCAATGCATTCACACTCAGTGGAAGCTGTCCCAGGTTCAATTCCTGGTGGGGGCCAACATTTATCAGGGCCCACCCAGCATCGTGATGAATAGGGGTCTGAATCTGAATTAAGAGATAGCGGGTCAGGTCACATAAAGCCAAATATGGCAGCGTGGAAGTCAATACACTGACCAGGTATCACCCACAGGGAATACCCACCTGGCTAGGCCAAGTCCCACAAAGGGATGTTCACAGCATAGACTTACTCACTTACTCTTGATATAGCATAGCTTCTTGAACTCAGATGTTTTGAAAATCCTACAGATAAGTCCTTTCACAGGATTATTCATGGTGGATACCTTATCTTTCCATTCTGGCTGTATTGGCATTTGTGTTCTGCTATGGCCTTGGACTTGGACCACTACCATTCTTTATTGGAGCAGGTATACTGTTTTATATTTTATGATAATTTTTATTGGTAAAATGCTCTAAAGTTTCAGTAATAAATTTACATAATATAATTATCATAATGTTATATTTTAAGAATTATATTTGAAAGAAAGTTTTATTATTCCCTGTATTTCCTAACAATTTTCTATTATAAGTCCAAAACTAGCCATTTCATAAAGCCTTATTTTTTTAACAAGGCACTCAATCTAAATGCAGATGCAACACTATACACACATAAAATATCAACAGTAAAACTTGGCTAAGACTTTTTCAGAGGATCAAATGAAAACTGCATTATAAGTGGGATAGCATTATAACTGGGTTATGAAAACTTTAAACCTCTACATTGGAAAACAAAAGTGAATGTATTTTTGGCTCTTTCATCTTTACATGAGAGAAATCGATTCAAGATTAACTTGGTGAAACTTCATCTTCAATTTACAACACAGAGGAAGAAACAACTAGTACAAGATTCCACAAGACTATACAGTATACAGTAGTTGACCGGTTTCGATGTCAGAGCATCATCATCAGAACTAACGTTGATGTTGGGAGCGACACCATATAAATGAAGAAGACAGGAAGGATTTTAGGTGGGGGAAGTGAAAAGAGAGGAAAGGGGGGGGTCACTGACGGACTGCAGTGATTCATTGAGGGGAAGGTAAAAGCCGAAGAAGAGTCTTGATGAGGGGGGAAGAGTAAACAACACCTCATTGGCAAGAGGGACAGAGTTAAATTGGTTAAACAGGATAAAAAACTCTTCTAAGCGGTCTAACTTTATGCCATTTTGATGATTTTTCAGCATTTCGGGAGAGAAATTTGAAGAGTGACCATTATCGGTTGAATGATTGGCAAAATGCGATGAATTGGAATTGTTATTATAGGCTCTTTTGTGTTCCTCCGCCCTTAATCCGATGTTACGGGCTGTGCGACCAATATAGATAGTGTCGCAATCATCGCATGTGAGTTTATATATTCCCGGTCTCAACTTGGGTTCAAAACGATCTTTAGTGTTACATAAACGTAGCCCAAGGTTTCCCTGAGTGTAGAAAGCGGGTCTTTTAGTATTGGAGGTAATGGTTTTTGCTAGTTTATAAGTACACTCGTCAACAAAGTTGATGGGAAACCGCCTGATTCTATTTTCAATTGTCAACGGTGGTGGGTTGAAGATTTCCTTAAGGGGTAGTTTACGTTTCTTCTTTTTTAATAATTTAGTGATGAGGTCCGGTGGGTATCCGTTGGTTGAAGCGATGTATTTTATGATGCTGAGTTCGTGATTGAAGCTATCTGTAGACAATGGAATGTTTAAAAGTCGATGAATTAATGAGTGAAAAGTGGCCAGTTTATGAGAATAAGGATGATTGGATGAAAATGGAATGGTATGATCAGTATAGGAAGGTTTTCTGAAGATGGAGAAGGAGAAGTTGGAGTCGGAAATTGAAATTGTGATATCTAAAAAATTAATGGAATGGTTGATTTCTATTTCATGAGTGAAAGAGATTGAAGAATGGATTGAATTTAAGAAAGATAGAAATATTTTAAGTTGTCGCTCGGTTCCTTTCCAGATACACAGGATATCATCAACATATCTAAACCAACCAATAACATTAGTTAAAAGATTGAAGTTGCTGTTGAATAGTAGAGATTCAAAATTATTCATAAAAATTTCTGCCATTAGTGGGGATAAAGGTGAGCCCATGGCAAGACCTTTGTCCTGTTTGTAAAATTTGCCATTGAATAAGAAATAATTGTGACATAAGCAAGCACTTAGTAGGTTTAAAATATCCTCCACATGATGACTAGTCAAACCGTTGTTAGTTAAAATATTTTTGACAAGTGAGATAGTCTCTGCAACCGGAACATTGGTGAAAAGATTGGATATATCAAAAGACACTAGTTTGCAGTTCGGTGGTAGAGAGAGTTTTGTCAATTTTTCCGTCAGATCTATGGAGTTTTTAACACTGTAATCCGATTTAAAGTAACCAAGGTTCGATAAGAAAGCATTCAACTTGAATGCCAATTTGTATGCGGGTGATGAGACACTTGACACCACTGGGCACACTGGGAGATCAGGTTTATGGACTTTGGGAAGTCCATATAATCTCGGAGGTAGAGGGTTCATCATAATCAACAGTCGTTTATCACGATCGCTGAAAATGATAGATTTTTTAACTGAACTCCTAATGAGGGATTGATGTTTTGGAGTGGGATCACATGGCACTTTCATGGATAATGGTCACTCTTCAAATTTCTCTCCCAAAATGCTGAAAAATCATCAAAATGGCATAAAGTTAGACCGCTTAGAAGAGTTTTTTATCCTGTTTAACCAATTTAACTCTGTCCCTCTTGCCAATGAGGTGTTGTTTATTCTTCCCCCTCATCAAGACTCTTCTTCGGCTTTTACCTTCCCCTCAATGAATCACTGCAGTCCATCAGTGACCCCCCCCTTTCCTCTCCTTTCACTTCCCCCACCTAAAATCCTTCCTGTCTTCTTCATTTATATGGTGTCGCTCCCAACATCAACGTTAGTTCTGATGATGATGCTCTGACATCGAAACCGGTCAACTACTGTATACTGTATAGTCTTGTGGAATCTTGTACAAGTTGTTTCTTCCTCTGTGTTGTAAATTTACATGAGAGCTTCATGCCATAAAATAAATAAGTACTTCTTTAGTTTGCTTTATACACCACAGTTGAAGATGGTATATCTAAAAAGCATCCAAAGTATTGTTGTGTAATAGTAGTTGCCTTTTCATCACATATTTTAAGAATGATGAACTTTTTGAAAAAAGTGCTCCCTTGTTACTTCTTTTTGGTCCTTTATAGTCTACAGTAAAGCAATGTTTACCAGTTAAGGGAAGGGGAGAAAAATGAAATTTCTACAGCACTGGAAAGAGGCCATCACAGAGTACAGTCTCTTCAAGACTATGTCCAACAGCCTAAAAAATGCTGCTCTCCCATTCTGACTTCTGGTACAACTTGAGCTTGTGATAAAAGGAAACATGTCAAGCAATAATGCCCTGAGATAAAACTGATGGAGAGGTTCTCATCATCTCACTTTATCTCAGGGGTTGCCTTGACAGAGGATACTGTCTTCACAGTATCTTCATTTTCTGCTCAAAGATTATAGTTATTCCAAACAAGTGAGTCAGAATGAAGGAGGAGAGAATAGAGGAAGGAGGTACAGATAATGTATCAATGTAAATTTTGGAGCACAAAATGAGGCAGCTGATTGGCTATGGCAGGTACTATTGCATCTACGGAAAATACACTCTATAAGCCAGCAGTAGGGTATCATAAGTGGCACTTTTACCATGTGATTCCTTTAATGGGGACTGGGAGAAAACTGCATATTTACCACAACAGTGTCTTAAACAGGAACATTTAAAACAGGTTTTATTGTATATGTATATTAAGTGTAGGGTATTTATATACGTCTCAAGTCTCAAGCACTGGAACTTCTACAGCTAATAAATTACTTAAATTATTAAGCCATGTTTGCAGCAAAAGTATAATGATTAATACTAAATGTTGATCAAAATAAACTAATACTCCAAGTTAATGATCAAAATAAACTAATACTCCAAGTTATGGACCACAGCATATTTCTGTGAACAAAACTGAAATGAAAATCCAGAAGGGGAATATCAGCTACCATGAGTTGAGTCTTGAGAATCCTTGAAAAATTAGAAGTAAAATTCAGGTAAAAATGTAGAATTGGAAATTGTTTGACTTAATGATTGATAATTTAATATAATTTAATCAGGAAAGTACATTAATATGTTCAATTAGAAAAATTGAGAGAAAAGACTGATAGTAGCACATTGCCAGTTAAAATAATTGCAATACAAACTTCCATTTCTCAAGATAAACTACTGTAATCTCTTGTAAGATACTATCATAATAGTAGTGTTGAATAAATAAAATTACTGGTCGTTGTGCACAAATGGGGTGAGCATTATATTTTTGGACAATTTCTTTTTGACATCACATTGTAATAGAATGGATGAATAAATGAAGGATTCAAAAGACACAACAAAATCTACTGTGAGATGCTTTTTGGGTAGCATGAGGTTATTCATGTTATGTGAAGAATTGTAGATAGAAATTAAAGGAGTTTACTCAACAAGGGTGCTTGCATATGGCATTGAAAAGAAATAATAATGATAAATTTGTTAGCCATCAACCATAAAAAACAGGTATAGGCATAGTCAAATAGATGAATTAATTAAATAGATAAATTAATTAAATAGATAAATTAAATTAATTAAATAGATCTACCTTTCGGTAGGTTAATGTGCCCTCACATTCCCTATTCAGTTATCTCTTCTTCAATTCCCAATAACTTATCCCACCCCTTAATTTGTCTAACAACTTCTGTCTTTGTCTTACCCTCTGTCTTTTCTCTAGCATTCTTCCCTCGATCACTTTCTTCAGCAATCCCTCTCCTCTGAATATTTGACCAGTCAATTTATGATTACTTCAATTAACACCTTCTTCCCAACCATCTCTAGCACCACCTCATTAGTTTTTATATCGATCCAGCTTACTTTCACCATTCTATGCCATACCCATTTCTCAATAGCCTCTAATCTTTTAACATCCTCTTTTCTTAATGTCCATGTTTCAAACCCGTAAAACATTACACTCCACACCAAGGAATTGAGCATCTTCCATCCTTAGAAAGAAGGCTGCCCAAGAATGAAAATTGATCTATTTGTTCTTGTTATTCCCCATCCACCCTTATCATTAACTTAGATTTCTCTCCCTTCGAAAACCTCATTATTTTAGTCTTTCTTACATTTATTGTCTTCGCAAACTCCTTTGCCTTATCATTTAGTGCATTTACTAGGATTTGTAAACCCCTTTCAGAATCACACACAATAGTCTTGTTGTCTGCATATCTTACTGACTTCACTACTTCCCCACCAACTTTTTCTCCCTTATCTATTTCATCTCAAGCTTCTTTGACCAGTTCTTCTGCATATATGTTAAAAAGAGATGGTGGTAAAGGACAGTCTTACTCCCTTACTTCCTCCCCTCCTTAATTCTGCCCATTCTGATTCCCCATTAGCAACTCTTACTCATGTGGTCTGATTTAAATACAGATTTTGCACTAAACGCCTAACTTTCCAATCCAACCCAATTTTCTTTACCATCAGTTTTGGCCATTGAACTCTATTGAAGTCCTTCTCAAAGTCAACAAAGCATACACAAACGTTCCTTTTAAGCTTTGTTCTGCAAGTACCCTCATTACCGCAATTGCATCCCTCATTCCTTTCCCTCTCTGAAAACTGAACTGGTCATTTCCAATGTTTTCCTTTCAATTCTTCAATTCAAGATCCTTAAAATTACTTTTTCCTCATGAGATATTAGGCTGATTGTGCATTAATCCCGGCATTCTAAGGCATAACTTTTTCTGAAACAGAATCAGGATAGACTCAGTAAAATCCTCTGGCCACTTTCCTTCATCGTAAATTTTCCTACAAAAATAGTAGAAGTGCTTCTTACCCTTTCCCCTCAGATTCTTAAGAAATTCTACTGGAATCTCGTCCACACCCGTTGCTTTGTTCCATTTCATTTCCCACAGTGCCCTATCAAGTTCACTATCTAGTATACTTGGTCCAACATCATCTTCCTCTACTTCTTGTACGCTTTCTATCTTTATATGGGTACACTTCATGTCTTTAACATACAATTCTTCAATATATTCTTTCTATCATCCACTTATGCTTTCTAGCTCCCTTAAGATGTTTCCCATGTTATCCCTAACAGTGGCCATTTTATTACTAATTTTGTTCCCCGTCAATTGTTTCACTTTTCTATATAATAGGTCAATCCTTCCACTTTCAGCCATCTTCTCTATTTCATTACACTGTACCTTCCACCAGAATTCTCTTCTCTGTTTGTTTACCTCCTCAGTTCATTGCTCAGTGCCCTGTACATACATTCTACGTCCGTTTTCATTGTTGACCCTTTTCTATTTCCTTCTTTCTATTTATCATTTCTACTGTCACCCATGATTTCCTAATTTTGTTTTGGTTGACCCTCCCAATGGTTCTTTGGGCACTATCCTTGATGCAGGTTTTGATTTTTTCCCATCCCTCATCTACTATGAGTTCCTTTTCATTATCTTCTAGAGCCCTGTTGACTGACTCTTGAAACTCTCTAACTTTCATACTCTTGAGGGCTTCTAAGTTCCATTTAGGAGCTATTTTTGCCTGATAGATCTTTTTAAATCCAAGCTTGGTTTTCATCATTACTAACCTATGATCCGTGTCTACATCAGCACCAGGATAACTCTGTGAGTTTTTAATACTATTTCTAAACCTCTTCCTTACCAAAATATAATCTATTTGGTACCTATCTGTATCCCCCGCTTTTTTCCATGTGCACCTCCATCTACAATGATACAGAGGCTATTCCTTTTACAGAAATCTATCTTTTTTTGTCCTTTATTGTTTCTGTATCTCTCACTACATCCCCATCTTTTCCTTGCCCAACCGCCACATTCTAGACCCTGATTGCAATAAGGTTTTAATTACCTTTCTACCTTCCTATTATCTCCTCTATTTGTTCATAAACTAAATCAGTTTCATCCTGACTGTAATCCCTGGTAGAGAGTTACACTTGAACTATAACAGTGTTTACTGTATCAGCCTTAATTTCTACAGACATTACCCAGTCGCTTATTAGCTCAGTGGCTATCACGGCTTTTCCCGCTCCCTTGTCCAACACTACCAACCCCTCTCTGGCTATCATTTCCTTCACTGAATATTACTCTTACATCATCGCTCCAGAAATCTCCCCCATCCTTCCACCGTACTTCGCATAGCCCCAGGAAGTTAACGTTCGACCTCTTCATTTCTAACTTTATGTTTTCTAACTTCCCTTTCCTAAGCATCGTTCTCACGTTACAGGTCCCTACCCTTGTTTTCTTGGTCACCTTCTTCTTCTCTTGTGTCGTTGGGTAAGGATTTTGTGGAATGACGACCAGGATGGCCTTACCACCATCCCTGCCGGGCACGACACTCTCCCTTGAGGGTTGAGTCCCATAATTGCCAGTGACAATATCAGTATTATGGCACATCATAATCATGGGATAGATAGTGGAGGTGGTCTCCATTTGCTTTCCTCAACAGTGTTTATAACGTGACACCATCACTCATATAAGCCACCCCACTGGGTTACAGATGCTGTGTGGACTATCTTTTGTCTGGCCCTTACCAATTGACCTTTCTGGCATGAGTGACCCAACCAAGAACAAAGTTCCAGCCAGTATAGCTGTCTAGGTCATAGGAACACGCAAGCCCCTTCACCACCTCAAGGTGCAGTTCGTAGAAGGGGTAATAGATGTACACAATAGAGAAAAGATAAGCAGGCAAAAAAATAAAAAGATAGAGATAATACAAAAAGGGAAAAAAGCCAAAACAGCAAATACAAAGGAATAAAGTTAGATCAAGAAATCAAATCACAATGTTGATATTCATATTTATGTGTTCATTCACAGAATAGAGTGGGTTGACCAAGAGCCATTCCTGAATATTTTTCTGGAATTTTTTAGTAGTAGTATTTCCCAAGGAAGAATAGACTTGAAAAATTACCCATTCCTAGTAGTATTTCTTACACTTGTCAGTAACTTTTTGAAAAATTTCATTGCAGAGTAATTTGAGCTGTATGCAGTTTTTGTTAATTGGTATGGGGGCAGATCTATGGATTTTGCTTGTAAATAATATGATGCTCTATGCATACCTGTATGAATGGTAACGATGTAAAGAATGAGCTGTTACCATCAATGAAAAATACTAAATGTTTGTCATATTATCAATGTTTAATTCTGGAGGTTTATAAAATGTATAAGTTGGTTTTAAGTAAAACCAAAGGCAAAGATTCTGACCATAACATTGTATACTTGGTATATTACAGAGTTGTTTGAAATAGAGCCAAGGCCCATGGCAATGGCACTTGGGAGCTTGGGCAATTGGGGAGGAAATTTTCTTGTTGGAGTGACCTTCCCCCTTCTTCAGCAGTGGCTTGGCCCATGGGCATTTGCTACATTTGTATTGTCTTCTTTGTCACTTGCGCAATTTCTCAAAGGAAGGCTTCCTGAAACCAAAGGACTGGATGCGATCCAAGTTTCTCAACTGTTTAGCCAGAAAATGTGTCATTATGGCAGGGATATCAAACCCGTGAAAGAAGCAAATGAAGGAGGTGCCCTTGTAGAGGATATTTAGAGGCATGAATAAGTTATAAATAGCAAAAAGTGTTTGATATTGCCTTCCTTTACCAGGGGTAGACAGTCAGCAAGGACACCAACTTTGGTGGGCTGACTGCCTCATTTCATTCCAATTTTATCATTATAAATTACCTTTTTACATATTTACTTGAATGGGGCAATAAATGGAATACAGTAGAACTACATTATAACAAGAGCTGACAAAAATTGGAAAAGTACTTGTTATAAAGCATACTCATTATAGCCAATTTCTAATATTAAATGTTCGTCCTCTTGAATGCAAGGGCAGCGAGTGTAGGAGAATGGAATTGTAGGGTTTTTCTTATGCAAATGCTACAGAATGCGCAAAATAGTACATTCACATCAAAAATATTATTTCATTGGTTTATAAGCCAAAACCATGCGTATGTACGAACAAGGAGAGAGCAAAACTTGTGAGGTCTCTAATCAAAGCTCCCTGAAGCCGAAGAAGGGTGAGGAAAGTTGCGGGAAACGAATGCATGAATTAGGAGATGATGTATTTAATTCTTTCCTGCCCTTTGAAGAGATAACCCACCTCAGATTACCGTTTGCTTATCGGACTTCGTCTCTCACATCAATTGACGATTCCGAGATATGCATCCTGCAAGACAAATATAGACATATAGACAAATGTGGCACTCATAATACCAATAATTCAGAAATAATCACTCATTACAATGGACATAACTCTCTATCCTTTTTGCTGTGAGACGGACGGCTAAAAATGTACTCGTTATAATGCAACTCTCGTTATATACCGTACTTGTTATAACAGACTTCTACTGTAGTTTTACTTAATATGTTCCAGAACACATTTTATGAAGCATATTAAAGGAGGTTTTCATAGTGTTCTATAAAAAAGTACTGTTCGTTTGAATAAGTTTTAACATTCCAAATTCAGTTTCAAGATATCTTAGATGACATATTTAACATTCACAGGATAATCATATAACATGTGGTCAAATAATATCAAAATCAATAGTTTACCTCACTTTGGATGTATATTCACTATAGGAGTGGTGGAAATGTTTTATACACTGTCATGCATTGATGAAGACAAAGTATCTAGATGCTTATCCTAAGAATCTGATAGGAGATATGAAATAAAAAGCATGGATGCTTCTGATTTAGACCTGCAACTCGCGTTTTATTGAGTACTGTATTCTGATTTATTTAAAATTTTCATAGGTTTAACTCATTGAAGAGATGTTTCGATGTATTTATCACATACAACACCTTTAAAATGTAGCAGAAATAATCATTTTAAAATTTATGAAAACTGCTAGAGGCATTTCTTTAAAGGCAGAATTGGAAATATTTGAGGACAAAGCGAACTATTTTTCTTTGATTTGCTTTGCATTATAATAAATAAAAGGAGCTTACCAGACCCCACTTTCTTTGATTGACTGTTGTTCTATCTATGATGATGAATGGATGAAGTACATTGCTCATAAGCCCAAATCACAGAATAAAATTACAAAAATTAAAGATATACAGCAACATCAAATCAGTTCCAGTGTAACCTCAGAGCCTTTTATAAGTAAATAGATTAAATATATCAAATATTACATAATTCTTGGTAAGAGAGGTACAAAATATAACTTATACTCAGTACTACTTGAGGCTATTTTCATTACCTGTGTTTTAGTGCTTTGCATCATCATCTGTTATAATTTCTGATAATATAATTTCACAAGAAATGATGATAATGATTTTTATATGAAATAAATGGATGTGATACAGTGCATAAGTTTTCTTTTATTCCTCTCATATGAAGGAGTGCTACCATTGAATTGAGGTTCAATTAGTGGATTTGATTCTTTCAATCATGCTTTAGGATGATTGAACTATTAAGGACAGATTGAAAGTATTTTTGAAGCAGTAGCCTCATTTGCGAAGCACAAGTTAGGATGAACAAGGAAAATATATATTTTTATTACCCAGAGGATATTAAAACTCATTTTATGAATTTCTTAAGTGTCCTTAGAATCCGGTAGCATAAAATTTTGAAATTAATAACTTTATCTAAAATCATCAGTTTTAGATTTTGGTAGTTAACAGTTTTCAAGCATGCAATAAGAAATGTTTTTATACTATGTATTTAAAGGCATTTGGGAGACTATATATGATAATCGCATAGAAAGAAAGAGGTAAAATATTGTTGACAATGACACTGGCTATCAAGGGTTTGGTAACATAGATGTAATTTTAATAAGGTTTTCTTATTGTATCTTTTGCACTGAATTCAGTGTTCATCAGTTCATTCAGTCATCCATCTGTTTAAAAATTCTCCACCTCACAGCTTTCAGTAATTTGGCATAAACAGTTATGTCATAAAAGAACTTACATTTTTATCAATTTTTTATACGCTGTTTGTTTGATAACTCTGTAAAGGGCCAAACTGTTTGTCAGTTGAAAACTTCATTGCACCCTCATTTAACATTTCACTCCTTCCACCAGCATAAAATCATTTTTTGTTATTACAACTTAATAAGCCTTAAAAATAATGATTCCAACTTTTTCCATAAGTATTACTAAGATTATTAAGAGCAACACTTACAAATTGAACATGCCATGATTACATTCGGAATTCATCATAAAAATTGTATATTTCTTACAAAAATTTGAAATATAGTAGTATCCAAGCAATAGATATATAGTGGTACACTCTATAGACTTAGAAGAATATAAAGAAGGCATGAGAGTAATCCTCCTAAGAACATTGTAAAGAGGAAAAGAAATTGCAGCATGTGCTGATTAATGACATTGTTACTTTGCATCCTAAATGTATTCACCAAATACTGCTGGTTTTACATATGTGGGTCAGCTGAAAAACAGAAAAAGATTACAATATCAAGATCAAGCCTTTCATTGTGTGTAAAACAATTCAATAATTTTCACTTCACATTAAAGTTTGACTAATAAAATATTAAAAGCAATAGAAGAGGAGGGAAAAGGGTTCAAGTATCAATGGAAAATTATTTCATGGCTTTTCAAATTCAAATTTATTACACCCAAGACTACATATAGAAGTATAGGCATTGTCAATAGTTACATATAAAATTACATTAAGGCATAAAAAACAAATTAGATTAAAACACAGTAACAAAACATCAAAATTAGACAGAAAATATCACAAAACATCATTTAAATAATCCTGAACATTGTATTAGGCCTTATGAGTAAGAAGTAAGTCTAAGACCTGCAATTTGAAAGATGTATTAGAAGCACAGTTATTGACATTTATAGGAAGTTTATTATAAATTAGTGAAATGGAGTGTTGCGGGGCTTTGAGAGAAAGTATGTGTATAGCGGCTGTGTATGCTGGAGTTGAAAGGAAAAAGATTGAGATTGTTCCTTGCAAACATGAGACAAGACAGGATGTAAAGACAGGGAAGTGTTAAAAGTTTTAAAGATTGAAAAAGTGGGCGTCCAGGTGTTCTGCTGGAAACATTCAGGAGTGCTTTAATGGCCCTTTTCTGAGCTGAGAAGGCTTTCTTAGCTGCTGGTGAGTTGCCCCAGAAGATGATTCCATAAGCCAAGTGGGAAGAAATATTAGCATGGTAAACGGCAATAACTGATTTGCGAGACACTATGTTAACTAATTTTCGAATGAGGAAAATATTGGAGGAAAGTTTCTTGGTGAGCTGATTAATATAGATAGACCAGTCAAGATTATCAGATATATGTACACCAAGGAATTTAACGGAGTCAGAACAGAAAATTTTACTGTTGTTAATGTTCAGAAGAGGGGTGGTAGTAGGTGGAGAAATTTTAGTATGGAATTGTAGGAACATAGTTTTTTTATCATTTACATTAAGGTTATTGTCATAGCACCATTTGGCCATTGCATCTATTGAATGGCTAGCATTAAGGTATAGATCATTGATATTTTTGGAGCAGTTAACAGTGGAAGTATCATCAGCATAGAGAATAACATTGGTACTGCATAGAGCATTTGGTAGATCATTGATAAATATGATAAATAAAAGAGGTCCTAAAATAGATCCTTGGGGAACTCCAGAAGTTATAGGGAGAGGCTTAGAGAATACATTATGCCTGACATTTGTAGTGAGATTAGGAATTTTGACCATTTGCTAGCAACCAGTTAGAAAGGACTTGATCCATTTCAGTGTGACACCATTTATACCTAAATTATGAAGTTTCATGTACAGAATTTTATGATTTATGGTATCAAATGCAAAAGGTCAAAGAATGTGCCTAAGACAAATACTTTATTATTTAATGCACTGATAAACTGCTGGAGAAGTTAGTAGGTAGCAGTAGTCGTGGAGCAATTTTTTCTAAAACCATGTTGAGAATGGTGAAGTAAAATTATAATGATTTAGATATTTTATCAGGTGAGAATATAAAAGATTTTCAAGGATTTTAGAGAAAACTGAGAGGATAGACATAGGACGATAGTTACAGGAATTTGTGAATGAACCCTTTCCGTGGACAGGAGTAAAGTGAGCAAGTTTTAAGATTGAAGGGAAATGACCTTCAGTTATAGAAGAGTTGAAGATGTTGGAGACTGGAGTGGCAATACAGTATGCAACCTGTTTAATGACTGTCATAGGTATCTCATCAAAACCAGCTGACCAACTATTTAGGAAGGAAAGGATAACATTTATGATTTCATTAGGATCAGAGGGGAAAAGAAATATTGATTGAGATACAGGTCTGCATTGGAAGGTGTTTTGATTAGGCCTAAAATAAGAGAGAGAGAATTGTTTGTTAAAACTGTTAGCAATTCCCAGAGGATTGGTTAACATGGAGTCATTGAAGTTCATGTTAGGTGGAATCTGCTCCCAGGTTTTGGCCTTGGAGAACCTTCTAATGACATTCCAAGCAGCTTTGACTCCATTACCAGATGAAGAAATGCAATGGTCATTCTGGGCATGAATAAAAGCTTGGATTTCTAGTTTATATCTTCTCAGCTCTACTTGGTAAATATCATGAAAGGATCTATCAGTGTATTTGCAAAAGTGATGCAGATTACGAATAGATTAACCTTTGGCAGTCAGTTTGTTTGAGAATTTTAATGTTTGGTTGCAGAATGATGAAGAACCTTTTTAATAGGAAATGCATGGTTGAAGTGGCAGAGAAACTGATCTAAGAAGCATTTGAATTTATCTTCAGCATTGAGTTCAGAAATAACATTGGACCAGTCTTCTTGAGATAAAGTGCTAAGAAAGATGTTTACAGTATGAGGATTAAAAATACATTTAAGCATATAAGTTTCAGTACAATGGAAGTTGTGGATTTAAGTTAGTATATAAACCTTGATGATCAGAAAGCTCATGTAACACATTAATGCAAGAAAGATCTTCTGTAGGGATGTTAGTAATGAACAGATCTATTAATGATGATGACTGTGAGCAGATTCTAGTAGGGGAGTTATTGACAATTCTTAATCAAAAAGAATTGAGCAAATTTATGAGTTCAACTTTGGCAGTGCTGTGGCCATTTATATTGATATTAAAATCACCAAAGAGCAATATAATATAACAAATATTGTAGTTATTAATATAATGAAAAACATCGCTCAAAGATTCAATAAAAGTATTTGTAGAAGCACTTGGAGATCTATAAACACCAATCATAGCAAATTTAATTTCATTTGATTTAAAAATTGAAATGGCACATTCAAATTCCTTTTCAACACAAGAAGAGAATTCAAGGTTTGAAGAACTTAAATTGATATCAGAGTAAATTGCAACGCCACCACTTTTAATTACAGACCTACAGAAATATGAAGTGAGATTTAGTCCACCGAGAGCATCCCGAGTTATTTCGGTCAATGTTCACACAAAATTAGAATATTCGTGTTCAGGACCCATATTCTGTAACGCCAAATCAATCGGTAAGGTAGCCATCTAGTTGGTGGTGACGTCAAAAAAATTTAAGGGAGTTATCAATGAGATTCTGTAAGCAGTCCGTCGGTGCTCCAGCGAGCCCCCCAGTCGGTAAATTTTACCGACAGGCTTTAGATGTTGGTAACGCAGAGAGCCAGCCGATAAGCAGACGAAATACTTTGGCAACCGCCTGTTTATTTCGGTTTACTGTGGAAAATTCACCAATTTAAAGCTCGTAAATGCAAAATAATCAATCTGCCAGGAAAGGAACGCAGTACATGCAGTGATAATACCTCTTATAATGATTAATAACTTTACCACGAGAATAAGAAATTACGAATTACATGCTCTTGTGTTCTACGACTCATCCGAGCACTTCGTACTTTCAGCTCGTTATTAATAATTTTCTGTACCTTTGGCGTATCGTAACTTTAATAATATAATTGCCAGATAATTGGGAGATAATTCTTTATTACCTATAATTAAGTATATTTAGTGTCGTTTAGAAATATAATTTCGTTCGAAGAGGTCAAAATGGAATCACGAGAATTTATGCAATCTTACTTTCTCATATGTAAAGCTATAAGGATTTTTTAAATGGAAAATTATGATGTAATATTTTCAATTTACTAACGTGTCATTTTCCGTGATTCTATCCGCTAACGCAAGCTACTTAATTCAGTTATACAATCAGACGTGGGAGGATTTCACTTCTACAGCAGATAAAAATATGCACAAATAAATTTATTTAGCAGAAAGTATCTACACTTATACTATACTACACTTATTGATATGTAGACACCACTAGTAACAATAATGAGAAAATAATAGTGTGAGCGCATGCACTTATCATGAATGGTGTAATTTTGAAAAGTGGTTATATTAACATTCAGTGCTTGATATAATTGTAACACAGTATGTTATTAAACGTCACTGTAATTCTTAACAGAAATTTTACTAAATGTCCTGTTGAAAACGCAGGAAGTTTGTATCGTACAATGTATTTCGTATGAGTTTCACATTGAAGTTATTAGTTTTCGTCTGCTGCTATCCCTTAATGATGTGATCCACCCAATGGTTTCCTCTCATTAATATTTTTTATTCTTTAATAACACAAAAGCGTCTTATAGAAGAAAAATATCCTTCAGTATGCAGATATCACAATGGATCATCATAAGGTGCTCTTAAGATCACGTATGCACCATTCAAAATGTGAAGAAAAAACTTCAAAAAAGGATTTCTAAACTACTGTCACTATGCTTGTCCAATCAAACATCTCCCATAATACTTTTCCACTCCAAACCTTTCACATTAGACCTTGTTTTATCAACACGTTTACATCTTTAGCTCAATTGTTCCGCAAAACATATAACAGAAAGCTGAATTGAGCTATAGAGAATGTAACATTAAAGGGAGCTGGAAATTATGTCAGGGTGGAAAATATTGGTTCTGGTAAAGAATAAAGAGGAATCGGTTACTAACTTAAGGCCATTGCCCTTTTAAAATATAATTCCTTACGTTCTACTGAAAAATTCCCAGCAATCGCTTTCCTTTAGACCTCGCGATAGCAGCCCTCCTCATCGGACGGAGCGTAAGGACATTGGTATGGCTACGGCCAAGCCCCGGCAAAGGCAATATTCCGGTGTTGCCAAAATGTAATAGAAGGGCGGGTGGAAGGGGTAAAACCTGGAATTAGAAACCCCTCAATCTTATGCACCACGGAATAAACCGTTCGATTTTTATTTGAAGGACTGTACTTTGGTCTGAAGATAGGAAAAGTTTGAATGTTGTAAATATCAGTCCTATTAATTGAGATTGTAAGTGTACATGCAAGAAGACCAATGTATGTACTAGTGCTTGTGTTTAACGGCCGTATTTAGAGAGAACTTGACGGAGACGAAGGACTCAACACCACAATAATGTTAAAAACACATGATAATTCATTAATAAAGCCAACAGTTGTGTAATCAATCAAGGTAACGAAAGATGTTCGCGAACTCGCCACTATGAACACATCTTCTATAACACAATAGTAGCTAAAATATCCGATGCAATGGATGTAAACATCCTTTCCGAGACTATAACTTAACAGTAACATATTTAATTCACTTACACAAAAGATGAGAAACTTTACTGAGACGAAAGACACCACTCTGCTTTCAATTCCACCGAAGGCTGTAAGATAAATTTATCATTATATAAATACATGTTATTTGTTGATATTAATGAAAGATGTAAGCTCACTAAGAACGGCGTGACTCCAATTATTACACTTTCCGAAAACGCCCGGATAAACCACGTTGTAAACTGCTTTAAAAAAACACTGATATTGTAAATACGTAATTTTCCCAAAGAAACGGAAGCTTTAAGAGAGAAAATATAACCCATTATGAATTAATGTTTACAGCTTACCCATACAAGCGTGAAAAAATGGCGGCCGAGCGTTCCTATTCCTCGAGTTAGTCGGGAAAACAGTAGGGTTAGCTATTCCTCGGCTAACTCAGTCGGATTGGCGCAGAGTCCGCCTTCATGAATACCGATTATTCCTTCCCGACTAAGTGGACTTTAGTCCTGGAATAGGCGTTTCTGAATACGACCCGTTAAATGATACTTCATTGAAGTAGGTACATTTAAGATGAAATGCAAAGTTGCAGAACGCGCAGATAACAACACGATCACTATTTAAGAAGTAAACTGCACTAGAGCAACAAACATGGGACATGGGCTTAGTGATGCTAAACTAAAAGAAGGAAGGATCTTGGTCCTAAATTAAGATTACTTCTGAAAAATCAAAAATTCCTGCAAAAGAACTCAATAGGGAAGAAATATTTTGTATTTATCGTGAAAGGTTTCTCTGGAAAGCATATAAGGACAACTATCATACACTAGTGGATAATCTTGTGGATTACAATTGATCTTTTCAACACAGAACTTAGGTGAAGTCAGTGCCAAAGAGTGAGAAAATGGTGTCATTAGGATGTTGATAGAATAAGAGGAAAGGGTTCAAGACTATGTTAAAGGGTTAGGTGTAAGAAGAGACTTTTTAGTCTCAACCTTACCAAAATAAAGATGCTTTTTATTATTTTTATTGAAGAACACTACCAGAGAATATAGCACTTAGCAATGATGGAAGATGATTGCTGGTTTTTAATGAAAGAAGGCAAGACACCAGACAAAAGAAGTATCATTATTATTATTATTATTATAAAATGAGGATTAAAAAACAATTTTAATGATTATAGATTTACAGAAATAATTATTATTCGTATAAGTGTTATTTGGAGACTTCCTAACTGCAGTAACCTTATCAGGAGCCAAACATTACATTATCATTAGGAGAAAAATAAACAATGAAATCACTTCAGAAATGCAGAGAGCAATTTATCATGCTCAATAAATTTATCCTATAATGAGCTATCATTTGACAGCTTGATGTCTAGTTTTAGATTTGCTCCTAGAATTCAAAATCTAAAAATTTTTATTTGACATGTTCTTAACATGAGGGAAAAGATAAAAACACACTTCTGCTGCTCTTACAAAAAATGCACACTATTAATAATCATATCTTCACTGGGTAAATTTCAATCTAGCAAAACTACTACTACAATCCACCCTTTATCAATGCTCACAAATAGCCATGCCTTAATCAGGATTCAAACCTGTGATCTGAGATATGTGTTACTTGGCTAACTTGTTAAGGCTAAAGCATTGACAGTTTCCTGTAAAGCAAGTTAGGTTTACTTTCTTTAAGGTGAACAAGTTGTCCTCAAAATCTTACCCTTTACTAATACATTCCACCAGTGATAAAGCTGTGGAACTCCTTGTCTCAAAAATATTGAAGTATTTGATCAAAGAAATGCTAAAAGATTTAAATGCAACTTGATACACTCCCATCCCTTAGATTTCACACTCTTAAAATTTAATCATTATAATAAGATATATTTACACAAATTGTTAAGGGGAGATTATAGGGAAAAAGGGAGTTTAGGGATAAAGTTACAAACAAGAGATCATTACATTAATAATTACCTAAGCAATGGCCTCAAAAATCCATAGAATTTTCATAGCAGCAAAAGTATGTCTCAGACATATTTCATACTGCCATTGTATGGCTTTCTAAATTGTTTGCTCTTTACTAGTTTTTATAGTTTAACTTTTCATTCCTTCACACTTAAAGGAACACATATTAATAGAGAGAAACAGGACAAAGTAAGTAAAGATTAGAAAAATGTTTATTTTTTATATCTGTAAAGAATTTATTTCTATAAATTACAATACATTTCAATCCGCAATGGGGAGGGGATGACAGATGGAGCTTTTCCTTGGTCTGAAAACTTCAAGAACAACATAAAAATGCCCAATCTACAAAATAATGAAATTTTTAGTCATCATCCTATTTCTTTTAAGAGTGGCTCATCTTTTTGAGCCCACTTATGATACTGCCTCTTAATTTCAAATGAAATCACACCAAGTGCAGTAGCAGAGTTGAGACTTTCAATGTCATTATCCAGAGGTATATGTACTCTAATTCCACCACAAAATTTAGCGAGCTCACAAGCCTCCTTGCTCAGCCCTTCTGTTTCTCCTCCAAGGACAAGAATTATTGGGCTATTTGTCTTCCAAGCATCACAATAATCAACCAAATGATACTGGTGTAATGGCTGAAAAATGCATCATAAAAAGAGATATTAGTACCTATTCTATACTTAATCAAAGAAAACAGTTTTCCTAATAGAAGGTTTATCTGATATAAAATGAAGTTTTGAAACAGCTTTTACATAAGTAGGTAATAGGTTCAAGTAGAAATGAGGAAAATGATAAGGGATCAGATGTAATGGAAGAAATGGTTAGATGAAACCTGACCACATTGGGTGAAACCTAAATTGCAAGCATTGCATAGGAGGCAAATGTTTTTACACTCATGGATGAAGTGGCTAGCGAAGATCAGAGTTGACTTTGAAACTGAGCGACAGAAACACAAAATAGGTTAAAGAGGAATCACAGAATGAGTTTCAGGAATATAGATATAAAACCCCCCTTTAGAGTCTTTAGGAAGCAACCAGAAGGAGTTTTGGTCATATGTCCAAGAATTTCAAGGAGGTCAGTTTTCAGTAACTAGCCTTGTTAATAACAAGGGACTAACAATTAGTGATTCGGTAGATAATGCAATCTTACTTAATCCATATTACCAGAAAAGCTTAACTTATGACAATGGACACACAAGCGATTTTCTATGTAGATTGATTCAAAGATGGGGCCAATCGAGTTGTCAGTGGATGGAATTGGAAAGCTATTGTGACAGGTTGACAGGAAGAAGGCACCTGGACCAGAGGGTATACCATTGCTCATTATTCAAACACTGGCAGTTTAGCTTTCTCCCCTTCTTTTCGTATTTTATAGGAAAACTTTGGATGAAGGCATTGTAGATACCAATGTCATAAAGAAGAGCACATATCACCCCAATTCCTAATAAAGTTCCTCGAAACCGTAAAACTACCATCTCATATCCTTAACGTCAATTTTTGTGAGATAATCGAACATATTATTGCCAGTTCAATAATGCAATAAATCAACACAGTTTTCATAAGTGTAGGTCATGCAATACCCAGTTAGCCCTTTTTGTGAACGACTTAGTTAAGGCTGCTGATAAGGGTATTAGCACAGATGCCGTATTTTTGGATTTTAGAAAAGCTTTTGATAGAGTATTACATGTAAAATTAATTCATAAATTGATGGCTTATGGGATTGACCAAAAAGTTTGTCAAATGGATAAAATCATTTCTAGAAAACAGATCGCAGCAAGTTGTGTTGGACAGAATTTTATTTGATGAGGCTTGTGTCACATCTGGTGTTCCGCAAGGTAGTGTATTAGTTCCGATTCAGTTCCTTATTTATATTAATGATGTGGCGGATGATGTTCGATGTAAGGATAGGCTATTCGCCAATGATACTGTTATCTATAGAGATATTGCAAATCCAGATGACATTATTTGCTAACAGAACAATCTGAACATTATTTCAGGTTGCTGGAGTGAATGGCAGGTAGACTTAAACATAAAGAAGTGCATAGCTATGAATTTTACATGTTCCATTAATGTTACCTGCATACCCTATAATATTTTAGGATATCCATTGCAGTTCGTGAGGCATCATAAATCTAGGTATTATGCTCAGTAGTAGTTTTTCCTTCAAAGAGCATATTCGAAACAAAGTAGGTAAATCAAACAGGATGCAAAGTTTAGCAAGTAGAATTCAAAGGGGTTGCTCATGGAGAGTAAAAGAAATAGCGTACTTTTCCCTGATTTGACCTTTGATTGATTTGAGGACTGCTGTACGATTTGGGATCTGCACAAAGTATGATTAACTTCCAGCCTTGAGATGGTTCAACATAGGGCAGCTAGGTTTGATAAGGGAGATTTCAGTTTGACAGCAGTTTTTTAGCTATGGTATAATCCCTTGGTTGGAATTCGCTTAGTGATAGATGACTTGATTACCATAGGAAGCTTTTTAACAAATTTCTCACTACAGATCTCAAGGAGGAGTTAGTTGATATTGTAATACCAGTTAGTAGCATATGTGATCTTCGAGATAAAACAAAGAAGCATTACAGGAATATAGTTGCCAGGACAGATAGTTATTTCTGGTCATTTTTTCTGCGAAGTATTAGAGAATCCAACAGCAGTCAAGAGTAGATAGGGTTTTCGGTGTTTTACACCTGCTGCTATGCCCCAGTGGTGGTTTGCAGGGTTAAAATGTAAATGTTAGGAATGTAAAAATGAGTGGAGAAGACAAAATGATGGACTGAGGCAGCCTCCCCAATGCTGAAAGGGGAAGGAGAAGAAGGTAATAGGTTCATTGTAGAGCACAATCATAAAGCAGGGTATATTTTTCATTTCCAATTTTGCTCTACTTTAAAGTTCAGGTCAGTTCTGGTTTCACTCATTTTGCCAATGTCAAACCTGTTTTGAGCCAGTTTTTTACTATATATATTATATTCTCCTTAAAGTTTGTTTTACTATTTCTATCTTTTATCTCTTTAGTCAACTAAATGTTAAAAAAGATTTTAGCAATAGTTAGTTGCAAGTTACAGTTACACTTACTTAGTTAACCTTCTTCCAATGGTGCTAATGTAAAATGTATTTAGTAGGGAACCAAAACTTGGAACAAGATAAATCTTGGCTTTGGTTTGGGTTCAAGAAATTAAGTTTTCTTTTGCTCAGGTTTGGTTTATCAAAAATAATTTTCCTTTCCTGTTCCAGTTTGATACCCAGAATCAAAAGGACATAAGTAATTTCATATCAAATGAGAAATATTTTGACTTGTCTCCAATATGAGAGACAGATGACATATTCATGACAGAGCCATGTGAAACATTATGGAAAAGGGAAAATATGCAAAGAGATGTTAACAAAGGAAATAAAGAAATGAAGGAAGTATTGGATTCTCATGCTAAATATGGCACTGCAAACTAATTTTGACCAATGGATGAGAGAAAAGGGAAAGGAAAGAATATTTCAGGATACTCAAATGAAGTTCTTGATGAGTAGCAGGAGCAAATACAGATGGTAAGTCATTTTGTTTCGATACTTGAAACAGTCAAATTAAAACTAGCCACTTTGAGAGATGTATGTATTACATACAATATATTTTATTATATTTATTATGTATTAACATTAAAAAAACAAACAAGGGCTGATTTTTAAGCAAGCCTAGAAACCTTAAGCTAAAATAGCTAGGGACCTCCAGTCCCACGGCACCTATAAGTCTAAAGTTGACCCTGACAATTAGGACTACCGAAAAGGAAAAGACCAAAAACGAGAAAATCAAACAGAGAATGGGTTCTTAAGCAGAAGAAAACTAAAGAAGAGGAGATAAGTATTTGAAAATGACTATTTCTTGAGATATCTATAATATGAATAACTATTAGCCATATCCTTAGAGATCTCAAGATGGATGGGACAAGAAAGTAACGGGTTGAGAGAGAGTTAAAGAAAGAAAGTCTTCTGAACGAAAAATTAAAAGAACTCATTTAAATAGATTACAATAAAGAATTGACCAAAACACTAAAAGTAAAGGAATTTGAATTCAAACACAAAATTGATACCAAGGAACATAATTCTTCCACCAGTACCCTTGCTGCCTGCGTGATTAGTAATGACAAAAAGATTTTTATTGCAATTATAAAATTAACCATTTAAATATACAAGTGAAGTTAAAGAAATGATATTTACAAAACCAAAAATATTTTATAATAATCTATTTAACATAATCAACCAAAGTATATGGCCAAAAATCAAGATATTGCCTTTTTATGTTTCTACTAAATTTTCTAACATAGCATTCTGCTTTGATAAAGTTTTACTTATTTTAAGATAAAAATTTAGTTTCTGATCTATTCTGAGTAAAATGGTTTGAGTTCATACTTAAGACACACAGAATATCTAACAAATCTGGCCTTTTACATTCTTAATGATCTATATATATGATAGATGAGAATTGTAACGACAGATTGACATCATGCAAACCAGTCAATTGTTCCTGTCTATGTCTGGTTCATAAACTTAGAGATGCCTGTATTGAGTCATGAGGAATCTCTATCTGATGGGGGATCTGAACAGGGAGAGATGCCAAAACAGTGGACCCATTTGGGTAGGGAAGGCTTCTGGGTAATTTGAATGCATTCCAATGCCCTCTGGCTACTGCAGTTGAGGACCATTTCTGTTGCCTTGGGAGGTTGACATGGGTTTTGGAATTACAGAGTTCCAAAGGCTCTCCTCAAGGAATTGTCCCTTTTTGAAGCCACTGCCAAGCACTTACTCATTAACTCTTAACAATTTAGTGTTCTGGGCTTCCAAGAGTGCAGAGAAAGTGAAATATTTGCCCACAGCAAAAGCTGTTCCAGATATGATTCCTATTTGGACAATGTCTTTATGAAAGAACATTCAATAACACTACAACTAACAAGTGCTTCCAGAACACAAGTAAATTCTACTTCTATGTATTATCATAGCTTTTGTTTTGATTATATGAAGAGATAAGAATTACTGAAACAAGGTTAAACTTACCACTGGATTTGAGCTTCTCTTTGATGACCCTTGACTATCAGCTAAAACTATGGGTGATTCATTGCGCATATAATCTCCAATCTTCTCCCAAGTGCAATTTTGATGAATAGGCAGGACAAAATGTGCCCCTGCCCCTGATCTGAGAACTTTTGGATCCCATAAATCTACACACCCTATTAATGAAAATAATAATTCTTTATTTATGATTATTCCTAGATGTTTTGGATATTTTACTGAAAATAATGAAAGATTGGTCATTTCTTTGTAAAATTATGGCTAATTTAAACCCTCAATTGAGTAAAATGGTTACTCAAAACTACATCTATCCCACAGAAATTGAGAAGCAAAGTGCTTACTATCAAAATAGTGCTTTGGGAGAGTTTACTACTGAAAATCAAGAGGAAAACTATGAGAAAAATCTTTTAAAAAGTATGGAATAATTAACTAGTTATTGAGTGATGCACTAAATAATTGTTACAAAACAAATATACCATTAACATTAGACATTCTTACTTGAATTACAGCAAAAAAATGATTAAAGTATACTGATAAATACCCGGAAGAACAAATTTCAATGGCATCCAATGTCTAGTCTTATTGGTAAGCTTATCTTGATGGTCTTTCAATTAAATAAGAATTTGCTACGAGAAAATGAAACTATATAAC
Source organism: Pachydiplax longipennis (assembly GCA_036926295.1). Classification (NCBI taxonomy): domain Eukaryota; kingdom Metazoa; phylum Arthropoda; class Insecta; order Odonata; family Libellulidae; genus Pachydiplax; species Pachydiplax longipennis. Next base: position 3,616,033 of record JAVFKF010000004.1, read on the forward strand.
AACTAATTATGCTATTAGTGTAAGTCTTTGACAGCTTCGGGAATGATGAGAGTTAAGGAAGTAAAAGAATCAGTCAATCACCAATTTAAATTTATTTTCTTTTACTTATCATAATCTGAAATGATCTTCACCAAGTTCCAGAAACTGAACCATAGTGATATTTACTTTTACGAGAGAACCTAGAATTGTAAACTTAGAAATTCAGAGAGTCAGATTCAAAGACAAAGTTTTGAGACCACAAATTCCATAGTCATTTTAGTGTTCTTTAATGTTGAGATAGGGGTCTCATCTATCAGGCCTTTTTTGCCTGGCAATTCCTTTTGCTGCTTGTTTAAATTTAGAATCAAATTTAGTGAGATTTTCAAATAGGATTCAAAACTTACTATCTGATTCAGAATATTCTGAACAGCAGGAAAATATTTCTATCACAGTAAATGCATGACATGTGCAAGTCAAGTGATCAGCAGAGGCATTACATAGGATGCCTATCAAAGCTGCTGAGGCAAAGCATTTGACATGAGATTAATGCAGGATTATATTTGCTATCTCTAAAAATCATCTCTTAACAATACTTTAGCAAATACTAAATTTAGTTTTTGAAAAAGAAAGTTGCCAAAGTAATTTTTTCTTGTACATTGATTTTATTTCAAATCTCTTGGTAGTATTTTATTCAGCCTTCAGCCTTGTGCTTTTCACATTTCTACTTTACTTTGATGTTTACATGGATTGATTTAACTTTCTAATTTGATACATGCATTTCAGTCTTTTCATTACTTCAAGATTAAATTTTAACTGCCTAAATTTTGTACACTTTGAAGACTTGACATAATTATAATTAGTAACTGTAGATGTAATGCAAGCTGTGGTATTCATTCCTTCATTTTGTGAATTTGTCAGTTCATTATGCTATGTGGTGTTATGGATTTAGTGGTGATTGCTGCTAGAAGTCACCTCTATTATTCTGCTCAACTCAACATAAGATTTTTAACATGCAGCTTGTAGGACTGTAAGGCATATTATTCATGGATTCAAAGAAGATCTGTCCAATCATTGATTATTCTGTCCCAACCAGTGTCAAGCGAGTCTCCAAGTTCCTTGGTAAAGTAGATAAATATACACCTACGTTTGTAAAATAGCTTATCCTCTCTGTCAATTAAAATTAAAGAATGATTGGTTTATTTGGCCATCTTCAGATTACAGTCAATGAGTTAAAACTTGTTTAGACTAATCCTAGAGCTTTATTCATTCCCTGATTCAACCAAGAAAATCAATTATTTGTAGATTCTGGTCAATTTGCTTTAGGTGTAGTACAGTTGTTCCCAACTAAGAAATGTCCAGCATACAACCATCTAGAATTAAAACCAACATCTTTTAACACTTGTGTATGAAACCAACTTTACCTTAGCAGTTATTCATCCAGGTATTCACAATCTATGTCTCTCTTACATTTACTGAAATTTTTTTAAGGAAGATGGTCTGATATATTGATAAAATCACTTATAATACTTGAATGAGGCACTAAAATTTGATCTTGAAATATAATAGCTAACAAATTCAGTAATGAATAGTCACAACTCCAGTTCTTTCAGGTAATACCTAAAATCAACCTCCATGTCTGGGCGGGTTATGCAACATCACAACAAATATTCAACAAACATTAACAGTCAAGATATGAATAGGTACTCAGAATGTAACTTGTTGTTCAGTTGGGATGTGACTGCACTGCATCACAGACCCAATGAAAAGTTTATTCTAGTTGCTTATTCTAACTCTACTCGTATCCCACATGAGCAGAAATTGAGTACTCGGATAGAACTCATGGCAAGAAACTGGACCTTTGAGAAGTTAAAAAGTTATTTACAACTTATGTCATCCCATCTGTATACTGATAACGAAGCTCTTAAACTGATTTTTCTCCCGCTCTAAATTTGATGATTGTCTTTCCCATGCTTTTTTCGAAACTCTATCCCTAAATTCTGATGCAGCTTCTTTCCCACATAAAATTTATCCATCCTTGGTAGGATAAGAAATTACCAAAATTAGGATTCTTTCTTCAAAGCACTGTACTTCAAATGTTTATTGGCATAAATCAAAACTGAAAGGAATACCTTATACTTTTGAGATAAGATATTTTGTGCTAAAATTATTGAAAGTGAGAAAATTATAAAGTAGTATCACCAGCTGTTGTACACCCTATGTTGTTTGAATATGTCCATTGCCTGTGGTTCATTTAGGTATAACCAAGAATTTTGAAACCTCAAAATAATTTATGATGATTCATGATTAAATGATCAATAGTGAAAAATAACCTTATAATATCTAAGTGATTGCTTATCATAAAAAATACAAAAATACTGTAGAAATTGAAAGCGATAACCAACTTGTGAAGAAGTTTATTTTTATGAGTAATAACAGATTCATCACTTCATACCAAAAAATTAGGGGATGAAAATTATGGCTAAATTTACCTTTGGTGAGAAGGACACTGAGACAACCAACACCAGCTGCTACCCTCAAAATAGATCCCAAATTCCCAGGATCGCGAATATTGTCACAAACGATTATGAGTGGTATTGAGTTGATGTTTTCATCCATATTTTCTACTGCAGGTAATTCAAATATGGCTAAAAATAAAAATGACATAAAATTTACCGTAACAAAATAATAAGCTTTTTCAGAATACTTACATACCTAAGACTCCAGGACTTGTCTTCACAGAGGACCAAAGTTTTATGGATCTGTATGGAACTTTATACATTTTAAAATCGATAGTTGGCCAAGCTATCTTCTTGACATCCTCTAATCGGCTAAAATAAACTTGCTTTGGTGCAATTCCACGTTTGATAGCCTCAGATATTAATCTAGTTCCTTCTAAGAGAATTTCTGTTCTATTTATTTTGTTTCTCTTCGAATGAACTGCTATCATAGCTTTCCTAAAAAAGGATTCATATACTTTAGATAAAAAAGATTGCCTTGGTAAGATGAGACTAATTCTTCATATTAAGTATTTTATCATAAATTGATTCCATCAGAATGATACTAGCAGGTGACTTATTATACCAACCCTAGCGTTTTATCACTATCCGGCAATTTTATGTAAGGTGGTGCAAAATCACTATCCGAATCTTCCGATGTGCTGTTTCCGACCAATAGCTCAGGATCTACATCAGTTTCCTTTAACTCTTCCTTCATATAAGACAAGCTCGAAGAAAATTTCTCGCACACTATTCCATTACTACCTTGACCTATACTCTCATTATAAGTTCCCTTTGAGAGATTTCCAGCACATCGCGCTACGTATAAAGAGATTTCCCTTTTGTAGTGGACAGGGCCGCAATATTTGGCTAATATCATGCATCTTCCAAAAGAAACACTAATGAGACTTGTCATTGTAATAGAAGATACTGAGTACTTTCTTCAAATGAAGATTTAACAAATGAAACGGAGAAATTGTCGGATCTTTCGCAATACGAAATATTTAACCCTAAATCTGACAATTCTAAGCACACCGGCAGAACCGCTATGGCGCATTTCGGTTCTGACTTATTCAATACTTTCTTTCAATTAATGAAGTCGATTTATACCATGCTAACCGCGCATATTTAAGCGGTTTATGACGTATGTTCTTAATTTGCTGGTACAATTTAATTTAATGATCACTTACCTTAGCAAATGCTAGTTAAATAAATACATAAAATTACGTACGAAAGAATTACGAGAATGTTTTTGGAAGTTTGCGAAAGATTTTGATACAAAAATATTACTTTGCAATATCATTGGACGTGCGGTGATTGGAAAAAATCAATGTAAATAATTAAGGCAGTAGAAAAAGTGAATCGGTATATGATGGGGAAAAAAGATGGCTATCAAAATCCTAGACGGATTTATTTAAGAAGATACGGATAGTTATGATGCGTCCCTGTGATTATTTTGTAACGATGCATGAAAATGAAAAATAAAGGTAGTCATAAAGGATAATCTTGGAGTAAAACTTTACTATCAATGGCAAACATTTCGTTCCCATACATCATGAGCTAACTAGGAACACAAAAATGATGTCCTGTTTCTGTAAGGACTGCGTTCTTAAATTATAAGATGCAAATTATTTTCTAAATGGCACCCTTATTACTTAAAATAGTTTTTGTCTGAATCAGTAAATTCGATTCATATTTTTCACAAAACTCATAAGACATTATACTATTTTTGTGGAATAACGTTCAAAACTGCTGTATATTATTATTACTATTTCTTTAATAGAGGCAGGAGTCCCCAATTACCTACATTTTAATAATTTGAATGATCTAGAGATGAGAAGGCTAGCGCACTAGCCATTCTGCCTCCGAGGTATGCAGTTCTTCAGAAGTCATGGATGTTAAAAACAGCTGCTTTTCATCTTCGACTTGAATTTTGATGATAACTAGAAATATGATTCAGCAAAACCTAGCAAACAGTGATGATGATCAGACTATGATTCAGGTCAACGTATATAGTACAGTTTTTAATTTGTGGGCTGGTACATTGTGGTGATACTACCAGGAATCCCAGTCTTGATATCTAGGTTGAATTCAAATAATCATCATCCAAAAACAATGGAGTTCTCCGAGGTAATTACTAGAATTTACTGTTTGAGATTCTATTGGACTTTTTTGTGAATGATTCCTCTGGAATCAAAGAAAACCATTTGTTGTGTTTTACTTAATTTTTATGCATGTGCAATCACAGCCATGTGTCATTCTGCTGCTTTTTGAGGCGTGTTTTGAAAATACCCTGCCTTGTCACCAATAACAGTCATTTAAAATTAGTACCTCTTTTGACTGAACCTATCTTTGCAGTTTTCAATTATAAGAGCATTCTTACCATCCCCCTCAGCTGCTATACAAACCATGATTTTGTTTCTATTCTCCCAAATCCTTCATAGAAATTAGATGTACGTACAACACTTTGCAGTAATACTAAAAGCTCTCCTATGCAAGAATCAGGGAAAAGTCTTGCAGGAATATATGTTTGATGCTTGGATTCAAGCTTATTTTTTAATTTTCTTTGATGGCGAGTCTTACATGTTCTTCTAGTCAAAACATTGAGCATACTATTGAAAACTTCAAAGAATCATTGATGTAAAGCTGATCATTATATGTTTCTCTGATTGTTTTGGTAAACTTCAAAAAAATTTAATGTTGGTTCTTTGTTCAACAGTCATTTCCGATGAAAAATTGAGAATTTTCATTAAATGTGAGAGCATTGTGTTACAGAATTACAGACTTATACTACTTAAGCTTAGCCATCAAAATATCTCTAAAATAGAACTTTGACACTAACTATATCCTCTCCTGTAAACAATTCCATTCTTCCCACCAATAAATCCATTAACTGGAGTATTTGCAAACAATAATCCAAACAACATACATTCAACCTATAGGTTCCTATCTGTTGATGAAACTTGTTGCATTAAAAAAATCTACTTTGGAAATTATAAATTATTTTCATTTCAAGATGAGTGATGAATTCTACCAAGTAAAGATTGTGCGTATTAATTTTAATATGTTGATTTACTCACAAGTAGTAAGTTGTAATTGTATACATGCATACTTCAAATGTAAAACTTTGTACTCCATATTATCCTAAGTTTTCATCTATGGAGGGGCACATTCAATACAGCTAAGGATTCAGCAGCACCCTATTGTGAAATTCTTAATCTTACTTGATTGAAGTAGAATTAAAGAAATATTGAGTCAATTATTAGGTTTTTATTAAATTCCAAATCAGCATTACAAAATAGAAAATTATTAAATTTAACACTTGCTCAAACTCAAACAAATTTATGTAATAAGATTTTCATATACGTACCTATTTTATATACTATAGTTCAACTGACAAGTATGATACTCTATGTAGTGTGATTTCAATATTGCATATATCAATTGCCAACCACTTTCATTTACAATGCCTTATTGCTCAGCTCACAAAAATGCAGACTTGTTTTCATAGCGAGTACATGTCTTCTAGTAAAGATAAAACCCATTTACCATTCAACATCTTAAGAAAAAAAACTGCAAGAAAAAATGTTGCAGCAAAACAGCAAATAATTCCTAAAGTTACACTCCTGTGGTAGATGAAACAGGCACAAGATCTGACAGTGGTGCAGTTATGGTCCCATGTTTTTCCTATAACATTCATGTCAATTTCTGATCATAATCTAAAACTAGATGAGGAAAAAAATCAGTACCAACTGATCTTCACATGCCAAAACTTTACATGGATTATGTTGAAGAATTATTCATTTAATTATCAATGTATAAGGTGGAAGTAAGCTTACACTGGAAAATAATTTTTAATTAATGAATTTAACTAGTCTTTTCTTGGATGACTACAAAAACCAATATAGAAGTACATGAAAATATCTTGCTTTCTCAAAGCTTCATTAAGGCTGCATTTTGGAATGGTTAAAGCTGAATAAACTTAGGAAAAGTTGCTAATTATCAAAAACTTCAGTAAAGTCACTGAGCCCTAATTTCTTGGACATCCTTCTTATTATTCAAGGGAAACAATATGAACTCATAGAACAATAGAGGATAATCAAGGATTCTCATGAGCAAATGTATTTTGAAAAGCTGTCCAACAAAGGCATGATTGTCGGCTGCAAATAGCAACGCAATATCTTCTGCCTCATAAAAATGCCCATAACAGGATGCAATGATAAAGGCAGATGATTACAGAAATCCAAGTTTTTTGAAACAACAGAAAGTAGTGCTCAAAATAAATTAAACTCTGACAAAATGAATTAAAAAATAAATACTTGTTATTAATAAAAATTCTATGAATCTCTGTAGTTAAGCATTATTTTGTTTTTTTTTAATAGAATATATAAGCATATATTTCACACAAGATTAAAAATCTTGTCCTCTTTCAAATAAATAGACAAACCTAATATTCATGTTACTTTCAATGAATAGAATTTTCTCTACTGTTCCACTAAACAACAAGTGTACTGTACTTGGCAGCAACTATTATTGACAATACCGTAACATGTCTCTCTATGAGTGAGACAAATACCTATAAAATTATTACATTGGAGACAACTGAGTCAAAACAAATAACTAAAACACCAAATTTTATAAATTAATTATTTGTACAAAAGATTCATCGATGACCATATGATTATATTTAAGGGAACTCTTTGTAATTTACAACCTACAATAAAGTTCAATCACAATTATGTTCCCCAACAAATGGATCAGAATCAAGATTTTCTGTGAATTAATTTATTACCTGGGCCTTGAAACCTTAAGCAGAAATGATATCTCTATAATAAAGATGTTTGACATCAAAAAATGAATTAACATTGTACAATGAAAATAATTTTACGTAACTTCATGTTGAAATGCCATTTATTGAAGAATAAATTCAACTGATTTGTGCTCTTTGATGAACCAACATCACTAACCAGGAAACTAGCATGATAGTAATTGGCTGAGTTTCAGTAAGTATACAAAAGCCTATTTAATGAACATTAAAAAAGCGTCAGAATCAAGATAACCACACTATAAACTCGTAATGTTTTGAATTGGCACTTTTGTTGCATTTGAATTACATATCACATAACCTATGCCATTTTAGGACTTATTTTTACCCACTCATTTGGTTCTTTTTTCAGCAATGTATGGCTAATCAACAGAAAAAATACATAAACCAAATGTAAGTATTCGCATTTTCTGTTTAATATGGTTATCTATAACCTTGTCCCAGTGTCACAGTTAGTAAGTTATTAGTCAAATTGAAACAGAGTCATTCCAAAAAGTCTTACCAGAAACAAGTCTATTTATTAATGAAATTCAAAAACATACCATCAGAAACTATGAGCACAAACATACTGGGATACAAACTAGAGAAGAGGCTTTCTTTTGTGTCCGATTATTCACTGACTGCTTAGTCATGACTGACCAACATTACTTCTCATTGAGGTAGAACTATTTCTCCCGTAAGATTCTTCCGCAACTTCTTAATTTAGCTTGATGAAAACTTTGGTGCAAGAAATTTCTATTCCTGCTTCACAACTTTCAAAATGATTCATCTTTTATGTCCATATTCATTTAAGAACAGGAGTGCAGAGCACCATAAAATTGCTCGCAAAATATAAATGGCCTTACAGTGATAAAATTAATCAACAATTCTAATTTCATAAATAAATCAATTTTTTTCCTTTTTGCTGTTACTTAAGAAAGCAGACAACAGAATAATCACTTGTATACAAATAACAATAACATTCAAAACTGATGTTTTACAAATTACAGTTTTAAATCATCTTCATTATTTCTTTCAGTGAGTCTTTCAGGCTACAGTGTCTTACAACGACATAAAACAAAAAAGGGTGAATATTTAAAAACTGACTCTCCCGATTGCTTCACAATAATAAATCCAAGAATTTCGCCGCTCTTATACACTAACCAATACTACCACTTATGATTTCTTATCCATAACCCTAATTTAGCATGCTTTAATCATTGGCTACTTACAAAAGAATAAAACTTTTCAAGAACCCTCTCACTCCCATTATGAAGAAACAGGAATAAATTATTATACCTACAAAATCGGTAATTTTTACTAAAAAGAATGGTGCTAGACACGCTGACTCATAATTATTTAAGTTCAGTCCAATAAGATGCTAGTCCATGAGAGGTAACAGCCATCCTTTGGCAAATAAAGCCAAAATAAATTTTGGCAGCATCAGACTAGCTGAAATGATGGTGCAACCCCATAATTGAGGACTTTAAACAACAATTTTCAGTCACCAAGTACCTTGTGAACATATTAATTTTCCAAATGGTCTGCTATGAACCTGCTTCATACTGTTCAACACCACCAAATTCATATTAAGGCTGAATTACTTGGTTATTAATATTCACACTTCTAACACCAGGATGTCTTACAGCGTTAACAATTCAATGATCAACTCAGACATTCTGGCTCAGATAGGCAAAGAAAAATCCCATGCTGACAAAAGCCAGCCATGGGTGAGCAAAACAATCATGCCACACCAACACAATGCACTTTGTCAATCCCACAGCTAAATCGGCTCAATTTTCTTTTTTCACAAAAAAATTTTGCACAAAAAATTTGCTTTCACAAGACAAACTTTTCATTAATTAACCACGATTTCTATAAAGTGTTGGTGTATATTTTCATTTTCTTGCACTCGACCAGAAGGCTAGCAAAATATAACATTCTCTTCTGACTCAATCACACACCCACTTACATACACAAAAAAATGAAGAAAGCCAATCACTCGCAAAGGACAAACACTGACACGCAAATAGATATACTGAAGTGAAGAGTCCATTTCATGATATGCCAAATCTTTTACCCCACGGACATCTGTTGATACTTTATATGTTTGGCCAATATAAATACATAAAAATGACAAAAAGGAAATTGATGATAAATTTGTACCCCTAATTATTGAAAAATGGTGGCAATTACACAAGCAAGACTCTAAATACAGGCAAATATTACAATAAAGCAGAAGGCTGTAAATATTAGCTAAACTACCACATTTTTTGTCCGAAGTAATTTTGAGATATTTTTCTAGGAGGTAGGATTCAAACAAGTCCCTGCTAAATGTGGTAGCACCTTTGAGTTAGGCCGTGGAGACAACCTATTGAAGACTGTGAAGGATTGATTAATCGAGATATTTTCACAATGACATTTTTTTCAGGTTAATCACACAACCTTACAATATGACATCCTTTTCTTCTCCATGTATCATAGGCCTCCATAAAGGATGAAGTTATAAAATAAAATAATTCATGCCCAAAATTTTAAGCTAAAAATATTAATTGGAAATAAAAAATAGCGCTTCCTATAACACTTTACATCTCAAACTGGACTGGAAAATCTTTCACAAAAAATAAATATACAAAAATCAACTACGCATGCATGTGTCCAAACTCCACAACCATCTCTTCAGGGCCTCCTGAAGGATCATTGATGGCGTTTGCAGCAGATGAAGACGTGGCAGAGCTTGTTATGGGACTGTGTGTCGAAAGAATGTCACGATTAGGATGTGCAAAACCATATAATGATGAGTGGGGGAGAACATGCGAATGATGGGCATGTGGAGAGGCATGATGACGAGGACTGAACGGGTTGCGTGATGACAGAGGACCCTTGCGGGGTGAGCGTGCCTTCACTACCCTAGGCGCCTTGTACATCTCTTCCAGTACAGATGGAGCAACATACGTGAAGCCCTGTAGAAAAAAGAGGAATCCACAAATGGAGAATTATGCGGTCACATGCTCATACTTTGATTTTCCTCTTTCAGAGAAAGAAGACAAGTCTACATAAGATATCTTCAGATACCAATTAATTTTTGAAAATGTTGCACAAGGAATCTTGAAAGAATAAATATGGTTAATAACGAAACTAAAATATAATACTGCTTCCTTACAAATATATGACATAAGATATTACATAATTTAGGAATTATAAGTTAATTCTTAATCTTTTATGAAATCAAACTAATGCTATTTTCATGTATCATAAGTCTAACATGTTATGTTTCAAGTTAGTAGAGAAGGGTCTATGTACCAGAACTCATTAGATAGAGCACCAGATGTAACTAAAACAAAAAATAAGTGGCTGAAAGAGGAGGAAAAAGATTTAGCAAAAAAATTGCTAAATTGTCAACCATATCTTGAATCTTTTTCTATGAGGACTTTAAAGACTATGAGTTTCTATAACCTCATTTACTTGCCTTGACAATTCTAATATTTTGCAACCAAATGCTGAAAGCATTTCAGCAACAATTTGTCTTTCAAAACAAGACAAATAGAGCAGTTCTTCGCACGCAAAATTTTGCAAGAAAATAATATGCAAGGTGTCTGAAAACAATTCAGTCATTTTATTCACAATGGGGTTAGCTGCCATGATGTGATTGGGAAAATGCAAAAGGGGAACTTACAGCACAAACACCAAAACTACTCAAAATCCTTGACTCATGGGTAGCATACTAAAGTGATCATTACATTTAAAGAAGATTCAAACCAGGGAAAGCTACAGTTTGAACTACTTTCTAAAAGTTTGAACATTATCTACAAAAATGCAACAATAATAATAATAATAAAACGGCTTTACTCAGGTGAGATTGAGACTAAGTCTCCTCTTCCATCTAACCCAAACAATACAGTGAATCCACCAAAAGGTTTTTAAATCCAGGGGCTTGGCACCTGCTATTTATATTATTCTCAGCAACTACTCTAATTCATTCTGGATATCTTTTACTAAGATTGACATTTCATGAAGTATAGCCATATGTATTAATATAGTGTCATTTTTCTTGTAATTTTTTGCTAGTTAAGTGTTCATTCATTTAAAAGTGTGTGTTTGAGTGTGTATGTTGAGAGGTTTCATTTGATATTTTAATGCTAAAAGGTCAACTTGAAATTAAATTTTAAGTATACAGTAAAAACCATGTTAGATGCTTTCTTGAGGACCAAGTGAAAAGCATATGATGGGATATGACAAACTTTTATTTCTGTTACAAAATATTTTTTCTCTTCATTTTTTGAGATAATTGTTTCAAACTTAAAAAATGAAAAAGGAATCTAAACATGTTGCATGTATAATCAAAATAATTCAGTAGAACTTTACCAAGTGATTGTATTATTTCCTGAATCTTTATTTGTTTGCTCTAATTGCCACAACTGTAGATACCTAGTGGTAACAAACTACTGTTATCACTCACGTGATATTGGTTGCCTTTCTGTCATACTATTAAGAAATAGTATGCTACTTGGACAAAGAGAGCACAATTTTGGTCACTTGCACTCTACAATGAAGCAATTTTCACCATAGGGATAGACAATTAGGGGTAAAGTTTTTATAAGCAATGGTGAGAGGTACATGCACAGTCTTAAAGCACAATCTCCCAGAGACTTGTGATCAACAGCCAACCAAACACTGCAGTAAATTCTGGTCTATTCAACATGTTTACAACTTAAGGTTGAAAAGGAGATACAGTCTAGTGACCTTTTAATCTAACATCCCTTAAGATAAAACTGATGTGGAAGGAATATCTTATCATCTCATTATATCTAAGGAGTATAGGCTCTAGCATTGGGATAAAGACTGTTTTTACAACATCTTCATCATCTTCTCACCAAATAATAATATAATAGTAAACAATTCTTGGTCTATCTAATAAGAGGATTGGTTTAGTATAGTAGGCTTCAGTGCATTAGCATAAAAATAATGTGATATAATTGTGATAATTTTTAAATAAAGATATTATATTAAAATAAAATAATGTATTTGCACAAATCTAAGATAACATTGTTCTTCATTCTGGACTTACAAAGAAAATAGGAGTCATCTTATAAATGAAAATCAAAATCCAATACTTTAACTGTATTACATAGAAAGATATTTAAGCATACATGTATAAATGTTTATATACATAGTAACAATCTTTTCAAGTTTAAGTTTCAGCAACATTATCTCAAATCATGAAACATTACTTTGTCTGTAATAATTTAACTAAATATGATAGTGAAAAGCATAAATGTAGTCATGGTATAAACTGTAACAACATAGGTGCTTTGGATTCAGAGCAACGTCATGAACTTTTCTAGATTTTTGAAAATCAGAGAATGTTAATAAACTTCCAAATCATGAAGCTGTTGATAAACAGAAATCTTAATTGATGATAGAAATAAATAATTTCATTACATATTGCTATCATCAATTATTATTAAAAATTATTTTTTTGTTCCAAAAGAGGGGGGTCATCTTAGAATCAGGTTAGTATTGGATTTATGCAAATACAGTATATATGATTTTGATGTGACTCTTCCAATCAACTAAAACAATTTTAATCAATCCAGAGTTTGCAAGTTCAGTAACAAATTCACAGGAAAATTTTCCAGAATGTAATAAGAAATTACTATCAAATTGTCTTGCAAATAAAGTCAAATGAAAGATATTTTTTTAGCTTCCATTTTTCTAAGCATAATTTCACCTTTAAATTCAATAAAAATTATTTATGAAATGAACATGAGCAATTGAAACTTTTAAGTTACTTTTTCTTATGAATACTTTCCTAAAGCATAGAAGCATTAAACAATAAATAACATGCGAGGAAAAGTATGGGTAGATATTCTTACCTGAAACACTAAATTTGCACTTTCACTAAGAGTTGATTCATCCGGAGAATCAATAGGAGTTTGTCTAGTGAATTTGGTGTCAAACTGTGATACATCATCCTCACCAGCCTAAATATAGCAAGACATAAAAATTAACTTTATAAATCCATACAAATTGTCAGTGCTTTCAATTCTAAAAAGGTAATGTAATATTACCAGACATGGTTTGAATGGAGGTTCCAATTTACGAGCCAGCACATCAGCCCAGTTTATTTGTTTGAAGAAGCAGTGTGTTTTGATTAATTCTGCATCATTTGGCCCAGAACCAAGCCTTAAGTTGACTTGTCGCTGAAAGGATATAATAAACCATTAGCTCAGTTCAATTTTGTGAGAGGAATGTTAAAATTCACAAATAAAATGACTTACTCTTAAAAGTCTTCTTATTAGATCCTTGGCATCCATTGTAAGATAAGGAGGGAAAAGTAGTTTTCCTTTCAGGATTTTCTCAATAGTTTTCTTCCTATTTTCAGCAGTGAATGGTGGCTGAAAATTTATAATAGTAAGCTTAGCCACTATATTCCGATCCATTTTTAAGAATGGAAATAAGAAATACAAAATAAAATAAAGATCGAGTAATTAGTACATTAAATAAATGCATACTTTTATTCAGTGTTACACTTAACCTTTTAATTATAAATAAAAGTAATAAGGAAAACAAAAATTATCAAGGAAAAGAAAGGAAAAAATACATAATATGAATACAAATTCAGCTGCAATTAAAAATTACACATTTATGTAAGAAACCATTGCATACTTAGATCATATTAGTATTGGTTCCACAAGGAGAGGAAAAGCAAATTACAATGTAAGCAATAATTTAACAATAAAAATAAATAAATGAAAATAATAAAAGAGAATAAAATGAAGGAGATGGGGAAAAAAGAAATGATATCAAAGGAAAAGGCAAAAAACACATCATTTTGAAAGATTTGATTTAATTCAAGTTTATCAGTGTCATTACAGTGTTAATATTTTTTAAATGAACAAGAATTCAGAACAGTTCTTTAATGAACTGACTTACAGAAAGTAAGTTCTTGAGAGATGAAGTAAAGGCATAAGTACCTACTTGTTAGATAAATTGTTCTGATAATGCCAGGAAGATCAGAGAAATAGATACTTGATAGAATTGCTTCAACTATGTATTTGTTCAACTTATAATATACTAGAGTAATTGGTTAGAGAAGTGTAGTAATAGTGCATGTACCTCCTGTCACATACCAAAAGTTGACTTGCATGGTGCATATGCAGAAGAAATATAAACCTTTAACAGAAAAATTAAGTAATTGCTTACTTACTAATCAGATAACTCTTCAGAAAATAAGACTTGTATAATGTAGCAAATCTACAGGGGAAATCAATCATAAAAGTTCTGATGAATCCAAAATTTTCAAATAATCCTAATGTTTTTATAGAAGAGTCACGAAGCTTAGACTTTAAACAATTAGAGGTAGAAAATCGTCTGTTAGTAGTTAGACTGGGCTGGTTTCTTCTAAATACAGGACTTCCTCAGACTACATAAAGTAAGTTATATAAATAGCTGAGAGCATCATATCAGTTTATTTCAGCACCCTTAAAAAATTGTAGTCCCTATTCAAAATGATGTAGACAAGTAAATACACTTTGATGTATTTCTGGTGTATGGTGAGACAGTATTCATTTATCAACATTTAAAATGACTAACTGAAACTAGCATAGTACTAGTAGTAATAGAAGTAGAGAATTATTTCTTTATTCTTTGAGGGTATGTTTATAAGAAAGGTAGTTCATACTCATTATAGGTAACTCATAAAAACATAGAGGTACAGCCATAAGTTATTTTAATGAAGTTCAAACTTCAATGAAGGAGACAACCACATTTTAGAGTATATGAAAAATGTTATCTGACAGGAAATGAATTAACCACGTGGTTTTTTAGCTTAAAAGGTTTCCTTCCTTATTCATCTGTCTAGGGAAGGTACTATATATATAATTTTTGCTGCAAGCAGTAAACTACAGCAACTGATACTGTTCATATGTTAATACAATTTTAAGAATAAAAAAATGCATAGCAGAAGCATATTAAATCAACAAACACTGCTGTTAAGACACATTTTATTAGAATTAATAATCTAATATGTAGTTGTGCATTATTTGATAGAAAATGCAGTGATTTGTGGAAGGATACAAAAGAGACTATCTTAAAAATCAATTTACGATCTTTTAAGTTAACGGAACAGTTCCTAAACATCAACTCTCAAAGAGATAATCATTGTGTTCAAACAGGTTACATATCCTGAGAGGAATAATCCAGCTATGGCCAAATCATAATTACTAAAATAAAATACTCACTGCACCAGTCAA
The DNA here is from genome assembly GCA_036926295.1 of Pachydiplax longipennis. Lineage (NCBI taxonomy): Eukaryota > Metazoa > Arthropoda > Insecta > Odonata > Libellulidae > Pachydiplax > Pachydiplax longipennis. The sequence goes on from JAVFKF010000004.1 coordinate 3,631,566, forward strand.
CATGTCATACATCAAGGCACCTAATGACCACCAGTCTACAGCTTTCCCATGGCCACTTCTTGCAAGTATCTCTGGAGCCCTGAAATTCATATGTTTTTGTTAAGCATTCTTTTGGTTCAAACTAATATTAGAAAATTAGAAATTAAACTAACACCATGAGAAAATGAAAGATACCTAGTTATGACTCTTATCAAATAAAAATAACTATTCTGTAAGTGTGTTGTGTGTGTGTGTGTGAGGATCTTATAATAAAATCCCATGAACTAGCATCATTTCGATCATTTAAGAAATCTGAACATATGAATGTTTTTAAGCCACCCTGTCAAGATAATGTATCACTTCACACTAAGGTTTATGTATTTTACTTTTTGCAAAAGTAAATTCAGGTGTTTTTCTTATTCACATACTTATAATTTTAATGTATTATTTGGGAATTTTGGTTAGTAAATATTTCCATGATTTCTTTTGTTACATCATCCTTAACAAAATCCAAAGATAAGTGTTCCACATAGAAATAACTACAAAAAAAATTTTATATGAAAAAATTCTTAAAGTATAAAGATTAAGAAACAAACTTTGCTAACACATGTAAAACTTAAATTGTAAATTCTAAAAGTCATACAAACAAAAAAGAAAGCACATACCAGAAATAACAAAAATTTTATATCACTTCTTGTAATATTTTAAATTTGTCTTCTTCCCACTCATAAATTGAAAATATAATGCAATAATTACCACCTCTCTTATTTAAAAATTATAAAATTATTTCTAAGTGTTTCAACAGCCAAGGTCATTTTGCACATATAGGACCCAATCAAGGACTAGACTTAGCAGAGCTCCCAAGATAATATTATAGCTATGATAATATTCAACTTTATGGGTCCCAAGAAAATGTTTACAGATAGCCACAGAAATTACACACTTCTTAGATCAAGCATTTTGAGTTCCTTGTAAATTTCTTATTGAATAACTTTTAGCCACCTGGAGTTGAAGCAAGCATCACAGTTGTATATTTTCCATGCATACACATAACTACTACTCGTTGGACTGTAGGTAAAAACTTCTGTCCTTCTGGAAGCACTTAAAATAAATTCCAAAGTTAAGGTTAAGTATTCCATATTGGAATCAAACTGATATCAAACCCAGAATCATTTTGGGAGATATCACTGCATTTCATGCTATGATCTTCTAGCCATATCAGGTGCTTAATAGTAGAAGCATTGCGAGAAGTACCTTAAATAACAGATGACTCATAAACTGAGAATCACACATACCATGAATAGCTGAACCCTAGTTCAATTCACTATACTATACAGTTGTAGCTAGGAGTCAGCTGCGTTGAAATGTTGTTGTACATGTCCAAGTTTTATAGTAAGGTCTATTTTTAATTATTGTTTATTGTTGTAGAGAGCTGAATATAGTAGGATATACCTTCTGTAATTGTTAGTAATGTAGTATTACGTACATTGTAGTGTGATATGAAGCATTGTACAGATTTGTGAATTTATAGTTTATATGACTATTGTACATATTGAGGCCTTTAAGGTCTTTATTTTAGGCGAGATTGAGACTGAAAAGTCTCTTCTAACCTTTCGTCAAAAATAATACATACATAAAAAGTTCTGTGTAGGTGAATAGAGAAATAGAGAGGAAAAATTTAGGAGTGGATTTAAAAAAAACTTAAGGTGATATCTTAGGAAAAAAGATCCACTGCAGGAAAACACCCGAAAAGAAGGGGTGTGTGAAACCTGATAGTACACGCTAAAAGATATAATAGAAAACTGTGTATGAACAGAAAATTTCAAAAGCATGAGAAGTAATTACAAAATATTGCACTAGACTGATAGTCTATCTGCAATTTATTCATTAATATCAATAATAATGTCCATACTTGCAACAACCTAATGCTACTGTTATCACACAACAGTCTTACCATGGTTTTCTTTTCATCCGCTTTAAATAATTAAATACATTTGTATCTCTAGTCACAAAGAGTGTAATGACAGTCAATGAAACCAATGCATATGTATCAGGAACGGGAGATTTATTTAGAAGATAAGGGATTTTCACAAAATAATAATTTAGAAGAAAGTTTATAATCATGTTTGTAATTTGGCACAGACAAGCATTAAAGATAAACCAAAACTAGCCAAGGAAAATTAAACAGAAAACAAGGCATTTAAGTTTCAAAACAAAGATTTTTCACATTTCTTGAGCAATAGATATAACTTCTAAAGAAGTAAATATATACAGATACAACCATTATAAGCTAAGATTCCATCCTTACCCTATGGGTCAATCCATAGCAAGAGGTCCAGAGAAAAATATAATTGGTTGCTTGACCATCTCAGAAAAAAATAATATTTGGTGTGTAGATACCCTTAAGTTTAGAGAGCTCAAAAGTATTTTTTAAAAATATTTGTGAAGTTTAATGAGTGGAATTAAGGCCATTTTAGTACTTGGCAGCATATGGTACTACTACATTTATAAGCCAGTAGTCTCAAAGGCAAAAATATCATATTTTATGCCCAAATAAACAATTTTTTACTATGTTCTAATTAAATTTCAAAGTTGAAATTTATACTGAAGTTTTATATGATAAAGATTTTTAATTTGTGCAATTTTCACATTTTTATATGGTTCCAAAACCAAGATATTGGGAGTGAAAATTTGAAAAAAATTCAAAAATGTTTTTTTTAAAAAAGAATATTTTTAAACGGTAATCTTGCCAACATTGATACTTTATGAAAAGTAACTATTTCATATAGCGTAAGAGCTCAAAAATATTAATGCTGAGAAATTGTTCCTTCTTTGATAAGTTTCTTGTCATAAGTTGAATTTTGTTCATTTTTCACCAATAATTTTAAGGTGTTAAAAAATGTTTAAGAAATACATCTATCTAGGTAATTATGGTATTATTCATAGGCCAGAGTGTACTGAAATTAATGCAGCTTATTTGAAAGTTTTAGGGTAATCTATTGCTGAATTATTTAAGAAATCATAGATACCTGCAAATGCAAAAAACCGCATTCCACCAAGTATTAAAATGGCCACCATTACCAAACATTAAAATATTTAAAAACACTTCTGAGCTCTCTAAACTTAAGGGTATCTATACACAAAATATCAATTTATTCTGAGATGGTCAAGCAACCCCATGTCAGTTCATCTAGATAGAATAAAAATAGAAAGGAAGATAAAAGTAGGAGAGAGGGCCTTTTCTTAGCATATCTGTTATATCCTGTCTAACTGTACCCTTGGGAAGTGTTGAGAATGTTGGTATAAATTCTAGTTTACCCAATACAATGAAAACCTCTAGCTATTAAAATAAATCTAGGCAAAACATAATTATAAAGAAATGGGATTTATAAATTAAAACAATATAGTTAAATTTCTGCAATGAAATGCTTTCAATGAGAAACTTCAACTACTACATAATTCATAGGAGACATGGAAAATTTTTAACAAACTCGAACTATTTATAAGTTTGGAAACTAATACCGAACATGATTTTCCTCATAATGTGAAATCCCAAGCATGCAAATCCTAACTAAAGCCTTGAATGTGACTGCTGTTACTTGATTATGTTTCCTAGCACAAATTGAGACAGACATCTATTCTTAGCTATTATCTATTATGACACTACTTGAATTATTGAAAGTAATAATTAGAAATTAATAGTTATTGTCTTTTCTTTTAACTATTCAACAACTAATCTGAATGCATAACTTGTCTTCACATCATAAAACTCAACAAAAACAAATCAAACAATGGTTTTAACTGATGCCACCTTGAAATTTGGTGATTGATGTACAGCAGTAATACAATGGCTACATGAAAGATACCTTGGCATTAAAAATATCATACTCACATGTATTCAATAGTGCCACAAAATGTGTGAGTAACTATTCCTTCTTGAATGTGCTCCTTGCAAAGGCCAAAATCAGTTAATTTTACGTGACCTTGTGCATCAAGCAAAATATTTTCAGGCTTCAAATCTCTGAAAAATCAAGTATCATAAATATACAAGCATGCGCTTACTTAAGCTAACAAATGTCATAGGATAGTGTCAGCCTTTAAAAATTAACTTACCTATAAATAATGCCCTGAATGTGCAAATGCTCTAATGCTAAAATTATTTCTGAAAGATAAAAACTGAAAAGAAGAAATATCAATAATTAAAATTGACGTTTAAGTAATTCTTGCCATAACTGATAAAATACAATCGCTATAATTCCATTATACGTATTAAAATCTTCTTACCAAGCTGTATCTTCAAGAAAAATCCCTTCTCGCTCCAGATGCATAAAAAGTTCACCACCACTCAAGTACTCCAAAATTAGATACAATTTTCCACCAGTTTGAAATGCATACTTTAAATCTACAATAAATGGGTGCTGAAAAAAGAACACCTTACACCGTGATTAAATGAATTAAAGACTCACAAATTTGAATACTCCAAGTCAATCAAAAATGAAACCGTGAATATTAGCAACAATCTAAATATTTACACAATCTTTACTATGGGATAGTGAGAGATTAGTGAGATGATAGCAAAATATGAACACGATCTTTTTTTCCTTTAAGTTCTTGTTAAAATCTACTAACCTTTACTGCTTCAAGTATGTTTCGTTCAGCCTTAGTGTGTGCAGTGTCTTTTTGGTTCCGTACAATTGATGCTTTCCGCAAAACTTTCATTGCGAAAATGGTACCAGCATCTTTCCCAGTCACTTTACGCACTTGAAAAACTTTACCGTAGCCCCCTTTCCCTAGTACTTTTCTAAGTTCAAAGTCCTGAGGGCCAGTCTTCTCTTTTCCAGTATTAACATTCTGTTCACAAAGTTGAACGGTTTCCACATCTTCGGACCTGTTGTTATTTAAAGCAAAACGATAAAAAATATTTACGCAGAAAGACTGATAAAAAAATCAATGTTTATAGAATGAACAAAGCAAAAAATTTATCACTTACTCAATAATGGCATTCACGTTAGGATCTGTGTCGTAACCACCCTGGAAACGGAAATAGGATTTTAACAGTTTCTTTGTTGCAAAACAGTCAGATAAATAGTCTTGCGCGAAAAGATTTAAACTTTCGAAATAAGTACGCATATTGAGGAAGTCACCCTATAATTCTCCATCTGGTGCTTCAGAAGATGAAACTATACCTAAGTTATGCCCTTACTAAAGGAAGAACGCATTGAAAATAGTTACAATAAGAGTTTTAAGAAATATATCCATCTAATCAGTAATATAAATGAAGAAATATTGCAAACTATGGCAAGGTGACAATGATACAAAGTATAAAAAACAAAGGAAAATAAACGAAAATAGGACGGATATAAAATGCGTATAAAATACCGAAAATCTTACAAAAACTATAAACTTACTTACCTCTTCGACCTCAATGGCATCATCGTCTGATACCTCCCCATCAACAGTATCAGCATCATGCAATTCAATATCAAAAACTCCTGCCATTCTTCGATTTAACTGCTTATAGTATTACATGGATGAATTGATAACGTTATTGATAATATTTAATAAGCCCTAAATTACATTAAAAATTGTCTACAACCTCAAAACATTATCTTTTCCGCCTGGACATTTGTATCTCGAGGTTGAACGTGTAACTATAACCCGAAGCAGTACAATGCCGATCACACGACCTTCGCAGGAAATAGGAAGTAGATACCGAACAGCGCTCACTTGAACAGCTGGGACTTCCTGCCCTTCCTGCTCTCCTTGAGCTGCATCGGTTGCACTTTTGATTCAAGTATTAAAGAAAAAATTGTGGAAACTAGGAAGCTCCATGGAATGTTTCGGCAGAAGTGAACCACTAGGAAAGTATTATTTCTTTCGAAGGTGAAGAGCTTTCACAATTGAAGATTGTGTTGCACCAAAGTTAAAAGAAAATGTCGCTAGAAACTATCCCAAAAGATCTAAAAAATCTCAGAGCTTGTCTTGTCTGCTCTATAGTCAAAGTGAGTTCTTTACTTATTTCTCATTTTTAAGTTAAAAGTCCTTTTTTCTATTCATTATAACTTTCGATTCCAGACATTCGAGCAATTCGAGTTTGATGGGTGCGATAACTGCGATGAATTCTTACGAATGAAGAATAACAGAGACAATGTCTACGACTGCACTAGCTCCAATTTTGACGGGTTAGTTTATTCTTCGTTAGATTTATGAAGAAAATAATCGGCTTTTGTCTGATAAAATTTGTGTTTTATAGGTTGATTGCTGTAATGAGCCCCGAAGATAGCTGGGTATGCAAATGGCAAAGAATCAGTAAGTGCTGTTAATGTTATAGGAAATATGTACCTATACATTGTTGCTGAAAAGACACGGCTAATTTTCTATTCACTTTCTATTTCTTTCTATTCTATTCTTTATTTTTCTACAATTATCTTGACCTAGATTGTCAATATTTATTGAACTTGTTCGCCACTATCCCATGGTATTGTTATTGATGTGGTTTTGTCCTGCGTTTTAGATCATCATCACAAAGGTATCTAATAGGTGATTCGTGAGTTACCAACAAATATGAAGTGCTTTAATTTCTCCGCATTCAACTATCGTTCTCAAAAGAACGACAAAACTGAGCTTTATTGTTACAATCTTCATTAGGATACAACGTTTTATGATGATCCGAGTGGATGACATCTTTCTTTTATCTTCTGTTCAGACATGAAAGGTGTAAAGTGGATATAATCCTTTCCATCTCCACATACATACAATATTTTCATATATTTATTGTATCTCTAGGGAAGTAACTTGTATGTTCTTAAAGAAATTTTAGCACATTTATTTATCAAGATATTTACATAATTAAAAACTTGAAATTGATTGTAAGAATTGGTTAGTGCCATTGGTTGCTTAATATATTGCCATATCCTCAAGATGGTTCTTTTCTAACAAATAACAGCTTTGTAGTTCATATTTCGGTTTATTCTAGCTATGCGTTATATATTATTTACATTAATATCGATTTTACTCGGGAAAATAACGAAACAATGAATGAGAAGACTAATAATTGAAGGCTATATTGAAAAATTCTACGAAAAGTTTCAAGAATGATAGAAATTGTGAGAATTCATAACTGTTTATGAAATCACTAAGAACTATCTTATATTAGGTACTCCAGAAAAATCCCAAAGAGGTGGCAATAGGGAGAAAAAAATGGGTGAAGAATGTCAAACACCTGATAAAAGCAGTGTGGGTGATGTTTGTAGCATTTTCTTTAAAAAATACAGGTAAATGCTTTTTAGCATTTCTTCGTAGCTTAGAAGCTGAAGTCTTAAATTGGGCAATAAATGGTAGATTTTCATTACAATCTGGAACATATTCAAATAGAAAAGAATTGACAGGAGCTATGGAAGCTAGGTATCTGTAAGCTAATCAGTCTTTGAACTGCTATCATAAGTTTCTGAAAATGAAATTATTGTAATTGATGTAGTAGCTTTCAAGGCATTGAAAAGAAATATCATTCTGTGAAATACTTACTGTACAAATTTCTCCATATAATAGATAATAAAATATTTCATTGTGCTACTATAAATTATTATTTGGCAAAAATTGTATGAATTTAGTATCTTTCTTGAAAATTTGTTCAATATTTTAGGGATAAAAAATAAATTGTCCTATATTAAGGATAAACAAGTAGTCACCAAACAGAAGTGAGTGAGTGAAAGCTTAGGTTGTGAGTCTCCATTTTTGTACTTGCTCTTTTACTTCCCACATCTAAATCCCATTGAATACTTGTTTGCTTAATGGACAGAATTGATGAGGCAAGTGAGACCTTCGAAAGAGGTTAGAACTTTTTTCGCCAAAAGGTGAAAAAAGTTTTAAAAGAAAATTTTTTTCATTATATTTTCTGGCTTCTCTAAAATATGTAATTTTCAACAAATTTCATGCTGATTGCTTATGCATGGAAAAGTTCTTGGAAATAAAGAGTATCAATGTCTTACTAAATAGAAACTTTGGAAATGCTATTTGTAACATTTTTATAGTTCAAAACATATCATGAACATTCAGTTTGTAGCAATTTGAGATTTAACCCAATAGTATCAAAATTATATGAGCCGCAGTCAAGACAGAATGTATCCTTGCCAAAATAAAATGAGCTATCGTCAAAATGTAAAGAACTGTTGACAAAATGGTTTTTAAAATGGTAAATCATTACACTGTATTAAGTGGTTACATATACAGACATTCACACTATTCCCCTTTTAAAATTATTTTCCTTTATTTACAATAAAGCTTGTGGTTTATGCAAAATGGAGTGAAAATTTTCTTAGGTAAAGGAAAAAGGAGGGAAATGAGTATGTTGTGTATGCCTCACACTCAAAAATATTGTGATAAATTATTAATGTTAGTCCATAATGGCCACCTTAAAATCTTGTCGCCCTCTGACGGCTGAAGAAGAAGTCAATGGGCTGCACTAACAATATCTCTGCAATCTTCTACCTATACGTGCCTAATTCCAATCACATTTTTGTATACATTCCCTTTCTTTGAGCTACGATCACGTGTCTTCCTCATCTTATTCTCTACATTGTCCTCTTCATTTAGAAACATTATAGTCATTACTATTTACAAGTGTCTTTGAGGATAAGTTTTAGGGGAAATTTTTTCAAGTGAATGAGAGTTTGAATTATGAGTGAATGTATTTAAAGAAATTTAGTTTTACCTTTATAGATCTGTCTTAGTGAATCTATTTACATTTTGAGCAATTTAGTATTTGAATTCATGAAAAATGAATCATGTGTTATTAAAGCAGGCAAGTGACATTGGAAAGGAGAGGTATTTGGTATGCGTATAATTTCTTTCCCTTGATGCATTCATATATACAGTTTAGGAGGTAGATTTTCCCATTTATTGACTATTATTTTTAGGTATGAATTTTTTAGTTTGAGTCAGTGGAATTTTTTGCGATCAAAATCTCTCGTAACTCTTAAATTTCCTTGTACACCTAATCATAGTTCTTATTTTCAGTCCTTTATCTTTTCAAAAAATACCCATATTACCTTACCATTTTCAGTATTATATGTTCATGCAGCAATCAATGTATACTTAAAAAAAATGGCAATCCTTGTCCATAAATTAAAGTTATTATTGTTGTAATAAGGGAAAGTTTACAGTACTAAAAATAAATATTGTGTTGCTTATACACTTTTACTTCTATACTGTCTGATTATAATAGTTGTCTAAATATGTAATAATTAAGCTAAACTGCTAGTAAGAAAATTATTTTTACTATTTCGCACAAGGATTAATGCATTTATTTAAGATTTTATGGAGATTAATTTCAAAAGTATCTTTGAAATAAATTTTTTCAGGTCGTTTTACTAAGGGAATATATGCCATATCAGTGTCTGGGAGACTTCCTCAAGGAATCATCAGAGAAATGAAGAGTAGAGGCATTCCATATCGATCCAGGGATACAAGTCAAAGATGACTGTGTCAAGTATTATTATGTGTAAGAGTTTCTTCTGATATGTATCTAACCTTTTAATAAAAAACTTTGAAAACATACTTTCTACTTATTTTAATTAGTTTATTCTGAACAATAGTACCACCATAAATGATTTCTCATTTTTCCGGCGAAAAGATCCATTTACAATGAAGATGACAAACAAGCATGCATGATGGATTATATACCACATTATAAAACTAAAGTAGTATTCTTCAAGGAGTACATAAAGCATGGTAAGATGAACAACGAACATACACTGAAATCTATGGCTTTCCCATTTAAGATTTTTTCGTGAAATAGCACCATCATTCGGCAGAATCGGCTGGAACAGGTTGAGCTACAGCAGCGACGGGGGGAGTCTCACCATAACAATGTTTTGCACGGGGATCGCGGTATGAATTCTCGTGCTGAACACTTTGAGAACTGGTACGGCACTTTGCAAGGCACAGCTCAAAATGATCGGTCACAGAAGCAAATAAAACGTTGAAAGTTTCCGACGCTTTTCCTAGAACACCTTGGAGTATGTTCTTCTGCAAGGAAAAGGATTCTTTCAGCAGTTTGTCATAGAACATGTACATAGAAGTTTGTTATTCATCATATGAATTGTGTCAACCTTGTTAGGATCCAAGCAACATGATATGCAATACTCGTAAATACTACAACACCCATTTTCTTTGCATGTATCACAAGCGTAGCGTTTTGTGTTTTCCGACTCGTTACTACAGCAACCATTAGACAAAACGTCACTTCTGGAGCATATGTATCCTAAGAATGATACAAAAGTTAGCATATTTTAAACAAATCACAACAAACGAAGATACTTAAAATGCAGCATCAATGCAAACCTAACCTCTGTCATCAACAATTAAAACTTTTCCCTGGACCGAATTTCTACAAGTAGTGACTTTGATACTGGTGAGATTTTCCTCTTTCCCCGAATGCCATAGGAAAGGTTGATCTTGTTTTCTGATAGGAGGAATCTCCATTTCGTTGATAGATGTTTCACCATTCTAAATGTAATCATATTTATTTCCAACTTATTATACTTTCTTTACTTATTTCAAAAGAGTCTTGATTGACTAAACTTTACCTCATTAAGGATGCTCAATATGCAGTACGTCAGGGATATACTAAATATGAAACCAAGAACTACTTTTTTCCTGATGACTCGCATAAGAAACGCTGCCCACATGATGGCTTACATCAATTGGAAGTACTATGCCTCACATTTCGAAATATTCTCCTTAACTGTAAAAATAGAGTACTTCGCACTTCACATTACATTTTATTGTTAAACGAGCTTGACGAATTTCGCTTTTTGTATTGTAACGTTAGTACGATTATTAACATACTGCTTCGGCGCTGCGCAAGGTAGAGCAAGGCGGGGTTTGACTTACTCAGACGAATTTACAAGAAAATTGTCCCCAAATGTAAGTCATTTGCGGATTTTATTAGTTTTGTAACTTATTCCATTTATAACACTTGATAAAGTTTACAATTAAACAAATATTGAAATGTTTTGATTCATATAGATGTAACTTCCAAGTTATCACTTCATTCGTCATCACAAAAGACGCGAGGAATTTTTCAGCAATGGAAATTCTCCTACCATTAACCGAATATTTCAGCCCTTACTGCTGAACGGGTTATTTTGCAGTGTGAGAAAATAATTGTGGTAAAAGTTTAATACAAGCATTAGTTCAGCGTTATCACAATCTACTGACTTTCAAATTAGTTTCAACTTCTTCCTGCATTGAAAATCGAACCAGCCATGAATTTTCATAATATCTTGCGGAACATCAGCGTTCAACGGACACCTTTCAGAGTCGATGCCTTTTGATTATGTCATGTGCAGAATAAAGCAGATCTGTAGAATTAATATAATTTGGATAGCCATAATCAATACGGAGTCACGATGAAGTTTTCAGCTTAAATTTTTCATTCAGGGTTAATTATTTTTGTGATTGAAGAAAAGTCATCTATAGATTTATAAGGTAATTAGGGTATATCTGAGCAAATGCGCCACACCGGAAGGAAAAAGGATAGACATAAAACAAGACCTCGAATTAACACCAGGAGAGTTAAAGAAAGCTTTAAAACAAACGAGAAATAGTAAATTCCCTGGTCATACATATATGTGGAATGAATAAACTCTATTCCAAACAAGTAAGTGGGGATAAAAGCAACAATATTTAGCTAATGATGGAATTGAAAAAAATATTTAGCAAGTTCATGAGTAGCTCTGATCCACCATATGAATGGAAAAAAGGTTTCATATCTTCAATATTTAGAAAAGGAAGCTCTGTTGTTAAAATGATAGATGGAAAAGGAAAGAATAACGATTTTTTTAACAGCAGTTATAAGAGGGCATCACAATCTCTTTGCTCAACAGACCACAAAACACTCCTTCTCTGGTTGTTTGTCTGTTTACTTATTAGGATTGTGAGGAAAGGAAATACCAAAAACCTTTTTAATCCATGTTCTTCCTTGTAAAAAAGTGATAGAGAGGATAGACTGTGGGATAAAGTTTGCACTGCTTCGCGATATCTTCCTTTCATTCTCGCAAAATTAGTCATTCAAAAGGAGACAAGGAGAGGATGGCCACAGTGGGTTACAGTTCACCTTGGTACGGGGAAAATCTGCATTTTAAGCGGGTAGCAGTGTGACTGTAGCGGTATCTATTCCATGTGTTTCACGTGAAAAGATCCAGGACTGTGAGAAAACTATAACTCATCTCGAGAGGGGCAGCAGCTGAAACAGGCTTTACAGTTACCCAAGGAGTATAGAAAGACCAAGTTGAAAAGGTATTACTCACTCAGTAGCAATAATTCTTACTAAAAAATTTCTACCAAAAGAAAATTGAAAATTGAAACCTTTAAGAAAAGCTGTATGCATTTCTTTCAGGAATTTCCTTATGTTTTCGTTGATATCTAGGGGACCTATTTCAGAATTTTACTTTGCTTTTTAAATCTTAATAAAAACTTATTTCTTAGTCATCTATTCTCTTTTATACACTTGATTAAGATAATTTTAACATTGTTTGTTATTTTATTATAATCTTATCATAAGTGATTTGGTAATTATGACAGATTGCCTATGCATAAATGTGTATTGTGTAAGACTTTGCCTCCTGGCTTGTGGAAGGAAGGAAAGGAAAATTACTAAATAATAATAATAATAGTCTTCATTTAGTAATGCTATTCATACAATATAAATCATAAACAGAATAAAAAACAAAATTAAGTATACAAAAATACAACAAAAAATAGAACAAATTGCAATATTGTAGTACAAGGTACAGAAAACAGTTTATACTTGTTATTTCTTGTTCATAATCCATTTTCCACTTCACGTTGAAAGCAACTAATTGATTTATTATTTTTATGCAATTTTTCATTGAATTATATGTACTAACCCATTAAAAAATATAGAATTTTGAGAATTTTTTTTCTCACATATGGAATTTGGTAGTCACCTTTAGTTCTCATGTCATGGCCATGAATATCTCTATTTGTTGTTGTTACCTTTTTCAAATAAGAAGGCACCAACCCGATATTGACTTTATGGATAAATTTAATGACTACAAGTTCCAACATTTGTTGGACGTTTAGCCATTTTAGCTACTGAAGCATACCTCAATTTTAGTGTATTAGTTGCACTTTAAAATAATTCTCATTGCTCTGTTTTGTACTTTCTGAAGCCTTCTAGCACCATATCCTTTCATCATGTATAGGATTGTTGTCAATATTCATCATATCTGAAGTGAGGGAGCACTATTACATTGTAATTTTTTTTTTTCACACTTTCATGTAACAGGAACTTGATCATTCTTGTTACAAAGCCAATTTTTTGGCAGTCTTTTTGCAAATATAATTCACATGTTCATCAAATGTTAGGTTTCTATCAGTTATTACCCCAAGATATTTGGTGCTTTCTGTGAACTCCACCATCCCACCATCAATAATAATATGCATTTTCAAATTTAAAGCCTGTTTATACAGCAAGTTTTTCCAAAAGTCATTGCCTTAGATTCATTTATATTAAGTTTTAGTTTATTTGAATGAAACCATTCACTAAGTATGAAGTCTTTATTCATACTTTCAATAGAGTGTTTATTTTATTGCCATTGTAGTAAATCACTGTATCATTAACAAATAAATGATATTTGCATTTGCTCAATGTATTTGCTATATCATTGATGTATAGTATAAATAACAATAGCCCCAGCAGACTTCCTTGGGGTACTACATTAATAATATCTTGTTTTTCTGATATGATATCATTGCATTTCACTACCTGACTTCTATTAAAAAGATAATATTCAAGCCATTTAATTAGCACCCCACAAATCCATATATTTCCAGCTTATGTAATAGTCTTTTCCTATCAACAGTCTCAAAGGCTCTTTTTAAGTCTAAAAGCACCGCTCCAACCATTTCACCACCATCAATATTTTCCTTCCAGTCATGAAGCACATATTGTAGAGAACTTTCACAAATGTATCCTGCTCTAAAACCAGATTAGTATTCAGTTAAGATATCATTTTTAACTATAAACTCCATCATTTGATTGAACACTACTTTTTCCACTATCTTACTTATTGCGCTTAACATATTTATAGGTCTGAAATCCTCCATGTTCTTTGTCTCTACTATTTTTCTTATTGGGACAACAATTGACATGTTCTATTTGCTTGTAAAAACCCCTGTTTCCAAAGATGTGTTTACTATATTAGTTATCAATTCCCCAACAACATCATAATGCAATTTAAGAAAGTTAATATCAATTTATCAGGACAAGCTTTGGCAGGCAAAGAACTAATTACATTATACAAAGCTTTCATATCTGGTAATAAATAAATAAAATAAGACAATAGAGACAAATAAATATCCCAGTTCATAATATGATTCTTTTACGTTTCCATAACAACTCTAGTGCCATCAGTTTCATTTACTTTTATAAATGATTTTTTTCACATCTGCTTCTCATAAATAATCCAGTCAAGACTTGTGTATAAAGTAATATATTTATATAAAACAGATTTCAATCCATTAAATAGTGTATATAATTTTATATATACATTATCCTTTATAAACTGATGATATTTACAAGATATATGAATATAAGTTTTTTGAAGATGAAACTGCAACAGAAGAAAAAAACATGAAATATAGTTTGAGTTGCAGTAGTAACAATTTTAAGGAGACTTCATCTGGCAGAACACACTCATAAGCTTACAATTAAATAGATAAATATACATAATCGCATAAATTTCCATTAGCTGATGGCCGCAACAATTCAAACATTAATGATTAAAAAAAGTATATTTTGTCAACCATAAACATCTAACCACACCTTTCCAAAAATCAATCAATATTCAGGGGACCATAAACATTCACCACAGATGATATCAAATAAAGAGAGCACACATACAGACCAGCTATCAAATTCCATGTTGTTTCATGTAGGAAGGTATCCTGCAAAAAATGATGAGTCAAATTTTAATCTTTAAATGTTCAATGTGACCAAACACTTGGAGTTCCATAAGTGGGTGAAAATTGTATCAAGTTGTTCATTAACTACTTACATAATTTAACTGCTCACAAAAAGATATTTAAAATTTACAATTTATTTGTATTTCATATGTTATTTTCATTGTGGGTGTAATCATTTGCATGAGTTATGAAAAGGAATTTAAATTTACAAGTTGTACCAAAATAAACAGTTTGATTTTTGAAACTGAATGAAATGAAAATAGAAAATGAGAGTAATGCACCAGTTGTTGCATCCCCCTTGGGAGTCGAGTACATTTTTGGTAGCATTATTTCAAAATTAGTTCCAAAGTTTGGCAACTGATGATGTTGCTAAATGGGAAAATGGATACAAATATGTTGCAATGAAGTTTGCAAAAATTAAATAGTTCTATTTAGTTAACTCATAATACTCTAACTAAATTTTCAAAATATCCTCCGTTTGCAACAGCATTGTGCAGCCCGTGAACAAAATTTGCTGAAGCCTATGCTAACGGCTCAGCCAGAATGGTTTCATACTATAGTATGCTATAATCTATAGCATGGGTTTCTGTGAATTTAGACTGCACAATATTTCTGTAGCAAATGAGGAATAGTTTGAAAATATAGTTACTTAAATTTTAAAAACAGTATCTTTCTTGTAAATTTTTAAAAAATCTGTGCATTTTCAGTAGGAAAAATAATTCACCCCAATGATCCCAATTGAGATATATACCCATTCATGGAAGGAAACTGCATGATTCAAAATGGGTTCAAACTATGGATGTGTTATGTCTACAGTAATCTTCAGAATGAAGGTAGAATTGAAAAACAACTGGAGGTTGAATTTATCTTTTTCTTGAATTATAAATAGAATGGAAAAACAAGGAATGTCAAATAGTACTTACAGAAAGCATCACATAATCCCTTTGGTCTCAACATCCTTGGCAAACAGTGTGAATATGGGATGGAAGTATATTTAGTATAAAACCTCACTTGTACCTATAAAGGTTAAATATTATAGATGATTAAAACAAGAAACGGTTGATCATAGCCATAGATGTGTAGAATTTTAAATTTTTAGTTTATAACACCTTAAGCCAAGTCATAATTCATAACATCAAAACATTCATATTATTACTTATTTTTATATGAAATAGTTCTGATATTGTCAGTGATTTTAAATCTCATCTAATTGATGATTTGGAAGATTAATTCTATTTAGTTTCGAGTTATTGTAAAATAAAAATAATCATCGTAACTCAAATGTTATTTTCAGGAAAATGATAATTTTACCTTTGGTATTTCTAGCTTAGATATAATTCCATCTCCAAAATATAAAACTCTGAAATCTTTTCTTTGGTATGCTCTTTTATTGGATGGACAAATTGATGCAAAATTGTATCTTTTAGCTCTGAAATAAGTTTCGTTGCAAAAATATGTTATATCCTTCATCTTTTTCTTTTTATTTAAAGAGGATCTGTAGTTATTCCAAAAACTTTGTATGATAGATGCTGCCTTATTGTATATTTCTTTCTTTTTAGTCTCCAGCTTTATGAGAAGAGGTTCCTTAAAAATTAATGAATACTTTCCCCATAACACATCTATATTTTCCATCTCCAATACTCTACTTAATATGTCCCAGCATTCAGTTTGCCATTTTGATTCCATACCTATCATAGAATTAAAGAATCAAAAGATTAACTTTAAAAGTTCCTCCTCATATATATATATATATATATATATATATATATATATATATATATATATATATATATATATAGGAATATATTTTTATGGAATGTGAACTTTAAAAATGAAGTGTAGAAGAAGAATCAAGATGAAATTGGGCAATGATTACAGCTTATTTTTCTATATGGTCATTTCATAAGCTTTGATCTTTTGAACATATATCTTAAGGAATTATTCAACATACTTCTTGAATTTCTATTTGATTGTAAAAGTGTATCATTACTTCTAGGAGTTCCTTTTGAAAGGTGGGCAGTCTTCATTAGCACTTTATATCTTTCCGAAAACTCCTTATATTTCATTCTGTAAGCATGCATATATGAGATAAATTAGTAATTAGTATAGTACTATTAGTAATAGTTTTTTTGTTAGTTTAGGGTATTGCTTCTTGACTTTTTGTTCTCCATTGGACACTTATGTAAAACTCAAACTTTACGTACATTAACACATCAGTAATGACAGTTATTGGTGTCACCCATATTACCCACTGGGAGCTGCAGTTTCTAGGCATCAATTATATATAGCTAACTCTCCAGATATACCTATAAATATATATATATATATATATATATATATATATATATATATATATATATATATATATATATATATACACACACATATATATCACACACACATGAGTAAAATTTGCTTGCATACTGCAAGCTATCAGTTGAATGCAGTATCATACCAAGTAATGCCTCAAAACAATTTTGAAATTTCTCCCAAAAGACCTGGCTTCAAACTAAGGACCCGAACGTGTGGCACCATTGCATATTAATATTAGATAAGTACCATTCTGAACTGTTCCAAAGTTTCAATTCAATATCTTATCGGGAAGTTCCTAAAATAAGATTACGGTATCCCCCTTTGAAATACATGGAAGAATAGAAATGAAACTTAGGCATCGAACCAAGAAACGTCAGAGGAATGGAGAACAGCGTATATGAAACATATGAATTGCCTCTGTGTACATTCCATTTTATATCATTCCCGGTTATCCGATAAGCATTAAAAATAATTATCAAAATTGACCACCATGCATTTAGTGAGGACCTTAAACAATTTTTGAAAATTCGCGTGAAAGACCGCCTTATATATATATATATATATATATATATATATATATATATATATATATATATATATATATGTTTGTTATTTTAGCCTAAACACAGATTGAAAAGGAATAAAACACAAGATTGAGAAAAAGTATCTAATGATATGTCTAACTCGCATTACCCTGCATAATATGTGGATAAAGTATCCACATCTTGCAAAAGTGTAAAAGAATGTCTTCTGAAATTGCAGAAAGAGTTAGTAGGAAAAACAGTGAGAGAAAGCAAAGATTTAAAAAAAATCACCTTAAAGGAAACACTCTTAGTTTTAATGAAATCAGATCCATTATGCCTGCATATCTCAACTGCTTTAAACAGTAAGCAGTATCAACAGTTCCAACTGAAAGTGATGGATTTGGTTTAAGACATCGCACAAAATGAACATCTTTACTATCAAGTGTACTCATCAATTTCTTCAGAGATTCCTACAAATATGCATTAAATATATTTCAGAATTGTATTTTATGTATAATCAGAAAAGGAATAATTTACTAATGTTTTAATTTTCATGAAATCAACTTATAAGTCTAATAGAAACAGTGAACAATCAACAGTCAACATGCATGAAGTTAAAGAATTTCACAAAAAAATTAAATAAGATCTTTCCTATGTGAAAATATTAATAGCTTTTATGTACAACACTGAATTCCACAAGGATATTATGCTTGACCTGCTACTTAATTAGATTTTATGTACTAGATAAATTAAAATATGAGTAACCAAGTAATTTCAAGTACGGATATTTTATTTGAATGAAATATCTCAGAATCTATTCCCATTCATGACAAATAATTATTTACAGAATGTAAAAATCTAGTACTCAGTTTAACCAGTGTGAGTATGATGAATCCTATTTTACTTTGCATGGCTTTAATATCTATACTATACTTTTTTTAAGTTTTAAAATTCACGTTTAAATACAGCAGTTATGCATCATTTAGTTTTGTTTATGAGTGGCCAAAGAAGGAATTAGTGGGCACATGGAGACCACTGAAAATGCAGAGGAAGGGATATGCAATCTTAGGATGAGAAATAGGATAGATGAATAGAATAATTAGGATGGTGAAAAGGCCAGCAACCAATTGAATTTTGAAAAGAAATCATTGGGTGAAGCAGTTTTAACAGTGGGCACACACCCTGGGCTCTCACTTGTAAATTGCCCCCCAAAAAAAGAAAACTTTACAGTTTTTGTAAACACTTTGAATTAGGTTTTGAAGGTATAATTTTAATTATGTACAGGTTCATAATCAACAGTAAAACCTGATAGTATGTTTATATTCATTTACTTTAATTTATTCATTACTATACTATACATGGTTCAGTGGTTCAACCAACAGAAACCAACTAATTTATAATAGAATAAACCAAAACTTGACATTCCAACTGGCAGAAAGGAAGATTGGATAAATTTATACCTAACCATGGTAGATAATCAATTGAGATAGCTGTTACTTGGTAGAACTTCATTACAGGAAATATAACAATCACTTCATTTGTCTTCAATTTTGCTATCAGTGCCCAACATTGTCTCATTGAGATGAAACATGTTGCACATATAATTAAAATAAGTTAGTAGAACTTAACCAAGTGATTGTATTAGTACCTAACCATGTTAGGTTGAGCAACAATGAAGACAAGGAAAAGGGACTTCCTTAAGTCAATAGAAAGAGCTAATTGAAGTTAAAATGTGCAGAAGTTAGAAACAATATTAAAAGATGAAGACCCAGCTAACAGTCAAATGCATTAAAAAGCATCAGAAAAAGTATAAATGAAAGTCTATTGAAATGCAAATGGAAAATATTCCATTTGAAGTTACAATAAAAGCTATTGCCCTTGGGCCTAATGTTTTATCTAGTGAAATGGTTGAATCACTAATTTAAAATAAATCTAAAACTATATTGGTGATATAAATATTTCTAAATTGGTCTATAAGCATGATTCACCACAGAGGCTTTATGAAAGACCATATTTTTTACAGGGGCCCAACATTTTCTTCTGCACCCAGGGCCCCAAGCGACCATAATCTTATTTTGGTTTGGGTTTGGTCCGATTGAAGAGTTAATTTCATACAGTTTTGGCAGTCTATGCAGTTGGAGTTATTGAAGATTCATTGGAAGCAAAAGGAACTTTTCTTTCAAATTGCATAAACTTTTGATGCTGATTGCCATATGAAATGATCACATGTGGTCTTTAACCAAATTTATTATGTCATCATCTGAATTAAAATCCAAGCATCTTCATGCAAGATTACTGTGTGCATCTTTTCATCACAAACTCTAGATAGTTATCCTGCACAGTATTTTTCACACAGACTATTAGGAAGAGACTATATTTAACAAATTTTTTAAATATTTGAACAAGAATTCCTGTATGATATATATAATGAAATATACAAAATGAGATTTCATGTATAGCTTATGCATGATGAAAATTTAAATCAAATGGTACTCCTGAACATTATTTTCATGCATCAGTAGACCAATTAGAGGAGGACATCTTCCTTTTCTCTTGCGATCCTCCAGGCATTTCTTGTGGTAGAACATGTCGAAAAAAACAGTTATTCATTGACTGAGTGGAAAATTTTTATGTATTTCCTGCATTTTAATTTACTTGGATTTTTGAGCAAATACAACAATATATTCCTGTCTATAGGTTATAACCTATAGACAGGAAATGTTTCCAACAGCTATTGGAATGTTGAAAGATTAAAAATTGAGCATACGACTACAATTTTGATTCCAAAATTTAACGTTATGCATACCAATAGTTTTATTTGTAACTGGAAACTCAATATCAAATTTTGTTTGTGTGCTAGAATAACCCCCAGTATGCCATGGTAAAATAGTTTGACAGACACATTTTTAGATTGCATAGCCATTCCTCTTATTGTTTTTACTGATACGCTAAATACCTTTGCTCCTTGTTTGCTTCTGGTATTTGTTTTGGAGGCCAACTCAGAAACCATTGGGTTTTGTGCTAATTCTGAGCACCGCTACACTTAGTCTTTTTTATATATTTTTATTAATTTTGAATTTTCTAGTCCAGATTTTGTCATTATGGAAGTGATCTACATTTAAAATACATATCTTTACTAAGCAAACAAACCATAAATTTTTGTAGAAGAGTTTGATTAGAATGGCTGCAGCGTTTTCCATGGCTTAGGATTTCCTTCAAGAACAAATTTTTACTCAGAGTCAGAAACTCAATTATCTCCCATGGAGCCTGTTCAAAGAAAATTCATTTCATTTGTAGGAGAAATATATGAAAAGCCAAGTCCTAATTTTACATGCCCTAAATTAAAATGCAGACAAATCATTTCACCTGTTTAATTAAATCAATTAAAATCAGTGTATATGTAAAGTCAATGAAAATTTTAGAAACTTATTGCATCTGTTCTTTAACCAGAATATTTTAAAGTAATTATTTCTTTTAAGAAAGAGAAACTGGGGTTAGTTTTAAGAAAGAGAACCAGCTTGATGCTGGTTCTCTTTCTTAAAACTAACCCCAGAGTTATTTTTGAAAATGTTCAAGTCATATATCTAAGTAAACAATGTAGGAGCAAAGGAGTGATGCTCCAATTTAGTAAAAATATAATTTATTATAAACCAGGTGGTAATTGTTAATCTTTTCATGAAGTACTTAAATATTCTGAAAGTAGGTGCATTGCATTTCTAATGGGAGAACTTTGCCTTGATCTGGCATCAATCTCAGGATAATTTCTGGAAATGTCCTAGCAGTTGACATTTCAGAAGCAACTCCAATAGCGATATCCCAATTCTCCTGTTATTCCATCAAAAAGTGGACCAAAGACCAAAAGCTCTCCTGAGATTGACCTCTTCATTACTATATTTACCACCACCATGATTAATGTGGCGGCCGGTGCTAACTCGCGCTCTTGCAGCTTCTGTGATAACTCATTTGAAAATTCAGATGGAATCATTTCTTGCGATCAGTGTAAAAATTTATTTCATTCTAAATGTACGAGACTTAATGAATTATCATCAAAAGCTCTATCTGAAAACTGTGAAATCTACTGGAAGCATTTTTGTTGCCGGTCATCCAAGCTAGTAATAGCAAACCTGGCTGCCAACATCAAATTTTTGAAGCATGAACTCAGCATTTTGAAGAAAGACCGGGACCTCACCTTCGTGAAACACAAGAAAGATGTTACTTTTGCTGACACGGTAAAAAGTAATACGTTGGCTTCCAAATGCATCTCCCTGCCAAAACCAATTCCTATCTACGAGAAACCTGTCACGCACCAATCAAATATGGCCTCCAGCTATAAGAAGGTAAATGTAAACTCTCAGGCTGATGAAAGGATCAAACCAAAAATATCAAACATGATTTCTGACGATTCTTCAAATGCAGAGAATTCAAATCCCTCAAACTCTTATTATGTGAATTTAACTTGTAGAAAGATACAGGACAATTTGTATGATGAAACTACACTGGATTCCGAAGTCGAGAAAGATTTTACACTGGTTTTGCATAAACATAAACAGAGGCGAAAACTGATTGAAGGCTCTGCTGATATCAATGCTTCCAACAAATGCCGTCTTGCTGCTGTTCCTAGAAAGAGCATTCTACATGTATGGCGATTCAACAAAGACACAACTACGGAGGATATCGTTAATTATCTTAAGAACAAATTCACCAGTGATGTTGAAGTTGAACAAATAGTAGTCAACAAAGGCAACTATGCATCATTTCAAGTTTCTGCTGAGAATGAAAAGATTGATGGTTTAAGAGACCCAGCTATTTGGCCAAAAAATATTCTGGTAGACTGGTATTCTTTTCGGTGAACTTGCCTACCTCCAAAACCGAGCTAACTATCTTTAAATCTAAACCTGACTGTAAGTACTTAAGATCTGCAACTACTATGTTTACAGCAAGTGTTATACATATTAACGCACAATGTATTAGAAATAGGGTCTGAAACTTGATATCCTAATTGATTCCTATGATCCAGATATAATTTGTATTTGTGAACACTGGCTGTCACAGAATGAACTTAATTACTTTAATGTGTCTGGATGTAATAAAGCTGACGCTTATTGTAGATCAATAAAGTAAATAGTGGTACTTAATTCTATCCAAATCTGGCATCATTAATGAAACTGTTAATTTTTTGTACAAGCATTTGAATGAAGAATGTATTTTTGAATGTGCATGTACTAAAATAATCTTGGGTAGTCACAACTTTGTTATCATCATAATATATCGTTCACCTACTGGTAACTTTAACTCTTTCCTTGAAAAACTCGGTTCCTTACACAATGAAGTATTTAATACTTACAGTAAACAAAATGTTATAATTACTGGGAATGTCAATATAAACCTACTTTCTGATCTGGAACCAGAAATCATCTATTCTGTCTCTTAAAATCCTTCTATCTCAGTATCCATGATAATAATAATGATCCTACATGCTGTACTGTCTGCTTGGCATCTCTACTGGATCTCACCATTTCAAATTGATTCATACTTAGTGAATTCTAATACCATTAAAAAATTCCCATTTCCTGCTACATAAACCTGCCGATCCTTCTCTAAAATAAATATCTCTCATTTGCTATATCTCCTCAAAACTGAAACTTGGAGTGATGTTTTTAATACTACTACCTTTTCTGAAAGCTTCAATCATTTTTACTGTAAATTTCTCTTCTACTTCAATGTTTCCTTTCCACTGAAATCCCGCAATATAAATGCAAGAAGAAATGGGTTAATGATAACGTACACCAATTCTCAATCTACATGAAAGAACTTGCCCTACACTGTAAACTTAATAACAACCTTCAAGCTAATACTGAATATAAAGTAATGAATAAGCAGTAAAAATATTTTATTAAACATACTAAGCAGTCTCACAATGGCTACAGAATCAATAATGCTGACAACAAGTCAAAATAAAGAGTATATACAAGAAGTGAAAAATTGTGACTTGGCCGGGACTCGAACCCGGGTCTCCCACTTTCCGGGCAGGTATTCTATCCATTAAACTACTGAGTCACGCAGTCTCACTTCTGCAAACGGGAGCTTATATGGGCAAGGTAGTGGTGCTCCACATTAGTGGCACCAACCACTACCAGAGGTCCTCGTCGAGGCAGCCACCCAACAAAGCGATATTAGAGATTAGGTGGTGGTTGGTGCCACTAATGTGGAGCACCACTACCTTGCCCATATAAGCTCCCGTTTACAGAAGTGAGACTGCGTTACTCAGTAGTTTAATGGATAGAATACCTGCCCGGAAAGTGGGAGACCCAGGTTCGAGTCCTGGCCAAGTCACAATTTTTCACTTCTTGTATATTCTTGGGTTAGTCGCACAACTTAATGTGCAAAGTAAAAATTACATTTCCATTGTTTAAGTCAAAATAAATTTGGAATATAATTAATAGTTCAAAAAATAAAAGTATCACTCCACCACTAAAAATTATAGTCTCCTCCGGAGAGATTACCACTGACTTACCTCACCTGGCAAGTAAATTTAATGAATATTTTATTCAACCAACTTCTGTCCCCAAAGTTAAGAATTCATCAATAATGCCAGCTCTATCCAAATATTTTTTTCTGTCACCCTGCCTTGAATCCGAACTCAAAAGTGTAATTCATAACATAGGTTCCAAATTTAGCTCAGGTCCTGATAAAATACCAAACTTTTTACCTGCTCTCTCCTATGAATTCATTAGATATCCCCTCTTGTTTCTACTGAACTGGTCCCTTTGAAATGGCATTTTTCCTGAACCACTCAAACTATCAAAAATTTTACCAATTTATAAGAAAAAAGGAAATGTACATGACATTAATCTTATCGACCTATATCCATTCTTAATTCCTTTAGTAAGATATTTGAAAAAATATTCTACAAACGGCTTGTGAACTATCTAGAATCATGTAACATTCTATCGTACTTTCAGCATGGATTTAGGCATAATGGATCAACTAATACTGCTCACTATCAAATGATTGATCTTATATTGACTGCACTTGAAAACAAAAAAGAAAGCCTTGTATAGCCTTCAATACTGTTGATCATTGTCTCCCTCTGAATAAACTCAGTTCTGTTGGTATCCGTGGAGTCCCCTATGAATGGATTCTTTCTTATCTAACCAATAGAAGTCAACAAGTTGTCATCTCTAACAGTGGCCACAAATATATATCTCCTCCAAAACTGATTACTCAAGGTGTTCCTCAAGGATCTGTTTTAGGTCCTATACTTTTCCTGATCTAAATTAATGATCTACCCATAAATGTGACAAATACCATAGACATCAATCCCATCCTATATGCTGATGATACTAACTTTGTTCTGTCATCTCCCAATCTAGATGTGCTTCATATCAATGGAAATAAAGTAATGGAGTGCCTTAACAATTGGTGCCTTATTGACCCCTCAGTCTAAATGTTGTGAAATCCTAGTTAATTTATTTCACCAATGAAAATAAACCAAGAAAAAACATATCCATTACTGCCGATGGTAAAAGCATTCCTAAGGTGCACAGTGCAAAATTCCTAGGGCTCCACATTGATGATACTGCAACATGGGAAACTCATGTTAACTCTCTAAAAAGTAAACTGAGTTCCATTTGTTTTCTTATTCGCAATACTGTATCTATAGATGCACCTCAGTGCAGCCCTGAGGAAGATGACAGAGTACGTCATCGAAACGTTGGCGACAGCAATGTCACCTCTTTTAACCTGGTTGGAAACCCGAGAAACCTTTTTGCAATCAATCCACCAGGAAAGCCTAAGATCAATGTATCTATAGATGTTCTCCATAATATATACTATGGACTGTTTTACTCTCATATCATTTATAGTGTTCTCTTTTGGGGCTCCTCCCCCCATGCAGGCAAAGTATTAGAATTCAAAAGGAAGCTATACGACTAATCGCCAAAACTCCTTACCGAGTGCCTTGTAAATCCTATTTTAATAAGTTAAAAATTCTACCATAACCATGTGTGTGTGTGTGTGTGTGTATATATATATATATATATATATATATACACACATGGTTATGGTAGAATTTTTATATATATATATATATATATATATATATATATATATATATATATATATATATATATATATGACAGCAGTTCTAAATGCAAAAGCTAATTCTAACGAATATATCTACAACTCTGGTGTATACCATCATATTACCAGACATATTGGGGATTTTCATAAACCATACATACACACAAAAAATCTGCCAGTGGTCCCAAACATATGGGCTTATTACTATTTAATAAACTCCCCATACACATTAAAAGAATTGAATTGCATCATGAATTAAAATTTGAACTCAGAGCATTTCTACAGTCTAAACTTTATTATTCCATCCACGAGTTCCTGAATGATAATTCTGTTTCATAGGTCTAGATATTTATAATATAACATCTCAATCTGTAATTATCTTCTATGATTTTCTTTCATGTATTTTCATTTGAATTCTATATCATCAATTTTGTGTCACTAATCATATATTTAAATCCTTTAAATATAATTTCCTTATTTTTATTTAAATTTGATTTATGAATTTTATTATGATTAATCTTTTTTAAGCTTTTTTTCTTGAATTTATATATCTTAAATATTATACCCTCATAGAATTGTTGTATGCTGATAGTAACCATAAAGTTACTCTTGACTCTGTATCACCTGTGAATACATTAAAATTTCAATTTTTTAATATTGATGACCATTAGTTCACAATAGCTTATCTCAGATATTTTATAATGTTTTCATTGTTTTCTTGCACCAACAAACCTCATTTTGCATGAAATTTACTTTGAAATGACTACATGGCTTCATTCCAAAAAGCAGAACCCTCAAATTTCTCATGCATGTAAGTAGTTTTATTTTACAATGGTTTACTATGAGCTATATTTTATGATCTGAGCAAAAGAACTGCATATAGCATGGCATGTGAAATCCGCTTAGGATTAAATAATACATTAAAAATAAATTAAAATGATCTTATGCAATATAATTTGGCATGTTTGTTTGGAAATTCATCTCTCTCTCTTTATCAAAAGTCTAATTTCACTTGAAATGAATGACTTAACTGTAACTAAGAAAGAACTCTTGAATGAAAATCGTAAATCTGAAGTAAGAATATATTTACCTTATCTGTATTCTTTGAAGACATCCCTTTCACATGATAGCATACCTTTCCAGCATAGTGACTCACAATAAATTGATGGCCATGTTTTGTACATGATAGATAAGGTGAAGAAATACTCGATATACTTCTAAAAATATTTTCATCAGCATATCTTCTATTCATTATGCTTTCCTACATGGGAATATTAGAGACTGTACAGCAGAAAAAATTACCCTCACTAATTAATTAGGTATATTGAAATTATAAATTTCTTCTTTCTCCATCATAGAATTTGAAATTAACCATGTTTCTTCATTTAGAAAAAATCAAAATTTGTGAAGATAAAATAGATTTGAATGAATGTTATTTTTTCATGTTATCGAATCATTTGAATGAGCAAGTTGTGGATATCAAGAAATATTATTATATCTACCAAGTTTAAAGTATTAAGACTAACATGTGTTTTAAAGGTTCTCATCAAGTGACATCACTTTTCCATCAGTTAGAATTTCACTCCCTCCATCCCTTACTCATATTATGGAAGAAATAAAACTTTTATAATAGGAAGGATTTTTAAATTAGGAAACAATTCTGTATTTAAATTACTGTAATATCTTGAAAACTCAGTCTGTAATACTTGTTATGTATTAGCAAAGGCATTATAAACTCTCCTAGAGAATCAATAGTTTTTCCCTCCCACTGACAGTAGACCAGTATCCATGAATATATAGTAGTTTGCCATGCATGAATGCCACTCATCTACATTTTTTTGCTACAGTCTTTTTCCCTTTCTCCTCACTCTCGATGTTCTGTAGTACTTTTATAAATTTGCATATAATAATTTTTGTTTGACCTGATGATGACTGTCAGATACTGAAACTAATCAATCAACAAAAAATTGTAGAAAAAGTACAATTGCTTTCTTTGCATTCTCTGTGAAGGTAACATACATTTCTTTTGTAGAAGAATCAACGACATACATTCAAGAAGTCCCTCTAATTGTATGCTTAGAATTCACAAAACTATGGCCACATTTATGATGAAAGTATTCTATAAACATATTTAACCATTATCAACCAATGGAAGTGAAACTTGAACATAACAAAACATGATAATCCAGCAATTTCAGGCAAGGCAAAGAAGTGGGATGAAAGCTTGGGATAAAAAGACGAGAAAATACAAAAGCTAAATAAATGTTGACTAAGAATGACAGAAATTATACATAAAATAAGATCACAAAAAAGACTTACCAGAGGAATAAAGCCGAATTTTCTGTTATTATGTTCATCAACTTTAAGAGGCCAAAGTTGATAAGTAGTCACTATTTAAATTATATAGGGCTATTGATTAAAGTAAAATATTTGTTATAAGAGAGGATAACAAATACCTACTCCAAAGTAAATTTCACGGAAAAAACTTCCAGATACATTGAAACTCACTTAAGATGGTATCCCAATTAAGACAAGGTATATAGTAAAAGGATATAACACGGAGATGGACTATAGTTCTCTCCACTGGATTATGGAAAAGGTGCTGAGGGGATGCAGAATATCAATGAAAGTGTGGTGAGAAGTGTCCATGAGCAGCAGGCATATGTTCTAAGGGACAGAATAATCATTTCTCACTGTTGAAGTCACTTTGTCTGTTATTGTGGTAGCAGCATTAGAATTTTTTTATAGCAGTCAGCGAGAAAGAGTGCATAGGACAGTATTCTTCTATGAAAGAAAATGTATACTTCAATAAGCCTATATAAAGTTTGGCCCCTAGTTTTCCTGCGGAAGCCATCATATGCTTTGAAGGAAAGCCTAAATTATGAAAGAATAAAATTTGGTTGTGAAAGAAACAATATTCTGATAGCCTAGCTGTTGCAGATGACTAAACTTCTTGTCATATTCACCATAAACAGCTAAATCAGAGGGAGACATTAAATAACAAATAAGTTTAATTCTCATCTGAGAAAACAAAATGCATAATCATTATAAAAAACCCTAAAAATTAAAACTAAATAGAGTTAAATCTTTAGAATTAATAAATTTAAGTATCAAGGAGAAGTAATCACAACTATAATCTCTGAACATAGCCCATTTATCAAGAGCCAATAAAGAAAATAGCTTATCATTAGTTCAAAAATGTCTTCAACAAGAAATCAATATCCATAAAAGCTACTTTGTCATATTATAGCTGTAAAATGCCCGAAAGCACTATGTCTAAGAATGACTTCCTCTGAGGAAAAAAAAGATGATGGAAGAACTAGAACTCAACAATAAACTAATAAGAAAAACACTCCAATTCCTCAGACAGGGAACAACACTGCCATATTCAATGATAGGGAAATTTATCCAGTACTCATCTTACCCTCTAATGAATAATACCTTATTAATAAGGTATTATTAATATTAAATTTACAAAGACTAATAAATCATGCATTCATGAAAAATGCATTGTTTAATAATTTTAGGTTCTGTCAATTTTGATGGGAAATTTCACTAATATTTATCATGGATAGTATTTATATGACTTTATTATGTGATGAAATATAATGAAGAAAGCGAACAGTAACTATAAGTTTGTTAAAGGTTGAGCTTACACTCCCTCAGGATATAGCAGAGTTTAACTTATCTCCAATAGGGAACATTTTCAATCAATGTTAAGATATTTTCGCATTTCCATAAGTTCACAATTTTCTACCACGATCATTAATGTTTATACTATTTTTATTAATATCACTCTGATGCAATAATATTTGCCTTAACACATGCCTTTGAATAATGGATGTATCTATCTGAGCATGAAGGTTATAAAAGGAGAGCTAATTTACTTAAATCAACAAATATTAAATACCCACATCATTCAAAATTCCTAATATTGATGGGGTGGATTCAAATAGCTCCAGTCTTAATGAATTATCACAGAAAATATCTTGCTCAAAGGATGAAAACCCTTCTTCTTCCATCATTTTCTGATAGTCAACAAAATTGTTTGTGACATAGTATTGGTGAATCCTCTCATTAGCGTAATTGATACATAATTGCTCCAGACTGTTATATTCAAAATCTTCAAAACCAAAAATGTCGAGAATCCCTAAATAAAAGGTAAAGGGGTTTATTTTAATTACCTTATAGTTATTAATAATTATCTTGTATTTAAAATACAATTCTCTTCCAAAATAAAGAGGAAGAGACCTTTGCCCAAAACTATTTTCATGTTAAAAACACCTTGATTTTCTATAGTGGGGTACTTAAGGCTTCACATTGACAAACACTTGACACTCGATTTTCATATTGAAAATATTTTTGCACAGTATTTTTTATCTTATTATCTTAGTTTTATTAATAGATTTTCTATAATTACTAAAAACATTTACATCTTTTGCTCAGATTTATAGTCCAT
Organism: Pachydiplax longipennis; assembly: GCA_036926295.1. Taxonomy (NCBI): domain Eukaryota; kingdom Metazoa; phylum Arthropoda; class Insecta; order Odonata; family Libellulidae; genus Pachydiplax; species Pachydiplax longipennis. Next base: position 3,661,914 of record JAVFKF010000004.1, read on the forward strand.
CCAATACTCTTGTATAACGTTGTTCTCTAGAATGCATTTTATAAAATTCACAGAAATAATATATAAATAAATTCACAGAAACACTAAAAAATAAATCCCAGTTGACCTCTATGATTCCCCTAAGACAATACTCCATACATTTAAATGAATATAAGAATTGACATATATACACTCTTCATAAGAAGACCTGATATTTGAATCACCTATTTTTACATAAACTGTACGGTATGAAATGCTTATTGGTACAAAAAATAATTAGTGACAGAAAACAGAGAATTATGAGAATATTTCATCCAAGCAAGATGTGGTTAGTCACCCTACATCCTAAATATTCAAAGGTTTTAGAAAGTAAAGATGACAACCTAGCTGAAAAAGCCAAGATATATTTCATTGCTTTCTTTCACTCTTATATTTACTGCAATCTGCATCTATTTCATCTGTCAATGTAAGAGCAGTTTATAGCACATTATGGATACTTAGAGAAACAAAGGACATACAAGCCATTAAAAGCTGATAAGGCTGATGGAGATAAGACAATTTAAGATACTATGCTAGGAGGTAATTAACTATGATAAAATAGAAATACCTTAAGGACTATTTTTGTATGCCTAATTAACTTATAAGACTCTGGCTCTGGACAATAAATATCTTAAATTCATTAAAAACAATAATTTAATCAAAGAAATGTTGGGTAAATATTGTTAAAATAAAGATATAGTGTTCCTTAATCTAAACAATAGTTAACTCACCTATGACATTTTCATTATCTGCAGTATTTGGAGGGTTAGATAATGAGACATTCACTTGTTTCAAGACCCACTGAAAGAGATTTTGATAAATATAGCATAATATACTATCATTGCGTGAACTGCTTTCATGTGCTGAGCAAGGTTTTCTGAAGACTGAGGATCGTCCAAATTTATGTTTCAGCTGTTGATTGCTGTGCCCAGTATCAAGAATTTCTGATGGATCATTAAAATTTCCCCTCTGTCTCTTGCTGTCATCTCTTTGCTTTCCACTTTGCAAGTTGGTAATGATTAGTTTTGATGTCAGAAGTTTAATAAAGAGGTCTTCCTCCACTCCCAAGAGTTTACAGGCACTTTGCGTACCTTTTATGGATGCTAAAGATAGGTTCAAGCAAGAGAATATATATAATTAGAATTGGAATTCATAAATGCTATTCATAGTCTCATATCTATTATATATAGCTAACTCTCCGGATATACCTATATATATACGAGTAGCTATATATAATATATATATATATATATATATATATATATATATATATTATATATAGCTAACTCTCCGGATATACCTATATATATACGAGTAAAAGTTGCTTGCATACTGCAAGCTAATTGGGGAAAATTTACAATAAGTTTCCCTTACGGGTGTCATCTTCGAAGCTTATCCAGCAAAATTCTTAAAAATTGCCGCAATGCATTTCGAACGTGAGAATTTTTCATCCATCTGGCATCGAACTCACAGTCATATGTAACCTTTCTTCCACTGGTTCTATAGAAAATTACGTCAAACGCAAAGGCTGTGATTTTGAATAGTCTTCTGCATTGAGAAAGGCCTCAAAACAATTTTAAAAAATTTGCGTAAATGACCGCCTGGCGTCGAACACAGGACTGTTCGTGAGAGACAATGGCGAATGTTAGAGAAGTGCCACTCTGACGTGTTTCAAAGTTTCGATTCAGTATCTTATCGGGAAGGTCCTAAAATAAGATTCCGTTATTCCCGTTTGAAATGCATGGTGGAATCAGAATGACCCTCTTGCATCGAACCAAGGATCACTAGACGAACGGTGAAATTCATGAAAGAATGTTTTCAAACGCCTCCGTCGCCACACCGGGTTTTATCTTTCCAGCTTATCGGGAAGGCATGGAAAAAAATTTTCAAAAATTGCAGCAATGCATTTCTTACGGAAGCATTTCGAACCCACCTGGCGTCGAACTCACGGTCATTTTGTAACATTTCTTCCATTCGTACGAGGGTGGTTCAATAAGTCCGTGACCTTTTGTATTTCCTGCTCCTTAATCTGAAAAGTAATCCTACTCTAGTCAACAACTATCTATAAACGGGTAACAATCAACGTTTTAAGTAGTTACGTTAATTTGTATATATTTGGCAGCCATTGCAAGCAAACAACTTCGTAAAATTTCGATAATGGAAAAAAGTGAATCCCGAGTGCTCATTAGGCATTATTTTTTGCGGAAGAAAACCATCTCCGAAACCAAAGAATAGCTAGTCAAATACTATGGGAACTCCGTACCATCAATTTCAATGATAAAAAGTGTTTTTTTGAATTTCGTAGTGGTCGCACAAGCACGAGTGACGCCGAACGTTCTGGGCGCCCAATTGAGGTCTCTACACCTGAAACCATCAAAAAAATCCACGATATGGTGCTGGCCGATCGACGATTGAAAGTGCGCGAGATCATAGAGACAACAAACATATGAAACGGCTCAGTTTTTTCAATTTTGAATGATCATTTGGTCATGAGAAAGCTATCTGCAAGATGGGTGCCGCGCTTGCTCTCAATTGACCACAAAAGGGTGCGTGTGACAACTTCACAGGAGTGTTTGGCATTGTTCAACAGAGATCCAAATGAGTTTTTACACCGTTATGTGACTGTAGATGAAACATGGATCCACCACAACACACCGGAGACCGAGCAGCAGTCGAAACAGTGGGTTTCTCAGGGAGAATTGGCGCCGAAGAAGGCCAAGGTGTGTCTGTCAGCCAACAAAATCATGGCGACAGTTTTCTGGGATGCACGTGGTATAATACATATTCATTACCTCCAAAAGGGAAGAACGATCAATGGAGAATATTATGCCAACTTACTCAACCAGTTCAACCGAGATTTAATGAAAAAACGACCACATTTGGCCAAAAAGAAAGTGCTCTTCCACCAGGACAATGCAAGGGTCCACACGTGTGCAGTCGCTATGGGAAAAATAAGTAATTTGAGGTATCATCTACTACCACATCCGCCATATTCTCCGGATTTAGCTCCCAGCGACTATTTTCTTTTTCCAAATCTAAAGAAATGGCTTGGGGGAAAGAGATTTGCTTCCAATGATGAGGTAATAGCTCAAACAAATGCTTATTTTGAGGGCCTTGATAAATCATATTATTTGGAAGGAATTAAAAAACTAGAGAAACGTTGGACAAAGTGTTTCGAGCTAAAAGGGGACTATGTTGAAAAATAAAATGTTTTTTTGCCAAAAAACTTGCGTTTTCTTTGAGAGGTCATGGACTTATTGAACCACCCTCGTAATATAGAAGACTACCTCAACTTCAACCTCCGAGATTTTGGTTCCACTATCTTACCAATAAGTGCCTCAAAATAATTTTCAAAAATCCACGCAATGCATTCTTATGGGAAAATTGCGATTTTTCAGACATTCTAGTATCGAACCCATGACACTTATCGTCGATGTCTGAATTATTCTGTCATCTAAAGTGTATGGCCAGTACGTCGTAAAAATCTGACGTGGAAGGCGCTTGTGGAACATGGTCAGAATTCGTATCCCCTATATCTATATCTATTATATATAGCTAACTCTCCGGATATACCTATATAGATATGAGTAAAAGTTGCTTGCATACTGCAAGCTAATTGGCAGACCAAACAATAATTTAACCAAAAACTTCATTTTCATTTCAATTAGCATCTACTTCATTCTATCTACCAAGATTACAAGCACTAACTTCTGAATTCTTAGCTTAGCTCTATTGAAATTGATATTTTCAACAATACTTAGCTTTTCATTCAATCAATTGCATCATAGAATCATAAAACTCATACTGCACCATCATTGTTTTTAATTGAGCCCACATCATCTTCATCATTTTCAAATTCCACATTTCCGAGATGAAGAATTGCAGCTAATACGCATAATATGCTTCTCCACTCCTTCATTGTCATAATAAAATAAATATTTGCCATGAAAACAGAGAAGACATTGAGAAATAATTAAGTAATGACTAAAGATAGTAAGGATGTTTCTTGATCATAGGCTTTTTTTTTACCTGTTGGGATACACCAATTTCTTTCATTGCTCTATCAGTTTCATGTAAGGTATTTTCATTCACATGTGAGTCTGTAAGTTTAGCAATTCTAAATTCTTTCAAAGCAGGAAAATAAAGAGCATTTGACTCATCATCACTTACTCCACTTAGAACCTCAAAAATGAAAGTAACAAAATTATTTTAATAATTAAATTTGACAACTAAGAGACATAGACTAGATATGACTTGAATGGACAAATTTACATACCACATTTGGGCTGTTCAAGCATTTTGTGAAACAAACTGTTTAAATAAATGACACTACTAGTATTGCTCTTGCTAATGTTCTACTCTACCTTAGATAACTTGTCTTTTTAATCTCTTCTCATTTTGCGAAGAGTGAGAAGAAAAATAAAATGATGTCAAAGCTCACTTAACAGAAATCCTTATATATTAGCAAAGCTATCAAATATAGTGAATTCTCCATCATCAATGAGGATGCATGAATAATCAAATAATATTGATAATATAAATTTAGACTTCCATATCTCACTAAGTTCATAATTTTGGTAATTTAACAATTTATTGAGATTTTCATTTATAGTAATTTCACCAATAATTTTTATTTATTTGTTATTTTCTTTAAATGATCACAGACCCTTTTAGCTGTAATAATATCATTATAGTCCCACAACTCCAAAGAAAAAGTTTATCATAAAAATGCAAAAATACTTAAGTATTTTTTGTGTTTAATTTTTTCAAATTGAGTGAGAAAATATCAACGGAGAACAGAAATCATGAATGGATAATCGGTAAACAAGATAATTTGCCCATAGACAATTTAAGTAATGATCAACCATTTTGTATAATATTATTTAGGATAAAAATAGTATATTATATAGCAATCATTACAATATTAAAGTTGGAAGGTGAACTCTTTCCGGACAATAAAAATGAACATTTCTTAACAGACCCATGATCTCCAAACACCTAAGAACTTAAGTTTAGGATTGATTTTTGCAGAGCATCTAGTAAAATGTAAAAATTGTCAAAAATTTGAGATGCATTCTCAAATGGCTAAAGAAATAAAAAAGTTTAAATTGTATGCATATGTCAGAAAATAGTACTTAATTTTGGTAAATGATTAATAGCTGTTATTTCAAAATTAATATTCTCAGTTGCATTTCAAATCAATAATTCATGGTAAGTGGCCATGAGATTACATCCATCCCTAACCATTACATCAGAGCCAATAATTAATGCTAAAGAATAATGTAAACATTTGCATTCTTTTGGAAAGAAATTCGTTGACTTCCTGTTCTGGGTATTTTAGAAGAATGTGAACAATCTACTTTTTGCTTCTAGTATCAGGAGCATTAGAATAAAGAAGTAACAACTGTTTCCAGCATAAAATAGTAAGAAACTGAATTAGCTTAACATAATTTTACATGATGAAACAAATCAAATGTATGTCATTCCCCATATTAAATTAGGATTCATATACCTGATAAAATATATGAAAGTTTTTTCTGCAAGAATCATCTCTATTGACAACTCGTGTTTTTTCAAGAAGGTATATTTGCATATGTGCTCCAGAAAGCTTTGCAGTTGAGTCTCCCAAGTTCCTCCAATATGTGGATAGTAATTTTCCGAAGCGAGAGCTGTCATTATTGCACACTGTGCTTGCATTTCCAAATGCTTTCAGTATTAAATTTGCCCTTTGGCAAAGGGATGTGAGAGGAATAAAATCAGTTGAAATTTCTGGATTTGTATAAGTAAGAAAATCGAGCACATGCGTAGCAGAGCAGGTCTGCAAATAATTAGTTGATTCTATTAATCCAATGGTAGTTCATGAATATTATTTTTCTACAGAGGCATTTAATGTCACAATTCAGATTACTTCAGGAATAACATTTTTGTGTAACTTAAAATGCATTTATTCCACACATACTTTTCCTGAGCCACTTTCTCCAGTTAATATGATTGCCTGATTTACTCTCCCTATATTTTTAATCATACTGTACTTTGCTCTTGAAGCTACAGCATAAATATGTGGTTTGATTTTATTCACTTCTTTGTCCTAATGGAAATGTACTTTCAAAATTCAAAACCTCTTGAATGATATAGAAAAACAAGAAACTAAAACACCAACCTTCCATATGTTTTGGAAATGAGTTTTCATTTCATTCGTGTATAAATCGAGGACATTTTGACAGGGATTGATAGCTACTAAAGTTAGGCCAGCCCATGTATAGAATTCTACTTTCAAGTACCTTTTTTTCAACAAATCAGTTACTGCAAAGAATAAATTTGAACAAGAAATTATTTGATATTAGAGAACGGAGGGCAATATTTGATACTGACTTTCTTTGCCGGAAAAATGAGGCAATTCCAAAAGGTCTTCTACTCTATAGAAATGACAGGATTTTCTTTCCATTTTTCGGCATAGTTTCTCTCTGATTAAGGTGAAAATGTACTTTGACTGATTAAGAATAACGCAGTATATGAAGACTTTCAACTTAAATTGTGGAAATATATTGTGTATAATTATTATATTCATGCGCTTTACCAAACGTTGCCATAGGGATATATACATATGTATTAATAATCATTTAATTATCATCATTCAATTCAATCAGTCCCATCAAAATTGAAGAGCAATGGAGTTAGCACGAATTGAACTCTTTTCATTAACCACTATCGTACTATTGATGTGATAGTCGTATTCCTATAATGCTATCTTAAAAATTATTTCCCTTTTTTTTCGGTTTTATGGCGAAGGCTCATTGACCTTGTGTTTTGGATCCCGCGAATATGAAAGTAAATTATTGACGTAAAATTAAATTACGAGGGTGGTACACAAATTTGGCATGGATGGTTAGAACTTGCAAAAAAAGACAATTCCACTTTTAAGGTATTCTCATTCCAGTCAGTTTCGCGCAAAAATAGCTAAACGTAAGGATACATTATCGTTTCGTTTAAATTCTTTTGATCAATAAAAAGAGGAACAGTAAATTTCTTATACATACACTTACTTAGCCGAAAGACACGAAGAAGTTATGCACCTCAGAATCACGTCTATAATTATTATTTACTTCCACCAGTTCTACCTAAACACTAAATCGTGGTCGAATATGCTCCGGTTCCTCTTTCGGAAGACTTCCATCAGCCTAGAATAATGGTATTGAAAGAATATGGTACGACGAACTCCTAAAATGTGCAATTTAAGTCACGATGTAAGCAATCAAAAGCAATTATGACTTGCGGACAACCTTCTTTTATCTATGTTCTTACTGCTTGACATCGAAGTAATTCTAAATTAAGTAAATTCTGATATATGTAGTTAGTTTGTGCGTGCATTCATCAGTGATCTGTTTAAGTCTGTATGGATTATTGTAGGTACTGATATTTTTCGCAGAATTTACATTGTAAAGGCACTTGGGTAGCCGTATGAGCAGTGCGTTCGACTACTGTGGCTGTACCGTCTTCGATTACCGATGGGTGCCCATTTTCGAAATTAACTTTTAAAATTACTAGTAGTACTACTATGTTTTAACTACATTTTCCCAACAACCTGCCTTCCCCGGAAAAAGTGAAATTGAAAACTTATGGCTCCTGCGCAGAAACTATTTACCAGTCCAGACAAGTACACCGGCAAGAAATGCTGACAGCAAGGGATTTGGGTGGCTGTATACATCTAGTGGTGACAATGTATCATTTTATTTTCAAAAAGGAGACATAATGACCTTCTATCCATTAATATTGTTACCAGAGAGAGGACATAAGCTTTCAATTTTACTGTTCTGAGTATAATATGGATGGCCAAAAGCGGGGTTCCCTGGATGCTTGGCATTCCATTTGTATGGAGCCACTTCTTTTAGAGAGTAACTGTGCTATTTATTAGAAGGTATAAAGTATACCTTAATTTTTAAAAATTAAAAACTTAATAACAACATAATGGAAGGATATATTCTATCCATAGATTATATCTAGATAATATTGTGGCTGAATTTCTGAAAATAATACTAGGGATCAAATTTACAATATCATCTCATCTCAGAAATACAAGAGCAAAAATAAAGCAAATTAAAATAGCACCTTCCCTTTTGATTATCAATGTGTAAGAGTTATAATATTTCATATCCTGTGTTGCAATGTTAAATATAACTGTTAGGGAATCTTGTAGATCCCATTTTGTTTCAATAAAGAAAGCCTCTTCCAGCTCTTTTTTATATAAAATCTCATTCTCTTTGTAAAAATATAAACTATTATGAACTGAATTCATTGATACATCAGGATAATACTTGCTCTCAAACTAGTATTCTTATCAACAGCAGAGTAACCAACCTATGTAGTGATGGTCCTTATCATAAAGTTGCTAAGTTATTTAATCAGCTTCCAGCAGATTTGAAGGAAATCTCTGATTACAACCTATTTAAATATAAATTGAAAATTTTTAAATTGTATTCTCTTTATTCGAGTGAAGAGTATTTTAGCCTATGTAGAAATAAGTAATTATTAAATGTTTTTTGTTATAGTATCCTGTAGACTTTTAGTATATTTTTTCAATTTTGTTCTTTGACAAAACTGCATTTTGTAAAGCCCAAAGTAAATAATATCCAATCCTATCCATTTAAATGGTATCGTGCTTATGATGCAGTTTTCACTTGGTCTCCTGAAAAATGCCTTAAGCAGGCTTTACAGTACTTGATCACCAAAGAGTTGGAGAAGAACAAAGGGATGGTAGGAAAAGTGATAGGAAGGTTTAGGCTGACAGGAAAGTTCTTTCTTGAAACTCTGTTACTGTGCCATGTGCCAAGCAAGAGATATCCACAATGGCTATATTTCAAACTGTCAAACTCAAAATTTTTCGTTTCACTTGCATGAGAAGAACTGCTGGTTCCTGAAGGACTCTTTTCCCACCACTAGCTTGCCACTGTTGTTTGTTTTACCCCAAGTTCATTTTCCTGAGATAGTTCAAATTTTTTCCACTCATTCAGGGTACAAGGTGTTGCATTTACTGTGGTGACCACTGTACTTATAAAAAAATAATCTGATCCATTCCTTAAAATCCTTAGTTATCATGTAACCAAACTGGGTTATTGTAAAACCTAAAATAACTTTAAATGATAATTTTAAAATCACTACTGGATATTTTTGAAGTAAAATCTTCATATCTCTTCTTTTCAGTTAATGGAGAGTGTAAAATATTGAGAAAATAACATGAAAAACAGAAAAATGTACTATTTATTTTTCTTATAAAGTATATTCCAAATGATCAACACTAATAAATATTTATATTACCATCAAAATGCTTTATAAAATACAATATTAACATATTTGTCAATAAAAATATCAATTTGTAATAGCTGGAACCAATTAATGCTATAATGAGTATATAAAATTTTTATACTTTTTTACAAGTTGGAAATTTATTGATAATTTTCTTTGTCAAGCAGGAAATACTCACTTGAAGCAAGATTTTCATCTCTAAACACCTCCAAAATTAATCAAAAGACTAAAAGCAAGCCTAAGGAAGGTATCACATCAACTTCAATTGTGACTAATCAAATCAAGAAGTTTCATATTCCTCTGCTGATTTACCTAAAATATCCAAAATGAAAACATAAAATTTTGCAATAAAGATTTAAATAGCATAGTTGCATTAGATTCTTGATATGAACTTTGAAGTGCATAATTTTGAAGCATCAGTCTCTGAATTATAAATGGATATGACATACCATGGGTCATTTATAGAAAAATTGCCAAAAACAGCATTTATTTGATTCCCCATGGATTTAATGGAATAGAACTTCATTTGTGGAAAAGTAAACATTTCATAGATGCAAAGGAATGCTTAGACTTCTACCTCAATTTAAACAAAGGCAGAAAAATGCAAAAAAATGAAACAATTCCTAAGATTAATAGTCATTACAATCAATGAATTTTAGATCCAGGAATATATGTAAAAATTCAGTCTTGCTAGATTTCAAACGTGCTTATAGTCTTTGTGCTTCGAAGAAAAGTGATTGATCTTAGACCTGAAAAAAGTTCTCTAAACACAAGATATGTCAGTAAAATGGATTTGCTTTCTCCTAGGTTTAACATATTGCAGGGTGTAAAGTAGCAGAGTCAAAGATGGAAATAATTTCAAAGTGAATTGTAATTTTACCCAATAAATAATTAAATGATAAACATTCATATCAGTCATAAAACTAATAAGAAATTTTATGAATCTTCAATCACAAAAGATTAAATAAAGTTTATAATTGAACAGCAATCATTCCCCATAGTAGAATAAATTATTAACTCTATGATGTTTGGATATGGTTTTTTTCCCTGTCAACAATTTCAATTTTCAAACCAAGGATGAAAGTTTAACAAACACTCACCCTTAATAAGAAATATCAAAATTGTGGTTCAAAAGCTGTGGAAAGATTGATCTCCTATAATAGTTAGTCTACACAAGTTTGATATTTGGATATATGAGAAGAGGTTTTAGACCTCAAAATCAGAAAGCTGCAACCTCTAGTGACTGCAGGAACTAAATTAGAAAAATTGTAACAAGAAGGAAATATTACCAGAAGAGGCCATAAGACAATAAGATATGAAGCTATCAAAGTTAAAATTCCTTTCTTGGAGAACAGTCTCTCTAGAAGAAAATATCAATCAAGATAAACAGATAAATTTGCTACAAAAATAGGGCTACATGTAAATTAACAAAATTCTGAAATATGCTAATAATTGAACGAGTTTTAGAGACTCATCAAACCAAACAGAAACTATGACTTGACCTACTGAGAGGAATACTTAAGGAACCTTGCTAAACAAAAGCAGGCTCAAACATCACAATGGAAGCAAATAGCTTGAGATTTTTCACTTCTTCCGAAAATTCTTCCTGCCAATTCCAGCTGCAACTTTTCATTGGGAAAATATAAGGGTAATAACTTTAAAAGTTGAGGAAAAGGCAAATGAGGAAGGCTAACAGATTGATGGTGAGGAATATATGATTGAGGACGGAAGAACACCTTCACACTCACACTTCTTCAAGGCCAAAGACAGTAAGCTAACTTTGGGGTAAGAAGTCCCATCACAACACTGGAAACCAAATTAACACTGTGATTATCCAGAAGAGAAATTCCACTGACATGTTTCACTCCTTTTCCACTCCTTTCTACAATGCAGCCCCTTTCTTTGTCAAATCCTGGAAAGAACAAGCATGCATCAATACAAATATGCTTTTTCAAAAAAGTATGTACTTATTCTCATTTCTCATTCCAACTCAATTAATTTATCTATTACATTTTCATATAGAAATGGTAATATGTTTAAATAAAGCATGAATGGTCTAATGTAAGTGTGGAGAAACTGTGGTCTTTTTGTTACTTCCCGTTACTGTTAAAAAATTCCTCTGTGTGAACTACAATAAAATCCAGTTGTAATGCACCTCACTTCAGCACAGTTTTAGATATGTAATGAGTTTCAGTAAGTCCCAAAAATGATTACATTGTCTTTGTGTGGGATGTGCGACTTTAAAATGAATTTCATCTTAAAGTGTCTCCCCCTGCATTGTGAACAGGGGGAGCACCACCACAAGCTATCATATGAACACTGTTGGCGACATATTTAATAAATAATTTGATACGAAGAGAGGTAAATGCAAGAAAATAACTTATACCTTTGCAAAATATAATGACTTATATGACATAGGAATACTATCAACTATCATGCCATAAGAAAATATCGGAGTATTTTAGTAAAGGAGGGCATGTATTAAATCAGAAAACCTATTGTATATTGCAAATAAATTAATTAAAAATGTAATTTTACAGGGTTTTCATTGTTTCACATAATAACACAGGTTGTCAATAATGGTGGTGTAACTCCATCCCCCTAGACCTAGTATGAATTTTACTATACTTAGCAATTGGCACGAGGGTAGGGGAAATATTGTACCAGAGAACTGGAGAGTGGCTCCAAGCAAAGAATCCAGGAGTGATCCAAACAATCCAGCAAGACCACCAAGGAAGAGTAATGGCCACTGAGAGGGGCAAGAGGCTAGAGTGGCTGCATCAATGGCATAGAGCACAGTGAGGTAGTAAGCAGCACCAACCATAAGGCCACCGAGAAAACTCAGGAACACTCCCCATGGTGTTATTCCTCCATTGGTTCCTAAGAGAAAGCAAGTTTCACCAAAAAGAATCTTAAACTATGCCAAAGCTTACAAAAATAATTATCCACAGTTCTTGTTAGATCTACAGATAATGAGGTACTTCTTTGGCTGTGTTTATACTATAAGTTACACAGAAATAAGGTATCTCTGATTAACTAGTAAGGTTAACAGGTTGCTATGTTTCCTCATTGTTCACACTGAAAAGAGAGGAAGAGCATTTGGAACAGTTTGAGATAAGAATTAGATTAAAAACTATACAAAGAAACAGATTGAATGATTTGTCTGAAGCCTGAGGAAAAAGAAAAATATACCAAGCATAGTATAAAACTTGAAGCTGGCTCTGTATCTACCAGCCTTTGCTGATGATGTAACCATTTTATTTATTTTATTTCTATTTACAAGATGGTAAGACATGGATGTGAAACAAATGACAATGAAAGAAATTTCATCAGCTTTAGCAAGACAAAGAGAAAAGACTAAGTTTTCAGGAAGCAAAGGTGGTCATTATTTTGGAGTAGCAATTGAGAACAAGTAATACAATGAGAATTGAGATGAGCATTAATCAATCAAAATAAGATATTCCAGAGTAAGCAGGTCTGGAATATCTTATTTTCCACCTTCATGGGCCCTCTATGCAGAAGTCAGGAGGTCCTATTTGTGATCTCACTTATAAAAATTTGGGTCCATTTTAAGTTGGCAAATCACTGTTATTACATCTCAAGGAACTCCCTTTGACAGCAAGTGTGTTGTTTATTTAAGGGCCACCTCTTTAGAATCCTTATCAAACTTGCAATGTGTTTTAATAAAAACAATCAGGTTTGAAATGGAATATGACAAATTAAATATTTTGTATCAAATTCCACCACTTTAATAGTACACCACCACACAAGACCAGTGTAGAGTATTAATAGTTAAAACCAGTCGTGTGAGGTGGTGTATTTAAGTGATGGAATCTGATACAAAGAGTTTCATTTTTCCAGTAATGGAATTACACAAAGTAAAGGCTGTTACTATTGATTTTATAGTAACAGCTTTTACTATTTCTGTGCATTATATAATATTCTTTCCTTATTACAGAAGCAAATCATATAATTTCTTGATAAAGCCTGTCATAAACAATGATTCAGTTAACAATCTAAATGGCTAATGGTCAGGGTGGCAAAACAAATTTAGGGTTACACTCTGTTCTATAGAGTCCAAATCTATCTTTTCATCAAGTGAATACTTCGTGGGATGGGTTTCTATGTTTATACTGTCACACACTAATTACTACCTTTTGGAACCTTCCGCCAAGTGGTGATAAGAACAGGTTCTGCAGTCCCAATCACAGAACCTAGCTCAGAAGCCCATGTGTCTCCATTGCAAGTAGCAAAAACACCTGAAGAGAGGGTGTAAAGGAATCAGGGATTAAGATATTTGATAGTGTTGAATAAATTATTATATTTATAAATTTTTTGTTTATGGTGGGATTTAAGAATGGAGAAATCCTACTTTCAAAAGCACTAAATTATATATGCCATAAAAGTAATTTATGAGAAATAGGAGATTCGGACTAAAATATTCTGCTAAGTGCGATTGAAACAATAGAAAAGCTAAAGTATAAATGAAGAGTGTTGAATTAAGGACACTGCAATGTTCTTTGCATTATGTTTATGAATATTTATAATAATTATGTAATAATAATAATATAAAAGAATAAGGTAACGAACTTCTAACCTTATAGCAAAACCATTCTGCGATTAAAATGAGAGTTTAATTACTCTATATAATTCATAATCCACTTCAAAGTTGAGGCTGAATTACTTAAAACTAAAAATTTTTTGAAAGAATAATACAACACTCACCACAGTCATGGGAAAACAAACCTGACAAAACTTAATGTGATTGTGATCATTTTCTTCTTTTAAACTAATTTTTATTAGATGTACTTGACTCAATTTTGTAGAAAATGTATTTCTACAATACAACCAGCTAAACAATGTTCAATCTAATTTAACTTATAAGCTGATTATTTTTGAGTAAAGTGTGATCCCAAGGATTTATGCCACCACTTGACATTCTGAGCGTGCATACTATTCAATGATACATCCTCATTTTTTTCTGGCAAAAACTGTTGTGCCACTAATAAGAACTGCCAGATCTGTTTTGTGTCATTTCTGGGTTTATCATATGGTATTTTAAAAATTTAAATCTAATTAGTACCATTTCAAAAAATTCAGTTACTGGGGTGAGCTCACAACTAATTTGAACAATGAATGGTTTAAAACAGTGATCACAAACCTTTATACGCAAAAATTTCCTAGCTGCCCTCCCAGTAACTTAATTTAGCACTTACAGAAATATTAATGCAAAAAAGGATATTCATGTGTTTGCTGATACTATAGATTTATATCATGTAGCCGAGTATGTTTGTGCAAATTCATGTCTATATCAAGTACAATATAAAATGAAAATATCAGACATATAAGCTTATATAAAATTACATAGCAAAAGTAAGCAGTATGCTATGGAAAGAATTTGAGAAATTTTAGAATTTTTAAATTGTTACATCAATGTCTTCATACCTTAATATCCTCAATCTTTCACAATAATTTTCAACCAGAAACATTTTTCATAATCATCCTTTCAAAGAACATATAATATTTTTATCATCAAACAAATGCACACTGCCCACTTGAAATATTAAAATGCCCAATAGTAGGTGCAAGGGACAAAGTTGCAAACTCTAGTTTAGACAATAACGAGAATAAACCTTGAAGAAAATTACTTCTGGTGATACAAACCAAGAATTCCAATACCAAGCCAGGATGCACGGTAATCTCTTACAAAGTCAATAGGCCGCTCTCCACATCCAGTGTCAATGAGGTATAGAATCCCCAACTGGACAGCCATTCCACCATTACATAACACCTGAACCCAATTTCTCTGACCTCCTGATTGGCATAAAAAGTTATAAATTTTATACAATGTATCACAACAGCGATGTCTTCAAAAGCATCTTCTCTAAAGGATAGTGCTGTTGTAGACAGTCTTCACTATTACTTAAATCAACTTGATATACATAATCAACAAAATAATGAATTATAGGATGACAGGAAAATCATCTCCAGCTCTTTTATTGAGACGAATATATTTTTAACGTTAAAAAAACTTCTTTTGCTTTAATTAATCGATATTCGTGATATTTTTATTCATTATTACTTAGTATCTCGCATGTAAGTAGACCAAATACTCGAAGGAAAACAACGAAAAAAGCGTTTACCTTCTTTGAAATCTTCTTCAAACTTCTTCTTGGCTTCACTTCTAAATTTTGTTGCTTTGGACGAGGTGAAAAAAAAAGTGAACAAGCAAGCAAGAAAAGAGTAGTTGCTGAGAGTAAGTATAAATCCTACGATGATACCTAAATGAATAAATTTAAAAAATTCAAGTTCCTGTCTTTATTTCATGAAATATAAATCATACACTGATCAAGATAGAGAAATTTTTTCTTGGCTCACCAAGCGCCGCACCACTGCGGCTTAGACTCTTTTTCTTAAGACCCCAAACTGTCATTATCAAAGGAATCACAATAGCTGTCAACCATCTAGTAGGTGGGATGATCGTGTCTAAAGAAAAACGCATTTAGAAGATTAATGCGAAAGCTATTTCTAAGTAAGTTTATTTTAACTAAAGTATATATCTGATATAGATACCTTCGCTTCCCAGTCCTTGTTCATTGGACATTAATGAAGACCATGCTAAGTTTCCAATCCACATAAACAGTGACAAAGGGAGAGCAACGGCAGATATTAAAAGAGGCAGCATGAAATTTATCTCTGTATTACTTTCTGTACGTTTTTTCTCATTCTTAACGATCATTTTATCCTCTTCTTTCATCTCTGCAGTAAAGTAGGATGAAATTTTAAATAAAATCAGAGTGAAAGTATGCACTATTCATACACTTTTGAGCCAGAGTAAATTTTATCTAGACACCTTCTACTTCAATAAGGAAATTTCTAGTAAGAAGTCACAAAATTAAACCTAATTCAACTAAAACAAGTAATAGATGTACTGCTTCTAAGAGTGGTAATGTTATTCGACATTTCGTTTTGCTTCTGTCGTTTCCATTCAGCAAACTTTTTCTCCAAGCCGAAAGAGGGCAGCAAGAATTACCTTTTGTTTTTCTTGTTCTGTTGATGTTGTTTTGCTGCGAGTTGTATCACAAATAGTAAATAAACTATAAAACAGTGGTTGTCTTCGAGAAAATTGGCGAAATAGAAGTCGATTACATCTCTATCAAGGTAACGTTGCTAATACTAAGGTAGAATTATTGTTTCATGTGACGTATCGCTTCAGTTCTTATATGGTAGAATACGTTCATATATTTCCTTACGGCAGAGTCAAGATTTTAATTTTAATGTTGAATATTATAACAATTAATAAACTTTTTCACAAGACTATTTTATGAATGCGTTGGCATTTGTTTCTGTATATGTCATATTATCAATTTGCTGTTTCAGAACTGTGAACTAAGTGATCACTTACCAATTAAAACTTATATGCAGTTTATATGATTGTTTTGCTAGTCTGTTATAATATTGGAGATCTTCCAATAAGAAGATTTCCTTTGGTTAACGATAAGATTAACTAAACTATGATACCTTCGAATGTTAGTGAGCGGTCGCCGAGTATATATTATTCCTCTCTTGACGTTTTAGCTTGATTTCAGATATATTCTTTTATTTCATTAATCTATTCTTAAATTTCATAATTAATGATGTCACCATAAATGTCAAGATAAGATTTAATGTTTGCGAGAATCCAAATACATTTAATTATTCTTATTCTAATGAATTACATCTTTACTTCTGAATGTCAATTCCCATTTAGCCGTACAAACGATTATCATCTTGCTACAGAATCCTTTTGCTTTTTATCAGAATTTAGTTCCTTGACATCACCACTAATATCAGTGTTAATGAGTCCTTAAGAATTATTTTATTATTGTTTGTATTATTCTAAAACTACTAATCCTATTCATAAAAAAATCCCTTAGGTTTGGCGCACTTATGGTTGTATGTTGTATATCATTTAAAAACTTGGCGGATAAATGTACGGCATTTTTCTACAAATGTTGATTTTCTTATGAACGTAATTCCGAAATGTTTGCTGGTGAGCACAATACACAAATTATTTTATTTTTTCCGGTTTGGTTATAATTAGACGGGTTTATTCTGTTATACACTTTTAGGAAGAGGAGTAATCATCGTGTAATGCTGTGACATTAGCCGCGAAAAGATGAGTCAGGCCGATGACAGCTCAGGTGAGTGTGAGCACATTGCTCTCTTGAATATTTTATCATCGATTTAGAAGTGTTGCCAGTAATCTATAATTTTTCACTAATACCTGTGAAAATACCAAATTTTTGCCGTCTTAAATGGACAGAATACTTGTTTGTTACTATTCATCATTTCACCATCAGATGACAGCACTTATACTAGGAATATTTTTTTATTTATTTTTTGTTATAAATTTGTTCATTCGGATGCAAATGGAATGACCGTTTTCTTCATGTAACAATATAGCGAAATGTTTTGTTTATTAGTTTAATATTATTATCTTGGTCTTATCTGGTACAATAAAATATCACCTCCCAAGATATTACATGTTAGCGAAAAAGAAACTCGATTATTAGGCCAATCTTGCTGAATGACATGTTATGAAGGAAATGACTTCACCTGAGGGAAAAGGTGATGCAGGAAGCGCAAGTGGGCGGGAACTGTAAACACTGTCCCTGTCTCTTCGTAAGTAGATTCCCAGAATACTAAACGGAGTGAAGATGAGACATACCAAGAAAAATTGGAGTAATATTATTTTACGAACAACGTAAAATATAAAATAAAAGGGTCTCTTTATTTCGACGACGGTCGGAGGGAGCGTACAAGACGTGTGTGTGTGAAAAATCACCATCAGTTGTGTCTAATTATGAAGGAGAAAATATAAAAACAAGATTTTGGAATTCTAAGAGAGGATTTCATTTTGCGAAATGTGTCAATCGACGCATTTATTTAGAGGTTTGTATTTCCAAATTCAAGAGAATTCTAGCGACGGCAAATTTTTTAATTAGCTAAATGGGAGGAGATGAATTTTCCGTAGTTATTCAATGGAGTCGTCGCTGTGATACGAAACAACACACGAATGCAATGGAATCCGTGGGATGGACTGTGTTCACTACAAGGTTGCGATAATTAAACATTTGTGGGATGTCTAACGTTTGCCTCTTCTTCGTAAATAAGGAGAAGTTCTAACACAGCTGTTAATTGTATAAAAATGTTTCCGTATTTGTCGGTATTCGAACGTGCTTTGACGCCAGGGTCTGGAAACGATGGGAAGTTCTGGATTACCGGTCTTCTAAGAATCACCCGATGCGCATTTCGATAGGTTATTAATAATAATAATTATTCTTTGAACCCTGAGGGTAGTAGCTTGACTATCGAAATGCGTATTGGATGATTCTAAGAAGGTAATAGTCGCAGTGATTTCAACTTGATTACGGTCTTCTAATATGGTTCCAGGGTCATAATTCATATTAAATTCCGTGAATAGCTTTTAGAATATTTAATGCAATACGGGAGGCCAGAATACAAACGCATTCATTAATATTTTTGGCGTCCCGGGCTGGCTTGAAATTACATTGAAATCTTTCTCCTTGTGTAAGCAATTCTCGGTTTCCTGAAAAATAAATTTCCATTAAATTTGATCAGGCTAAACTTGCGTTTAACCGCATTCAGGTTCACTTTCTTAGACATTTTAAATGTATTCTGTATTTGATAATTTTGCTGCATTGTCTTATTGGCCATAGGCCTAAGAAATGACCAAAATCCATTCCGTTTACACAAATTACATTTAAAAACTTTTGCAAAGGCTAGAAAATTAATCACAGTGCATCCGCACTCTATTACTCATTCATAAGTGGAGCCGAACATAATAGTATAAAGACCTTCAATGTGGCGTGAACAAGTTAACTAAATGATTATATGCCCTCCACGGTGTTTACTGTCGTATGATATCAAAAAATTTCCAATACTGGGATTTTGGGATTGATGCTTTATACTTTTGTTAACGGATGGCGCTAGAGTTGTATTTCAGGTGGATTGCATTGCAGAATCAGTTTGATTTTACTAAGGGAAACATTTTATTTGATTGTGTAATACTTAATCTATTGAAGGATAAAACAGCAGTAGTAGGAACTAAGGAATATTTTTTGACATCTGATAATTATGCTGTTCCGTTAAAAAGTTAATTTCCATGCCCAAATACACAGCATAGGACTAGAGAGTCTGCTATCGTTGTGTAACACTGGCTGTCTTATATTTTACAAATGGTCAGTTTCTCAGACGAAAGGAGAGCCTTTGTTATTTTGGTCACTTTACAATGATGCAATTTGTATCAGATAGACAACTAGGGAATGATAGCAATTTTTACCACCAGTGGTAAGTGATCTCTCCATGACTATGCTCAGCGGACCACTGTTTAATTTGATTTGTTTACAAGATTTTTAATTTTCGGGATTTTTAATTTTAGATTATAGATTGAGGCGGAGGATTGGACGTAGCGGGTTGCAGTGTATCTGAGAAAGGGAAACATTCACCTTATAAGCAGAGCATCTTAAGTGGTATTTTTACCATTTGTTTCCTGAGAAAGAGACCGGAACCGAGGGGGAACAGCGTGGTAGTATCTTAAACGGGAGGTTATTTACGAGTTTTACTGTACATTTTTTAGCTGTTTATGTTTAATCATTCTGTTGATGACTTTGGCAGTACTGAATGCATTCGGAATGTTTAAAAAAATTATATTCTAAGACAAAATTATTTATTAAATGTGAATAAAAATATTGTTTGTTTTAACCTTCTTACTTGTTTTTTGCTAATTCTGGTATTATTTTACCATAGTCTAAAGATTAGCATCACGAAGACCAGATTGATAGTTTTATTTTTACTGATGCGAAATTGTTTTGGCTTATTTGCTGCTGTTGTCACCGGATTATGACGAAGTTTCACCAAGCCATCGTCATTATCCAGAGACAGAAGGACCCCGAATCGCATTATTCAGTTTACTTGTAACACGAATCACATTGTTATTTTAGCTACAAAAATGGTCCGTCATTCCTAGATGTAACGCAAACTGTTGAGATCAAGCCACTAAATTCAGTTATTTCGCAAGGTTTTGGATTTTGTACGTATTTGTGAACAAGATATCCAAAGAAACAGAAAAAATAGTGAGAAAGGCTCTCAGAAATTACTTCCCCTTTTAATTTATTCTTAAATATCTGAGGAACTCGTGCCTTTCATTACATTGTTTCATTCACCGGGAAAATTACCTTTCCTCACCATCGTCGATGTGAGGCCTCTGTAAAAGTCAGTATATGACGGCCCTCTTCATTTGCCCACAATAGATTATCTCTACCAATGAATTCAAACAAGCTATCACACGAAATTCTAGATACTAATACTTTTACACGACTTTAAGTAGTTTCAAGACATCTAATGTTTTTGCTATGTTAAAAATTCTTGTATTGTTAGTCGTTATTCAATTATATGCATTAGTTAGCCCGTTGATTTTTCAGCGTTGAAAATGGGAGGAGGCTGTAATAGTGCAGTTAATTCTATTTTTAAATAAGAGAATCTTACGTCTTTCATATAGATATGAGACTAAAGAATTTCGTTTTTTTATACCAGTCTCAAGTTCCTACGATTATTCTTTTTGAATTAATTTTGCGATTGAAATATAACTCACAATGAATTAAAATCAGCCTTATATGCATTCTTTTGGAACGCTTTGCCTCGTGTGAGTTCGTACCTGAGATCAAATAAAAGCATTCAAAGAAGCGGAGCGTAGACTTTTAATAATGTGTAAGTTTGCAAATTTTGTAACTATTGCTTAGAAAGACAGACGTAGACTGCCACACTCAATATTATTATAGCTGAATTTCCCGTTGATCCCATTGGGAAGAACATTTGATGAATAAAATACTAATTGCGACTTACCCGACTCTCACGAAAACAAAAGAGAGCCAGTGTAAAAATAAGTGGTGAATTACGTTATTAATTACTCGAAATGCTATGGTTATACACGGTATTAGACAATAATAGAAGTAGAGTTCATGCATCCCCTGCCACATGCCGAAAAGCGAACACGGATTCATACGTAAATTTGAATCTTTTCTACGCAAAGATAACTAGACTTCAGCTCTGCGGTAAATTGCGGCCCTTTAAGTCTCTGTCTAATTTGTGTCTTTGGCTAACATTAATAACAACAACTTTAATATAGTTTTCGCAAAATTTTCCTCGTTTCTCAGAAAAAGCGTTTAAAAATCAGCGTCAAAATTCATTAGCTCATCTCATCTAAAAGAAAATCTTGACGAGGGCACTCCGTTAAGAAATGTGACAGAAAAAAAGGAATAATAAACGTAGCCTAATTGGGATTCGAACCCGCGATTATAGAAGTTGAGTGCTCTAACCACTACACTGCGATGGATGTGCATTAATGTGCACGTTTAGCTAGTAAGTTTTGAAATTTGTATAAAATGACATAAATAATAAACTTTTCAGAAGGACAATGGTTAGAGCGAAAAAATCCTGTTCGGACTGGCTAGACTTATAGTATTTGGAAGGAGCAAAACTGCAGCTGAGCAGAAATGTGATTTTTCATTGAATCCGAGCGGAAATCGAAACGAAAAATACTAAGGTTCGACATCCTGATCGTGACTATAAACAGGAAGGGAATAACTGAAAGAGAAAGTGCGTAAAGCACAATGTCTGGTAATTTAATTCGTAGAGTATTTTTGTTTTATTTGACTTAATCGCTGACAATTTTTAAAATTTACTCAAAGACACGAATTTGTAGAAATGTAACTGGGATATCATTCGCGGTCGTGTTTCTCTGTCTATAAATACCATTACCAATGGAAATCCTCGTGCAAGCAGCGCATCCTCGTGTTTGACGCGTACCCTATTTTCTGAAGCTGATAATAAGGAAAATAGGTGGGCATGGTGCATGAGGAAATACTGGATGTATGACTCAACAGTAGAACTTGAAAGTGAAAAGAGTTTTTTTCCCTCGGCGAAATCCATTACACAGCAACATTTTCGATCGAATGTTGCATTTAATTTCACATTTTGAGAAATATTTTAGTGAGGCTAATATAAATGGGAAGGTGAGCCTTATGTAAATACTTAATGAAAAGGAATAGACGATTATCCGCTACAATATGCATCAGGATACGTGGTATAACCCGATTAGCCATGCGAAAACAGCGCCTTACGTTTGGTAGCGTTTTAACAAAGTTGTTTATGCTGATTGGCTTACAACTTATTTTAGAAGAAGGGTTTATACAAAGAGAGCCTCTTTTTTTGCTTAGTTTTATTCATTCTTCACTCTACAATGAAGCAGTTTTACAGATTAATTAAAGAAGAATAACGATTTTTTTAACAGTATCTCTCCGAGACTGCGCTCACCAATCCACAGAATACTCCTTTTCATTTTTTTCAATACTTCTTAAGATTGTGACTAAGGGAAACAACAAGAAGCAACTTTTTCATCTAATTTCTGCCCTGACAAAAAGTTGTAGAGAAGTTTGTATTGGCTCAGACGTTGGAATATAGATTGCTTTGCTGCGCGATATATTAATTTTATTCTCACAAAATTAGTCATTCAAAATAAGATGCCCTCAATGAACCTTTCTAAAGACAAGAAGGATAGCGATACAGATTGTAAAAATGTTTTGATCTATCGAATGTGGTGAACGGTCGCTATAGCGGATTGCATCTCCGCTTCTTAAGTGGGTGAGTGTTTCGTGGGATCGGAGAAGAGCGCGTCTTTTCTGATTGGAAATGAGTGGCGTCACTGCGCACCAGCGGGAATTAATATCCGATCCAAAAATAGAGTGTCGCAATCATCGGAGATCGATAGAGCCTCCGAGTGCGTTTCCGACGTCTTTCGACACTTCCTCCAGAGAAGGAGCCTCATTATTCCCCATTTCCACATGATATTCCATTTATATAGAATGGATTTAGATGTACCTGCGCGGGTACCAAAACCGTACGAATACCTGAGTCTTCCACAGACATTCCACTCTTTTCTTATCTTATCAATAATGCAGTATAATGTCTCGTCTAATGAGCTCTTGATCCATTTCACACTGAAAAAATATATTCACCACTTAAGACAGCCGATTATAAGGCGGTCCCTAAATGCACTTCAACGCGCCATCCCTCACCACAGACCGGAAATTGTTTACATCATTCTTCCTTAATCTGGTAAAAATTACTTCATTTTAGAGAGCATTTCGGTTTCTCTCCTTCGGCACGTTGAACCGTTTCTTTTTGCTCCTACCATCGTGAATTAATTCCTTCTGAATTTTTATTATTATTTATATTTTTCATGTACGCTATGTCACGTTACATTTTAGAATAAAACCTAATTGTTAATTGCAAGTCGTAGCTGTAGTGTTTATTGAACATTTTTCCAATTAGATTTGAGTCGATTGAGCATTATGGGGAACCGAAAATCAGAACGGAATAAATATCTGGTTTCGGTTAAAGGATTTTCGGTATTGGTTCGGTTTTCGATTCGATGCGTCTCAGATCGACTATACGTACTCATAAAGATATTCAGTGGTGACGGAATTTGTAACCTTATTTTAATTATTGATATATTATCCATGACATCCATCCTTCCGTCTTAGACCGTGTTTATTTTTCACGGAAGATGCTATTTTTCGTCGAAAGGTAACGATCGTGGTTCCCGTTTATTTTTGGGAAGGATAATCCGTAGACCGAGTTGGAATGGCCAAGAATAGAACTTTAAGGGTCTTTATTCGAGAAATACGATGGGCTAAAAGGGAACTTCATTTATTCCTTTTGCTCCCTCCTCAAATATTCTATTTTCCTCTTCCCACCTATTATTATCGTATCCTATATTCTTTTTTACCTTTGATTTTCCTTTCTCCGTCATAATTCAATCCATCCTTTTCTCGGAATATCTGGTTTCTGATGAGTACATTCGATCATCTTTTCGTCCTGTTATTTCACGAGTATATTCCTTAGTGTTTGATTTGTTTGATTATTGAGAATGTAAGATCGGAAAAAGGAATGGAAAACTCATAAAATATGGACTCGATCTATCATATTTCTTAGCACTTGAGAAAGAGGTTCCTTAAGATAAAAAAGAGACGGTTTTTCTGATGGATATAAATGTCATGAGTGTAAAGGGAAATTGCCTCAGTAACACTATTTAAACTAAGTTCTGTTACATAGGTTGGCAACTGATCGCTGTAAAGTTTTTTCAAGGATTCGAAGATGATAAACGGATTGTTCCTTACCCTTTACGCCAAATGAATATCCATAAATTCAAATATTTCTCTTAGGGTAGGTTTTAAATACATTTTTGACATATCAAAAGAGAATAAGTAAAAATATAAAAATCGGTTTACGAAACGAAGTTTTAAGTTCAGAAGCCAGAAGATAGTATAATCATCATTTTTAATATTTGAAAAAGTGCTTCGACGGTGGGATCTCGTGTGCCATTTATTGGTGTACATTAGAATCATACTTTCGCATGGAAAAAGAATGTTTTACGTGGAAATTAACAGTAATCAAAGACTTATCGGAAACTGCCACGGTAAAATATGTGTGTTTGTGCGTGCGTGTGTGTTTTTCGTGTATTGCATACAGGAGGTAGCAAAAGTCTTTATGGAATGACAGACCAATCAGTCCAACTGGCGTAGTGTGTAAAGAAAACTAAAAATGTTCGCGGACTGACTATCTGAAACACTTATGGGAGAAAGTGAGTTGTGTTAAAGATAGCCAACATGGATTTAGGAAAGGTTTCTCTTGGTGGTCACACTTGTTAGGACTACATTAAGATTTAATAGAGACGGAGATCAAAAGACGCCTTTGTGGAGGAATAAAAAAAGAAGTGAGAGTATGCGAAGCTCGAGTGCTAAAAGAACAAGAGTGGGATAGTTTGGAAGCCAAAATAATAAAATGCTATTATCAGTCTTGAATAAGTCGTCCATGGGAATGCCTGCCTTTAAGGAAATACTTGATCAAGGATTAATTGGACAGACTCGATCAGTTATACAAAGCAAGATTATAGTAATACAATAATTATAATATTACCATATTTAACATGATGATAAACGTCCACCAGTTCCCAATTATCAACACCCTCAAGTAATTAAAAATGTTCTCAATTTAACATCATTGAATTTCTGACGGTAGTATTTAACCGGTCTGGTAACGAACTCGGAGCCATTTTGTGGGATGCCATTGCATTTATGTTACGGATGTGAAGAATCTAGATAATCCAAAATTTCAAGTCCAAGTAAGATCGGGAAGGTCCTCTATTAAAATTTTGTATTACTCCTGCAAATCAAATGGAAGAAAACAAGTGGCGCTCTGGCGTCGAACCAAGGGTCATTAGGGAAATAGTGGAAATAGTTTATAAAATATATTTATCGTGGTGGCGTGGTCTTGGGGTATGTGTCATTTTAATCTATCTTCCTGATTAAACTTTTAGAAAGTGATATACACAGCATGTTGCTTAAAAGCTAATTTGTTGCTCTATAGCGCAGCATAAATGTTTTTTAGAAATAATTGACAGAGATCGAGCATTTGATGAATGAGTTAGAAAATCGTGGGATCTCAAATACCGGCAGATGTCAAATTAAGGGACACAGTTTTTTTTTAATTTTAACATTTTTGCAATTTTTATTGAGATTGTTATTACTGTGAAAATAGTACAGGTATTATAACAGATTCCTGATATTGCGCGTATCAACTTCCATAAATGTTTGAGCCTTCTCTGAATAAAACTTTTCTTATAGCATGTCGGAAAATGGAATAGGTACTTGTCTGAAAAACTACGAAAAATTTATTACGAGAGAACATTGCAATTCAGGGTAATGAAATTCAATGTATTGCAATGCAAGTATGATTTACTATAATTATTTAGAAAATACGGAATTAATAAAATCATAACTATATCTTCATAGAGAGGTTCGATATTCTAGGAAAGTTTTCAGCTTTCCATTTTCACGATGTTTTCAGCGATTTAAACGCGTGAAAATAAATGCTATCGAGAATAGCTGACCTCCTTCTAAATTGGTATCTTCTTTTCCATGGAATTCATCGACGAAATATACTTACAAATATTTTTCCTCAAGAACGTTAAAGTATACGTCCCAGCTTTTTAATTCCTCCTATTTTTATGCCATTTCACTATGTTATTCCTCGAACTTATTACTTCAGAGTGGCGTTCCTTTGTGTTGCTTTCCTTTCGTCCATTCCCAGTAATACGTCTGCTTATGGACGATGTAATTACAGGGCGATGGATTTTTTTCTTCCAAGATTATGGTTGTTCATCGCCCCGGGAGGAGTTCGCTCTTTTTTCCAGAAATAGCTTTTGGCAACTCAGCCATCGACGAGATCCTCTTGTTTGAGATTTTCTCTCGAACTCATGCATAAAATATACTCATGAAAATTCGCTGTCCGCATGTTCCGGCTATCGTCCTCGAATAAGATTTACCAAATAAGAAGCAAGCGAATGCTTAAATAACTACTGAGTTATTCTTACCGCTCCGGAATAGTGGGATAATGTATTTTGCTTTCTGACAAACGGCGCGTTTCTCCGCTATGTTTTCCCGCTTCGCATTTTTATCGCACTTCGTGAATTTCTGGATGAAATCCGATCGATCTCCATGGCAACGAGGCATCTTTATTGCATAATTTCCTTGTTTTCTCCTTTAACTATTTCGAAATGGCTGAAATTTATTTCTGGCTAACTCAGCCGTAAAAATATTGCCTTTTAGAATAATTCCAATTTTATTTGAAATTAAATCCCACTGCGTCTATGTTTGGTACCATTCGCCACCTAAGTGCTTCACTTTTTCTCTGCAGAGCATTTTTATTACCGTCCATTTTCGCTACTATCTATATTTGTTACAATTTCTTACGCCTAATATTTTTTAAAGGTAAGTATACCAATTGCTTACCATATATTCTTTTAAAATAACTTTTATCAATAAACATTTTTATACAGTATTTTTGCTACGTAATATTACCGAATTTTTAATTATATGACCCTGAATTTAGTAAAAATATTGCAAGCTGATCTATAAAAATATACAACGATTTGGATAGACTTATATCTAATCATAGGTTATTCCATATTCTTTTGTGGTAAACCTTTCTCTGGCAAAGAGCTACATTTTTAGTGAAGAAAAGTAAAGTTCCCAAATAACGACACTTTCTGGCCGCAGATGATCTCTAGCGAATCTTCTCGATTTCGTTCATCTTTTATTTTAGGCATCCTTTAATCTATTAATTTTTTGTGTCCGTTAATAATCTGCACGCACTCCGTCTCACGCGATTAATTCTTCACGTCATTCAATTCATATTCGAGGAGAAATAAATCACGTCCGTGTGAGAGCTCTGGCGCCAACGGGAATTGGCACAAGTGTTGAAGATTCATTCCGTGTTTCTGCCACTTTGACCGTCGAAACACATATTAACGCCGTTTAATGATGGGCAAATTGGATGGCCATCACGTACATGATACCATGATCTTTTATATATAGCTAACTCTCCGGATATACCTATATATATATATATATATATATATATATATATATATATATATATATATATATATATATATATACTAGCTATCATAGGTTCGATACCAGAATGTCCCAAAAATCGCAATTTTCCCATAAGAATGCATTGTGCGGATTTTTGAAAATTATTTTGAGGCACTTATGTGTAAGATAGAGGAAACCAAAATCTCAAAGACTAAAGTTGAGGTAGTCTTCTATATTACGAATGGAAGAAATGTTACAAAATGACCGTGAGTTCGACGCCAGGCTGGTGCGAAATTCTTCCATAAGAAATGCATTGCTGCAATTTTTGAAAATTTTTTTCAATGCTTTACCAATAAGCTGGAAAGATAAAACCCGGAATGGTGACGGAGGCGTTTGAAATCCTTCTTTCAAGAGGTGCGCCGTTTTCTCCAGTGATCCTTGGTTTGATGCAAGTGTCATTCCGATTCTACCATGCATTTCAAACGGGGAAAAAGGAATCTTATTTTAGGACCTTCCCGATAAGATATTGAATCGAAACTTTGGAAGAAGTCAGAATGGCAGATATCTAATATTATTTTGCTATTTTATCTCACGGAAGGGTCCTGAATTCGACGCTAGGTCTTTTGCGCGAATTTTCGCAATCTGTTTTGAGGCCGTTCTCGATGCGATAGAGCAATCATAATCACGGTGTTTGCAGATGAGATGGTCGCTCACAGTACCATAGGAAGAAATGTTACCAAATGACCCTGAGTTCGACGCCAAGTGGGTGCAAAATTCTCCAGTATATAATGCATGGCGGTCAATTTTTAATATTATTTTGAATGCATATCCGATAACCGGGAATGATATAAAATGGAATGTACATAGAGTCAATTCATATACGCTGTTCGCCGATCCTCTGACATTTCTTGGTTCGATGCCTGAGCGTCATTTCTATTCTACCATGTATTTCAAAGGGGGAAAGCGTAATCATATTTTAGGACCTTCGCGATAAGATATTGATTTGAAATTTTGGAACAGGTCAGAATGGCACTTATCTAATATTAATACGCAATTGTGTCGCACGATCGGGTCCTTTGTTAGACGCCAGGCGGTGTTTTGCGCAAAGTTTTGAACATTGTTTTGAGTCCTTTCTTGGTACGGTACTGCATTCAACTGATATAGTAGCTTGCAGTATGCAAGCAACTTTTACTCGTAATAGATAGAGTAGAGTTAGCTATATATAATAGATATACATGTACTCATCTGATAACTCACACAATCGCTGCAGCTATTGGCATGTTATGCACGTTGGCTGTGAGTTCGCAAATCTACGTGTGAGGTTAACATATCTGGTAAAAATGGCTTCATTTTAGAGTGACAAAAATTCTAAAATTCGATATCAGAGGAGAACGCTTTCTTTGCACAAAAAGCAGATTCTTAAAATATATGATAAGAAGA
Source organism: Pachydiplax longipennis (assembly GCA_036926295.1). Classification (NCBI taxonomy): domain Eukaryota; kingdom Metazoa; phylum Arthropoda; class Insecta; order Odonata; family Libellulidae; genus Pachydiplax; species Pachydiplax longipennis. Next base: position 3,691,175 of record JAVFKF010000004.1, read on the forward strand.
CAAGTAGTATTACACAAGAATAATCGTAATAGTTAAACAACACTCTGTGTATCCAAGGCAAGTAAAGCGCACGAAAGAAAAAGTGTAAAAATTAAAGAGCCTCCTTTCCTTTTTTATGATGTAATTATTTGTAATATACCGATTTCAATAATACCCTGCTCATAACGCGGTTTTTACTCGGTGAAAATGTCAGGTATTGCTTTATTTGTTGAAAATATTGCTTTGAAGGGATTTAAATCTTCCTTCATCAGTCATCCTCTTATCACTTTAAACCAGAGTTGTGCAACCTGAATGCGGTCCTCAACCGCGGCTCCTCTTGCGCTTATGGCGGAACTCGTTCACAGAGTCGCACAAAATAAAATTTCATGTTCAAAATACTTGAGCGTTGTATATCATATTAGTGGAAAGGAAGAAGTAATATGTGTGAAGATTAGCTAACTACTAGCTTTTTAGTTGTTTTGAAATTAATTGGTAACACTTTAAATTTTACAGAAATAAATTTTTTAATGAAAAATTTATTTCTGTTTCTTGATTACTTTACGAATATGTTAATATTAGTGAACAGTTAATTACAATATAGATGCCAATATAACAGTCAATTTATTTTTTTATATATCTCTGGTTAAAAAGTTTTCTTTTTTCTATTTAATTGGATCATGAATGAATCCTTTTATTATTTTTTCATCTTATCAATATCTATTCTTTCTTCAAACTAAACGTAACGTATACAGAGGTAAAAATATAGCTTCGATAAAACATGTTGTGTCATTTATCTGATTCGTTCTTTGGATACTCCTCTTTGTCTCCTAAGAAACATAGCTATGGATCTGTACGGATTCTTCTATGTGAAAATTTTGCACGAATAACTCAATTCATTCTAAAGAATAAAGAACACATCTGTCTTTATCACAGAATATCTTATGTTGCTCGACTATTGCATCGATCCTTTTGGTCAGTGTCAGGTGATGATAAAATGTTATTTTAACTGATTTCTTTACATTGAAACGGTATTTCACCTGATGATGGGTCGAAAACATGGTCGTGCAATAAAACATATTCTTTGGCAAAGTGTTCTTTTTATCACTCTTTAGAAGGGAGACCTTTCACAAAGTCGAGGCAGAATTATTAGATTCTATTTCGCTACTCCGTTGTAAACATGTAATTATTACATGAAAATAAATATTATGCAGGTTTGTATGTACACACAAACCTGCATAAATGTGTACACACAAACCCGTGTAACGTGCGAATCTCACCGTCAAGTCTAAACTGTTCGTCTTTTCTCATGGAATTTGGCAAATCAGTAATTTACAGATGGAATACCATATTATCGAGACCTTTAAGATTCTATTGACTTGTTATTAATAATGTAAGACAATCGATCGATCATAATGCGAATGCGTTTTCTGATTACTCACCGTCTGGGCGTTTGGTCCTCCGCTTGAAAGTCATCCTCCAGTTGGCCACCGGCGGTATAAGGAACCGTTCCATAGTACGCCACTTGCTTCCAGAGATCATCTCTCTTACAAAGAAATTACGCGTGCAAGGAAATAAAGTCCATGAAATTGGGAATGATTAATATATCGACTCGCTTTCCTTCGTTATATCTTCGCTGAGATAGCACTGAATCGTACTTTGCGCCTTAGGTTATCTGCAAACGTTTAGGATTCTGCAAAAACAGATCGCCAAGACTTCGCATTTGAAATCATATCTATGATACACCTTCTCGGGTTGCAATAGAATCACTGCGTGTGTATGTAGAACCTACATACACTCGCAGTGATTGTCTACATGTATACAGTCTACATTGTATATGTCTTATTTAGCCGCTCAGCCAAAATGAAAACAATAATATCGAAGAAGATGAGAAGCCTGCCTATTAGTTATTTGCAAATCGTGCTTTTTCAGTTCTAATTAAATTGATATTCGATGCGATACGTAATCCTTTGTATGTCACTGGATCCGGCTCTTAGCTCCGGATCCATACAGTTAGGTTTCTATTAGTAACTTTTATTTTAATATTGTCGTATTTTCCTATGTTTTAGGGTATTCATAATAACAAAATAAATTCGTTTTTTGTTTCGGTGCAGTGCAGATATTTTTTATGTATTAGCTTAATTTTCATCGTTGGCCAAAGAAATAAAAGTTATTTACCTGATAAAGTGTACCTGCAAACATAAAAACATCAATTAAAATGTAAGTTAATGTGGTGAAATGAAAATCTTTCCATGATTTTATTTCACTATATTGTTCAGATTTCAAAATTGAAAATTCCTAATTCATACATTGGGCTAGTACACAATTTCTCATGGATGATCTGATACCACTACAAATAAAGTGCCGGAAATAAACGCTCAACTCTATCATTTGTCAAAGGTAAATGCCTCCTAAATTCGATCAACTCGTATGGACCAATCATACTGACGTACAAAAATCTTAATTATCTTTTAGAAACATTGCGCATGATTCAAGGTCCGTATTATTGAGGCTCAGCGGGCCTCTTTCTCTATGCCTTGAGTCTAATGGAAGTTAAGGCTAGGATATTTTTGGTCCAAAATGAATGTGTTATTCTGTTTAAATTTCTACTGACAGTGGCACCTCCAACTTACGAAGCGCTCAACGTATTAAAATTTTAACATGAGAACTTTTTTTCGTACTCCATTATGACCTCGAGATACGAACTCAGAATATGAACCGCTGTGCTTAAATAATCTTGAGTACTGTGGTATACATAGACCAGGGCTTCTTACAGCATAAAATTTTTCCAGAATCCAACTCCCCCTGCCACACGCCGAAAGGCGGCTTGCAGGGTACTTATGTAGATGTAGATGAACTTTATATCTGATTTGACAAAATTTACGAAAATTTACGCTAATTGACAGAATTTACCTGCATCACCATTATCGTTCTCTATTAGAAAACTAAAAATAGAAAATGTAATCCCTACGAGATTTTATTTTACATAGATTAACAAGCTGTGGAGGTAGTTTTTAAAGAGAGGGACTTGCTACTCGCACTAGGCTTATCTTTTCATTTTATGCTCAATATTTAAGCCGATTTTCTAACAATGTGCCAAAAATTTACGTAGGAAAGATCCCGTAAAACTAAGAATCTGATCAATAAATTTATTTGTATTATTGTATACAAACATTTTTTTCAAGATTTCCATGACAAAACGGAGTAATTGATTTAGCTGAGGATGCAATGGCTTTGGATACTCCCATGTGGAACGAATTTAGTTAGTAAATTTTAAAAATTTCGCACCTCGTGCTTGTATGAATGATTGATTGCGAGAGTGAGGTTATATGTAATTCATTTGGATGCTATTCATCGTTAATAATAGATAAAATACGTGTATTTTTCTGATTCTAATGAAGGTATATTTTCTCTTTCTTCATGTGAGTAACAACAAGTGTTTGGAAATCTTAAGGAAAGGTATGCCTTAAAAACAAGATTAAAGTATAATTGAAGGTCGATATCCTCATTATCTATCCTGGTTTTTAGAATCAAACATTATATTTATGTGTTTATCAATGCGAAATTGTTTACCGACTCCTCCTGTTGCCATCATGACCTGTGGTTAAGGCACAATCTGTTGGTCTTTTACTAATCGGTTGCTATAGGATATGAAATGAATTATATGAAATCGTTGGTAGTTGTCTGCTTCCCTGATTTTTCTCTCAGTATCTGATCGGCCTTTGTAACACGGCGAGCAAATAATATTTGCTACGCCTTTCTGAGCGCAACACTATGAACTACAGTTTTTCTAGGTTAAGATAATTTTCTGGGAATCGAGCGAAAATCGGGCTATAAGCGGGATAGTGTTACAATCGGTGTATTAAAAATTAAAAAAAATTGTCTTCTGCTTTAAAAAACAAAAAGAAAGGGTATAATTTTTTCTTTAATTTTTCGATAAGTTATCTACCCCTTATGAACGAAATGGGATTTTATTTATTTTACTGTACTTGCTGTAGATATGTACAGAGGCCGCGAACTGCCGTTTTGTAATACTGTTAACATTCTCGCCATATTTTTTGAGGATGGACTGTTTTTCAGAAAACGCGATTCTCTTCCTTTGTTACTTTGGTCATTTTACAAGTAATTTTTATCAGAAAGACAATTAAGGAAGAATAATGTAAATAGTATTCGGTCTGTCGACTGATGATTGGCAGTGCATCTAGGGACGAGGCTTTAGAAGCGGTTAAGGGGAACACGTGTTTAGGGTGAAAGGGACTGCGTATTATGCAGAATTGCGTTTTGAGTGGAAGAATTATAAACGGGTTTTTCTGAAATTGGAAACGAGGTTATACCTACATATGCGTTCAGAAAATCTTGTCTCGTCCCTAATAATTGCTACAATGAATGTACTAAGTCTGATATTAATTTTATGAGTGAAATATATTAGCCGTATCTTCCCTTCCATCAGTATTCCTCCGGATGGCCAAGTGAGGAACGCGATCGCCCTCTGTGAAAGCGGAGTTCGTTCCCCGGATAGTTCTAGCATTTAACGATGTTTACCCAACATTGTGATGAATGAATAGATTGCTGGTCTAACTCAGCGAAGTGGGAGTCTATGCACTGACATGTGTTCCCTGGCTAGATCATGTCACTCAAAGGGACTGTTTTTTATTAAGAGTCTTATTTATTACAGCCAAATCAATATTTTGTGTTTAGCGAAGTCGATGAAAATTTAGAAACCTTAATCTTAGTTTATTTTTTGTGTTTTGTTTTTCCTAATTCTTCTTAATTTTTGTCGAAAATAATGCTTGAATTAATTCACCTTTTCAACATGTTTTCGCCATTTTGAAATTTATTTACATCGCCCGTTCAAAAGACAAAGTATTAAATATATTTTCCTTACTTTCATTAATTAGGTTTTATAAATCACAAAGTAGATTTTCTCTGTGCACTTTTTCTTAAAAAACTTTCGAAAACTATATTAGAAAACAAATCAACTCATTAAATGAAATTGAAATCTCCTCCTAAAATTTGAAGTTAACGGTGTGTTCAATTAGTATGTGTTGGGACGAAATCTTGACTGCTTATAATGTTTAAATTTAGAATGTCACAAAGTGATTTCTTCTATCTTTTTCCTAAATGAATATTCTTTCTGAAGCAGTCTGTTCCCAAATGCATCAAGAGGCTGTATAACTTGCGCTGATTCACCCTATGCTGAGACAATCGGAAACAAGGATGTCTTTGGGCGTTTTCCTCAACTAGATTGCCGATAAATCTGTGTTCATTCTCGATATGTGTGCGAATTGAGTTCGCTGCTATTATTTTGTACCTTCCGCTTTCACCTCGTTCTATAGTGGTCCGCTCTGAATTCTGTCCTCACTAATTTAAAAGTATGCGATGTGACTCATCCATTTGTTGCGAATTAATTAGGGAATATTGCGGTGTTTCAGAATCACCACAAGAATCCGGAAAATGCGAATATTGAATAGGGGCGCGCCGAGAGCCCATTGAATTGAATTGTAGTAGGAATTTAAAATATCCTTTTAAAAGATTTATACATTATTGAAAAGTATATATGTATGTATAACAAAAGTATTCATTGTTTAAAAGTCGAAAGGTGAAGTATCAGTGACCATTGGCAGTAATTGTGAATTCAATACTTATTCTGACCAAACCAAAAGATTATATATAAAAGAAAGAAAAGTTGAATTGAAATAAAAGATTCAAAAGGTTAACCCAAACCCATCGAAAGTGACAGAAATAAGGAAAGAAGAACAAGATCACTTATACATGCTACCAAAGGATTTAATAAGAACGACCTATCGCATAGAGTTACGTGTAACTGTTTATATTCCTCTTTCATTATGAAGAGATACCACAAAGTAGAGTCTAGATTTCTGGATTTTGACAAAAGGAGCTTACTTTTCTCTTCTTCTTGATGCTCCAATTTGGTTCCACATGAAGTAGGATTGCAATCAGAGTTAGAGATGGTCTGAGCATCACGTTTCGTTAGAGGAGATTTCAGGTTCGACAATAGCTCAGATTCATCGGTTTTTCACGAAGTAGATTTCTGGGTAATTCCAGTAAATAACGAGCACGAACTCCGAGAAGCATCGACGAAGGTTCACAAAAAATTAATCGCTAAAGCAGATAGTTATTCGATGTCGTTCTCTCCACCGAACATTAGAGAAAGTCGATGGGTCGTGATGTTGATACATCGTACCATAATTAGGGATCTTTGAGTTGATACCCTTCCATGCGCCGCAGGCGGATGATGGGTAAACATTAACTCTGAGTTAGATGTTGTTTTTCAGCTCATAGATATAAATTACGAGATGAGCTATCATCCCTATAAAAGCAGCATTCACATTCAAATGTTAAAACGTTCTCCAGTAAGATAAAATCTTTCAAACAAAATTCAGTAATTTCCGTCCCAATTTCGCCTTAAATAAAATTGTATGAATGCATGTATGTATAATTAAGCGTTATTGAAATTCAATAGTTATAAATAGTTCACATAATAAGATATTAATCTATACGAGTAAAATTTGCTTGCATACTGCAAGCTATCAGTTGAATGCAGTATCGTACAAGAAAGGCCTCAAAACAATGTTGAAAACTTCGCGCAAAAGACCGCCTGGCGTCGAACTAAGGACCCTTTCCTGAGACACAATTGCATATTAAGATTAGATAAGTACCATTCTGACCTGTTCCAAAGTTTCAATTCAATATCTATCGGGAAGGTCCTAAAATATGATTACGCTTTCCCCCTTTGAAATACGAGGTAGAATAGAAATGACGCTCAGGCATCGAACCAAGAAATGTCAGAGGAACGACGAACAGCGTATATGAAACATATGGCATGCCTCTTTGTGCATCCAATATTATATCATTCCCGGTTATCGGATAAGCTTTAAAAGTAATTGTCAAAATTGACCGCCATGCATTTTATACCAGAGAATTTTGCTACCACTTGGCGTCGAACTCACGGTCAATTGATAACATTTCTTCAGTAGGTACAATAGATAACCACGACATTTCCAACCTCTGTGATTCTATCGCTCCGAGAAAGAACTCAAAACAATTTTCGAAAATTCGCGTGACAGACCGCCAGGTGTCGAACACAGGACCCGTTCGTGAGAGACAATGGCATACGAATGTTAGATAAGTGCCATTCTGACTTGTTCCAAACTTTCCATTCAATATCTTATAGGCAAGGTCCTAAAATAAGATTCCTTTTTCACCGTTTGAAATGCATGGTAGAATCGGAATGACACTCTTGCACCGAACCAAGGACCACTAGAGAAACGGTGAGCCTCATGAAAGAATGTTTTCAAACGCCTCTGCCGCCATTCCGAGTTTTATCGTTCCAGATTATTGGGAAGGCATTAAAAAAATTTTCAAAAATTGCAGCAATGCATTTCTTATGGAAGAATTTCGCACCCTCCTTGAGTCGAACACACGGTCATTTTGTACCATTACTTCAATTCGTATTATAGAAGACTACCTCAACTTCAACCTCCGAGATTTTGGTTCCTCTATCTTAAGGATAAGTGCCTCAAAAAAATTTTTCAAAAATCCGCGCAATGCATTCTTACGAGAAAATTGCGATTTTTGGGACATTCTGGTATCGAACCCATGACACCTAGCGTCAATGTCTGAATTATTCTGGCATCTACAGGGTGGGACCAGTACGTCGTGAAAATCTGACGTCGACGGCGCTTGTGGAACATGGTCAGAATTGGTATCCCCTATAAATATCTATATACGAGTAAAAGTTGCTTGCATACTGCAAGCTATCAGTTGAATGCAGTATCGTACCAAGAAAGGCCTGAAACAATGTTCAAAATTTCGCGCAAATGACCGCATGGCGTCGAATATCTATATAATAGAGATATACCTATTACGAATGGAAGAAATGTTACAAAATGACCGTGAGTTCGACGCCAGGTGGATGCAAAATTCTTCCATAAGAAATGCATTGCTGCAATTTTTGAAATTTTTTTTAATTGCCTTCCCAATAATCTGGAACGATAAAACTCGGAATGGCGGCAGAGGCGTTTGAAAACATTCTTTCATGAGGCTCACCGTTTCTCTAGTGGTCCTTGGTTCGATGCAAGAGCGTCATTCCGATTCTACCATGCATTTCAAACGGGGAAAACGGAATCTTATTTTGGGACCTTCCCGATAAGATATTGAATCGAAACTTTGGAATTAGTGAGAATGGCACTCATCTAATATTAATTTGCTATTCCCTCTCACAGAAAGGTCCTGAGTTCGACCCTAGGCGGTCTTTTACGCGAATTTTTGCAATCTGTTTTGAGGCATTACTTGGTACGATACTGTATTCAACGGATAGCTTGCAGTATGGAAGCAACTTTTGCTCATATATATAGGTATATCCGGAGAGTTAGCTATGTATAATAGATATATATATATATATATATATATATATATATATATATATATATATATATATATATATATATATATATATAATAGATATTACTAGTACCAAAATTAGAAGATTGAATTTTACATGAAAACGAATTGAGGTAATTGAGGTTCCACTGTTTTATTTGGTCACATAATTCAATTCCACTTACCTTACTTGTTGAGGATATTTTTTTCTGGAAATGTGTTACTTTTCTTTTGTGGAAGAGAGAATTATGCTCGCACACTGCGGTATAGTTGATCGCGTTTTTGCGACACATACGTTTTGATGTTGTACAAATGTAAAAGTCTTTTTCGTATTCAATGACGTACATATTAAATATGACCACGTTGATGTGATGGCTCATATAGTAGCTCCTTCGGGATTAGGGATAAAATTCGTTTGTAAATCACCTACCGCTAACTAAGAAAATAGTGAGGACATAGTGAGACTCGTGGTGATGTGAAGCGCATTACATCCGGATTGTAATGCATTACTTCGGCTGACGAAGATAGTTCTTTCCGGTTTTACCATAGCCGACGTTCGATTCGGTCCCCACTCGTAAAAGATAGACAGAGCCTCAAATATCTTTTACAATGCGTTCGCTTTGGTATTTTCACAATTTTTGCTCGCCCACGCTCACACTCGATCCAACGAAAATCTTCGTAGGCCGAATAGTTCATTAGCGGGGTAACGATTTGCATATGAAATGGAGTATTTGTGAGGGAATCCGATGATTTAAGAGGAGCGGAGAAGAATGCGAATTCTTAAGCTGTGAGGCGAAATAGTTCAAACGACACATTGACGTCATCGTTGTTGCGGACTGACTCCGCTCACCCAATGAAATAAAGATAAGAGAAGGTGCGGCTATCAAAAGGAATATATATATATATAAATATATATATATATATATATATATATATATATATATATATATATATTGTGTATATATGCAGATATTTTTGTGATGGAAGTCGGCGATGTCGTAGGAGCTCCATTGAACCTTAGAGAAAGTAAGGAAAGTAAACTAGAGTTAACATCCAAAAAAGGGAAACCAAGGGTAACTTTGCACATTAGAGCGTGCACCCAGAAAAATCGCAAGGAAAAAACGGATTTGAAAAAATATTGACAGGACAGGGAATCGAACCCGAGATGTTTATCTTCCTGATAGGCTGCTTTACTCAATTGAGCTATCCGACCGGAGCGTATTCTTATACCGTTTTGTGAACTTTATAGGCAGTAGCCCTCTTTTTAGAAGATCCCGGGTTCGTCAGACATCGTTTCAATTCCGTTTTCCTTGCAATTTTTACGGGTACACACCTTAACGTGCATAGTTACTCTAGCCTATTTTCTTATTTTGTAACTTCCACAATAGTCTTAATTCTACATGTTTCGTAAACTTATTCACATCTTATAAATGACTGAATTCAGTTGACACCTGATGATGTCAACACATTGAAACATTTCGAATTAAAGCTCTTTTGTGGAATTTACAGTGTTTTTCTTTGGTTGCTGTAAAATTCAATGAGGTCACGATTTACCATTTTCTTTTCTATTAGAGATCTTTAAATTAAATGTCACTTATCTTATCATCAAAAACACCAACTAATGACGAATTATTTTTCTGTAAGAAAAGGAGTTTGGGTAGTTGATAATTCTTTTAGGTCAGGCTCAAAAGAAAGGCGCTGAAGCTTGTAAATCATAATATCATGTACTAATTTGAAAACAAACGGAAGAAAGTAAGGTAACTCAGTTTTTCGAAGCAAGAAAAAGACACTATAGGATATTAAGTTCCGATTTTTATTTGGAAAGGAAAATAATTTGCAGACCTGTGGTTTTGTCGCGAAAGAAAATACTATTAAGCCTTTTTTCGTGCGACTCGAGTATGAATTCAATCTCTTCCAATTAACGAAAAATTCATATCAATAACATGTTCCTTTAAAAATTTACAGCCCTTCAAAATGACCCATGGTAGCAGTTTTTGCAAATATTCCGAAATTTTAAAAAATTATATCTTTCCGAATAAAAATTGAGATGGAAACTTAGGCATAAAGGGCTTCCGAGGGAAAATGTTCATATCTTAAAAAAATAGAGATTTATTTGTGACCAATTTTCGCAATTGGCCCGTGCCGTTTTCAAATAGAGAAATCTCCAAGTCTTTCTCATTCAGATCTACGAAATACAGCCAAACCTCATTAATATGTGGATTCACTCTACGCCATGGTTGCAAGCATTGCTGCGTGTGAAGTATAATCGGGCGAAATATTTTAAGTTTTGGTGTTACCCCGTTGTCTTTCTTTATGCAACTACAAATATTGTTCATTTACCTTGATTTAGATAGATTTAGTTCTTGAAAATACAACATTGACTGAATACAAGGCGGCAATGACTGAATACTAAAGAATGCTAATGAATACCAACTGAATTCAGTTTTTGTCCCTGGCTTTGTTGATTGTCATGGTAAAAGTAAGTTCCTATGGCAACTGATTTGGTCTTAATGTAAAGGGAAGGTCAGGTTCACTGGATGCAGGAATAACTCTTAATACTACGGCAGCGTTAAAAGGTCCAGTTCCTTAAAAACGAAAAGGTATCTTCTTAATTTGCTTAACTTGCCGCAACTGTAGATAACTTGAGAGTTTGCAAACATATTGTTGCGTCATACTGTTTGCTTTTTTGTTACAATTTTATAATAGTCTGATTTTTGTACAAAGAGACGTTCTACTCTGTTACATAATTTTGGTAACCTTTCAAAAGCAATTTTGCAGAAGGAAAATTAGTGGGACGGAGGGAGGGTTGTGGTACATCTGGAGAGCGTTTTAAGCGGTATTTTTACCATGTACTTGGTGTGAAAGGTCGTGATAAAATAGTGCATTAAGTGGGAGCTTTACAAACTGGATTTACTACAGATGCTATAACAAGTCGATTCAAGAAATCATATTTTCCATGAAAGAATAGAGGAAGCAGAGTCATGCATCCCCTGCCACACGCTGCAAGGCGGCTTAAAGGTTACAAATGTAGATCGATTTCCGGGGAAATCCCGGATTCGCTGATCGATGATAAAATTTAATTTTAATGCCATTGGTGACATGGAATAAACTTACACCGAACTTGCATATTTATTTATTTACAAAGATTTCCGCGAGATTCTTATCTGATGGTGTTGAGTTTCCCAATCAGTCCGTCTATCGCAGCCGTCGATGAACTAAATATAGCACAACCATTCCTATGGCGATACATCTTTCTTAATTTCCATCGAATTCCTCATCTAATGCGTTTGCGAAATGCGCTTCCTCTTAGAAAAACAACGATCGGAAGTCGAAATGGTAATCACGGCAAAGTCGTTCGCTGTGCTTTGAAATCACACAGGTAGTCGTGTTTTTCAAAGACTGCCGATAGATGGCATCAACGACTAATCCCGCCACTTCCTCTTTGCGGAGGATTAGAGTCCATCATGTTTCTTTTCCTTATTGCGTTTAAAGTCCGCAAAGCACTTAGAGGGAGATATCTCAAATTCAACAAAATAGTAATACAAAAATAAATACCTTAGACAGCTACATAATAGAGTTAATTAATCCGCTAGCAAAGTTATTACAAAATATTTTACATTAATTGAATGACAAAGTACTACACCTTAAAGAGTCAAACATTATTGTTATTACAGAACATATAACGATTTTCTACATCAGATACTATAATTGTAAAATTACCTCCTTGCTACAACAATATAATATTACAATATTTCTGACTCCTAGTAAGGGCTATACAATGTTTTTATACTAATATCTCCCTTACAAATAATGCATATTCTACTTATCTCACTCGGTGAAAATTTACTAATATCAGCAACGTTAATACCATACTATTTTACGCTGATGAATTGACGCAGTTATACATCTAACATAAGGCAACAGTATTGATGTTACAGGACGTATATCATCTACAGCAACCTATATTTACAATGCATATATCATCTACCTACTACTTTAGGCTATTGATAAAAGTTGTCTATTATTCAATCCGTTTTAGCCATCCCATTATCACATTTATGGTTTTACAAGTTATATTTATTATTTAATCCGTTTTTAACGATCATGATGCTAGTCCAACTCGTGCTTATATTTTGAAATTAATTTCTTCTGAAGTTTAGAATACTACTGAATAATCGCTCTGGCATAGCAACGTGGAATTCACTGTTTTACCTTTAAGATTCTGATTTTAAATAAATAGCTAAGACTGCCTGACATCTTCAGTTCAGCTTCTCTTCTTTTTTCAAATTTTCTCGACTAATATGAAGAGGATATTACCATAATCAAAGGAGAATGCAGCTAAGCAAGACGAATCGCGAAAAGAAAGTGTACGAAAAGGGAAAGAAACAGAAAAATATCACAAGTTCATTTAACAAGTTTTGATATTATTTATTTATAATTTATTTTCGACTGACTCAGGGTAAAAGATGTTGGAAGATTATATATATATATATAATGATATATACATGATATAATATTATATATATATATATATATATATATATATATATATATATATATATATATATATATATATATATATATATATATAATATTATATCATGTTATCACAAAACGATGATAATAGTAATATTTCTAGAATCTTTTGCGACATTGTATGAATATACCAATTCAAACAGTAACTTTACCCTGACATTCTCTTCACGAATTCCATGCTCCTTCCGTATCGTTGTGCAATCGCGATTAGTAAATCACGTCCCAATCGTTTTTCAAATTTGAAAAAATTTCCGACTCCGTAAGAAACCTTCCCATGATATATATTCGTGCGCAAAAGAAAGAAAGAGAGCTCCGGAAGTCGACGGTTTGTTTTCTCGTCACGAGTTTAGCCTCCCGTTTAGTTTAGCGTCACGCTTTTAGCCATTCTGACCAATGCCTTCGAAACTGCCGGATCGCGAGTATTATCAACGCCCAAGGGCGTGTTTACATACTTCAGATGTCTAAACCATTTATTCTAAGGACGCATTACTGAGGGTCTGTGATTCATATTTTTAATCGCTCCCCAAGAGTCCTGATTGCCGACTCTTCCACTGGCTTTTAATTATTTTAGGCGTTAGTCATTTAGTAACTGCTTGTTTCCATTTTTGAACTTTTATTACATGCATGATTTCCCTTCCTCAGGGCAGGTAATTACCCTGATGTCCGGAAAAAGGAGTATTTGTCCTCTGTAATTTTAAAACTTTGGGCTTCTATCCGGATTTTTCTCCCTTGCGGTTCTCAAATCATCAAATAAAGGAGAATTATTCTATAGAAGGAATATAAATTTTCGACTTGACGAACTGTATGCGAAAATAAAAATCGTTATATCTTATTTCTAAATATCCGTTATAGCATTTGCAAGTCAATATTCTCTTAGGAAAAGTTCATGGAAAAAAATTTGAATGAAATGTTACGAATTAATGTTATTTCTAAACATTTGTTTTCGGTGACCAGCGCTTTTCTCCCTTCACAAAACATATAAATGATACTCCATTTAATAGAGAAAGTTTCCCACGTTCTGCTAATAATTGACCAACGAATGAAATATGAACCATCTGGTCAAAAATCGAGCCAAATTTGAATATGCCATTACTGGGCGCTTATATATCGATATCTATCAATACAAGCGAGGAAACGGACACTGATACAAATTAAGTTGTGTTGATTTTGTATTTGAGTATTCCTTTGTAGTGATTAGAGTGTTTGTTGAAATGTACTTTGGATATCCGTCTGCGAAATTTTCGCAATAGTTATATTATGTCAAATAGTAAAAGATGTACCTGTAGAATCGAGATTCCATCGAAGTTTCCGAATTCCGAAAAATATGATAATAACAGAATATTAAATTCACAGTATATGGGAGACATTCGATACAGAAAAAAAGCAGCAAAATCATCGAGTGCATTTCAAATAATTTCCTTACTGTCACCTTATCTTGTTACATTCAACATGAAACCAGAAGTTAATTCATGGGAAGATGAAGTATTTCAGCGTATTCAGGACATAAAGCAATTTTTTTTACAAGATCTACTTGAAAGAGCCGAATTGAATATACAGACATGTGATCTAGCATTTTTCTTGGAGCTGATTCCTTTCTTACACAGTAAGACCTCTTCTAATGGACACCCTTCCTAAGCAGGTTAATGATATCCCAATCAGAAGTATTACAATATATGAGAATTTAATAGACACCCCTCTTCAGCGGACATCCCTCAGCAACGGTCAGTCAGAAAGGTCCCCAGACTGTCCCTAGGTGTCCCTGTATTGTCTCTCTGTATCAGTTATTACTTTTCTAGCAGAGCGCCTTCACGTAGAAATGAATGCCAACACTTGTCGAGACATGGAATCGGGGAATTATTTCCAACGTATTAAAGCAATCTCAATATGGGGTCATACGTAATTTTTAAGCGGTTTACAATTATAATTACCTTGACAAATTTAAATACTTGGTAGCGTTCTTTAAAACGTGCCGAAAATTTCATCTAAATAAAATTTCCTACTGAAAATGGAATTCATAAATTCAAAAACTTGAAACCTTACCGTCTTTTGATGGAAATAAATTTCGAATCCAAAGACCAATATATTCTATGCTGTTCTTATTTGATATAAATAAACCTTAGGACATATTCGAGGAAATAGTCATACATAATACTCATTAAATTAGTTTTGTAGATTAAACTAAATTCATATTCGTTTATCAAATTAGGGTGATTTACACATATTAATGTTTAATTAATAACATTTGAGGGCACTATCGAGTGATATAATACTGCAGGGCCTTTTCCGAAATTCGAAATTTCTAATCGAATTATTTCTGTATTCGACAACAATGTCGAACCAAATCGACATCTTCAAGACTCAAATAGTATCAAATTAAGTATGAATTTAAGTGTTGTAAAATTGTTTTCGTTTCTTTTCTTGTTTCGTTTTTCAGTTTAGTATATGAAATTAATGTGGCGCATTTCACTAAAGTGCACTACTAACCATAACTATTTAAATAATCAACGTGACTATAGTTACGAAATAATATTTAATCAAAAATTTGTTTATTATAAATTTTTAATGCTTTAAGCGGATGACGGCAATAAGCAGGAGACGAACAAAATGTGAGCTCCATTTTACCCTAGGAATTTTGTAGATAAAAATGGATAAAGTATCATGTATCGAATCCAATATTGAGTATTTCAGAATTCGAAGTTAGCGTAATTTAGTGAATCAGATTTTCTGAATTCTATACGAAAGAAAAAGTTAAGTCGCCAATCACTGACATATAGCAAATTTAAAGGTCGAAACAAACTTCGTAACTGCTAGACAAATTTCAGTCCATTTCATAAAATTTTTATCTTTCTTTTTCGAGTCAATCCTAATTATTTATCTTACTAAATATAAATTACTGATGAAATATTAACTACTTTTTGTGAAGAGATATGAGCTGTGTATAACAAAGTTTCGTGTATTTGATTGAAGATATAGCGGTGGGAAAATAAGGCACGTTTTGGTTTTTTCATTTCGCTGTTGAATTTGAGGAGAGCGCTCAAAATGGAATTATAATTAGGCACTGGACGGTTTAAACTGGTTAATTATAAGGTAATAAATGGAAATGCATCGTGTATCGATTCAATTCAATTGAACGATCGAAAGTTAATAAATTCGTACCGTTACAAGTAATAGCAATGGTAATTTTTGTTGTACGAGATTCAGCAATATTATGTCGGGGACCTAGGTTTTAGCATCCCTTCGTTTTTTATTTTATCTGTCTTTTCTTAAACAAGTTAAATTGACTTAACGTGAGATGGCGTGCACTAAGGAAAAATCCCAAGGAAGAATAGACTGTTGATGCTTTTCAGGAGACTTAGGCATGAGGTAGGTTAATAGTCAAAGCAACCAACCGGCATTTGGGAGACCTGGGTTCTAATCTCGCTTCCGTCGGAATTTTTTCATGTCTGTTCTTCTCTGAGACTTTTCTTTTCCAAATGATTCCTATTTGCGATATTTCCTTTGCTGACATTGCTGTGACTGATTATTTCATAATTGGTTCTACCAGGCGAAAATTCGTCATACCGTTCACGTACAGTTGAATTGAAAGTTTATGGCCCCTGTATAGAAGCTATTTTCAAGTTCAGACTAGTCTACCTTCAAGAAATGCTGATGATCTGGGGGTTTGGGTGGCTTAAATCAGATAGCAGTGTATCGCAACGTATGTTTGAAAGTCAGACGTACAGAACCTTTCTCTACTGATCTTCTGCACAGACAGGGGCAATAAGCATTCAATTTCACTGTAAAAGGTTTGTAAACAAAACATTGTTTTCCTCGGAAATAAGTACCGCCCGAAGCGGTGTAGACGACGTGGTAGTGATGACGTTGGAGTAAGGGAAAGTGTCCCAATGTTTTCGAGTTAAGTACGCCGTCAGTTGACAACGAATATTTATGGATACCAGATTCTCACAGATTTGAAACATCTGTTTGAGTGCTGAGATACGTCTCCACGCTTAATGTTGAGTTACTGCATTATTCACTGTGTATTTTTAGACTTTGGAATGGCATTTATTGCTCTTCTAAAAGCTCCCTTAATCCGCTCATTCTATTCTAATATTTTTATGAATTGAGTCTATTGCAAATTGCTTGTTTTCCATATGGTCACGAAATTACGTTCAGTTAATCATGATTATCGACTGAACTGGTTAAACTGACAGAATTACTTGAACCTAACCGTAATATTTTTCGTTCAACGAAAAATACAAATATCGGATTAGTTCCGGTTTCGAACCTTCTGCCTATGTCGAAACGGTTCGAACAGATTTTAACACTCCGACCATTTTAATATCCTTTTTGAAAATTCGTTTAATCGCTTCTTTTTCATTTACGCTAAATTACACTATCTTTAGAATAAAATTTAGTTATTGTAAGTTGCAAGTCTAATTTGCTTATATTTAGTTATTTCCTCTAATTACACTTAAAATGCGAACCAAAATTGGAATGGAATAAATATCGCTTTTCAGCGTTGGCTCAGGAATTGATTGTTTTCGTTTCAATTTCGGTTTTCACTCCGATAATCGGTTTTGGTGCTCTATTAGGTTCCGGTTCAAGTCCACTATTTATCCCGCTAATGAATTGTTTGGAGATTTTTGTCGGTGTAAATCGTAACTGAGGATGCATGTGTAGAAGTGCTCAAAATAGTAAATAAAACAAATTTTACCAGAAATACCAATCTTACATTCTTCGGTAAAATAATTTTGCATTTCTGGTCCACTCTTGCGCATAATTAAAAAGCTGGAATTTATCCCCCTCGGATCGGAAGCAATGGAAGCATTCCTGCGGTTTCACATCGTACGGAATATCGACCTCCAATCCGCTATATTGGTCCTTAAAATTACTCTTAAATCGCAGCTTCGCTTTGGTCTGAGATCGGTCGTATAGTTGATCATCTTCGTGCATGTATTTGGTGGAGCACAAGTATTTTCCTTTGCCGCCACGGGTGTGCTAACAATGGCGCCTCACTTATTTTCCCGCGCCCACTGCAACAATCCAAGCACGCGCGTGCGCAAGAAAAGGAGCGCGGATTATAATCTCCTTTTATTTCTCGCGTATGTTTTGTAAGAGTCCTTTGCTTCGGCTGCTCACACAAAACGCTCCTCAACTCTTTCAAGGTTGCGAGCGGAGAGTGGGGAGGAGGTGGAGGGGAGGGGATAGAGAGGGGAATGTGCGCCTTCTAAGCGGACGGCCAGTCGTCGTTTGTTGCCGAGCGCGCCAACATCTCTCGTGCCGCTGTTTTTCTACCTTTTTGCCCTCTTGGTCTTTGCAGCGGTGTTGTTTTTATTGCGAGTGTTTGGGTGTGGCTGTCATCTTCGTCTGGGATTTCGAAAAAGTAGCATCGTGTTCTCCAAGTTGTTTACTCCTCTGTGATGATCGTCTACCATTAATCGCCGCTTTCCATTCGCTGCCTCCTCCCGATAAGCTTTCTTTTTTTATTTCTTCGGCGCGATAAGGCTCGGAGATAAAAAGAGCGCGTTCTTTCGCGGTGTCCTTGGTTCGCTATTTGTGCTCGGTCGTGGGCGTGTGAAGGAATGTGACGGAAGTGGTGCGATCGGAAGGACCGTGAATGAGATAAGGGGGAGTGTTTATAAACTCGCGCTCTATCGTCACCTTACGCTTTGGATGAATTGTGATGGGAGCATTCCCTGAGAGGTTACCGCCTCTCGTGGCACGGCGGACGGAAGGACAGGGGTGTGCCACGTTGTAAAGTGGGCGAAGAAGAGGTGGCGTCGGCCGGCCAACAAGTTGTCGTGTGTGGCTCAGCCGGCGTGGAGGTGGACCGGGAGGGGTCCCGTAGGGAGGCCGATGCGGCCCGCAGAGGGGTGGCCGAAGGCTGCGCGTCCCGCCCCGCCATGCTGGTTGCGATCCCGGAGTTGCCGGAGCAGCAGCAGTCGTCGGCGGCGGAGGAAAAGGAAGGAGAGTCTGCCATGGTGGCGAAGAGGAGGGGAGGGGCGGAAGCTGAAAGGAAAGGAGGTACGCACCTTCTCTAGGAAGGCCGGCTTCGAATCCTGATGGCGCCGGTCGGCTCGAAGACGCGGGTTATGATCCTCACTGTCATGGATGACTACTCTGCGATTTTGTCGCTAAATCCAGAGACTTTCCTTCTTTTATGGATTTCAACGGCGTCTTTCGGTCCATCCGGCATGTTTTGTTACGTGCATGTACACTTCTGTACGTTCTCGTAGCATGACATGATTGACTGATGTATTGATCAAAATAGCGTTATCTTTACTTGATAACTCCCTGTCTTGCGGTTCATGCTATCTCTTTGATTCATTCAATATCCGAGCAGATATAATCGGGTCAAAAAGAAAAGAAAAACACCACTTTCACAGCAGATATTTAATTTTCCGTCAACGTATTGACATCTTCAGTTCATCAGCTGTGGAAGCGTTTCTTTTTTAAGATGATTCTTGAGAAATTCCTCGATCGAACATATGAATTATATTTTAGATATAATATTCTTAAAAGCTAATTCAGGCATAATATTTCTTAAAGTACATCTCAGTGACACTCTTTATCCATCTAGCGACTTTACCTGATGTTTAGAGTTCTCTTTTTCTGTTTTAGCGACATCTGGGTGGCTATCCATTTGGCTAATTGTGCTTCATAGTCTCTCTACGAACTCAAAACGCAACATGTTTGGCTTCTTAATAAATTAAATTATCATCACTTTTCGTTCATAAAAGACTAATATTAATATTGCTTTTAATTCATGTAACGTCTTGACGCTTGTTATATTTATATGAGGCTGTGCAAACTGTTTTATATCACAAACTTTTTAGTGATATTTTTCTGGATTTAGCGACTTCTTAAATACTTCTTATGATACCTATGGCGAAATTTTCAATAATAAATATGAATCCCTGTATTTGAGACATGTCCTCTCTGCCCTATCCTGCAACGGTTCCTCCTGTACAATACTAGTATTCCTCCTGTACAATAGTTTCTTTCATTTAATATATTACAGTTTTCCGATTAATTTTTTCATAATATCGTCTCACATGCCGTTCTTCACTTTGCTGACATATCTTCCTTTCATCGTTTTAGAGACGTATGTGAGGATTGGGAGGTTCGTCTGTACTCCTGATCGGACTCTTTTGGCATTCTCTTCATCTATACTAGCATTTGCTGAGTTTTCCACAATTACTCCCATTAAGTATTTACTCTCAGCTTTTCGTAGTTGTAAATTTGCTTGTCTCACTTATCGATTTTATTCTCTTTTATCGTAAGTTCCCACTTACGATTAACTAGAGATGAATGGCGAACAGTTTACTTTCCTGCTACACGTCATCACAAATTTCACTACTCACCTGTTTTGTCTGCAATATTTTCCAACCATGTCCTCCATGGATAAAGAGATTACTAACAGGTGACTCATAATTTTGATATTCTTTTATTTCATCATTGATTCCAATCTTTCATCATTGCTTATGTTCTCTCTTTCCAAATTCACTAGTTTATCGTACTTCTATTTGTCTAAATAATTGAATCTTCGAAGCAATTTCTAGAGGGGGCAATTGCCTCAAGCAGTTTCCATAATATCAACTATTTTTCAGAATTTTCTCCTCGTATATATTATATATTAAGATAAGATTGTATATATTGAGATGAAAATAGTTAATATTTTAACTGTGACGACCTTGTAATATCTTACGAGCTCTCGTCATATCGTTTAGTGCTTTCGTTTCCTTAGAGAAGGGAATTGTTTCTTAATTCTCCATGGAAACAAAAAGAAACAAGAACTTTTCATGTGTCACTGATAATTCTTCTGGTATGAGCGGCGGTCTGACAGTGAGGCGCTGCTGAGGACATCGTCCTATCCCTAGGAAGGCCTCATTGACAAGTTTCAGTAAAGCATATTTGGAACCTATTTAGATGCGCACACGAGTCCATACTTATATAACCGATTTTATAATTTCCGAATAAAATTGCGTGAGTTTGAAAATTGTGACTTTGATAGAAAACTTCAATAATCTATAAATAGCGTAATCTATGACTTATATTTTCTTAATTGTATAGTTTTCATTTTATTCCATTAATTTATATATATATATATATATATATATATATATATATATATATATATATATATATATATATATATATATATATATTCTGTGTATATGGTCTACCTTGCCATTTTATGATAATTTATCCTCTACTGAATGTATTTATACGTACTTATATCCTCGGAAAGGGATTATTTTCTTCTCAGATAACTTAGTCTAGGGACGAATCGTGGTGCCTAGAGCCGACTTATAATTAGGAGAAATAGGCGCCAGCTGAGGGCCTCATTTCTTTTGGGGCCTCAATGAGACTGTTATTATGAACTCTCAGAGGCGAAATACATTTTGTTTCGATTTTTTTTGAGGTATGACATGTTCACGGGTACTCGTTTTTCGCTTCAGGAAAGAATTTTACTTTGAGTAAGTCTCAATAACATGATTATATAATATACTATTACTCAATATATAATTCATAATACTTTATGGACATAATAATTATAATTCAATATTTTATTTGTTATCGCCGTAAGGATTTCCTATGGAATATACATTCTGTTTAATATTCTCTTCGTATGTATTTTATAATCGAATTGATAGCAGGGGCCTCGGTATAATTTAGAGCCCCTTTAAATCCGCCCCTGATATGGCCTCTGATATTCGGAATCCGTCCTTCTTGTATATATCCGGTTTGCTGCGAAAGTGTCAGTTGTAGACTGATTCGTAAATTATTGAAGTAGTTGTTCAATTATTCCGTTGTTGTAAATTATTGATCTTTCTCCTCGAAAGGCCGTCACTTTTATTTTCGGTTACCATATTATTTCTTTCGCATACCTTTCCTATTTACATGAACCGTCGTAGATTTTCTGGGCATGTAAAGTAGTGCTTGCGAATTGAAGTATTTTCTGATTTGTTTACATTTATTGATAATGAATCTTCAGTTTAGGAAAACGAATCCTCAAAAGTAGGTTTGCGCATATTCTTTCCTGAACATTAAACGGATTAAAAATAAAGGAACGCGAACACAAAACCGATGTCACGAAATATTCGTTCGTTAATTTATAAGGAAATGGAATGAGTTACTTATATATGAGAACTTATCGCTTCAATGCCGAAAAATCTTATATTTTCAAAAAAAGCTCAAATTCTATGATAATGTGGTCCCCGTTTATTATTATTTTGTTTTATCCCTTTAGAATAGGAGTATTTTGTGAACTGAGAAAATATAACATTATAAGCTATAGGTATGATTATATGATTGGTTTTACTTATAATTGCGCTGTTATGTATAATATTTGGAAATTCGCGTCATAGAATATTGTGATAATAGCATAGCTTTGTTTTTTAAATAACTTTGTATGACGTGCTGCTTTCGGGTTCCGATTAGGAAGAATATCAGCAAGGATTTCCATCTCGAATCACTGCCACCAGATACCTATTCGAAGTCATAAAAATAAATAAGACGGAAGAAGTCAAAACTTCCATAAAAATGCATTACAAATATAGTCAATGATGATGTATTATGAGAATAAAATCCTATTTCTTACTCTCCGTATTACAAAAATATTCTGATTCTATGAGAGTGATTTATGCAGCAATGGAGAATGTGATGATATAGTTGGCGTTCTCTAATCTAGTGTCTGATTTGCAGAGGATAGATGAGCTCTGGAATCCAAATATGTCCGGAAATAATCTTTTAATGGTAGAGAAAGGGAGAATGTTTGCTCTTGGAGATGTCCTTGTAGATTGGGTATTGAGAGGGTCTGATTTCCCATTAAGCACCGATTCTTTGGAGCGAGATAAGCAAATTGAAAAGAAATCAATAAAGAGCAGACAAGCTATGCAAGAATGTATCATATTAACATATCTAAATTTTAACTGGCTCTTATATTCCTTTCTTATATATATATATATATATATATATATATATATATATATATATCATCATCATCATCATCATCATCATCATCAGCCATTTTCAATCCGATGTCGGATGTAGGCCTCCCCAAGCGCTTTCCAATTCTCTCTATTCTGAGCTTTTGCCATGTCACACCTAAGTACTTAATGATGTCTCTGTTCCATCGGTCCTTTGGTCTTCTTCTTGGTCTCTTCACATCTCTTGGTGTCCAGTTCAGAACCGCTCTTGTCCAACGGTTGTCGTTTCTTCTCGCCACATGGCCTGCCCACATCCATTTAAGTGACCTTACTTTATCTATGATGTCTGTCACTCCGGTCTTCATCCTCACCCAGGTGTTGCGTTTCCTGTCTCTTCTTGTGATCCCAAGCATACACCTTTCCATACTTCTTTGCGTTGTCTGAAGTCGCTGGGTTATTGCTGCGTTTAACACCCAGGTTTCACTTCCATATGTCAACACTGGTAGAATGCATTGGTTGAAGACCTTTCTCTTCAAGACCATTGGCATTTGTGACTTTAGAATGTGTGCATTTCTTCCGAAGGCACTCCAGCCGAGTTTAATTCTTCTGTTATATATATATATATATATATATATATATATATATAACAGAATATATAATATATATATATATATATATATATATATATATATATATATATATATATATATATATATATATATATATATATATATATTTTCCTTCTTCTTTTTCGTTATCAATGTGAGCATTAGTGGTGAAATCGAGATGCAGTTTTCGCGGTAAAACACGCTGAAAACGATCCATTGGCGGTTTTCGCTTGGTCCCGTTCCCTTAAACACAAGACACTTAAATAGCGCCTAAGACGATTGTCCAATCGCTTATGGAGAGTCCTCAAAGCAAGCCGTATTTCTTACTTTTGGAGCTCTGTGATGGAGTAGGATCAGCCTAGTCTACGGGTAGACGTATAAATATTGCTTGGCGGAGTTTACTTTTCACGTATATCGAATAAAATCGGTATAGTGCTGAGTTTGTTGGACTTTCAGCGTAGAGAACGTGTTCTGTGTCACCACCACTCTTAAAATACTTCCTTAATTTTGTTTCTATTGAAAATTTCTTTGTGACGTAAAAGACGAAAATGAAGGCGCTCTCTTTATCCGAAAAGCTAATCATTCTTCAAAAAATGAAGGCAACCAGTATCGCTCAACAGTAGTTCGCAGACTCTTTAGACATCCAGCTGAGGCAAAGTAATAAAATTAAGATTTCTTTTCGATCAAAGATGTAAAATACTAGTTTAGGAAGTGAAGAGCCAAAAATCCCTTTAGTTTTCAAACTTGGAAGAAATGAAGTATTTTAATTTCCCGGTTAAAACGCTATATAACGCGGATTTCACTGTAAAGAATCGTTTTCAGCCTGTTAGTTATGGTTGAGTGGATTAAATGGAAGTCCACGTGACCGACATTCCTCGGATGTGAGGAAAGAAGGATTGGAAGAGGTAATCCAAGGAATAAATGCCATGATTCAAGAGCAATGTGAATTAGTCACCGAAAACTTCCTTTTCCACAAAGAGAAAATGCGGGAATGATTGTTCGTTTATGTGCATTTTGTGGCTCATCCTCTAGAATGCATTGGCGCTGTTCGATTATTAGAATTAGTACATTTTCCTCTTTATTTAGAGATATATATGAGGGATTTCCGGGATAAAGTTGAATACGATACAATAAGTCCTTCGAGGTAAGAATCATTAACTGAAGCTAATTAATGTTTTGAGTCCTTCAGTGGAGCAATTGTAGCAGTATGCTTGTACATTGAAAAAATATCGCCGGATATTTACTAATATTTCCCAAAGTTCAATCCTCTATATTTTTCTCTATATTCTTCTAAGCAACCTCAATTCAGAACAATCGCAACCCCTTTTGTGACTCCTCTAAGAGTTAAGACAAATTTAATAGTTGGCGCGATTGAATTGATTGATTGGTTGTGTAATTTTCATCAAGATATATCTTCATGAAGTAATGGAATAATAACGTAGGAACGATAGAATGGAGTTGCCAGAGCTTAAATCCTTATATTCTTACGTGTCTTATAACACGCTTGATGGCAGCAGAGACTGTCCTCAACCTATTCTGCGGAGTCTTCGTTGATAGTTAAGAACGAAGAGTCGCACGCTTCCTAATTAACAAAGAAGAGTAAAAACAAAACAGCATATCTTTTTGCAGACACATGGACAGATTTAGAAGTTAAAAATACTCTGGGATTTCCGATTTCTAGGAATCCCCGGTTTCTTCGGTACAAAGAAGACGCTGGCCCGTCTAACGGATTGTTTTCAATTTCTAAATCATTAACAGTCCTGTTCCAATTTTCTTTTCTTACGAAGTGGACTGATGACTTAATGCTCATTAATATTTGTTTGCGGTTTTTCCCCACGCCCTCTTCCTTGGATTACAATCTTACCGTAGTGGAAGGACCTTTCAGTCAAAATACCAATCTTTATAATGTTCTTATTTCTTTCTTTAATGGCTGGAGCTTCTTCAACATTCAATTGCTGGGAGACTTGTTTTCAACTCTGGATGATTTTTCTTCCAAATTCTCTTCACCTCTTCTCTTGGGAATATAATGTATGTACCTTTGCCATCCAAATCTCAGAACATTAAGATGAGGTCTGAGTTGTATCCACCTACACTGAGCTATGCTGTCTCTTCAGTCATCTCTTTGGAGCAATAATGACCCTTTGACTTGGGATAGTAGGGGCCAAGGGGGGATGGAATGCACTTGGATGATTTATGATGAACGATGCCATTTTGTCGAGATAAATGTAGTAGATGTATAGTAATCGTGGAAAATATTCATAATCTGATTTTAATTCAAGCTCTCTGTCAGATCTTGGGCAAATTGCCAGTACCCAGGGGGGGAGGATCATTCCCTCCCCCCTGGATCCTCAAGAGTGGTGCAGATTAGTCGTATGGTAAAGTGTGTCGATAGCTGAGGTCATTTCGCACAAATGAGCCCACTTTCGTCAAACACGCTGCCGACTTGGATATCTATCGGCATCTCGACTCAATCGAGAGGAAAATGTCTTAAATAAAAAGCGTTACTTATTATGATTTACATCTTGTCTTAAAATGAAAGCTAGCCGAAGCAAAGGCACAGCTGTGAATTCTAAGGGAAGCCGGTTGTGATTGTGTTGGATAGCCGATATGAGAGCAAATTGACTTCAAGAAGAAATTTCTGACAATTGACGAGTGCATCGTGTATTATTTATTTACAAGTAACCTTCCCACATCAAGCGTGATGGAACTAAATATATATTGAAGTGTTTTCGTGCACAAGAGGAAAATCCCAAGCAATGAACTGACGTGTTTTGTTGCTTCCCTAAAAATTTTGTGGAATTCCCCTGCATGACTACTTAATCGGATGAATGAATTTTTCGCTACCGTTTTCCCTCAGGGCATTTCTTAAGGTAAATTATTGCCTTCTCTTATCTTCCCATTTCGTGAATGAACTATTTATTCAGGCCTGATTAGGCCCAAGTTGACCCCTCTCCCACATAAACTCATTTTTTGATGCGTATTTGAACTTAAATTTAAAGTTAAAAGAGAAAAATATAAGAAATAAAAAAATATAAGAAAATGTTAAAAGAGTTGGATTTGTGGGGAAAAATCTTCTCAAGTATGTAGAAGATAAAAATGCCACTGTGCGGAAAACATCCACAAATAATATAATATATAAAAAGATTGTGAAATTAATACAGTTAATATTGAAAAAGTAGTAATATTATGTTTGGACAGAGGAGGTTGTTTCGAGTATGGGATCCCACCAGGATTCGAATGGCACATCCCATTCATGCTTAGTAAAGTAGACAATGAAATCAACCGACGAAAGTCAAAATGAATATTTTCACGGAAAATGTTTACTAATTTCCGTCTTCTGTTTTTTACTCTATATGCGATAATTTCTTCTGAAGTAGTCACTATACCCACGCAATGAAATGAGTCCTTCAAATATTTTACTATTTTATCTTTCACTTCGCGTATATCCAATTCTTTTGAAGATACGCGACTACTAGTATCAACAGCAACATTATTTTCACATAAATTTGGGTATTCCTTCTCCTCTGAGCTAGTTTCTCAGCGGTAATACTACAAGTTCAGAGGTAATTTGTTTATTTTGCTCAGAGCTACTCTTAAACTGCCAGGTAAATATATTAGTCAGTATATGAAACGAAAATATTAACCCCAACCCCAAGGAAATCACTTTGTGGTCAAGATACGTATGCAAAAATGACTGGATATCAACTGAGAAGTATCTGTTTGTAAAGTCAAAAACCTGTCGTTAAAATGACGAAATAGCACTTCGCCGACCTCTCGTATTTTAAGTTATTCTTCCTTTGTTTGTTCGGACGACTTGAAAATATTAGTTTTTTGAAAGTCATGATTTTGAGGTCATGCAGGACCCCATCGGTAATCGAACTCCGGACCACTGTCGTCATTTGCGTCGGAAAAGATGTGGTGTTCATTTACTTGAACAATAAGTAATGAAAATAATCTCTTAATATTGGTCCATATTTTGGGAAGAAGGGTGGTGATGTCTTTGCGTGTATAAAAATGATTCATTCTCCTCCTGTATTTGCTATTCGTGATCTTCCCTTGTATGGATGCTGGGGAACAGGGAAGGGAAAAATGACTAAGATAAATAACAACACCCGTACCACTCAAACCCAAACTTTAGTTTAACACATCTTTATATGTTAGATATTTAAAATTATCTACATTGCTTACTTCTACTAAACTTAGACGAAATACTTCTGCGTTTTACGTTTTCGCAATGTAAAGGCAAAAGAAGAATAATATGATCGAGGGATACTTTCCACGAAGTGAAAGATGAGGTATTCTATTATATCTAATCCTCTATATATTATTTTAAAACATGCATTTTTGGTGACCGGGGCTTTTCTCCCTTATTACTCCACCAATACACATAATTGAATCACCGTTTGAGAGGAAAAGTTTTCAGGTTCCTGCTAAAAATAGTCAGACAAATGAAAAGTCCACCATTTATTGGACAAATTGAATTAATATTTTAATCATAGCGTTGCGTCCAGGACGAAAAGATACCCGGGTTGCTATATACAGATTAAATTTGTTTGTTCAGTTTTATTTAAACTTTATGAGAAATTTCCTCCTTTGACAATCCATAAAAAATTTTGGGCACTGAAATTATAATTTTGAATTTGTTGTGCCTGTTATGGTGTTCCTTGTTCTCCTGACTAGTAGTTGTGAGTTGTAATACAACAGCACTGAAATGCAGCCTGAGTCACCGAATCGACGATTGTCCCTTTTTAGCTAAAGTTAGAATTAGATGACCAATGTAAATGGAGATGCTCAACAATATTTTATAGTGCAGAATTTTTAACCCTTGATGAAGTACATTTTAATTGTGCTATTTTCAGTGTATTTTTGCTTTTACATTCGTCAATGTAGTTGTTAAAATAATATCTGTGTCTTTATTTTAAATAAAAGGAATTAATTCACCGACTATTAAGGAGTTCTCAATGAACAGTGATTCATTCATCTGTAGTCAATGTGTGAATGGGCAATTCGATGGCAAGAATTTCGAATCATTCATACTCGTCAGTTGTGGAATGATTAGAACTCTCCTCGTTATAGGTGGGGTAGAAAACTCTCAAAAATGTTTTATGTGCAATAATGAAAAATATCGTCAATTACAACCGCACGAAATGTGAGACAAGTGACGGAAAAAGAATCCTTCGAAATCAATCGCTTCAGTCAATAGCTAAAACTTCCAAATCCAGGTTAAGGATGACCTTGAGAAGGGCGATCTCCAATATTATATTAGGGCATTAACATCTGCTTAAAATTCCGTAAGAAACGGTCTATAATTGCCTAAATAGGTTCGCTTAGAGGATCTTCAAAAGGCTAAGAAATCTGAATAAGCGGATTCGCTTAGCGAAGTAAGGAATTCGCTAAGAAGTTTTCGAGACGCGCAACTCAAAGAATTCTTTGTGGAGAAACAGTTGGAAAGGCGCGACTTAGGAGCAGAACCTTCGCAGCGGGACGTTTGTTCTCATTCTCTTCTTTGATATTGCAAACCGTGTTTTCTTTTCGACATCGGACCGCTACTTAGAAATCATTCCGTCGACGACTGAACAAAACTTTGTATTTCCGAGGGTCAAACTTTTAACAGGCAACTCCGACGCTAATGAAGATTTTCGTCGAGACAATTGAAGTGGCGTGAATCCTTAAGAAAGCGTCTAACGGTTCTTTGTTTACGTTGCTATGTTAACAGCGGTGGCTGAAGGAAGGACATCTCTTGCATTTGCGCTCACATGAAATCGGAGCGTTATTTAGATGTAGTTCTCGTCCTTTATCCGTTTTAGGGTCACCAACCTTCTCCACTCGATGCTGCTTCTTAGATATCCTCGTATTAGAATCCTCTAAGTATCGTAAAAAAGACTTAAAACCGCTTGGTTTTCTCCCCACACGAATCGCATGGTAAAAATGCAGTGTAAACCCGCTTAAAAGGCGCATAATTACCGTCTCTAAATGCTCTGCAATCCTTCGCCTCTGTCGATAGACTAAAATTTGTTTGCATTATCCATCCTATTTATCTATCCGATGAAAATGATTTCATCAGTGAATGAATATTATCAAAATCAAGTAACAAAGGACGGCGCTCTCATGAAAAGCAGATCATTGTTAAAATTTATAACGAGAAGGCAATCAAATCATATTTCGCGGAGTAGCATTCGGCCTTTACTTAGTGGTATGCCATAATTAAATTAAATAATAAAATTAACTCTGAATTGTATACATTGAAGTGTTAATTCTACTATCTTCAGTAATAATGATCGCATTTCTTCATCATAGATTAATCATAACCTCATCGTCATTTTATGTAATGCAATTTTACCACGTCACCAGGCAGCTTGGCATGCCACGCGGTGAGAACTGATATTCCATAGCGTTAGTAATTTCTATTTATGGATGCCATGAGAAATGTTAAGTAAGAGTGACCGATGTATTTATGTACGCAAAAGAAAAGTAGCATGTGAATGAGCTTTACTATCTTTGCTGTGTGCATGCAAATAGATTTGCTCTTGGGTGTTTGATAACTTACTGGTCTGGATGCTCTTTAATTGTCTATTGAGGATATATTTTCCTTTACCTTTCGAACATCATGAACGACTGCTGAAGAAATTCATAAGCGATGCCATATTTCTTCTCTCATGGTTTGGTCCTTCCAAAGCAAGGTTTCTACCCACACTCAGAGATATAGTCACACTTCATTATAATTGGCCATTTCAGTGAATCGATTTAAATATTTTTCTCGATTTTTTTAACTTTCAGGCGAATGCCTAAACGAGGTTATTAAAAACAGCCTACTCTTGATATTCTTATAAATGTTCTATTATTCAAATATCATCATTCTCATTTCCTATTGAATCAACCATCTTTTCATTTGCTCCTCCTAGGATTTCTTCTTAAGTTACTTGATCTGTCCATTTTATTTTTACCATTCATTTGTATCTCTAAATATCTATTACTTACAAATTGTATTACACGATGTTGAATCTCAAAAATCCATTTTAGAACTATTCAGTATCGTAGCCTAAAGGTAGGTATTTTAATCGAAAATTCGCAAATTTCTTATGAATATGTATATCTAGCAAATAGTGGTTTAAGAAACGTGGATTAATATTTTCTGTACAATGGCTTAAAGCTAAAGAAACAGCTCACATTGACATGTCTGTACGGACGATAAAGTAAAGAGTGCCGTTTGTGAGCATGCGGGTAAAGCAATAAATCAGCAGTCCATTGGCTGTTATATCTAAATGCTGCATTTGAGTGATGTAAAAATTCTACGAAACATTTTATAGCTAACCATATTGGCTGGAAAACACCTACGCTTCTTGATAACCGGAGGTTGTTGAAACCGATACTGTTAATCTTAATTTATCATTCGAAGAATTTTTACGAGATCATTTATTTCCATTAGATTAGATGCATGGATATTAGATTTCGACACATTTAATACACTCAATAATTTCGGGTTTATAATTAGGGAATATCCTTTTAAAATGAAGATTATTTCTATTATTTGCTAGTAAAATTAGATTAAAAAGTTTCATTAATTTAATGTGAGGAAATGTAAATGTTTTTTCCTATTGTAATTTTTTCTCGTGAATAATTAATTAAAATAATCGTTTCACATTTTTGTGCCTACCTACTCCATTTTTCTCTTCTCCTACCTTACAATCCTTCTTAGTAGTCACCCCTTTTTACGAACAGTTTCGTGATATAGAAGTGGAATAGTAGCTTAGCATACAATGGATTCGAGTCCCAGTCATATTTTCACTTCTTCTTCGCTGTGTGATTTTGAATGTTTTTAGAAAGTCATTATGAACGTAAGCTCCCTCCAGGAACTCATCAAATTCGAGGGCTATCCGGAGGCTCCTTATTTTGAAATACTTGAATAAATTTCTTTGTATGAATTTCAATTTCTGTGACAATTATATCCAGCAAACAAAGTCCGAGGCATCATTTTGATGGTTAATTTTTCTCGGGTAATGATAGAATTATCATCTACAAACTTGCATTGATTCTTTGTTTCGAACCTGTTATGCAAATAACTTGTCTCGTTTTAAGCGAACGTTATTAAGTTTTAGTCATTTGCTGAAGAGTTAATTTAAATTCCAAATCAAAAGTAAATCATTCTAACAGATGAAACTGAGAATTGGAGAAGATGATTAATCAGGTAACTCACAATTTAATATAACCTCGTCATATTTTTATTGAAAATTGTACTGCTATCTCCAGCAGACGAGATAAGAACAAGTAAAAGACTAACTTGATATTTGTTTGCATTTTTTAAACGACGATTCAAAGCCTAAGGCAAAGAGACATGGTCTGAGAGAAATTCGCTTCATTATTGTGGAAATTTCCATGCATACAGATTCCTAATTTTTAAAAGCGAAGGATTTTCCCCATTTTAGTTGTTTGCCAGTCCAAACATCGCACAATCCAAAGCTTATGAAAGTGTATCCACTGAATAATCCAGCACTATGATAAAGGTTGTGTAATAGTAAAAGCACGCTACTTGGGGTTGCCAACCAGGGAGGGCATTTTGGTCCGGCTGAAGTTATGTTTCTCCGGATTTAGGGTTTCTGAACACTTTTTCCAGGCGATAAAACAGACAGTAAATGATTTTCCTTTAAAATCGGCAACTCAATATTCTCTCAGAAAAATTTCGTTTGAATGAAATATTACGAATCGTCATGTATCATCTCTAACCATCCGGTGACCATCGCCTTTATGCTTTCACACTCTATCAAAACGTATACATATGAAATAGGAAGATTCGTGATTCCTGCTAAAAATTGACGGAGAAATGAAAATGCATCATTTGGTAATAAAATGGAGTAAAAATTTGAATAAGCTCATAGAGTTTTGTCACTGGACGTATAGATCGGTCAGTAAAAACGAGTTATATCGAAGTGAATACCAATACTCCATGTCTCCACCCAAATACATTTCAACAAACAATCCGATCACTACAAAAGAATATAAAACACGAAAAATACCTAAAAAAACACACTTTTACGTATAAAGCAATTAATTTCGATTTAGTTGGTTTAGTTCTCCAGCCTGTTCTCTCCTTCAGCATCCAATATGGGACCGACAAATTTGAACTATTTAAGGTTCTCAAAGCACTGAGGGACGTTATGGAATTATTCCGACCGGTACAGCATAATTTCTCGCGTAATTATGTTTTATTAATAGGGGGACTCTTCGCTTGAAACCTCAGATTACAAATTTGTGCGAAATCTTCGCTCGGGACAACTTGTACCATTAAATTTGAACTTATTAAAATGAATAAATCTTATACAGATAAGAGTAATGCTATGATATTTATCCCTAACTAACGTATTGCAATAGGAATTTTTTCGAGAAAATTGTCATATTTATGTACCTATTACGGTAGCAAGTGGTGTGTATCCACAGAAAAAATGTCTCAGATTATACGGATCGCAGACGAAAAATCATGTTAAGAATATCAACCCCCTTTCCAGGAACATGTACATCCTTTCCTTTTTCACCTAAAACTACCGTATCTGTGGTAATAGTTATTGTATTTTCGATGTACAATTGACCCTTGATAGTCGCATGAAAATTTCAGGAAAATACTAACGGCCACCCAACCGAAAACTATCTTGAGAATGAAATTTGTGCATTAGTCTTTTATAAGGACAGTGTTGATGTTAGGAAAGAGCATGGTGCATATTTCAGCAAAATTCTTTTCATTAATTAGAAATTATCCGTTACAAAACATCATGTTTAACTGCTTTACGACACACTGCGATGTTCTTAATTCTGAATCGAAAGGTATGTTTAGGTAAATCCATTGCACAGTAATCAGAAATTGCCATCTTTGAAGAAATTTATGCTTAGTATCCTGGGTGATTAATATTTAAGCGTAATTAGGAAGTTTTAGTTTCGATTTGTTACCTCACAAATAGAACGGTATTTAATTTTATGACACATCAAATTCATAGTTCGTGCTAAATTAAATTTGTTTTGTCGAAACAATTAATAGAGGAAAGCAACTTATGCTTCGAACGCTCAGTTGCTCATTCACGAAATTTCGATATTCCCGAAATTATTGTGAACGTCTCCTTTGCGGTCCTTCGCGAATCACGAAGTTACAGTGTTTTCGTTATGCAAACATCAAATTCGGAGAACTTTTTCATGCTTCTGCAAATACGAAATGCAGAAATATTCAAAGTATCGACATTGCGATCAGCGGCATACTTACTGTCTCTCAGCTTGGAATGCACTGGCTTAGACATCATTTACTCCCGTGCGTAATCAATGTCGAAGCAAAGGCCTTTTCATTAGATGTCCAAAGGCGAACAAGTTATGTATCGAAATTGAAGGTCAATGGATTGGAGACGTGTTATGGGAGTGGCCATCGGGTTCGCTCCCGACAGATTCTTGTGTGAGGAAGGTAAGGACGAAGGTGGGGATCTTCTTTAGGCCTTCAAACCGGTTCTTCCTTTCTTTAACCGTTCATCCTCGACTTCGCTTCTCTAAGTATCGGCTGATTTCGTTGTTGCGATTGAAAATATCTTTCTTTTATTTTTGTTTCCTTTTTTCGTCATTGTTTCAGGCAATGGACATAGGCGTTCCTTTGGAACCGCGTGCCTTGAAAATGTAATGACTGCCGACGCGCAATACATATTTAAGTTCCGCCCAATTACTCTAAAACCCTTTAAAAAGCTTTGGATTAAGAAACTAGCTTAAAACACGGTTTTCAATTGGTTCCCGTCGATTTCACTCTAAACTTATGGTAAAAATGCCGATTAAGACGCTTTGCTTTAGATGCGGATTCTTCAGATGCCTATGCATGACTATAGCCAATACTCATTCGATAGACCGAAATCATTCTTCTAAATTGTCCACTCGGTAAACATTGCTTCATTATTTCGAGGGAAAACAAAGAAAGATGCTCTCTTTCTCAAAAAGCAGACCATTCAATATGACGATAAAGAAGCACCTCTTCTAATTTTCCGGGAGGTGCCTCAAACATTTCCAAAAGTCCGCAGAATGTATTTTCATAGATAAAAGCTGTATATTTTGGTCTTCTCATTCAGCTGTACGTACTAATAGGGCCATTCACTTCTCCTGGAACTTATATTTTCATCCATTTTCCCCTTCCGCAATATTCTAAAGAAACATCTTTTTCCCAGTGATCTGACCGTCGGTCGTTGTCCTGATTTTTCACTCCTCATTCGCGCCCTTTTAACATACAGATGAGCTAAGCGTCGTTTGCTGGAGCAGATTCATGGGATACCCGTATTTGTTTTTTCGTATTATTTTCACGCTTGGTAGACATAAAAGTTTCCTAAAATGATTGTAGTAGGAAAAATATTGGGAATAGAGATTAAGAGGAATGGATTTCACAGTTAATTAATTCCTTTTCACTTTTTTTGTATATAAAGAGTTTTAATCGCACGAAAGAAATTAAGTCAAAAATGTCTTAATTGGAATTGTCAAACCGCTTTGCAAAAGGAATTACGCTTCGCAGACGTTTAAGAATGTAGGAATTACATTTTTTCGAATTTTGATATTTGTTGATTCGCAAATATCCATTGCATCTTCCTTCGGTGTATTGTTATTTAATATCTTTTATACGAATTTTAAATTATCAATTGGGACACCTATGATGTTTAAGGACGCTTTTCGAAGCATGTTGAGGGGACTCAGTTTACTTGTTGTAAATACTGCTGAAGTATTTCGCTACTTTATCTACGCCTTGGCAGAAGTGAGATTGACGCCGTATGGTAGTTTAGGAGTGAGAATAACTGCCTGGAAAATGGAATATTCAAGTACTAATCAATAGTCCTATATTTTCCATCTGTTTACTTTTGGATTTGAAGGCGTTCTCCTTTTGCAAACTTCCTCACTTTCCTGTCATCTTTAAAAGCACCTTTGAGTTCATCCGGCTGAAGTTCACTTAATTATGGAATTCGTCAGTTACTGTTTTTATACAAAAAGGAGGAGATTTTTCTCGTATTCTATTGGATCGCCATACTAATCCCTCTCAGCGTGACAATCAGCTGCATTTTTATCGATAGGAATCAGCTTAATGTGTCTTTCACAACCAAACATGCCGATATTCATGCCCTCTGGCGTGTTTTTTCATTAAACAAACCGCGTCTTTTCCATTCGTCTCGGCGCAACTTAAGGTTGAGAAACACTGTGCTGATGTGCTCATATCTATGTGTATGGAAATGTCGCTCATTTCATTCGTTAATGCGCCTTATTCTGTGAAAAAGTAAACTTAAAATTAAATTACGAAGAAAAAGGGTAATATCGAACAATACAATATGAACATCATATGTCGACGCTGTAAGCCACCTTTCGGTGTGTGGCAGGGGTTGAATTCACCATGATTATACTTCCGTAATCGGTTATCATTTCTGTCGGTAAGCACGAGGCGCCTATTTTTTCTTTCTTCTTTAATTGTTTATTATTGAGTTGCATTTCGATATGGAATATAGTTTCTCTTGCGCAAATTTGATGCATTGTTTTAACTATTCTGGGTAGCTTGTATTACAATTTTTCACGAATAAACCTAAGTTCTGATTGATAACTAACTGAAAAAATTCTTAGCACCTTAAAGACCTCCAGGCATAAAACATGGAAGTTAAGAAAGAATCGTGTTTTTTTACGAAACGTAACTTTTGGCCCAAAAACGTGATAAACAAGTTTTTGGCGAGGACAATGAGAAATACGCGCAAATAAAAATCATCCGAAAGTATAGCAAAAGATGTTCAGTATGGTAAATTTAGATAACGTTAATAATGAAATCTTAACTCCACCATACAAACATTTATTATGTTACGCATTATTCATTTTTTATATGCACAACGATGCGAGTTCTCTATCTATTTGTAAATGTATCTCTCCCTCCCTCCAACGTACTTTCATTAGTTCCTTCGAGTCACTTCACTTAAGGGGATTCTCAGGTATTGTCACCTCCCCTCTATACATTGTCCCTTCCAAATTCGAAAATTAGCACTACAAATCTGTTCATGTATATTTATTTCTGTTTACCGTGATTTCATTACTTGTTTTCCATTTATAAACCCATAAAAACATACAATTTCAGTAGTGATTGCGGAGAGTGAGGCAGATTAACTCTTGATTGACGAGTTATAGACTAAGAATGAAATTTTAAGATTATCCAATTCAGTCGATAATCGGTTTTAAAATGTTTTTGGAAAAGGCTATCTTTCTCTATAAAATATGATTAATTATTAAAATTACATATATTGCATGAAGTATTTGTGCCCTTCCCTGAGAAAGCCAGATGTTCTTTCTCTCTATTGCGTTTGTTATTTGAGAAAGATTTGCTGCGATCGGTAGGATAGATAGTTCTTTTCCTGATATCGGACTACGGTGGCCATTCGTTGAAAAATAAGCTAAATTTATTTTGCTTTCGAATGATACTCCATGAATGGAAAAGGAGAAATCGTCCATAATTAATTGTCATTTGTCTTTTTTAGACATTTCCCAAATGAAAAATTCGCTCTTTTTCCACGTTCATCAATTTGAGCTATCAGAAGCGCAATGAGGCCCCACCAATAGATTTTTCACCACGAAAGCGTCCTTTTTAATGGTCAGTCAGCATCTGGTGTGCTTAAATGGCATCTCCATTCCATCTCAAATGGTCCACATGAAATCCCTTCTTACTCTCTTCTCCGTATTCTTTTCTCTTGCATGAGGTCAAGCCAATTTAATTAATTTCTAAAGAAGAAGGAGATCTTAATCTTCACGTTTAGAAACATTACATTTAAGACTTCCACAGATTCGCTAGTAATTTGAAGAATCAATGACAAATAAGGGCAATAGGAAAAATAAATGTGTCAGTAAAATTTTTCGCAAGGAAACTATATCATGTTTAATAACACAGCAGGACTATTTTCGATGCTTAAGCATAACTTCAAAAGAACAAGCGTTAAACAATTTTAAGAAGGAAGAGTGGAAGGAGCAAATGAGAGAAAGACTCTTCAATTTTCATTTGACATAGTTTACTCGTGAAAAATTTTCCTGATTTATAATTTTTTTAAATTTAAACGTTTAATTAAAAATGCAGAGTATCTTATACGGATTTTTCTGCTATACGGTTATTATTAGTATAGAAATGTACAAGTATGAGGTGTATATCGTACAGTACATATTAGATAGGATCGACATTAATGTATAATATACTCGTAAAAACAGGAGGGCTTTAATAACTTTGATTAAGATTTCGAATTATATCGAAAATATTAAATGCTTAGGAATATGCGATTAGTGCGAGCACTACCGATTGTGGCGTGCTTACTCCGGATTCTCTGAGGGACAGTTGTTTTGCGACTTCCAAAAGGATTGCTCTGGACAGCGTATGCAGCTACGATTGCGCCACTGTCGCCTTCTTTTGTTCGTACATCATGTCGATCTCCTTTTTGTAATATTTTCGTCTCTGGTTTGGAAACGTGTCCTCGTAGGTGTTGTTTGCCCGTCTGCCGCAGACGCTGCCACATCCAGCTGCTCCATTCACTCCACACACGATTACACGCTAAATCTGGATCAAATTAAATATCGCCTCTTTCTTCCTTGCGTAAGAGTGTGCGCTCACCGCGTTTTGCTTTCTTCATTTGCTTTCCCCTCTATAATAATATGTCTAATAATAATTTTTCTTAAAGGAAATTACGACCATCATTGTAGTTCTTTCTTTTGTTTCGTTTTTATACTCATAAAGTAAATGTTTATTTGGCTGTGAATCAAATGTTTCTACTATACACTAACTTAAGAATTTCCCGTTATTATCATATTTTGACTAAGTATGTTTTTGGTATATTTTGTATCACTTAAGTACTTTTGTAATTTTTATTTCCGGCTAAATAGCAAACTCTCTCTCTTCCTTTCACTTTTTCCTATAAATACCTTTTCTATACATCCCCCTTCTCATCGTGAGTCAGCAGTGGTCATATTTTTGTCTAATCAAGAATATGGCGGTTATTTTCCCTCCACAAAATAAATCTTTCCTTTTCCATATGATTATTATATTTTATAATATAGCTTGAAATCTGAAATTATGAATGTATGTGCTTATTGCTACAATCTGACAAGGGATATAAGACCTAGTCCCGATTATAAAAACTCTTGATATTTTATTATATTGTAAGGGTGACCTATAATGCAAATTTCAGTTTTCGAAAGAAAGGAAACATTTAAAATATGGAATCATGTAGAATGGGTGCGAAAAGTGGACGTTAAAGAAGGAAGACAAAAAGAATTGGAGTCTTTAGATATGCGAGCGTAGAATCGTAAAAATAAGACTGTTCTGACGGAAGGAATTGACTGACTGCAAAGTAAATTTCAGGTGTATACATATGATGTGTCATTTTGTTTACGGATTACTTGCATGCATTGTGTAATTTAGTTTCACGTTGGTTATACCTCTTCGTTTCTTTTCACCTATGTACAGGTTTGTTTTATTCGAGAGGCATCCACCGCCGTCTATATTAATTCCAAGTCATTTTGCTCGGTTTTATCATATCAAATAATTAGAGAAAGAGTCGTAAACGTAGAGAATAAGTAGTAATGAGCGTCTCTTCTGAATGGCATACTTTTCTCTGAATAAAACATCGATTTTGAAGAAAATGGAGAGCTGAACATTCAACCAGAATAGAGGATTGTCTCACTCATCGGCAAAGTCCTGCTTACATACAATATAAACGTGCTACATTAAGTTTTAATATTATAGAGAATTAATTACTGGCCTATAAAAATGAGAAAAGGAATGCTTTACTCGAGGAATAGCTTATTACTTCTCTGGCTACGCTTGGCTAATATGAATGTAATGTTTTAAAAAGGTTAGCCTAAAATTGTGTTTTCATTCAATATTTGAGTGCTTTTCTAGAAGTTATACCATTTTACAACTTTATACAGTACTCAATTACGCCACCGTATTTCCTAAACTGGTTTTCTTTTTCATCGTCGTTGATTGTGCATTCATTTGGCAGACGATACGAATTTCGCTGGACACATATTTTTGTGTTTTTTCCCTCACATTAAATCGCATCGCTTCAAATCTGATTACTAAATCTCTTATTTATCTCCACCACCTGTTTGCTTTCTATCTAACAGACGTCTTGATAAGAAATCTAAGTAAAAACACTTGTTTTTGTTTAGACTTTAGATTGTTTAGACTGGATTGAAATTAAGGAACATTCAAGAATATCCCATGGGGATCTATCCTTACTCTATGTTTACGCATCGTGCTTGTCTGTTTCGGATAGTCAGCACTACGCCGCGATCTTTTAATGGCAATTACTTCGATCTTTCCATGATTCGTCGTTTGCTGCTTGAAATACCCAATCCAAAGTTAAGGCTTAAGATTAAGTTTTAAAATACACTGAGTGATGGTTTCATCGTATGATTTAATCGTATGATCTAATTATAATTATCAATATACCCGTTTGGCGAGGTTAGGCCAGATTGGCCTCTATTTCATATAACCTTTACAGTTATTACATGAACATGTACAAAGTAAATGAAAAAAGATTTTCTATGATTAAGTTGCATCTAAAGCAAAATATCAAATACAAACAAATTAAAGAAAGGAAAGATATAAAACTTTACAATTGGTTAAAATCGAGTAACTAACTCCAAACTATTAGATAAATAAAAGAACTTACAGCATCAAACTAGATGTAATTACTATTAAATATAAAAAGCTTTGGGTTGTGGGAAAAACTCCCCAAAGAAAGGTCTACGGAGAAAAGTACAAGGAGGGAAAATGTCCACACAAGAAGGGAGCGAAAAATATACCGCGAAAACACAGACATAATAGGAGTAATTAAATCAAAATTTAATAATGGAATGGGATATCCTTTTAATTGAAAAACTTGGCTAAATTTTAAACAATAAAGGGAACAGTTTCTTTCTTGAGATCATCCAGCTATCATATTGAAGTCCTAAGATCCAGAACAGCAATTGAAGTTAATATTGTTTTTATAATTTTAATTATAATCATTAAATTAAAAATGATGATTGAATCAACCATGCTAAAACAATCTAAAAATCAATGACAAAACCTTTATGACGAACTGATACAAAAGAAGATGAACGTACTAAGTACAAGTAAATTTGGGGAAAAATCGTTTTTACGATCGAAATTTACTTAAAAATATTCCGATTAATAATACCATTTGAACGGTTCCACTCCCTCCTGTCCTGCTCCCTCGCCAACTGTTGGGGTCTAAAAAGTGCCGCAGATGATTATATTTTTGCGGAAAAGTAGAGGTTAGAGGAATAAGAATTGAAATTGATTGTAAAATTAAAAAAAAGAATTGATCGTAAAAAGTAATCTTCATTTTATCTTTACACTTACAATTAGATAGATGTGGTAAACAGACGATATTTGGGGAGACATTTGAAAAAATGGAGAATAACGCGGTAAAAGAAACTTATTTATCTTTATTGAACTTCCTCGTATCTTCATTGTTATGCTTATCATTGATTCGGCGGTAGACTCCTTTTAATAAAAACTCGGAATATATTATTGGCTCACTTTCAACTTCAAATATCTCTGTTCTTCTTTGTAAGATCTCATCAATTCCTGCTCTCGTTTACAGTTCAACCTAAGCTTCATCACAGGATCAGCCCTGTGTACTCGAAATATCACAACGGGTTTGGTGAGAATGTT
Source organism: Pachydiplax longipennis (assembly GCA_036926295.1). Classification (NCBI taxonomy): domain Eukaryota; kingdom Metazoa; phylum Arthropoda; class Insecta; order Odonata; family Libellulidae; genus Pachydiplax; species Pachydiplax longipennis. The sequence continues at coordinate 3,732,301 of JAVFKF010000004.1, forward strand.
TACATTTTGACAAAACGCGTATATACTCAAATAAATACGCAAAACCGTAAGGAATGACCTTCTTTAACGGACAGTAAAAAAATACTATCGTCTGCTTCTCGAAAATCGATCTTATTTCTGAAATGTTTCATGCCAAACGCATCACAGTTCTGTAAATTCCACTAAATACTATCTTCTTCTTTCGATATTGTTTGAAAGTTGTGCCGAATACATCTCTTAGCAATTCTTTTTTTCCTTTAACTTCGTAATTCATTTTCAGTTCATTAATATTTCGATATTCTTATGAATACATTTCTTATATCTGTATTTTTTAATCTAATGAACCCTTTAGTATTTTGTCAGTCTCTATCTTTTATTCTATCATATTTTTCGCTTTTATCAATATTAGTTTTTTACATTAATTTTTAAAATTTAACTTAATCTCTGATCTTGTTTTGTTTATAATCTCAATTTACACTTCCAGGAATATATTGAGGGATTATAATTATCTACATCGCACTAATTTCCAGTTAATAGTGATACTTTATTGAAATAATCTGCGTGCATAAATCCCTAGAGCTGAAAACTAAGATAAATCGTGATGGGCATGCACTATATAAAAAATAGTGATATCAGATTTAGAAATTTATTTTCATATTTTATTTTAAAGAGAATTGAGCATCTTGTAGCCAATTGGCAACAGAGAACAATATGCAATAAAGATAAAGAGTATAAGATAAGACACGAAAGACAAATAATGAATAGGTAATACATTTATATGTAAAGAAACATATTGATGCAATATTGGGCAAGTTGTACTTTTTGAAGCTAGTAATCATATAGGTTTAACTTTGAATTTTGAAGATTTGCGCTGATTTTTAATCCATCTATCAAGTCATTCTAGTTTGATGTATTTTTATGAGATGTTGTAGTTTTGTAGTAGAAAGTACAGGTCGGAGGGTATTACTTCCAATCTGCATAGTTCGAGTCGAAGGTGAATAGGTCATGGAAATATCAATGCTCCTCATTTTTAAAACAGACATAATAAGATAGCACAGATAATTTCACCTAGTTTTTATGTCCAACCATCGACGTTTTTCTCTATACAGAATTTTATGTTAACATGGAGTAATATCTAGCATCACATGCGGAATTACTGAAGTGTTTTATTAGCACCAAGGAAATGGCTCTTTCATGCCGTCTTTTCATCTTGTATCCCCACTTCTTTGATATACTGAAGTAAATCAAAGAACTGGGGATCACTTTTCTCCAAAGCGATAGTTAATTTCTATACTTTATTTTGTACTGTATCCTAGCAATATAGGTTTTGAGATGGCTCAGTTGTGTGAGAGGCTTTTGATGAGGATCTCTTTGCTTTCTCCGCTTTTTAAAATAAGAGGAAATAAACTGCTATATTAAGCCATCGTTGAGTTTGTTTTTCAATAATGGGAATTCTTCTCTTTAGATCAGATATTGTAATCACTTATATAAGTGAACTGATTTTCTATTTCTTTTGGTAAACTTGACGAAAATGGAAGGCATCGAGAAATTTTCGTTTCCCTTTAGTAAAGCGAACTATTTTGGAGTTATCTTCTCGTGTTCGCATGTCATCATCATAGGTCATTCAATCCATAGATTGGTTGGCTGTAGTTCCTCCCTCTCTAGTGCTAACTCCTGATATATCTTCTTTCTTATATCTCTGTTTATTTGACTTATATATTCGTCCCTTACTCTTCCTCTTGGTGCTATTTCATCCATTTAGCCTTCCTTTATGTACGTTCCGAACAGATCTATTGTGTCTCAAGATATGTGCAATCCATCTGGTTCTTCTTTTCCGGATGATGCTCCATAATGTTTTAACCTCTTCTATTCTTCTGTGTATTTCTTCGATTCTCACCTTATGTGTCAATTTGATCTTCAGCATTCTCCTCCAGCACCAGGTTTCGAAGGCTTCTATTCTTCTCTGGTCCGCTTTTCTAATGGTTCATGTCTCTGATAATAATAATATATTGTTCCATTTTTTTCTGGATAAAACATGCTGTAAAGATGTTTTATTGGCTATGCCAATGGATTTAATTTTATATTATATATATTTTTCGACAATGGAATGTTATCATGGTCATCATCATTGACTATATAGATGCAATTTTCTTCTGAATGAATTTTCTCGAACAATAGTGAGTATTTCTTGGGCAATTTTGAAGAAATCAATCCGACAATTAATTTTTTCTTCTGCATTTTAAATTATTTTCCCCCATTTATCGCGTCGCTCCTTCTACAGCTGTACTTAACAGGGTTAGTAACACATGAATGCAAAAATACACATTTTTACAGTAAAATTTTCCGCTGGAATCAGGTACTGAACAGCGTATGAAAGATGCGCCCAAACGCGCAGAGGAAGAGAATGGGTGAAGGAAGCAAACGAGCTTGCAAAGGACAGCATTCCGCCCCCTCAATCCCTCTATATCTGCATTCTAGGGAAGGACATCATAGATGCGTATGGAGAATATATGTTACATATCTGAAGAAAAGGATTAGTGAAGTTTCACATAATGCTTACAACATAGTTCAAAGTTGCTGTTAATTGTTTGGCCGTTGAAGAATCTTGAATCTAGTGTCGTCTTTTAAATTCCGATGCGTAGTTGTAAATCGTTGATTATTAGATTTATTGTTATTTTTGTTAAACAAAATTATGTCGTATCCAAGATTCGGCGATCGGAAGGTTTTCGTTTTACTGAATGCGTGCATGAATATCAATGATGAGACGAGCGATTTAAGTGAAGTTCAAAGTATAATATAGAGTATTCAGTTACTTTTGTGCTGTATTTTTATCCGAATGGCCAGTTTGTGGCAGATCTCGCAATTCCGATGAATTGCTCCGATTGAGAAATCGAATCAAAACTTAGTGATTCATCACATGAGAATTGTGATTCTTTGGGTCGAATTTCGTCAGTAATTCAGAGTCAGTGATTTTTATCGATGTTAATTTTGGTCTACGTGTTCTTTTAGTGTGAATTTTCTCTGAAATGAAAGCAGATTTTCGTTAAACCTGATTTTCATTAGTTTCCTTCAATTTTCCTCAATTCTCTGAGAAAGCGCTGGTAGGGGAACGAGAACACGAGGAAATTGGGTAGAATTAGTTCACGATTCGCTCACCACGCTTAAAAGGCGCTTAGTAAATGCGACGTCCAAAGTACACGTTGGTGTCTGAGTGGTGCTATCGCTTGCACTTTGATTCCAGTGGTCGCCACCGCTCTCAGCGCTCTTAGCGGTCGCATTCCTTTCTCGCCAGCTTCTCTCTCTTCCAACTCTCTCAATCAACGAACCATCGATTTCCGGAAGTATTTCCGAATTTTATGACATCTTCCTCATCCCTCTCATAATGCACCACCAGAGTAAGATGTGAAAATCCCCGCTGTGTTTGAAAAATGGAAAATTGAGCACCGCAAATCGGTTCAATCGACTCGTTGCGACCTTTTTGCAATTGCTTTCCTTAGCGCATGCGCGACCAAAATGGAGGGACTGAACACAAGGATTGAAAGTAATAATACAATCAAATCTATGTAAGACATCTTTAAAGAAACCGAGTGAAAACCGTGTTATAATGTAGTTATTGCAAACTTCTACTTCTTTTGTATCAGAAAACTACAGTGATAGATGTTTTGGCTCTTTGATTTTTAAATAGATATTTTACATTTTAAAAAAGGAAGCGAATCTTTTTAAAGCCTTAGCTGTAGATATCTAGAGAGTCCGCGAGCAATCGTTGTGTATTACTTGTTAGTAACCAGTAATACACAGTGGTAACCAGTGGTTACACTTTAGTCATGATTTCTATGAATGTTCCTATGTTTCTTAATTTTGATTATTTTCATTGTACAGTGAAAAATTTTTTACCAGACAATTAGGAAACAATGCAAATTCGGTCTGAGCATTGGCTATCGTGAGATTCAGCGTATCTGAGGAGCGAAAATATCCTTCTTAAAAGCGGGTAGTTTTAAGCGGTATTTTTGCATGTTTCTCGGGAAATGGACTAAGGCAGAAACGAGCATTGAGCGGGAGAGCGGGAACGTACTAAGCAAGTTTTACCGTAGTTATCTAATTTGCATCGAAAAAAGAAACAAAAACACAAATGGTCTTCAGCATCGAAGATTCCTTGGCGACGAAAATTGTAACTAAGACGAGCTCTTTCTTAACCGTCCAAAATTAATTGCCAGATGAACGTGGTCCATCCCCTTGATTACGAACTATCATTGTCCTAAGGCACTCTCGTGGTTTTAATGGGATGGAAAGATTGTATTGTAAGAGGGGGTCAGCCACCTGTCTGGGCACCGCTTGGTTTGCTCGTAAAATAAATTGAACCTTCGTATAAAAGCGAATCGTTTAGGAGACATAAAATAATATTTCAAAGGTATATTATGTGATGTACATACAAAGTTGCTTCGTGTAAGTGATATAAAAAAGCAAGGATTAGGAGAAGGTGTTTTACATTGCTTATTTTACTTTATCATAAGTTTTGCATAGGTTCTGATTTTATAGTCTGGTCAACTTCTTTTATAATTTTACTCGAATGATTGATAGAATTGGTTTTCGAAGAACTGATTTCGAAGCATTTTTTTTTTTCGAAAAATTTCTATGATCCCGGATTGGTGAACGATTTCGGAAACTCTGGTCCCCCACTTTCTAGGCAGGTGTTCTAATCACTAAATTACGATGCAGACTCAATTTCATACTGTTTATGTTATCAGAATGTAATATGGATTAACGAAACAAATCACCTCACCATTTAAGCTATGCTTCATTTAGAATTTTCCTCAAAAGTACTCCCTTTTCAAAATTGGGAGACACAGAGGCTCTTGAATATTTTCTTTTTACATGTTCTCTTATAAGCGAACTCCGTATTCTTTTAAATGTATCGTGGCACTAAATACTTAGAGCCAAAACGAACATTGCAGAAATGCACGTCGATTGACCAACGATATATATCTCAATGAACTTTGTTTTCAAAGCAAACGCATTCTTCTATTGATAGTTCACTTTCTCTCTTTGTAACGGAGTATATAAGTATGCATTTCTTTAATATTCCGTTTGAATCGAGGAATAATCGGCCTTCATCGAATAACTGTCGCTAACTTCATTCATTGGTGGGCTATACGTTGCATTCGCAATGAGTGCACCGTGATCTTCACTTTTTCTTTATACTCTTTCTCTCTCTTCTTCCCTTTCGTCATTTGTTTTCAGCTCCCTTTCAACATATTTGATAACCGAAAACTCCAAAACACTGCCGGATAACACTATTTTATAGGGAACCGCCGAAGGCAGCCACAGATTGCGACATCAATCAACTAAAAATACAAAAACGATATTACTAAGCTCTATATATATATAATTACATAACATTGCTGTATAATATAAATACAATATTTCACAAGGTTCAATAATTTAAAATTTAACAAGCCATAATGCTTAAAAAATAAAATAAATAGTTAAATTTACAACAGTCACAAGCACCATTTGAATTTTTCAATTAACAAGAACAATTCCTCAAAATTGTATGAGAAGTGAAAAGTGACTTGACTGGGACTCGAACCCAGGTCTCCCTCTTTCCGGGCTGGCATTCTAATCACTGAACTATCAAGCCAGGCATCCTCTTTTCTGTAAACGGGAGCTTTTATGAGCAAAACTATTTTTGAAGCTCAGAGGCATAAAAAAATCAATAAATAGCCGAGAACAACTGAACCATAAAATCGATTGACAGAAATTATATGAATGATGGGAAAGAAATCGTCACCGAATGGTAAACATAACGGTTGAGTGATTAAACTGTTGAAGGATTCTAGATCTCCTTCCTTTTGTTCTGTGTGCATATATCAGATACTCTGACTGTGTGACATACATTGGCAGTGTACCAAAATGTCTACGTGCTTAAGTGTTATATCTTAGGATCCAGAGTAAGTTAAAAGGATAGGAAGTTACATCTTCAAATAAGTACTATCTTTCTACCTTATATCGAATTATAAACATTGTAAAAATGGTATAACCGCCCTACGTTTTTAATACTAACTTCTTAATTGTAAGCAGGAAGATGACTTAAATTTAAAAAATTGAGTGCCAGTGCTAAGCACTCCGCCACCGTGGCTCACGAATTAAGTTTAATATATCTATATTACTATGAATTCCTTCAAGACTCTTTTAGGACTCCAGAACGTGGTTAAATGAAAAGATAATAATTTTTACCACTTAAATATTTAATTACGCTGCATGCGTCCTGTCATCATTAGGCAAGGATACAGAAAATGATACTTGTTTTCCATACTTTGACGTGATGTTGTCGCGAAGCGTCGAAACCAGGCTAACGTATTAAAATATGTAAGTGCTACGAGTAAAAGTTATTATCTTTTCATATAGTCACGTGATATCTATATTTACATACGAGTAAAAGTTGCTTGCATACTGCAAGCTATCCGTTGAATACAGTATCATACCAAGTACTGCCTCAGTTCAAATTTAAAACTTCGCGCCAAAGACCGCCTGGCGACGAACTAAGAACCCGATCGTGAGAGAAGACAGCAAAATAATATTAGATAAGTGCCATCCTTACTTGTTCCAAAGTTTCGATTCAATATCTTATCGGGAAGGTCCCACGCCTCTGTCACCATTCCGGGTCTTATCTTTCCAGCTTATCGGGAGGCATTTAAAAAGATTTCCGCAATGCATTTCTTATGGAAGAATTTTGCATCCACCTGGCGTCGAACTCACTGTCATTTGGCTACATTTTTTCCATGAGAAGCATAAAAGACTACCTCAACTTAAACCTCCGAAATTTTGGTTACTCTATCTTAACGATAAGTGCCTCAACATAATTTTCAAAAATCCGCGCAATGCATTCTTATGGGAAAATTGCGATTTTTGGGAATTTCTGGCATCGAACCCATGATAGCTAGCGTCGAAGTCTGCATTATTCTGGCATCTAGAGTGTAGGGCCAGTACGTCGAAAAAATCTGACGTCGATGGCGCTTGTGGAACATGGTCAGAATTCGTATCCCCTATATATATATATATCTATATATATATCTATATATATAGGTATATCCGGAGAGTTAGCTATATATAATAGATACAGCTTATACTGAAGCATTCGAAGTTTGTTAATTCTCGTGATTGGCAAATGAGAGGGCCTTTGCGTCCTTAATCGCAGTAACTTCATCTCAGTTGAAATCCCTTCTTAAAACAGGTTTAGTTAGAATTCAGCCATTTTTGAATGTCACTTATGAATGAGGCACTCACGTAATAGACGAACGAACGAATTATTAACTGCGTCAGAGGGTTTACTTTGTCCATCCGAACTTTTCTAATCCTCTCTCCGCCTTGTCTCCTCTTTCGATTCATTGCTTACGACGATTTTAAGTCTTTTGCGAGATTTTAGAAAATAAACATGTTTTTCGACTATTTAGCGAAGATTATATGAATACTTAGCTGCAAACGCCATCCTCAAAATGAAAACGAGTTTTTGATTTTACCCATCGACAACACCTTAGATTAAATAACAATTATTCTGATGAGAAATTTTGATTAAAAGAATTAAAACAGTATCCAATAATCTGATGAAATTTTAAATTATTTTCAGTTAATTTATAGATATTTCTCGTAAATCTGGATTGATCTCCCAGAAAGGGGCTGAGAATTTCAGTGGGTTTCAATGAATCGCAATTTGCGATGTATCCACGTCTTGGCTCTTATTTTTAATCGAATATTTTTCATCAGAAATTAAGGAGGCATTATTCCATCTTGCAGATTCTTCCAGTGTTTGATTATCACTTCCAATTGACTAACGATGAAGTGTGAAAGAGTGATTTTTAATTTTGGTTACAGATAGTCGGATGCAAACCTTTTGCGTTATTAATTCCTTTCTATTTTGATATCCATTAACGACTCATAGTGCAATCCAGTTTTTCTTGTTAGCAGTGATGGATTATATGTGAATGAAATCATATGTATTTTTTCCGTACTGTAAGAATATCCTCATTCCAAGTCGTCTCTCCTCGATACGACGATTTAAAATAACAATTGTTGCTCGAATTAGAAGATATCGACATATTCTGAAGCATTTCGATCCATAATAGCTGTATTACATTTTGAAACTAGTCTCTCGGGATTGCTTCCATCCTAGACTGCCTCTAATCGTAAGGTAACTCCTATCTAGCTGGTATATTCCTACGTTTTGTTCGATCTCTTTGATGTGTTATATTTTAACACTTTTATCCGCGCATTCGTACGACTTATAGCCCCCTTAAGTTTTGGCGCCCTGATCTTGTGCATTCCTTAATTCGGCCCTGAGTCTATCACCACGTTCTCTTTTCCGTTTATATCGTACATTTCGACGTTCTCGCTGCTTAGATTTGCTCTAAAATTTTGCCAAGAAGTATTTAATGAAATGTTTTCCTTGTAATGGGTTACAAAAGTTTCTTCCAGTGAAATACTATGGAAACTATGTGTAATTCCACGTTTAATAAAGAGTCGGAAGAGCTGACAGTGTCATCGATGGAAAAGAGGACAAATAACTTTCTAAATGGATGTTCCAGTCTATCCAACGGTAGTTAGTCTCATTGAATCCATAATTAAACAGGCGACGGAGCTTGTTCTCTTGCTTCCGGAATGATTGCATTTTCTGCAAGTTTATCAATCTACGCTTTCGTCACTTTTTCTCTGTGATTCAATAGCTTACACTGTTTAGCTGCTAACAAAAAGTATGGCGATTAACGTGACTCATGGGAAAGTTGGGGTTTTTCTCTGAATTTTAATACAATAGACTGTAGTCATTCGAGATACGTACGTTCCTGGGATGCATCATATTCTAAATGTGCGTTTAAGGTTTTATTTGGTGCCAACGAAAGGCAGAGTTGGATTTTAGTTCACTTACTTAGTAATTATAAAAAAGGCACAAGAAAAATGAAGGTAAGTATTCTTTTATAAGCTGAGCAGCAGTGGGTTAGTTTTATTCGTCTAATGATACTTCTAGTTCCTTCCCGAAAAATATATAGACGTTGAAAGAAATAACAACTAATTCCGTTGTCATATTGAAAGGGTAAGGCGGTGACTCAATTGCATCTAACATGTACCCGGTAAATCCGTTATGTTTGTCATAGCGTGTATTAAGTGGTTAATTGATATATCTATCGTTGATTATAATTATTTACTTTTTTTATTCTCTAGGTAAGGATGAGGACTATTTCATGGGAGTGCTTTGGAGTCCGAACATAAAACAGCTTAGATTTTATGATGTTCACGTAAAGTAAGTAAACAATAGTATTTAGCTCTCCGATTAGAAAATTAAGATACGCTTATTGAGTTTAGGGGATTTAATCGTAAATTATCTTCCTTTTCTCTAACAAGTGTTTCAAAGCTTATGGAAAATTAATCGTATATTCTATTGAAATATTCTTAAAACATACGTTGAATCTTTGGTTATTCCGAAGGGAAGGTGGAAGCAAGAAGTCAGCGAGGGGGAGAGTTGAGTATAAATATATGAAGTTTTGTACTACATCAGTATATAATATATATTGTGTTTAGTATATGCTGTAGTCGAGAGGAAAACAATTTTCTCTTCAAGAACAAACGTCTTATCAAATGCCTACATATCTATATACTCCGCTCTGCTCTACATTTTATTTGATAAGTTTTAAATACTACCAAGTGACAAAATTTTATCCAAACAAAACGAATGTAATCATTATGATTTAATGCTTTTTGAAAGTCAAATAAGGAATTGGGATGTTTGGAGGATTAGCTCGTGGTTAGTGGATGCCCTCTCCTGTCGGTGACTTTGAAGTGCCTATTGTTTTGCTCTCTACCCTAGGTGACCCCAGCCCTGTCTTATGTAGGGCCATGGAGAAATTTATTGTAGAGTCTAATCACATTTCAAATTCGTCCTACTTAATTAGCGGCTTCCTTTGTCGGTGTATTTTCTTTTCCTCCGCCTCATTCCCCTCTCCATTAATTCCACGCCTTTTCGTTATTCCCTCTCTCTCTAACAATTCTTCATTTCCATTCGTCTCCAACTTCTATTAGCATTAGCTGAGTCTGTACGAATAATCATCGGTTATATTCTCTTTCTAAAAAGTCAACTACTGAACATAATATGTTTAAATTGACAGTCATCACATCATTTCATGCTTCTGTTTAAAGCATTCCTAAGGATTAACTCGTCTCTTCTTTCTATTTCCCTATAAACCTCATTAATTCCTTTTTTTAACTCTCATTTATTTCTTCCCATCACTGCACTTCTCTTCATACGCGCGAATGAACCATAACTTTCTTTTTTTTCCGTATAAATCCCGTTTTCCAACTTTCCGTCTCAAAAATGCAGCGTATCCCATTTTTTCTCTTTGCCATTACAATCATTATTTTCAAAATTTATAGAAAGAAGGATTATACTATTTTAAGATGATATTTTTTCAGCCAAAGAAAGAGATAATGCGTTCCACTTTGTCGAAAAGTAAACATGAATAATTTTGGTTTACTATATTATTAATCCACGTTTGTGCTGCATTAATCATCTTTCTTTTTATCTTTGTCTCAATTTTAATGGATTGGAATAAATCCTTGGCGATTGGTACGATTCAGCTTTTTGAAGTTCTAAAACAAACTTCAGAAATAGTTCGGAGGGCATTTTAGTCGGATACAAACTCATGGTGTAAAGAAACTTCCACTGTAAGATTAACCAACATATAAAACGCTCTGTAAAACCTGTTTTAAACTCTATCGCTTGATACGCGGTTTTATCCTTGCCTTTGACACTTAACATATCAGTGAAAATACAGCTTCAGAATCTCTGCTTATACGGCGGATTGTTTCCGTCCCAAAATGCACTTCGCTATAGCCTTAATTTCTTCTCATTAGATATATTCTTTGCGTTATTTTTCCCCAATTAGCTGTCTGTTAAAAACTGATTCATTGTAGAGAGAAATAGTAGCGAAGGAAGGGAGGAAAATTACTTTTTGTACGAAAAGATTTTTTAAAAATATGATGTGAAGGCCACTAGTATTACGCAACAATAGTTCTCTAGATATCTATTACTGTGACTAGTAACTCAAACTAAATAATATTCCTTTTCGTTTGTAGGGCAATTATTAAAAAATAATAATGCAAGTTACTTCCCGTTTGTTTTCCAGTGCAAAAGAAATAACAAGTTTCCATATCCCTTTTACAGTGCTATCACGATTACATATATATATATATATATATATATATATATATATATATATATATATATATATATATATATATATATATATATATATATATATATATCCTAGTTTTCACTTTCGTAGTCCCTCTGAAAAGCGTCTTAACCGGGTATGACTGCATCTGTAGGTACGTGGCAATAGTAAACTGTTTCGAGAAGATGCTTTTTCATTCCGGGGAGAAAAACTAATCTCTTCGAAAGATATTATCGCAAATAAAAGCTTTTCTTTTGTCATTTGATGCAAGGGAAATAAAAATTAGTAATATTCCGGTTGAACTGCCGTCCTTCTTATTCCGCGTCTTCCTTGCAAAGCAGGGTTTCTTCTGTATATGGATGCAATAACAGTATACCTGACTTCGGCGCCGTCTGTGAGGATGGCTCCAGCATTCTTCCCTCCCTCTTCAAGTGGAGGTCGCCGACTCCGCTGCCATCCCTACCCCTCTCACCAATGGCCATCATTCTGTTTACCACGAAACTCTTTACAATTAGTACTATCGTATGAACTTATTGATTATGGACGAACAATTCTCCTTCTAAGTTATGACTACCAGATCTAAAAAAAAAACAAAACTAGGATAAATGAGGGGATCAATCCGGACAATTTTCAAATCGGAAGCATCAAAATAATTTTTATTATTAAAAACTAAAAATCATATTTATCAGCCTCCGATAATTTTCAATGTATTTCGTTTACAGTAGGTAATTATGACATTTTTACAATCTAAAATGGAATCATAATTATATAAAGGAGAGTCGGAAGCCAACGCGGGTACTGGTTATCACAGGTCCCTTCGGGTTATTAGAAGCCTAAAAGCAACTCAAAAATGTCTAGGATTGGAGATTTCACCCTAATAATTTTGTTTACTTTTTAATTTAATTTTAGTTTCACTCAAGACCGTGTGCTACCTGTTGGCTACGTTGAATTTTCCAGTAAATCGAAGAATAACGTTTTCGCGGGAATTAAAAATATCCATTCGAAAAATCTTATTTATTGAAAATGAAGTCATTCCTGCTATATTGTAAAAGTAGAATGCAAATAAAGTTTGAACAGAAAAATTGTTTAGGTCCCAAAATAGGTTCTCATTTCTGAAAATCGCCCAATGTTCACTTGTCAGATAATGCTGCCCGTTTAAAGCTGAATACAACTCACACACTGCAGGCAGAGCCCTGATTTAATTCACCTTAATTAAAATGAATTATATCATAAATGTGATTGTATCCCTGCGTGAAGGTCTGGAATAGCGAAAAAGAGTCATTTCTCGATACATTTATTCTAAGTTATTCGGTTTTGAAAATCTCGCCGCAACTTTGGATTCCGAGATGTTGGCAACCCTGCTACCTCTAACTTTACGATCTTACTTGGAATCCGAAAGTGATTGGCCAATTTCTATTCAGCAATTGAGAAACTTCCCTCTTGCTACGAAATGACTACCATTCTGACGGTTGGCTCGCTCAAACATAATCGGATGGATCAACTGGAGCCACTTACAACATATATAACCTAACCTTTTTGTATCCGATTTTCCACGGTTATTATACATTGTATTCTTTTGGCGAGAAACAGTCACAAAGGTCCTCTGTTAAAATCCAAGTGTTTGCGTCATCAAACCCAAGTTATTTTAATGGTCGTGTGATACGATACTCGTACAATTAACTCTTATCCATCAAAATGATATGAACAACAACAAAAAAGGAAACATTTGAATCTAGGAGAAAAAATCCTCAGTAGGAGTAGCATTGTTAAAATTGTTTCGACAACTGAGATTACTTCGCACGTAGGCCCTCTCCGGTAATCGAACCCGGACGCGCTGCCCACATGGCTATCCTAAAGCACAAACTCCTCAGATTCATATAGGAATCAGACCTCGCTTGGCTGAAGAAAATTGCTCTTTCTCCTCCGAAGAGTCGTTTCTGAGACTTAAGACTTAATGATTCGAAAGATTTTTAATTCATTTACAATTATTTTTGTCTAAACTTTAAAAATATTTTCTATTTAACTAACTAATCTCATTGGTCGTCAGATGAAAATGAAATTTATGTGAATTTCTTATGAGAACGCATTGACTCACTTGACATACATAATAAGATGCCCATTATCAACGTGTCATCGACATTTCATAATCTGTAAAGTTTTTTGCTCGAGTCTTATTGTATTATTGGCAACACACACCTCAATCCTGTATCTTATTCCTACAATATTTCTTGTTGAGCTGTGGATTATTTCAGTAATTTTGAAACCCGTCGTAGATATTTCACTATTCTCTGTAATCACGGAGGCTACATTCTTGTTGACACCTATACTTCATAAATATGATACTTGTTGTCTGGTCGTCGTGTGAAATTAACATGAACGCTTAGAAGTGGTCGTCAGATGCTGTCACGTAAGTCCTTCGAAAGAGCACGTGTTTTAACATAACAAGGAAATGCTATGGCCATTCATCCTATCGACTCACATGAAAGGGCTCCTTTTAATTTCCGCGCGATACGCGGAATTAATTTGTGCTCGCTGTTCCGAGCAAATTCCACATCGGAAGATGAAAATCGAGCTCAAAGGAAAACCTCGCCAAGTTACACTGGTGTTGATGTACTGCGATGACGAAATCTCAGCTTAAATTTGAAAAGATGTTTTGAGTAAAAGGAGTCTTAATGGAGTTCAGAAGCCCTCTGAAATGGAAAAGAAGGAGAATTTTCAATAGGTGGTTATTAATGCACTGAAACGTAAAGAAAGGAAAAAAGAGGGATGGGAAATTATTAAAGAAGTGTCACGGAAACAAACAGTCACAATAAAATGAAGAAAAGGAGGAATAAATAACCATGGGAGGCGAAATGATGGATGAAAGAAAGAAATTGATTGAATGGAGGGCTTGCGACCTGTCAAGTGGGTAGTGCGTTCTCCTTTGGTGAAAGCAGTCTCGGGTTCGAATCTCGCCTGTTGAAACAGTTTTTACTGTACTTCTACTGCAAAACAAATTTACTAATCAAAATTACTGTGAATAAGAAATTATTTTCAATAAAAAAATTCCTCGTTATAAATTTGCAACTCTAATTTTAGCAGATGACGACGAAAAGGAAGAGAGAAAAAATGCAAGCTCCAGTTCGGAAAATTTACTAGAGACAAGCGGACAAAGCACATCAAATCAAATATTTAGTCCAAGTGAGGGAGCACTATTCGTACTTAAGTATGACATTAGTATACTCCCAAAGAATCATTTTGGATTTCTCCTTCCTTATGAAATACCAAATTCAATTTATCAAAGAAAAAATGGTCATTGTATGTATAATGTTTAATGCTCGTCACAAAAGATTAAATTTTAATTCCATGTGTACGGATCGTTAATGAGTATCATTAGCGTTTGGAGTTATGAAAAGGGTGGTAGCATTTTTCACCTTCTCTTTTATTATGTGGTATTCTCCTTTCCCTAAACTTTTAATTTCGTTAAACATCTCCATTTATTACGAGGAAACCATGTGCCAACTTGCGACAAAGGGGATAGAGGGTGTTTCTGTCCTTCCAGGAATCAGATTGAGAAGTGCTTCGTAGAAAAAGAGAAAGGCCGCTTCAGATCGATTGGAGATAGTGAATCTAAGTTGCGTTCAGTATGGGCTTAGCAAACAAAGTATTGAAAACCATTCGCTCTCCTAAATTTCTCGACCTTTCTTAAATGTGTCAGTAAGTGGCAACTAAGATTCATGTGTGAAGACACACGTAAACCGCTGACTGCTATCCCGCGTAATTCTCACGTGAAACACATGAAGGCGCTCTCTAAGCTGAGTCTCGATGCTTCATTCGATTCGCCTTCCTCTTCACAACCACAAAAGCAGGAATCTTTATTTAATTTTTTTCTTTTTATTTGTACCTTGTCTCTGTTTTGATTTTAGTTCATTTCTCGATTTCTTCAGAACTTTGTTCATAACGACAAATAATGATGGTATCCTACTTGTAATTTTTCATTATTTGTAATTATGATAGACTGCTACATTATCAAGGCCTCATAAATAGGATTTATTCCTTTATTTATTGTATAATTTTCTAAATTCTGACGGTAAAAATTCTTAACAAGCATACCTTGCATTGTTTTATCAGCTATCTCGGTTGGAATAAGATTTGCCACCGATAAGAAGTATCACTATTCAGTACCTTCAAGAATCTGTAGCTGATGAACCCATTCAACATCACCATAAAGGCCAACAGAAAGACGATTAAAAATACACCTCAAAACTAGCAAAAATAGTTTTGCGAAAATAATTTGAAAATATTTAATTTTCTTTCTTGGTAAATTTTTATGCTTTTTCCACCTATTCCTACAGTTGAAACTTAATTTCCTATTCTGTGCTCAGAAAAAATATGTTCTTCAGAAAAAATTTTAGCATTTAAATATGTTATAGATATGACATAGATATGATATATCTTGCATAATTTGATTTTTAAAGGACGATTAAATTATTTCTTTGTGTCGAAAACGAGATGTGGTGGCTTAATTGGATAGAGCAACCGTCCGTCAAGTGAGAGAATTAGGTTCGAGTCCCGGCTTCATCAGACTATATTCAAACCTGTCGATGTAACTTCTCTACGAAAGCTGGTCGTTTTTGTATTTTTGTGGTGTAGTTCTTTTTATGAAACCGTTTTTCTCATGTCTCTCAAATCATCCATTTGTGCCATGCGTTTTCAAACGCTTCGTTTTTCTTTTCCTGATTCCTGTATCAATGCCTTTTGTCGTCAATTCCCTTCATTAAGTCATCTTTGGCTATTTATATTCTTCTCAGCGAGCACCAGCTATCCAAAGAAAGGCCAACACCCATTTGGCTAATTGGTTCACCAGATTTCTCTCTCCATAATCGTTTACTTGGCTTTATTACGAAATACAATTGTAATTCGAATTCCTTTTACAGAAAATTGAATTAATAATTTTCTGCAATATTATTTACATGAATTTTGCATTAAAGTTTCCTTTTGGCTAAATGAAAGGGTATACAGAAGGCTCTCTTCACGCGTACACTTTAAAAAGCATTTGTTTAAGAGCGAATGAATCCTAATTAACCCATCAGAGCAATCTTTGATGTTCATCTGTCTCGATAAGTCGCTTTTCCTCTCAAACGCATAATATTAATTCTAAAGATCTTCATTAGTCTAAAGAAACCTTTGTAACTTCCGCTCCACTTTCAATTCTTCAACACTTTTTCTTCAATCGGAAAACTTGTTGATCTTGGATATTTTTATATAAAGCTCACTTTGCCGCTTGTTTCCTTTTAGTATTTCCTTAGTATTTATTGCGTCATTCACTCATCACAGCACTCCATTAATGGCATCGTCGCTGTACAAATAGGCGAATGGAAATGAAGGTAAAAGAAGTGTTCCTTCCTCTGTTTGATGTGGAACAAACGCCGCCCAGGAAGTGTCCATTCTTGGCGTTCCGCACAAGCCGGAGGTGTTCTATGAACGAATAGAAACGTAGATAGGGGCCAATTACCGCACACTCTTTCAAGCCAAGTTGGCCGCAATCGCTCATTTATATCTTAGTTAATTTCCTTAGCGTTATGTTTAATTTTTGTCCATAGTGTTAAGCTATCAATGAGTAGATTCACGTTAGGAAATGTAATGCGAGTGTTGTAGCTCATTTAAGCACCCGCACCTTTGGGTAGGCTATGAAAAGCACTTCCATCGGACGTTCAGAATTCCCGTTCACTACCTATATTTAAGAACTGCTACTATAAGCATCTCTTTCTGAAACAATTCTTGATTGATACAAACTCGAGCTAAATCTTTCACGACGATAGACTTTCTTTTTCATTGGCGTCATTTCCTTTCACCTCACCCCTCCTTTTTTCTTCATTTTATACTTTTTATTTGTTTTTATTGTAAAATCCTTGCTTACGTTGTGATTTTCTTTTCTTTTCTTTGTGGAACAGAAATACTATTACGTTCTTATTATGCATTGTTTTGTTACATAATTATTTATATCTATTGTAACTGAATTTGTGTCCTTTTTGTAAATTTTCGATATTCTTTATTTCCTTCATCTTGATAAGTTTTGTTTTCCTTGTCATATTTACTTATAATTAACGGTTTAAAAATAAGACGAGACTATTTATCGAATTTCGCTTGAAAACTAATCGTATGTATGTATGCTTTGGTTTCATTTGTAATATGTTTGTACCACTCCGATAAAGTACGAAAGAACTCGTGAATATATTTCGAGTTAATGCAAATGTCATGCATTCACAACTCGGAGCCACATGCTGCCATCATTCCTTTGTTCTTTGGGATATTATTATTTTTCATCAAAATCAGAGGTTATTGAACAGTCGAGATCTATGATAGTAATTCCAGTAACAGTTCTTAATTAATACCTTTATTTGCTCTTTATCAGATTACAAAATCTAATTCCAACGAACGAAAAGCTTGTTACTGAGTATCTCGTGGCAAAAGTTAGATCTTGTTGCTCTATGTTAGTTCTTATTATTTCCTCGCTCTACGGAAACTTTTCTCTAAAATTAGGATCAGTGATTTCGTAATATTCCACTGTTTATTAAAAGGAAGAGTTGCGAAAAATAAAGAATAAGTTGGTCTTAAGTATTTCATCCGATAAATTCCCTCTTCTTTTATTCCTTTGTTTTCCTCGATCCTTACGTTCTTCCAAAATGACCAATGGTTGTATGTAAGCGGAAACTCAATATTCTCAATCTTCCCTTAAATAAAGCCGTTTTCTTTTCCGTTCTAATGCATCATTCATTCTGGCCATGCGCATTGTCCGGACTAGACGAATAAAAATACATTTTTGTATTTTTGGCGATCCCAATGGATATCAGCTCGCCGTGCATCGTCTGGAGATCTTCCTATCAGTGATTCTAATTGCTATCAGTGATTCTAATTGCTTGTGGATATATTTGTTTATACTGCACTTAGATGACATTGTTTATATTCGCATAATGTCGAATTTCCATCGGACATTTTGCTGTAATATTAAATGAATTTACCAATGAACACTAGCAAGGCTGGCTTTTACTAGTAAAATCTTTAATTTCCTTTTCTTTATTTTTATTGTTATTTTTCAGATCTATCTTGCTACCCACATATTTGAATATAATAATGATCTATTTTGTTCTCTTTTGTAAATTTTATCTGAAAATATGAAACAAGAATTTTCATTGTATTTTTCTTCTTTGGATACCAATCTCGATTTCATAATTCCATAATTACTATTTATACTATCTAAAAGTAACGAAGACTCCAAATAATAGTAAACGATTTTTACGTGCACTTTCATGGAGTATTTTCGAGTCGTCCAGAGTCGAACCCATGATACTTCTAATAGAAAATATCTGTATGTGATGTACCGTAAGTCCTCTATGAATCCCTAGATTTGGTATACATCGCGAATTATGTGAGACTAATTTATTACCTCCACTTATGCATAGCTACTGAATAAATTCATATATATACACAACAAAACAATAAGATTATTCTGTAAGATATAAATATGTTCGATTATTTTTCCTGTAGAACTTTTGAAGAACTAATTATTCTGATAGTCTTATTCTGATACGGATAATACCTCGTCAAAGAGCAAAGTTTGCTTAGTGTATAAACTGGCGGCAACTTTATTCATGAATTCTTGCGATCAAGTAGATAGGCCCGTGGCATTTCCGGCGTGCCTCCCCGTCACTCTCCAAGAAGCGGTCTTTTCCTTAAACATTCTTCCACGTCATCTTTATTTCTTTCCTTGCTTTTTTCCAAGAACTTAAGGCCTCTCCAATTTGATATTCAGTGTCAGCGTGGAAGCGAACTTTCTGTACGCCAGACTCTTCATTATTCGGAATGAAATCCTCCAATCAATATCCATTTGATATAAACTATTATGAGTAATTATTTCACGGATTATGCACAATGTGTGAAATTAATACAAGTTGTGCAGTGTAATGTATCCTTAAAAGTTTTTATATTAATAATATACGATATTATTAATAAAATAAAACTCTGAAAGCTCAGCTATGAGGTCCAGTTTGTGCTAAAGTAAAGAGAAAAAAGTAGAGCCAACGCGTGATGTTGAGGTTCTGCTCAAATTAATTATTTTATACCAATTGGTTTGAAAACATTTTCTTATACTTTTCTTGCTCAATGTTCTATTTGTCAATCTGCATCCCGGTTAAACCGATCCCTAATAATCGAGAGTCTATTGTATTTTATGGAATGGTAATCATTTCTTTAACCGCATCTTAAAAGCGTATCCTCAAAGTATCTATTGGTAATGCCGTATTAAATACTGTTTTACGTAGAATTTTGTGATGCTTCAGATTCCTCAGCTAATATAGAAGCGACTGCCAATTCAGAGACTAATGTATATGTTTATTAAAGATTAAATATCAAAGCGTTTGGAAACTATGGAAGCAACCAAAAGTTTATTGATGGCAACGTAAATATCCGCACTTACACCATCTTATACTGACGAAAATCTTGTGTTGGTTGGATGAATCTGAAAAATATTAATTTCCCTTCTGAAAAAAACGCAATCAAAGATTTCCTATAAATAATAAATAAATGACTTTATTTTCGTAGCAGTTGAGACTATAAAATCTCCTCTTCCAGTTAACCCACTGTAATTTCAAAGGAAACGATATTAATTAATACTATATAAATTAAAAGCGCATAAGGTAAGTTTAGTTGTGGGTTGAAAATACCTAAGCGAAGATTAGGAAAAATAATCCGTAGCAAAAAACAAGGGAAATAATAGAAGGGATGTGTGCATTAATACTTGCGTAAAACTATGGAAAGATTTAACTAAAAGATAGTAAAACAGAATATCCTTATCATGACCAGGAAAAAGAAAGCATTGCACATAAAAAGCACTCGAATAATATACACTACTGATCAAATGCATAACAAATAAAATAAACCTTTATTATGGTACGTAATCAACTTCTAGGAAAGGTTAAGTAAATTCAGAATTAAAATTATATGAAAGGAAAAAAATGCAACTCATATGCCATTGAGAACTAATTAGTAATGGTACTTATCATAGTCACTATAATTTACTAAGAGGTCAAACTGATCGATGTTCAAAATCAAAAATATCAGACACACCTACAAATATACGAATTGCCAACGTGTTTCATTCTCGTCATTTAGTATATTTTGCTTTTTTTACAAATATGGAATGGCGTCAGTAATATCATTTCATAAATGGCAGAATTTAGTACCTAAAGGAGAGCGAAAGTGATATTCTTCCTCAAATGGAAATGACGAAACGAAAGAGGAAATGCGAAGCTAATAATAGAATTGAAAAACCGCCATCATCCTGTTTCCATGGTTTGTTTTTAGAAGTGATTCTGAAACGCCGGTAAAAATATTTGTAAGCGCATCCTCTTTGGCGAGCCTAATAAAGTGACATTTACGGAAAATATTGATAAGAAAGTCTACTTACGTTGGCATTGAGAGAGCTTCTATGCAGCGATAGAAAAGTAAACTTTCTGACGTTAATATAGATTCTAAAGAATTTCTTTATAGATTAAGAAATCAAAAGGTTTCTTAATCTATAATGCTATCCTGGTAAATATCGTGAAGATATCCGATGAAACTAAGTTATCAATGTAAATTTCCTTGTAAAGAACGCAAAACAGACTCTAAGTAGAGGCTATCGAGCATTGAAGAATCGTTTAAATAAAATAGTTTTACAGCATTGTCCTATTTATTATTGCAATGAAACGACTTTTGTTGAGGCGAGTTCGAGATTAAGTACATTATTACATGATCTACATACGTACCTTACATCATTATTACATCCAATCGTACGTCACATAAAAGAAGCGTAGATTTTAAAGAAGTGCACTGAAGAAAACTGGTTTGTGTGTCAATAACCTAAGTTTTCAGTAAGGAAAAAATACACCACAGCAGAACCGCAAGAAGCGGGGTCGTAAAAAATCTGCAAACCTACAGATGGATAATTAAATTTAAAGGAGGAAGTAGTTTATGACGGCAAGGCAAACAACACTGCAGGTGCACCGTACATAAATAATAGAAAAAGACATACGTTTGCATACAACATAAATAGAATAAGAACATTTTATTAAATAAAAATATGAACAAAGATATAAATCATTAATCACGCATCATTCATTAACGATTGTATTAATTATTATTTTACTTATTTTTTTTATTCATTGTATTTTTCATTGATACGTAACACTTGCTTAGTTATGTACCGTTTATTCCATTGTAATTTATTCGTTTAAATAAATTCTGTAACTATTGCATATTGTTAATCGTTAAATATTTTATTATTAATTTTAACTAAGAATTGTCTAAATCGTTGATGTGAAGAAGTATTATCTGTATTTTTGTTAAACATGATAGGAGTGGTGGATATATTTTTGTATAGCATTCGTGTATACGAATATTTGTTCTAACTTCTCGGACGTTACCATCGAACTGTTTTCACTTCTGATATATTTTCGTAATAATGATAATAATAAATATAGATATTTACAAAATATTTTGATAATATGAAATGATGTCCATATTTATGATTCTACCATTTATTTATTTTTATGCTACTATCATAAAAGCATTTAATTGTGAAAATTAATTTTCATACTATACACTAACTTAAGAACTTACTTTAATGTAGAGTATTTAATGATAAAAATATTTATGTTCTGATATATGTCGTTGTATAGTTCTGATATTTCTTCATTACTTCGTAATTTTTTTATTATTCATCTTTATCTCCTATTTTTACCTGAAAATTTCGCAGGTTTTTCGCACCGCCATCTCTTCGTGGGTGTTCTCCTGGATATGTTTCCTCTTCTATCAAAAATATGTATCTATCATATTTCACGTAATTGTTTAAATATAAATTCACTAATGGTTATTGTAGTGTGTAAATAAAGGTCAAATGTTAGATGGCCATCTATTCCGAATTTCGCCCATTGTGAAATGAAAACAGGGATAATGTTAAGGCGGAAGACATTTATTTAATGTCGCTGCGATATGACCATACATATCGCATATACTCTGATTAAGTGTTTTCATTTCAAAGTGGTACTAATAACGTATCTTTTGTGAACTCCCCTCAAAATGTAGTATAATATAAGAATACCCCATGTGTTCTATAGCCGAAGATGACTCGACAAAGTCGATACCGGTCGGATAAATAATTATTCTGTGGAAACTCAAAAATATGAATAGGAAATAAAAGAGAACATCAATGGAGATTGAGGGAAAATGAAAAGGGTTACTACGGATGAAATTGAGAAATCTGTGACGATGCCTGTTGGTTGTCATGAGTGGTGAATCTGAAGCTAATCTGCAGGATAATCACAATCGTAAAAACAGCATGTGTTGTTTAGATTCGTCGCTCACAAACGAAACGCCACTCTTCTCTACTTTACTCTTCATATTTTGTCATTATTTATGTTCCTCCCTTAACGTCCTATTATGTCTCCGTCGAAAGCGTATTTTATTTGTCTGGCAGAATTGATGTTTCTTCGTGTAATTGTAAAAAACGCGATCATTAACCACGAAAGAGCAAAACGTATTGCCGCAAAATAAGAGCGTCCTTCCAATTGTGAGAGAACTAAGTACGTGAAAGAGCCTACGATTCTTTAGAACAGAACCATACCAACTCTGTTTCAAAGAATTGTAACTTCCATCGTGAAAAATGTAAATTCCGAATCTGCGAATCCACCCCATGGAAAACGAATGAATTAATTATCTGTATCTACGTCTACTAATATTCTCTAAATATGGCCTTACGGTGAATGACAGAGTATGTATGCATTGTGCCCATTTTAATCCTGGCTGGTTAATTTTGCGTAGCGTTCGCGGATAAAATGCACGACTTGGTCGAGTTTTAATTCTTGATTTTTCTTTGGAAATCCGATTGTAGCACAATGGATTCTTCCTAAAACATGCTCAATCTCAATTTCTTGTGCAAATTCAAACTGAGTTGTAATCCTCTTCCGTCTAAGAATTTCCTCCTTGAATAATGAATGCTCTTGGAAAATTGTTGACATTACGTATCGTTCTTTAATTCTTCTCATGTAGTATGGAATTAAAATAAAATTAAGAGCTTTGAAGTCCATTAGGAAGGAAAAAAATATTTCTGTTTACATATTCGTGGATGATGAAAAATACATACATTCCTCAGAAAAGGCTTTGGGGGTAATATTAACGTAGAATAGCAAAAGTTCATGAAGATGATAGCAGAAATTTTTATTAAAACTTCAATGAACATTGAATATGAGAGAAAGAATTGTAACAAATACGACCAAAACATTATTAACAACATTCTTAGGAAACACCAACATAAACTCAAAATAAAACAGAACACAACTCGTACCTCATCTCAGAACAAAAAACACAAATTAATAAAACTTCCCTATGCTCCGGGCACTAGCATCAGATTGAAATACATTTTCTCCAAATTCGATTTTACTCCGGTGTTTGTTAATGGTAACAAACTATCCAACCTACTTCATAACCCCAAAGACACTACATCAACAATACAAAAATCTGGCATAAATGAAATGTCATGCTAAGATTGTGATCAAATATTCCTAAGGCAATCAAAACGCAAAAATAGAGAATAGATTCAAAGAACACTTAGCTCACTTCAGACACAACCAAATTAATAAATCTAGCGTTGCGCTAGACATACAAGAACACAACCATAGGATTAATTTAGACAATTTAAAATTAAAGAAATCGATACAGGATAACTCAAAACTAGATGCTTATGAGAGCATCTTCATACAAGGAAAAACATTTATGCCGACGATGGGTCTATCCCAACTTCTTCATTATACTCTCTTTTGGAGACCGCTTCTTAAAAGGTCCTAATCCCGGAATTTCCGTTCCCTTCCTTCTTCCCGTACGTCAACAAAAAAACCCCACCCCATCGCTCATCACTCCCCACTTTCTTTACATATGTCACAACAGAAAAACCCCTCCCACAACAAACAGTTACAAATACCTCACACTCCACTCTTTTTTCTCATTCAGCATTGGACCCCCTGTGATCATGAAAGCGTAGCTTTCGAAATACGCATTAGGGATTTCTGAATAACTGGTGGCCGCCCGGACGATTATCCTTTTCTGAGGAATTGGGCTGGACGGTTGCCGCTGCTGGCGATTGCAGAAACCTTTGTCTCCTAAACATTAAATATATTAAAATTAATTTAGGAGAGATTTGTTATTTTGAAGGAAAGTGAGAAATTAAAATTAATATATATATATATATATATATATATATTATAAATGGCTAACTCTCCGGATATATCTATGTATAGACGAGGTGTGTTAAAAAAGTAAGGTGATTTTCAAATTTCGCGGGCTACGTCCGTTCGATTTTCGATTTTTTATGTTGGTACACTAGTTCCGAACATCTGTACAAATTTTCAAGTGTATAGCATGTTTAGTTTGTTTTTGCCAGATATAAAGGTTAGACGTATTTTGGTGTGCTCGGCAATTTTCTGCTCTCAAAAAAATGGATCAAAGAATTTGCATCAAATTTTGTGTAAAAAATGGAATAAAGTGCTCCGAAACACATAAATGTTGACAGTGGCATACGGTGAGTCTACTCTGAGTAAAAAATCGTTTATAAAAGGTACAGGTCCTCCAAGATGACCGAGAAGATGCCAATGACGAACCTCGCTCTGGACGCCCCTGCACGTCAACAACAGATAGAAAACGTTGAAGCAGTGAAGAAAATTGTTTTGGAAAATCGTCGAATCACTATCAGAGAATTTGCTGAGGATGTTGGCATATCGTATACTAGTAAAAGTTGCTTGCATACTACAAGCTAACAGTTGAATTCAGTACCGTACCAAGTAATGCCTCAAAACAATTTTGAAAACTTCGCGCAAAAGACCGCCTGGCGTCGAACTAAGGACCCGATCCTGAGACACAATTACATATTAATATTAGGTAAGTGCCATTCTGATTTGTTCCAAAGTTTCGATTCAATATCCTATCGAGAAGGTCCTAAAATAAGATTACGCTATCCCCCTTTGAAATACATGGTAGAATAGAAATGACGCTCAGGCATCGAACCAAGAACCGTCAGAGGAACGGCGAACAGCGTATATGAAACATATGACATGCCTATATGTACATTCCATTTTATATCATTCCCGGTTATCGGATAAGCATTAAGAATAGTCAAAAATGACCGCCATGGATTTTATACTGGAGAATTTTGCACCCACTTGGCATCAAACTCACGGTCCTTTGGTAAAATTACTTCAATAAGTACAATAGATAACCACGGCATCTCCAACCTCCTAGATTTGCACTGTTCTATCGCTCCGAATAAGGACTCAAAACAATTTTCGAAAATTCGCGCGAAAGACTTCCTGGCGTCGAACTCAGGACCCTACTGTGAGAGAAAATAGCAAATTAATGTTAGATAAAAGCCATTCTGACCTGTTCCAAAGTTTCGATTCAATATGTTATCGGAAAGGTCCTAAAATAAGATTCTGTTTTCCCGTTTGAAATGCATGGTAGAATCGCAATAACACTCTTGCATCGAACCAAGGACCACTAGAAAAACGGTGAACCTAATAAAAGAATGTTCTCAAACGCCTCTGTCACTGTTCCGGGTTTTATCTTCCCAGCTTATAGGGAAGGCATTTAAAATTGTCAAAGATTTCAGCAATGCATTTCTTACGGAAGCATTTCGAACCCACCTGGCGTCGAACGCACGGTCATTTTGTAACATTTCTTCCTTTGGTACTATGGAAGCCCATCTCATCTGCAAACACCGTGATTATGATTGCTCTATCGCACCGAGAACGGCCTCAAAACAGTTTGCAAAAAATCGCGCAAAAGACCGCCTAGCGTCTTTTATCCGTAGACTGTTTTTCTACCAGTATAACGTCTTAAAAATATTTTCGGAATGGCTAGGAAATGAATTGGTTAAAGATATTCGCCTTTCTTGATTCTATTCTCAATCTTGAATTCTTCAGTTTCCTCATATGTGTACAGTTACGAACACTAGCATTTTTGATGTCGTCATGAAATGCAAGTTTTGCGTAGGAAAGGCATAAATCTGCATCTACCCTTTTATATTGTAGATATTGTGGTGTCGAAGAAGTTTCAGCCGAGTCCAAGGCCTGTGTGTAGTCTACAAAGTAGAGAAAGAGTGAAATCTTACCTTTATTTGTTCTGTCGATTTCTTGTAGTGTATGTCCCAATATACGCCTAGGCTAGGCATAGGTTAGGATTGCTTTCAGAAACTCAGTCATTCGGTGGAAGAAGAAGAATAATGGGGCGATAATTCTTTAGATCTTCCTCGCATCTTTTCTTGTTGCAATTTTTGCACGTTTCCTCGGAGATAATTAGTAAAGTCCTTGGAGTTTCTCCCTAATATTAGGTAATTATTAAATTTTTGCGCTAAAATATATAATGCCGTCTTTTTTTCACCAAATTTTAGATATTCCGCCAATACTCCATCTGCTTCTCCTGCTCTTCTGTTATTCTTCATCTTCACGTTTCTTCCGCCGGATCCCATGTACTTGCCGCATATTCCAAATATGGCCTGACCAAGTTGTAATGATATCGCCATTCATCTTCGTCATTAAATCCCTTATTTGCTGTCAGAATGGATAAAACCAATTGCCTGACGTAGTGTAATCGGAAGGATTTGAGGATGAAATTTAACATCTGAAGGATGATTAAATGAGCTACACATGATGTACAGCAACTTCCAAAGAAAACTTACCACCTAAGCCGCAACCCGCATAACTGACGTGAAGCTCGATGAGAGCGAGTCTAGAGTTTTCCACGCATTCTATTGGCTCTTGGAAGGAGGAGCATTCTGACGGCGCCTTTTTAAACCGTTGCGAAACGCGTTGAACGTATTTGTACTGCCTTTATTAGCTCAAAATCTAGTTTAAATTTAGTGTTACTTTTTACTGTGTCATCAGCATAGTATTAAAAAATGAATGATAATCGGATTTCCTTATTTCGGCCAGAGATTTCTGCGTAATTCACCTATTTCTGGAGGCATCGGGTAATCTAACTTTAGTTGCTTCAATTATCCAATAAAAATTATATCATTGCAAGATTAAAAAGGATTACATTATTTCGTTTTTTATGCTGTTGACGTCTACAGGACGAACTTTTAAATTTATTTAGAGGAAATTCACGACTATGACTCAAATAGAAACATGAACAAAAACTCTACAAGAAGATGAAGAATAATTAGGAATAAGAACACAAAAAAATATTTCAACTAATTTATGTTGCAGAAAAATGCTATCGAGAAGGGGAGCATGAAAAAAGTGTGAAACCTACTAAGAAAGCAAAGATGAAAAGAAACGTTATCTGGACGAATACACTGAGAAAGAATCATTTTAAGTCAACCTGGTAAAGAGCTCTGAAAATTAGACCCAAAACATATTACAATAAAGTAAACCAAGTAAATTACGATCGACTACATCAGATAATTACATCAAATATTATAAAAATTTTAAATACCACCAAATCAGTTGATAGAAAGTAAAATATTAATTGGTGTGCTATCATCATTTTCTAATGTAATATTCAAATTGCCAATTTAATATTTTAGAAAATAACATACATATTAGAATAGTAGCACTCTCAATTTAAATATTGGAGCTACAAAATGTATCGAATAAAAAATTAATTTACGACGAAATTAACGCCAGCATCTCGTAACATTTTTCCAAAAATATTGTTCATTGGCAGTCCCAGAAAAAAATCCCTTTAATTAAATCAAGTTCCTTTTCCTTGCAAAATTATGCTGTCCCAACTTTTATATGTAGCTAAATCTCTTTCTTGCCCCGTGGTGCAAATTTTGACTCGATTTCTTCGCAGTTGAATTATTCTGCAATACGGAGAAGTATAAAATTTGCTTGATATTACAATTAACAGAGCATTAGGTATTCTAGAATATATGTGTCAACATGCCATTCTGTTCTTCCACCAGGTATTCGTGATGACGGTATCAGATGAAGCATTATGATTTTGAGATGAAATTTGGCTGTTTCTGACAAATTCGCGTCTCAAGTTTTGATAGTTCTTCCAGAGAGAAGGGAGGACTTTCTCCTTCACTATTCATTCCTTCTTTGTTTGTATGTATTTTCTATTTTCTCCAAGGAACCATAAAACGGCCGATGGGTGAAGGTAAATTCCACTCTGAGAAGAAAAACCCCCTTTTCGGCATATTGTGGATGGTCGTATGTATCCGGGGTAGCGAATTTAAAAGCGCTAATGAGGATTCCCGACCGCACCCCTGCTGAGCAGGTATCTAAGGTTAGGGTATGGTGGCGGCGACCGATCACAAGTTAGGTGGGAAATGGTGGATCCACGATTTGTAATCTTCGCCGCGGGTTTTACCTTAGGGAATAAAGATATTGAACTCTATTTTTGAGGTAGACGACCTTTCAGGACTTCTTGCAAGGAATCCAGTTTAAGATGGTTAAGAAACAACAGTTAGTATGGCAAATCAGAACCTTAAGACTGATTTGCATATTGCATAAAAATTCCAGGTTTTCTATACTTGCATATCGCAGGTTTACATGTTAACACCTGGTTTATTTACATTTACATTAATACCCCGCGAGCCGCCTTATGATGTATGTCAGGGGGTGTGAAAACACCCACAACACGATTTCCATTGTTATACTGAAATGATTTTAGAACTATGCGCTAGGTGAAAGTGAGACTAATGATTAATGATCGCTGCTTCGGTTTCTGAATGCCTCAAGTGAACCCGAATTGTTTGAATGGTGCTCAATATGTATAAGAATTAAAAGAAAAGTCACTCAATCATTATGAATGATGGGTAAAAGGAGTCATGGAATAATACGTTAAAAATAGAAACCAACGGATGATAACCAGCTTTACATGAGAATATTCCTCTAATTCTCATGATTCATACCTTAGCTGTTAAAATATTCTTGGTTCCATATGTAATCCATTACTCCAACATTCACTCCAAGGACCTTCGTAACATCCTTCATCCTAGACACATCTAAATTCTCTACGAACTTTGCAAAGATGTTTCGAATATTTTTTTAATAGTAATGCAAGGAAGATCATTCCAGTTGAAATAGGACCTTCGGAAAATTTGAATGAAAACATAAAGTTGGCAATGTTTGGGTGCATCGTATCATAATTAGTATCTTCTGCTTTTAAAGTGAATGGCATAAACTGTATTAGCTTATACTGAATAACTAATTCAACGACAAAAATGAAAAAATAAGTAATGCTGCCCATCGTCAATTTATATCAATCAAGCTCATCGCAAAGATTTTTTACTTTATTTATAAATATCGTTTTTTATGCTTCATTTTGTTACTAGATTCAGCTAAAAATTTCGTAGTTTGAAATAACTTGAGAAATGAACAATGAACTAGAGAAATGCCATCTAATATTTATTCCTTACGCTTACGAGAACCAAATTGTTTAACTTCTCTTACAACACCTATGATACAAAGTAGATAGAGCTTTGAAGATGATCTTACTAGATCGACTAAAGTTTCTATTATAATGTCATTAAAATATGAATTTTATGCGTAAATACGGAATTGTAGACACTCCGCATATTCAATGTCGCAGAAACTTGAAGTTTATATGCCGATTACCGATAAATTAGATCTCTAAAGTTAGGTAAGATTTAGAACAAACCATTGACTTGCATAGATAGTAATACTAATGTTAGCAATATCTATCGGTTTGAAATGACCTCGAAATCACTTTCCAAAATAAATTGCTGATAAGAAGATGGTTTAGGTACTGGCTTAGTGAACTACTCGAACTTTCTTATAGAATTAAAAGAAGGTTGCTATAAAACATTGAACATCGCTATAGTATACAATTTCGGACATCCTGGGAATAAACTGATGCATCAGAAGGAAATTTCTGAAAGTATGATAAGCCATCGACGTTATATCCTGTATATCTGAATGTTAACCATGTTTGACTGAGATATTACTTAAATTGGATAAATGAGTAGTTTCTCTAGAGACAGTCATAAACGGAAAATATATGTTGGATGAGAAAATTAAGAAGGTGAGTGAGTTGGTTATACTTTTAAAAGAAGTCGTTGCTCCTACTCAAAGTAACCAATTGGTCGACGAGGAACGCAAGTATACTAACTATTGTGATTTATCCAAAAATCTGGAATTAACATATCTCTTACACTTTCGGTTGTTAAATTCATGTGAGTGTATGTATGACTGTTGCCGCCGTTTCTCACTTCCCTATCTCTATCAAAACAGTCCCTCTCTTGAAGTCCTGGTGAATTCGTTCCTTTATTCACTTCTTCCAATCACTCCTGTATCTTGCTTTTCAAACTTGTCATGGAATGTTGAGAGATGAAAAATTTCTCATAGCCAATACATTTTGAATACGAAGGAATATTTTCAATATCACCTAGCGATAAACATGTAGACTATCCATACCAGACCACCACCCATTCATCTCAATTATTAAAATTCTGTCGAGAAATATGAGAGTTACGCAGGGCTAGCCATCAACCGAGGGGAGTAAAATTCCAACATGAGCCTCATATGCGCTTCTTATCCCCGTGTGATACTTACAGGGTTGGAATTACAGGTAAAAAGGCAAAAACTATTTCACTAAGTCCCTATTGTTTCGCGCATTTTTAACGTTTTCTACATTATAATAACTGTAAACGTTATAATAAACAATCGAAATATAAACAATGTAGGTAGTTTTGTATGCATTCAAAATTAATTGAATATTTTACATTCATAACTAACAGCATTCAATAAGCATTATGACCTAACCTCATTCACTTTATCTTTTTGTGTATTTTAGAACTTTTAAAGGTGATAAATATAGAGAGAAGAACTTTTAAGAAGGTGATAGTTTGTGACTGCAACCATTTCAAGAGGAATCCAGAGAAGAAATCACGTTTATTCGATTCACACTTCAATGACACCGAAAATATTCATTTTGGATTCAGAATTAATGTGAAAGGTCTGTGTTGTCTCATACCCGTCATCTTTATTCAAGAAAATCGTTCCTAGCACATTTTCTCTCGCTTGATTTGGACGGTATAGTAAAAATTCCAACTGCTTAAATGATAAAATTTACTGATTTTTATACCGATCGAGTTTCAATTTTGATGCTTATCAAATGAAACAAAATTTATCTACTATACACAGAGAATGCCACAAGACTTCACACTACACATTTACATAGAGTTTTTTTTTGAATGTATTAAAAGTAATGGCCTAGATTTGGCCATGAGATTGCCTTACTTTACTTGTATAGATTGCATTCACACAGGCTGTAATAAATCAGGTGATCAATATGGACTCCTTACGTATATAATTTTAATGGCTAATAACTGCTCTCTTGAACGATGTATACTACCTAATAGTAGGTAATATTACCTACTATTATATCATATAATATAACCCATTATAACCGCAAAGTTTTGCAAAAGAAGACGTCGAATTCGAGGTCTATACATTTTTGGTCCGACACTGATTCAAACTGCGCGGAAATTTTCTTTCTCCCATCTCAGTCCTAAACATAAGCTCAGGGCGGCTCAAAGGCAGGTTTAGCAAAAATTTCCTTCACCTTGGCCGTGCCTTTCGCCTCAGACTCAAATTTTATGAGAGGAAGGGAAGGGGGTTTGCCTCGGTTTTCTCGGAATAACGGGACCTCGTGTGCGAAGGTTCCCTCTGTGCGAGAAGCAAAGCTAGAATAAATACTGATTCGTAAGAACCATTTTATAATAGCTGAATTCTTGCATTACAACATCCATATCGTTATAATACCATTCTGCTACGCTAATGCCACCAAACTAAGGATACTAATAAAACTTTGTAATATCAATAACGCAGTTTTTTTATCAATAAAAGCCATTTCAACTCTGCAAGCGGAGCTAAGACAGAAACAGACTATGTCCTCCATGTTTTCCCTCTCTCTCTCACTTCTTAAGGCTCGCTTGCAGGAAACTCACTGCCTGTTATGCGGGTTGCGGCTTAGGTGGTAAGTTTACTTTGGAACTAGCTGTACATGCATGTACGTTTGAAATAGGTAATAATCAGTTCATTCCGTCAGTATCTCATTTTAAAAGATGTTCTTTAGAGAGACTTAGAAGTCCGTATTCCGTTAATTATTGAAATTATAATTAACCATTAAGGATTCAATAGACAAGACGATGACTTATTTATTATATTTACTTATTATTTTATATATTTATCTTAATTCCTTCTTCGTTATTCCTTCATTTTTCTATTTTCAGTCTTAATTTTATATTTTTACTTTACAGCCGATTTTTTGGTAATAATTATCGATGGTTTACAATATATTATAAAGCATCATTCTTTTCTTAATCTGAATTAATGAAGGACGATGTATCGATAACCGTTTTTCTGATAAGGGAATCCATTTACGTTCGGTTTGATAACCCCAATGAACCGTCACTTTTATTGTATGAAAATCTGCCCGTTTTAATTGATTTGGAATAAGATTGGTTGCTAAACACGAGAAACTCGCATTTGGCTGAACGAGTAATTCATTTCGGTCATTTAGGTATTGTGTGTGTTTAGGCGCACTCATAATTGGTTACTTTTTTAACTTTTGTAGGCGAAGATGAATTTAATTTTTCATTTCAATTTTTTAATAGATATTGGATCCTTACTGAGATGCAATTTACAAAGTATTTGATCTTGAAATTCATGCTGGAAAGTGAAGGAATTCAACAAACTTTTCTGGTGAACGTATGCAACCAGCGAAACACGGGAGTAAGTTGTGCTGCCTATGCATAAGGATAACAGAGAAATTTATTCCGATCTCATTCTAAACTTTTCAACGTATAGTTTTATCTTGACGGTGGATTAAAGGTAGCCATAGTGATAGATAAGCTATTGATACTATCATGTTATTATTTGGAGAGGATTGTGTTTGCTTAGCTTCAAATATTTCCCCGTTCATTCATTATCATTTGGGCTACCATCGATTGTTCAATCATCGGTCCTCTGAAATTTATTGCTGTATATTTAATTTTCTATGAATTTTCATTTGTATCTCCGTTTTCCAATCTTGTATATGGAATATTTTATAGAAATAGCGCGTAAGGATCATCCTTTTATAAATCCAGAAAGAAATACTTTACGGCGGGATGTCGGACTTATTTCCTTTTCAACTATCGGCTTATCGTTGGACCTTGTTTGACTCAGAGAAGTAAAATTTGGCATTTTCTAAAATGAAGATCTTTAACAGCTGCGTTTTTTCGTTTACGTGGTTTATTTTGTTTTTCTGTCGAAGCTACGGAACTCTCGACAGTTTAATTACTCGTCGATGTCTGACAACTTAAATACTTAAGTTATAACTGGTGTGCTATAATGTACTCCCACTTTTCCAAATTTAACACTCTCCGTCGATGGATACACTGATATGTTGCTGAAATTAGACGAATCAATCATTTCCGTATTCTATTCTCAATTTCTCTTTCCTCGTATATTTTAATGAGATAAATGATCTCAGAAAATAAATTCTTAAGATTTGAAGAAAATACAGGAGTGAATAGAACCGTTATCTCCTGAAAAGGAAACTCAGTTTGAAGCGCTTTTAGACGCGGTTTTCCCTTTCAGATGAAAACCATGCTCTGCCAATTGCTTATAAGACGTATTTTTCTCGAATACAGATGGAATGCAACCAGCTTTAGCCTTCTCTTTTTGATTAACGAAAAGTTGTTTACATCATCCGCGCTGCTATTGTGCCTTGTCTCTCTGGCGTTTTCTTTTCACTCTGCGAATTGCTGTTATGAGAAGAAAATGAAGATATCCCAAAACAGTACAATTATCATCCCGATATCGGAATAGAAACTATCTCTGAGATGGAATGAGGTCTTCCTCATTAGTTTTGTCTCATGGTACAACGCTAGTATAAAATGTCGCTTGGTTATTTTTCCTTTCGTCTTAATCTCGATTTGTAAACATTTCGAATAAAATAGAAAAGGAGTTCAATGTTTTGTGAGCTTTTGAGCGTAGAAATGAAGAAAGTCACTCTCCCTCTTATTAACACTGCTGTTTTAAAAATTCTTTTTCGTAGTTGTATATGGGGTTAAATATAGATGGTCGATGTGAAGTAATAAAGGAAGCTGTCATTGTCCGGAAAGCAGACCCTTAAAAAATATATCGTATGTATATGACGAGGAAGCAACCAGTATACAAAACAATAATTCTAGGACTCTGTAGATATCCACAGCTATGGCAAGTAAAGCTTACTAAAGAAGTTTCTTTTCATTTTTAAGGTGTATAGCACTTGTTTAAAAATTTAACTTTTGTTTTGTAAATCAAAATAGATAAAAATTTGCCATTTGTCCCGGAAACAACTCTATGATGCGGTGTTAACTCGGTTCCCCAGAAAAGTTTAACTGTGTTTAAATGAAGCAAGAGGCGCTCGCTATGATCCGCCGTTCCTAGTTTTTGTTTCGCCGTATGAGATTTTCATCAGAGTCCTCGTTTCCAAGGATGCCCTTCCTCGCAATTTCAAAAGATAATGTTATTCTTTTGGTGTCCGATCCTTACCTCTCTTTCCAATGAGCCTTTCTTTAGTTATCGCGCGCTTTATTTTATCGCGCAGAGACAATTGAAAACTCAGTTTGGAGACTCTTCTCTATTTCCCCGTTTTTTTTTCTCGAAATTAATTGAAGTCTGTTCCTCGATTGGCCTCCCTTCTTCAAATAAACTTCTTTTCGCCCCTCTCTTTCGCGACGTCGATTTTGCTTAAAGATTAACGTTTCCAGGAAAAGGATCGATACGTTTTCCGAATATAGACGCTGTGGCGGCGGAATGAACTCTGCCGTTTTACGACTACAGCTCTCACTCGCGGTACTTTGAATCGCTCTGCTTGAGACGCTATGCCAAACTGTTTTATCCCACTGAGGAACTAGTTGTTCAAAACCTCGGAGACTGTTCCGTGTAGATTTTGTTTATCGATATATAATCCGTTTCGATTTTTATTCAATTGAGACCTCTGCAAGTCCACTTCATTTTAGGATTCTTCCTGTATTTGTGTATATTGGTGCATTCTACATATCGAATATTTATGATAATACCGTGCAAGCCTTCTTTCGGCGTGTGACACTGAGCGTTCGAGGTACTTCATTAGCTTGCTCTTATTGCTTATAATTATATGAATGATATCAAACGAATTTTAGGTTTGCTTTTGAGCGCAAAACACTGTCTTGGATATTAATTTTGAAATCATAAAATGCTTATCTTCAAAATTTCGTGAGGATATTGGTGTGCCTTAGGTTAATAAGATGCTGTATTTGCTCAGAAATCCTAGCAAGACAAGTAGATGACAGAAAAATCTCCTCTTTAATATAACAGTAACTATTCGTTTTGTACATCTCTTACAAAAGATCATCAACTGAATGATCGATAATGGTACACAACTGTCGAATTTTGCTATTGGTAATTTCTTTTACCTATGCGCTAATTTTCGGCGCAAAAAAATTACAAACACTTCGCAAATACGAAAAGTTTTACATCAATGTCACCGTTAAATAGACACTTACTCAAGGCACACCTACTGCCTCTCGCGGCACACTATTGTACTGCAGCCCACAAGTTGGAATTATAAGAAGTAACTGACTTAAGAATTCGCTATATTTATAGTAATTATTGAACCTTTCGAAACTACCGAAAGTTTACCAGCAGTCGATTGCTCACAGTACGGAAAATTGGAAACACAACCGCAAACACGTTGCTGTGATCACTCTAGAAATGAATGTGATCAGAATGGAAGTACATAACGAGAATTATCAACAAGTGTCGGTTCATAAGGAATGCGTAGCTGCACTGAGTGGATAAATCTTCGGTTGAGAAGGAACTAAAATATTTATTTTGCTATTACTTAGCTATTTATATCATCATGGTGAAAACTCGATTGACATTAATTACAAACCAAAGTTCGCCTTTTTTCTGTAATTTATTGTCTGTTGAGTTCTCCCAACTTGTAGTATAATTACAGAGTGAACTGAGAACCAATTATAAATTTGATGAAAATAGTTAAAATACTGTAATAAATACAAGTAATTATTTGCATAACATAATTTATGACGTTTAGACAATGATTCTAGGGTAGTCCTCCTTATCTTTTTAAGGATGCAGGTGTTTTCATGTATTATTATAATAAAACAACAACTAATAAACAAACTTTAGTTAGGGGTTCGTTCTTGTAGTTGTAACTTTTAACTATCCTTATATATAAATGCTCTTCATTATTCCCACACTAGTCCATTAAATTTAGTTTATTCGTCTTATACTCCCTTACTAAATACATCGTGTTAAAATATCAAATCATTCAATCATCCCATATTTCAGCGTTTGGAAATAAATCAGTACCAGTAATTCACAATCCAAGTGATTGCCAAAATTCGGATGTATCTCATAACGAATGTAATAAACCTCTTGTGAACCCTCTCGATCATTTCATTTTATCTCTTCAAATGAGATTCCAAATCAAAGAACAATATTTCAACTCACTGCTAACAAATTAAAAATACAGTATAACAATACAATCGTAACAATGCAATCGTACACAACAACAGCATTTTTTTTAAATACAGTGTGTATTCGGGTGCCTCGAGATAATTGAAATCTCGATCATTGTTAATTGCCTCTGAAGTGATGGAAATTATAAGGCTTTATTAATTGTTATTAGAAGGTTTTTATCGCCATACACATAGTTTTACGTCGATGTTGTTATTCCATTAATATTTGTAATTTGTTATTGTCTTTCACGAAGAGTATTTATATGCCGTAAAACTACATATTGGATGACGTATTTTATACGTCATTGAGTTTTGTAGATGTCTTTTTAAATTATGCCAATTGATTTTATAAACCAGAAGCTTTGCATCCCACACTTTATTTTTCTCTTCTTCCGCTAAATTGCGCGATCTTCTTAGCTGTAAAAATTACAGTTATGAATATGTAGGCGATACATTAATTGAACTTTTCCATTATTATCCACAAAAGTAACTTTTGGGTTGGATTGGTGGGAAGGATTGATGGATGGCTATCCAATACGTTACTTGGATTACTCTTTTCGTTTTATCTGTATGCGATGTCGCCGCTAATAGTCTAGCAGTTCTGCAGAGAATGTATTTAATAATAGTTTATCTCTTTTTTCTCGGATAAAAATGACCGAAAGCATGAGAACGATCCTAAATTTAGATAGTAATTCAATTTGTCAATGTGCGACTAAAATAGCTGCTTTCTGGGGTCAAAATTGTTTCCTTTCTTTTTATCGTGAATGGGATGTCATATTCTATCAAGATATTAAAAATCAGTTCGCATACAAATTTTAGCTATTCTTTTCATTACAGTTTGACGACTTGGCTGCAGATTGTTTTACTGATAAATTGTTCATTTTCTTCCGTATGGGTGACCCTTCTTAACGATGAGATTATTTTTACAAATGCAAGGGATTACCCAATACCTGTCACACCGTACATTTTCGATATGAAATTCTTGTCTCCTGTAGGTTTAGGTTAAAAAATGTCGCTTTACGTTTTAATTAACTTTATCCTTTAATGGAAATCATGTTATTCATTATGATAAGTCAATGGGGAATTTCTGAATATGTATTTATGTAGAAGCATAAGAAGAGGATAGCAAATATAAAATCAAAACAATCTAATAATTAGTATTTTCAGCTGTCTTTTATTTTAAATCGGCAATGGTCAGTGTCGATTTATCGTCATGGGGCAAATTTCTCGTCATTCAAATTATGACATCGCTTTAGTCTGTCACTTCACCATGTGTTTTATTTTATTCTTTACTTGTGTGTTTTATTTTATTCCAGTTTATTGTTACTAGATTTCATGAAAATAGAGTTTTCACAACATATTCTGAGAGATGAAATCTACTGGATGTATTTTAGAAAGTGAAATGCTCCATAAATATCGCCATAAGAGATTTTTCCAACTCATGAATAGCATAGAATGTTAGAAAATGGTGAAAAGATATGAAGAAATTCTTTGCATTTTTCCATGCATCTATTTATTGTTTTCATAGCAAATTATTTGCAACCAATTGAAACTTACTTTCGTAACTGGCTATGATCGATAGCTTACGGAATAATGACTATCTGTTGTTTTTTAAATAACTCTTTGCTGAGAGATTATACTACCTATAACGTATCCAAAGCAAAAATGCTGTTTAAATGCCTAATTTCTTGATTTTGGGTAGTAAAAGGAAGTTTATCCAATTACTAGACAGAAAAAAAATTGAACTAGTACCTATTTTTTATAATATATTGTATTTTATTTTCTGGAATGACAATGATTTCATTTTTCTCTAATATCGAAATGTTTTATTGGTTTTAATTCCTACTACAACATTGTTTTTTAATTCACCTGAGTGGCAAAATCAACTTAGCCCTAGGTGCGGTGGGTGTAAGCGATCGAACCATTCCTTTTGTTTCATTTTTTGCGGAAAGAATGAGTTATTCTATTCTTATTATTTCTCGCCCATCGTGGGATAAGCAGAAGAGTCGCATAATACTGATTCCGCAAACGTGCTTTTCCTGAATTTATCAAGCAATCGCAGTCCACCCTCCTTTCTTTCAAGGATTCCCAACCTGCGTCAGAGAGCACTTTCGTCACGCTTTTATCTCTGGACATGCGTTCGTCAGAATTCCAAATATCAGCGTTTTCTGATCGATTTAAGGATTGATATAAAAGCGCGAGTCTCCGATGTATAAATACGTGCTCGTGCAGGACCTCTGCTTTTTGTTCGCAGTGGAATACCGAATTATCGGTGTGTTATTTGTGGAATGCCCTTCCCATCGGGTGTTGTCCTGCGCATGCCGCTTCCCATTTTCTCGGGGACCATTTAGTTTCCATGGCAGCGAACGACAGGGCGTGGGAGGGAAGCTATAAATAGCAACCGGATGACACTCTTTGAAGCCTTGTTTATTGACGTCTTTGCTTCCTTCTCTCATTCATAATCACACTAAATAAAGTGTGCCCTCTCTTTTTTGCGAATTAAATTATCTCTCTCTCTCTCTAAAATATGGTTTATTTTTGACTGAAAGTGTTGAGAATGTTTAGAACTAGGTGAAGTTTTTTGGTTATTCTTGGGAGACGAAATTAACTCTTCGCTTATTAGTAGAATATCCCTTTTCTATTTCACTCTAAGGATGCCTTTTCGTAGGAATACCATTTATCTATGGCCAGCTTTTTCTCTTTTGAAATCGGCGTATCGGAGCAGTAAAGACGGTTTTCATGGTTAACGAGATATTCTAATCTTTCCCTAATTAAGAAGTTTGTTTATTTATATTTATGTATGTATTAGTTGTTACTATTTAGAAATTTCTTCAAGTAATCAATTGAAAATCTCTATTTATATTCTCACTTTCAGACTGTGGCAACGAATTCATTGCATAAATCGTGTGAATATCGTTGGACGAGTTCTAATTTGTCTTGTATATTTATGTATGTATATTTAATAATATCTATGTAAATTTTTAATAATATAATGTAATCCAAGAAATTCACGAATATTAAATTGCAAGGTGACTTTTGTTTATGCACTGCCTAGTTGTAGTGGTGATTCTGGACTAACTGTAAGCCGCCAAATTTTATGGCTATTATTGTAGGCCAATAAAAATCATGTTAGTCAGTGACCTCTATTTCTGTTACTTTGAGAATTAAATCGCCATTTCGGATTTGCTACTAGTATCCATGTGAAGATAAATTCAACGATAGAAACCTTGATGGAAATATACCTGGTGAAATAAACAGCAAACTTCCACTAACGATTATCTTCTTTTTGCAATTTCGGGTAATTTATTTCACCGTGCTTCCATGTTACATTACGTTCAATTCCGTAGACTTGATTTTTATTGATCGATTAAAGGTCAAGAGGAGAAAAAAATCAAGAGAATGAGAGGAGCCACCTGGGAAAATACTGCCGTTGGTATGCAATGAATAATAGCTAAGGGAAAAATAACATTTGGAGATCTTAGGGAAAATGCATGTATCAGTAGGAATTCGAGGAAGAGATTTGCTCAACGTTTCATATGGAGTATTCTATGGTTCAGAAACTTGGGAAAGCAAGGAGAGCTTCCGGAAAATTTTGAGTTGCAGTTATTACGGAAGAAAGATACGATTAGAAGCATTTGAAAGGATTGAAAACGAAGAAACCGGTGAAAAGAAGCAAAAATTTGGTAAGTGAAAAAGGGGAAGCAACCAGGATAACGCCTGGTTCTATTGACAGCTGTCCAAATTTACCAGATGAATGAAATACGTTTAAGCTGATAACGTAAATAAAAGCTCGAAGGTTTCAATCGTATATCTCCACTCGTTACATTACTATTTTTACTATTGCTAGAGGTGAATAGCGAAATGATAAGTAGTACACTGCATTAGAAGTAAGAAAATGTGTATAGGAATACAAGTATTGTGACGGAAAAGCAAAGAATGGATGAAAATGCAGGCAGTAAGAAAAACACACTAAAGAAATTATTTAATTTTTCCGAAATATGTGTGCGAAATAAACGAGAAAAATAAATATGGAGTTTTGAATGCAATGTGAAATTGGCGCTAAAGGAATGTTCAACTTGCATTCCTTAATTTTCCAAAGGATTTCAAAATGTAGGAAAATTATATTAACTCTATTAAGAAGATTCTTTCCGAGATCTTCTTCTAGTATTGTACTCTCGATCCATCTGATTCTGTAATTGTCTACGTATTTATTCCGCGCGAAAAATGTTTTTGGAAGGACTTGGACTCGTATTCGAGTTCCGTACACTTTTGTGACGAACATTTTTTCCTACTGAAAAGCGTTTTAGTGGTAATTTACAAACGTAGCTTGCATTTCCTCTTTTGAAAAAGTATTCACAGAGCTCTCTCCTTTTGCGCTTTATTTTTTGTCCCCATTGGAATGAAAACATTTCTTCTGTGGCTTCGCTAATTCTATAAATAAAGGAATTCTTCGTGGGGAATCCTTCATTTACTTCCAATTTTTACTCGGAGAGAATTTTCTTTAAATGAAATGTTGGAATGCTTCATTTTATCGCTTTCTCTAACCTCATCTCTGTTCATATTAATAATCACGTTTGTTCAACTTTTCCATTCATTGCGAGCCCCATTCTTGTTAATGAGGTTATTTTCCACTTTAAAAACCGTCATAGTTTGATATACTCTTGAAAATGAGAAGTTTTGATGAATTCTTTTCCTTTCTTCTTCACAGAGTGGTTGAATGGCAAAAATACAGTAGTGATAAAATAGAAAGTAGCTTCGGACGTTGAATTAGGGATTGCAAAAGATGAAGTTGTATTTTTTAGTAGAAATGAAGGAACGCATTTTTGGAAAATACGTAATGATGATACGTAAACAGGCCTCTCTTGGGAATGTCGAGAAATTACGTGGTGGGTGTTCTTCCTGCATTAATAAATTGGATGTTTTTTACGTATTTTGAATTCTTCTGCCGTCAACAACTTGAAAATTTAGAGATCCAATTAACACCTTTATTTTCTCGTCATAAGAAATTCATAAAATGGCCAATTCCACCTTATTGTCTTATAACCGCATGATATTTTATACAAATTCGTAATATTGATATAAACAATTTTAATTGTTTAAACAAGTTTCAGATTTTACTTTATAAATTTAAAAATTAATTTATTCGAGCCAATGTATAAATTTTATATATTAATTATATATCTTACAGTATTATTTTAAATTTCTTATATTTAATCCATATTTTGTATGCTTATTTTACCTTAACTAATTTTTATGTTTTACATCTTTTCTATGATAATAGCTAAAAATTATTTGTATGTATTTTCACAAAAATGTTTAAAAAATTCTATAGATAACCTCAACATTATTTGTTTCCTTAATTTACTTATTATAAACTAAAATTAATGTAGTAAAACAATAAAAAATATTCATCTCCGTTTTTAAAGCTCATAATTATAAATAAAGAGCTCCCCCTTCGTTCTTAATGTAAAAGAAGAAAAAATTAATAAACCCGTTATAACGCTATCCTGCTCGGCCGAGTTTTCCTCTATATATTTTCGCAAATTGAAATGGTGTTGCAATTTTATTTGTTCCCCTATTGCCTACCCAAAGACTTTCGAAATGGTGCGATTAATTTCTTAACGATTTCTCAGGTGCAATATTTACTCGCAGTCGTGTGTCTCTTGAGGGTATGCGTGGGCCGGATGATGCGAAAATAGCGATTTCGGAGGTCTTTTGGTGGCGCGTGGGATGACGACGCCCTCGCAAACATTGCCTCTCCTGCGAACCAGTTTCTTGTTATAGCGCAGGTTCTTTTGTATTCTCTCCACCAATGTTCTCATATATCATATCACAAATTTATATTTCGCTCTGCTGGACCGATATAATGGTCAGTTATAAATAAATCTCTCAGAATAAAATGCGTTTTATTCGGGATTTAAGTCGGGAAAGGGCAGGTCTTCCCGATAGTTGGCAGTTTTGAGAATATCATCGTCACTTTGAAGTTTGAATGACTTATGTTTTCCTGTTCTATTTCTCATAGGGTGGAATGCCTGAGATTTGATGTAGAAATAATTTTTACTTTACAGAGTTTATTATTCACTTATTATTCTAACTTAAAATAGTGTTATGCAAAGTTATTAATCGGGACATCGTTTCCTCGTTAAAAATGTTCCTTTTAAATTTCCTTTCCAATAAAAATATTTAGAGCATAGTAGTAGAAACATCATCGGTTCATATCTTTTATTGATCATTAGCAAAAGCGTTGATACTCATTAATCGCTCATAAAATTGACAAACCTGAAGATTATCATTGAACGCGAAGAGCTCTCGACCGTTTTGAATCGTTATTTGAAGAAATAAATCAGATTAAAATATACAGTTGAGCATTTTCCTTCGCATTTCTGTTTGTGTGAATTTTCACGATACCTTATTTTGTGAAGTAAATTTGTTCAGCGGTGCATTTATGTAATTAATTTAACATATTTTCCCGTAAATTCGTTTACTATGAGTCGAAAACAATCGAATCGGGGAGTGGAACGTATGACATTGTTTAATGCATGAGTTGGCTCATGTTTAAGCCACGATAACCCGCTCTAATCAATTGCAAAATATAGTGTCGCTCCTAGAATGTATCAACCACATATCGGGTTCTTGTTTTACGTTTGTAAAAACGTCACACAATGCACTAATATACTTCCCTGTCCCACGCGTTCATACTATTGCCTGATTACATATTATAGGAATCGTTTTTCGTCCCAAGCATTTTTCTTGCAGAATCTCTCTTTTTTTCTGAAAGATTTTCTCCTGATACCCTCTGTAGAAATTGCCATAGCTTACATAACATAATTATCCCATTCCTCAGTAAATATCAGTGTTTGCTCCAGGGACTCATTGATACCTTCATATTTTCCAAGTTTCTATTATTTATTATTATTGTGATTCCGTTATCTTATTTTTGTGAGTAGAATATCTGTCAATATTAGTCAATAATCCGTGAGGGACCAACTCCAATATAATAAATAAGAGGACTCAAGCACAGAGTAATGATGATATGTATAGTAGACCACATTCATCACCGTTACCAGGAAGCTATGGACAGATATAAATTCACTTGGACTTCCCATTTCCGTGTGTTTTTATCTCATCTTCATTCATCAGAAACAATTTCTGCGCTTATCTTTGACATCTATACCTAATTCACGTCTTTTACAATTCCTTGTTCTCATAAATTAGGGTTACCGTTCGTAAGGGGCCTTCTTCACGAATTCTGAACCAGGTAAGACGTTACTTTGAAATTAGTTTGATGTACTTTGAAGGCACTTCGCGACCTCACAACTTCACGAAAATTTACGTTTCAATAATTTCTATCATTAAAATCTCCTTATCTTAGATCTTTCGAACAGTTTTACCAGCAAATCGAGATAACACTATATACGACCATGCATTTGAACCAGAATTGGTCCAAACAGGATGTTTGGTAGCCTATTATTACTCGATCCTGTCATGCCATAGAAAACCCTCGGGGAAAAGAAGTCATATATATATATATATATATATATATATATATATATATATATATATATATATATATATATATATATATATCATGTCTAGACATGGAGATACACCTTGACATTATCGAAATTCGTTGTTTCCCATTGATTTAGAGTACATCGTAGGATTCATTCCAATTTTCCACCAGTAGCACTCTGAAGCAGTGCTCTTCGAGGCTAAAACGCATTTTCCATGATTCTCCTTGAATTGTGCTGTTAGATATGTATCTTCAC
The DNA here is from genome assembly GCA_036926295.1 of Pachydiplax longipennis. Classification (NCBI taxonomy): domain Eukaryota; kingdom Metazoa; phylum Arthropoda; class Insecta; order Odonata; family Libellulidae; genus Pachydiplax; species Pachydiplax longipennis. The sequence goes on from JAVFKF010000004.1 coordinate 3,776,799, forward strand.
AAATTATTCTCCGATCTCGAGTTGGTTTGTTAAAGAAGATTTTAGATTCGACGGCAGAGTTATAATAGAGTCCCTGGGATGGAATTCGCTGAAGGATAGAAGATTTGATAACCAACTGAAATTATTCAACAAATTTATGAGTACAGATTTTGTCGACGAGTCGATTGATTTTGTTACTACAGTTCGTTCGAAAGAAAAGGAAAAAGCGTAACAAGGAAGTAATCGTATGGAAGGATGGATAACTGGTTGTTTTCCCCCTAGAACATTAGAGAACGTAATAGCAGTTAGAGTTGGATCGGTGTTTTGCATCTCCTGCCGCACGGCAAATATATTAATGTAAGTGTGGATGTATTTTGATTTGAATGTATTAAATGGAAGCATATCATGTAAAATTACCACCGTTTTTTTCATTTCAACAGATCATAGGTAATGATTCGTTTTTGAGTTTCTGTTAAAATTTGGCTTAGAAATCCCGCGTTAGAACTATCATCGGTTTAATTTTTCCGTACCGATGAAAAGGTTAATAAAACTGACCCTGACTGACGATGACGATTCTGTGACGATGGAAAATTAAAAAATTTAATAATTGTGTTTCTCCTTCTTTTTTGCCTGATGAACTATTTCTTATAAGCATCCTTCTTCTTTTTATTAATTATCGGAAGTAATAACTCGGTGATCGAATTTAAATTTACGTTTCGTATTTAACATTAAGTGAGCGCTAAGTGTAAGCAAAGGTTAACTTATGAGAACCAAAAACACAAAACCGCAGAGTCCGCGGACCACACGTTGAGAATATCAACAAATTGAAGGCACAATGTAAAACTGGAGAGTGGCGATTTCAATCGAATAATTGTGAACAGAGGACTTCTGAAGGGCACAGCCACAATTTTACACTTTGTTGTAATGACACTAAGTTTGGATTCGTAGGTGCAATTTCAATTGCGTGCTGACTTACAGTCATTGGTAAAACCTGATAGTATGCTCATGTTTGCTTAATTTTATTATTTCATTAATACGTTACATGTATTTATGTTCTCTTCCGTGAAAGGCCCGATATTTTCTTCTGCCCCGATCCTCTTCTGTCAGTGTTTTTAGTGTGAAATATTGCGAAATAGTTGCCTAAGATAAGTGTGATTTCTTTCCGTTCGAAGCAGAAATAAACGAAATCGTAGTTGTATTTTAAAGAAAAACTTTCCTTTTAACGGGTGTTCTTCTATCGCCTCAAAATTCAAAAATTCGGGATTCTGAAACTTCACCATCGAATTAAGCACCTTTAAGTCATTCTTTCTCCGTTAACAACAATTCTTTGGCAAAAATTTTGGTGGCAAATATTTAAAGTAAGAGAAAAGTGGAGAGTTTTCGGGAAAAGTTATTCTCCCGTTTTTTGTTCAATTTGAGAAGAATAGAAGTTTCAGCGGAGCACTTCCTGAGAAATTAGTGAATAGTTATGTTTGGCGTAAATCTAGATCAATCATTTTTATAAATAACATAAGTAAAGCAATCCTTATTTCGGAGGTTACGCGCGATCATTCGAGGGGCTGCATCAATACGATACCAATAATCTAACTGCTGTTCTCACTATTTTGTGATTATAATTATTTCACTGTTAACAAGAGTTTAAATGGTAGGATATCGTTAAATCATTTTATCTTTTGTGATTTCAAAAGCTGTCCTGCACTAGTTCCGCCTTCTCTCTCGTAGTAATCCATGAGCATGAAATTGTTTCCATCAGCATTAATTACATTCAAACCCAATCTATGAATTCCCCGTTGTTTTGGAATCGCTAAGACGGAGCTTTAAGTTCCTCTTCCTTTAAAAGTAAATGTTCTTGATGTAATAGATAACATGATATCACCTAAGATTCCTGACAAATTTAGTTTATACTTCTTTGGCACGTACAATGACGTATAATTTGTGTGTTTTGGTGGTCCTGAGCTGCTTTCCTTTCGCAGAACTCAGCTTTCAATCGCTTCGATAAAAAGCCTTTCAATATAACGGAAGCCTTGAAGGCCTACGAGGAACCCTGAAATATGACCTATCATGATCACGTTCTTTTTCAAATAATATTATAGTGATGCAATTAGAGAGATCATTGTATTTTAAATTATTAATTGTTTTATTGATATTGCATAATGTCGGAATGGGTAGTATTGTAAATAACCTAATCAATTGAACATTGTAAATAACTTACTATATGATGTCTATGAATGAAGGAAATTCAGGCCTTATAATGAACTGAGTCGCAATCGATCGCATAATCAAGTTTCCAATAGGATTTTGCCCAGCGAATTAATCTTTTCCTCTATTATTATTAATAACTTAATGCTATATTGTGTGATCACGCTGCCACCTGACTTATGTCTTGCTGCGGCAGACTTTTATGAATAAATAAATATGCTTAAGCTACATCGCGCTTCTCTCTCTTCATCTTTTTATACGTGTGTTGGATCTACTATTTCTTTTCTTTTGCGTCCATATGCTCTTCCGACATCCCAACGGGAACATACGCGCTCCGTCATCCCACGAACACATTTCGTCAAAGAAACAATTCCTTCCTAATTATTCTTCAGCTTCCATGGAACCTATCGAATTTCCTATGTAGTTCAAGGCTCCGCCACCAGGTGGATCCATTTCCGCATCCCCTCCTTGGCCAACCCGATCGGGACTCTGCGAATAGAGTGGAAAGAAGTCCATCGTCACTATTTTCAATCATCAGCGTTCGTTTTCTCAGATCGATGGCGTATCGTTTCGTCTTTCCGATGTTTTTTGAAGGTCACCGTGTGGATCGATCGCAGCTTGGTGGTAGGTTACTCGTGGATGTATTGGGGGCCCCCGCAAGGCTCTTCTAAAAATATCCTGAACCCACGCCGGCGCACGAGCAAGGCGGGGGCGTTATGCCCTCCCTTTTATTATTTTTTTATTCCTCATCCGTATTTTTTCTCCGAGGAGTGGCGGCATTTTCTAAATATAGCTCGCGTGGGCTGGAAATTGGGGATAATGATTGCTTCGGAAGGGAGTCTATAAATAGAAGCGGATTTGCGCTCTTGGTTGGGATTCATTGGTGGGAGGGGGCGTGGCGTAGCCCATTTATAAATAGACGAGGGAGTTGCGTGGGAATTATTGTGTGGGACATTCATTTTGTTTGCTTGTCGCGCGATGGAAACCAACTTTCCTCTCTTTTCGGACGTCTTTTTTTATCCATCTATCTTTGGGGGAAATAAGCTTTGGGGAGGCTAACACTCGTTGTTATCATTATTAATGCATTCGTTTTACAGGGAGTCCAGTGGTAACGTTATCGAAATTATACTTCACTCTAATTCCCATTGCCACCTACATTACTATTTAAAACATTACTTCCTTTATTGACGGGACTAAGGTATTTTGGGGTCAGGAGCCCCTCTCATATACATACATTAAAACCCGCATAATACACAATTTTCCTAAACTCTTTCACACTAAACAGAGGGTTAAAATAACGCTGAAGACGCTCTGCTACCCGCTTAAAAGGCGGATTTTTACCTTTTGGAATTGCACTGCAAATGCTAATCCTCCGTCGCATTCGATGATTATTTACATCATTTTTCCCTAATCGTCTTTCTGACAAAAGGTACTGCATTCTAGAGGAAAGAATGAATGTACGGATGAAAACGCTTTCTTAGTATGAAAGGCCCTTAAGACAAGAAAGCAAATTAAGTATTAACCAAACAACTCTTCACGGGCTATCCCATCTTCACCTGTGGCAAACAGAGCAAATTAAAAGAGCGCCATTTTCTTTTCGGCGTAAATTATTTATTTAGGCATTAAAGATCCGAAAATCACTTCTCTTTCATCTTTTAATGTAAAAGAAATAGAAATTACGCAATCCCTTTTAATACAAGGTTTTCACTTGAATACTCTGAAAAGCGTCTTAGCCAGGTATTTTGAAACACTTCTTTTCTCTTTTTTTGAGCGTATTGTTTTCATTTTAAATAATCTAAAATGACCTTCAGTGATGCGGTTTCATCACTAACAAAGTATTAACACAATACCGAATAAAATAATGGATTAATAGAGAGTAGGCACTATCTACTATAATCTGCGTATTTCCCTCTAAATGCCGGAAAAATAGCGATCAACTGAAATCGATGCTTATTTTTAAAAATTATTATCAAAACCTGGTGATTCATTAAGATTTTCTTATGATCTTAGGATTAGTTTCGTTGACTAGTAGTATAGAGTAAGATATAATCTCCAGGGATCTCGTAAGAAAAAAGCAGGGATTAGACTAAATACGAATGTTAGCAACAAATGGCTTGGTTTGAAGAGCGATGTTAAAAAAGCGATTGAGAGTACGGAGAGACGATGTTAACTAATGGGTAATCCACTTGCGACGCTTTTTAAAATTAAGTTTGTATGTTTATGGAAAGGTAGTGTCGTTTTTTAATCATATTCATCGAAATTAATATTTCATCACCAATTGATTCGTAAACAAAGTAACTTTTGAGTTTCACTTGTTAACATAAATATTAATTTAATAACCAAAAGAAAAAAAAGGTATTTAAATGTGAATTTCCCTATGTATATGAGAGATTGTCTTATCCTAGAGCACAGGTTACAAAACTACAACAGATGACGAGTATCACTGATTCATATGCTGCACCTTAATTAAGCATTCATAAATTAGTTACGTCCTTTTCACCAGTTTTCTATGTATTGCTTATTATAAGAAGAGTTTTTATTTTTCTGCAGTTAAGCTTTCTCCTGTTAGCTGTAATTAGCTGTTCTAGGCACCCCTTACCCTGACTGTACTAAAAGGAGAAACTGTTGCACCTCTGCGTCAAAAAAATTTATAAATATGATCATGAAACTAATTCAATTAATCAACGTTTGAAATTTACACAAAAGAGGGAATAAAATTGTAAACAGAACTTGTAGCCTATTTTTCATCTGATGTTTACATTGACTTACCATGATCTCAGCCAAGACTCTGATTACTAAATAAAGATATGACTAAATCAGAAAGGAGGCCTAACAATTTAACATTCTCATAGTGATCCACGTTTTTTGTCAATTTCAGGACGATTCCTATAATTTATTTAATACGAGTGAAAAATTGTACATTCCGTCATTTGTATTTCGGTTTTACGAAAGGGATTCGAATATCGTGAATATGGAGCTGGTTTATTCACTCATCAGAAACCTGTTTTATAATTACCGCGATGTTGTAGCAATTAACGTTGTTGTAATAATGTTGTAGCGTTGTATAATGTTGTAGTTGTAGCTAAACTATAATTTGTGATTTTACTGTATATTCGATGACAGCATTTCATTCCCTTCACATCGCGAAGTTACTTCCGTGCTTATTTTAACAGAGGACCCCCTAAACTCTTTCTTTTACAACATACGTGAGTGATTTAGGTAGAATAAAGATGGATTACTAAGAATAATCTATTTTCTACATATTCAGTTGTCTACGTTTGATTCTATTCAGTACAATGCACGAACGCTGGTACAATGGTTTAAATACGTTCATCTGGAATTTCTTTAAGCGGATTTAATTGATGGAACTAGTTTCTACGAAAGAAATTTTTCATCGTATAAACGCATGTCTGACGTCCGTGACAATTTAGAAACAAGAGAAAAAATCAGAGCACATCTAGGAAACGAAAGGGAAATGTACTTCCTTTTCCTCGAAATAAACTAGAATTTTTTAAAAACAGTACACAATATACGAGTGGAGGAGTTTATAATAAATTTGTATGGGACAGAAATTGTCTACAAATCAAGTACCAGTCTTGAAAAATTCATTTGTGATAAATAAACGTTATTATTCGGTAATGCGATTCCTTTTTAAGGTATCAATATAGATATATAATGTGATGTTAATTCCTCATCGGTCTACTTTTTAATTTTTGTATGCACATTCTCTATTTGAAAAGAAAATTTATACTTTTAATTGTAATTTGTTACATAAAATGAGTGATGTAATTCTAATTATATAAATGTTATGTTCTAAATTGTGTATCTTTCTGAAATAATTGTTGTAACGTACTTGTTTGAATATATTTATAGTATGTTTTAAAGAAGCAACACTAGATTAGATAGAAACTTGCAAAATGCTTATTCCTTTGTTGATTATGTAAGTGCTGTAATAAAATGCACTACCCTATTTATCGACTGACATATACTATATGTGGCAAACAAGCTTTAAAACTTTCTCATTTAAAAAATGTAGGATTTATGAAAGGTTTTAAGATTGAAGATTGGAATAACTCAGTGTACTCCATCACAAATACCCGTTTCCTTGGATACACCACGTCCTAATGAACGCATATATCAACGGCCGTCATCGTCTCCATGACGTAAATTCTCGTCTTCCCTTCTAAAATGCGTATCTTTTTATCCGATCCGCCATCCATTGAAAAGGAAATTCTTCCGAATTATATTTTATAGAACGCAACGTTGAGGTAAAAGTTGAAGGAAAGCAAAACCGAAATGAATGACAGGGATTCGAACTCAGGTCTCCCACTTTCGGGAGTATTCCAGGGGGTCTCTGAACAACCATTTCGCGTCGATTCCACTCAGATGCTTTGTCTGCAATTCAAGTAGCGCTCCACCATCCTTGTCAAGGTAGCCGACATGCGAAGTGATTTTTTATTGAAATTTCCCAAAGATAAAAAAAAGGAACGAGGTGTTGAACACAACACTAGGGCATCGAGCCGTAATATTTTCGTTCTTGTCCAACAAATTCATTTCGCTTCTTCCATCGAACCGTTTATTTTCGCTCCGATCATTGTAATATAACCTTTTCACACACTCCATTACGCATATTTTTAGAATAGAACTTACTTAAAAAGGACTAGAATCTACAGTCTTTTTTCAAACTATTCTGTTTTTATATAATTATATAATAACTAAGGGACAGGACGATTTTTTCTGATGGAATGATTCTTCGCCGCAAAGATTTTTCAGGAATTAAAATATTACTATCAGAATATTTGTGAATTTGTGTTTAATTTTAGAATAAGATTAATAGTTGATAATCAAAAATCTATTTCTTAGCTTTGGAACTCTGATTTCCTTCTACTTTCGTAGCGCTTCCTTCGTGTTTCTTACTAGCTCATTGCGCTCCATTTGGAGATAAATCTTCATCTCCGGTGCTAAAATTTTCAGTGCATCTCAGCTTGGTATCGTGTTGATTTTATTAACCGATATGTAGTGTTTTTCAGGTTTTTAATGTCATTTACTATTCCCCACTACCGTTTCCTTTTAGTATTCGAACTATGCATTTGTGCGTGAACAAAAGAGCTTTATATATGGAGTGCTTATAAGAATAGCGTGATTATTAAGAGCATTATAAATACGATCGCAATGCTGCTTCATCTATCAAATGATAGTCATAGATCTTTATATCTGCTTATGTGTCGCACCGAATTTAACCTTGATATTTTCCCCTCCATTGATCTATTGCATCCAATGTAGTACACGTCGTATTAATTTAAAACTTGCGGCTGCATTACTCACATCCGATGGCGGCATCCACGTCAACCAATGTAGCATTAGAAAATACCAACATAAACCGAGTACATTACATGTGGTTCGAGTTAAAATTTGAATATGCTCATAGTTTTGTTACTGGACGTATAGATATCGGTCGATTCAAACGAGACATATCGAAACGAACACCGATACTCCATGTCTCCACCCAAATAAATTTCATCAAACACTCCCATCAATACAAACGAATACATGAACATTAAAATATACCTAAAAAACACAGCTTCACAAATAAATCAATAACTTTCAATATATTTTGGCGAAATTTTGGCTCGGAGAAACTATCATATATTAGTTCACAATACATTTATATAAGTAGAGTTGTAGTTTGCCTCCTTCTCAATACATTTATATAAGCAGATGTACTAGTTTGCCTCCTGGATAGCAGAGTAAGTATCGCCTCAGCCAACAGGTTGATATCGTTCCTCAAGTGATATTCGTCTTGCTATCGATTTCTCATTTCTGAATATTTACTATAGCTTCAATTTTTTAACTATAATAATAATAACTCCTAATAATAATGAATATATCATTTATAGTGAAAATGACTGTAGTTCTCCGTATGTTTAAGAATATACAGAATTAGGCTCTTAAACACGACAATTATTAATTTTGGCTTTGGAAAAAGTGAATATTTGTTTCCGTCATTGGATCGCGGTCGAAGGATTAGCATCAAATTGGAAGCGATGAGTTGGCTAACACATCTGGTAAAAGCGGTCCCGGGATCGATTCCTGTTGAGGCCAATAGATGTGAAATGATCTCAGCTGTCGAGACGATTGAAAAATTCATTACAAGCACATTATAGATGGAACCCTTTTCCGTTACCTCTTTATTTCCAAGATAGCTTTATTGTATTTACGCGTGTAGGTACAGTAATACGTAAAGTGGAACTTTGCTAAGTTATTTCTCTTCAATCGCCAATATTTTTTGCTGTCTTTCTGTGGTATTTGGTTTTATTTTTAATACTTTAACAGCTAAATTACTCTTTGAATAGTGTTTTTTTCTCTCCCCGTATTCTTCTATGAAAAAGTAGGAGAGTTCTTCTAATGTGAGGGGATGTATCATTGTCAAATATCTTGCACAGATTCTTGATGTGTTTAAGAATTAAAACTGGCTGTGATACCGATCAATATCCAGAATATAATACTGATAAACATATCCAAATACTGTGCGTTGCACTAGACACATGATGAGGATAGAATCAAATAATTTAACTTCAGAAAAATATGGGCGACGCTGAATGGTACAACAAAAAATCGTGAAATGTTTGGTTAAATTATCATTTACCGCAAATCGTTACAAATGTATACGACGGAAACAGCACCAATTGGATGTTTTTCAAATGAAACCAATAATGTATAATTTGCAGTTAAAAGCAGCATTCACTGAAAGTGACTAGAATGAGGACGGTCACGACATCGTTGGCAGCGATCGTGAAGCAGTTCAACCGAACGCTAATATAGCACTAGCACTGAGAGAGTTACTTCTGGCCGTCGTAGAAATAGAAATGCTAAGGGATCCAGGTTATATTTAGGCACATTGGTTTATCCTTAAAGCCTCTCTCCGAGGAATTATAAATATACGCCAGATATAACCGCAGTTAAAGATTGACCATTTATATTGTGAAAATTCAAAAGAGGAGAATAGGTAAATCGAAAAAATCGCGTTTGTACTGACGGAAATGATTGGACTGTTGGCAGATTCCACGATCCCGCAAATAGGTTCCTTTATCACTTTTCTGGGTATTTAGGATCTGTGATTAGAAGAGAATATTCAAAATTTCGAAAATTCGAAGTTGGACATACATTTTTATAAGTAAACAATGTCAGCGAATAACTTCTACTAAAGATTTATGTGGCGGATGTTCCTTTCTTCAATCTTTTTACTGTTTCGTTTTTCAATTTGCCACGTACAATTTAATAACGATAAATTAGAGACGAAGAAAATGCGATCTTCTGTTCTTTCTAGAAATAGATATTTTTCTAGAAATAAACATTTTTTATTTCTGCGGTTCAAACACAAATCATTGTGCATTGAACCGCATATTTGGTAAATTCGAATTTATGTGATAAAGTGCAATATGAAGATCGCTAATGATAAGTTTATTTTCATGTTTTATAATGCATTAAAATGATAGAATACTCTATTACACAAGTTGATAATGAAAGCGAGACCTCTGAACACTGAAACCGCCTTTTCAGCGCTCAAAATTTATCAAATAAATGAATTATTATCCTCAAATGGTCATGATTGTCTAATGAAAAACCTATGGTTATCGTGTCCATTTTTCATATCAGATGTAACGTACTTCCTGAATTTCGAAGCTACGCTATTGGTATACACAGCAGCCAGTCTTTGAAAAGCAGTCCCGTTATTTGGGAATTAAATAAATTAGAGAGCGAGACTAATACCAATAATGGAACCATTTTGGTCTTATTATCTGGCGTGCAGTTTAACTTAATTTAGTCAGCCTTTACCTTAAATTATAACCTTGTTCTTAAATGAAATTTTAATAATACAATTTACAGCATCTAGAACATAGGTTATAATATTTGTAAATATATATTGCTGAATTATGATTTTCAACCAATGGTTCGAATCCTGTTTACGGAAATTTTTTCCGCCGATTTCGGCCTATTTAACATGGATTTCTCTATGTAATCTAGTAAATTCTCCCGTCAAAATTACAGAAATTAATTTGGTTAATAGAGAAATGTACTTCGTTTATTGGATACATCTGATCCTTCTGAATATTAAACCATTAAATTAATCATTCTTCACCAGCACAGTGGCTTTATTTTGTACGAGGGTGGTCTGAAAAGTTTCCGACCCCAGATTTTTCAGAAATATTCAGAAATTTTCAGAAAGCATGTCGAGAAATGTCGAAATTCAGAAAATTTTCAGAAAACATGTCGAGAAATGGCGAAATGTCGGAAACTTTTCAGACCACCCATGTAAATGAAAGAGGATTCGAATTATATTCTTTTATCTATCTGTATTTTCTTTCGGTAATTAGTCTTATACTGGTTGCGATTAAAATTATCATTGATTATCTTAATAAAAATCGAAGCAGAATTTTTTCGTGACAGCTTATAATAAAAGATTTAATTTCATGTCTCCTGGAAAGAGCATGTATACATATCCGCTCCTTCATATTGCTTCTATAATGAGGCCCACTTTCTTTTCCTGTAATTTATTTATTCTTCTTTCCGATTCGAAAACGAATCGATCTCTATGTCCATCATCCACTTGGAGAATTTCTTTAGCTAACCTAAATTTAACCCTCGCCCTTTTGGCTGTATTCGTTCCGGTCACCATCAACTTCGAGATTTTTTAGCGACCTTGCTCCAGACGCAGCTTCAAAATAGGATCTTTTTTGCTTTTGGCAAATCCCTTGTTGTTCATTAGCTAGTGAAAGTTGCCAGGAAGGGCTTCCCGATGCCTGGATTTCTTTTGCCACGACGGCAATTATGAACGGAATTGACTTTTGAACAACTTTCTTCGTGAAAAGTTTGTGACAAACCTCTCTATTGGAGGATCGCAAATTCTTGTACTCATGATTTCACTTTTATATTCGAGAGTAGTACGACAGTCGCTTTAAGGATCCCACAACCAGTCCCTCTTCATCCCTGCGTACTTCGCTCTTCCTCACGAACGTTTTTGTTTTGTTGGTTTTAGATATAACCAATTAACAATTTTACTCAAAACTGATGAAATCATTCTTGTATAATAATAATGAAAAACATCAAATTATAAAATAATCTCTAAGATTTTGTCAGTTAATTCTTTTGTGGTGTTTGAGATTAGTTCGATTTGGAATCGATGATCTTGAAGCACCTATTATTTTGCTTTCTACAGCATTTGACATTAATTTTTGGCTGAAGGCTTCCATCTGTATTCAGATACTTGTTTTATGTCCTGACGAGTAACGTAATACCGAGAAATATTTCTGGTAATTAGGTCATCGAAGTGTCATGTTTTTCATTCTGGTTCTTACTCAATTTCAACTAAAAAAGAATGTCTGTTAAGTTCCCTCCCTCTGAGAATTCCGAACTGGTGGAAACGGTTTTTCGCTGCAATATTGTATTCTTCCGAAAGTGTGTTTTATTTTTCTTAGCTTTTATCACGTACGCTACGTGACACTACTTTTTAGAATGGAAGTTGGTTTTAGATAGTTACAAGTTGAACATTTTCAGTAAACTTTATTTCAATTGTAGTTAAGTAGCATGGTAATATTTGGCAGTTTCAGAAAAAATAAAGCATTTTTTGAGTTGGGATGAATTTGGCTCAAGATTATTTGACCCCTTTTGGTGGTGGCAGAAATAAGTACAGATTGGAAGAAACACAACTATACAATGTCTTTAAGAATCTGTAACCGATGAACCAAAATCTTCAACATCAGATTATACCACAAAAGCCAAAATAAAGACCATTAAAAATAGTCCCCTAAAAGAATCAAAAATCTTTAACTAAAATAATTTCAAATATATAAATTTACTTTCTTGGTTATCTTTCATGCTTTATTCACGTCTTCATCGAATTAAAATATGTTTCCAACATATGTGTTTAAGTATTTTTATGTTATTTAATTAAATTAATTAATGAATTAACATTATTATACCATATTAGTGGTTAAAATTTGACCCAGATATTATTTTAGGTATTATATGACTTTTAACTCATCGCTGTCACCCCAACACAAGCTTAATTTGGCCCAAAATTAGGAAATTAAATTTGTTTTGATATATATGATAATGGCTTTGGTCCATATTTTCTTTAGTAAAACAATTATTAGCATTTGAATGTAAGAATGGCATCGTCAAACGTGCATTGCAAGAGTAATTGATGGTATTGGTAATCTTCAAAGTAAATATATTTTGAATGATTTCGCTATGCGGATGCACACTTTAAATATTCTGGTGCATGCGGTGATGCGAAGATTGCACGGCGAATCCGCAACTTAATTTTCAATAGAATGGAAAAATCATCATGAATCATCCGGTTCATGAAATGGAAAAGTGTCGACGCAAACGTGGATTTCTTTCCTTTGACGATTCATGAAAATTTTCGAATTAAATTCATTAATATGTAAAACTATCAATTACGTATGCACGAAAGTGTCCACTGAGTGCAGATGCCGTTTCAGTTACATCTGTTACATCCGCTTTTTCTTCTTTTTTACCTGAAAATTATCTGTTATTGGACCGAAAATTGTTTTTTGGTTTCAATGTGTTTTTTCTTTCAAATTTTCTTTGCTGATAAAAATTCGAAGTATCTATTTTATTTCCTGCGATTTCACTTTTAGTCCTTAAGGAAAACCAGTACTTTCATAAACGTAATGATGGTGCTCAACATTTTATGTAGATATTTTTTAGATTTGGTGGAACTTCTGGTATAACACATTTTTATGCAAATTTCTTAGATTTGACGGAATAGAATGTTGTTGAGAAATAGAACTTTATAAAGATATCCATTTTTTACAAACGAAAATAGTAGAAAAGCGTAAATATCGAGCTTCTTTCTTCTCTGCCCGTGACACCTCCCATTTTAGTTTTTTTTTTATTTCTTTACTAAAGCAAAAGGTTTTCAGAAATGATTACATTAGTGTTCACAGCAACAAATCAAAGGCTCATTAAATATATTACTCTTCACTAGAAATTGTTTGTTATTAAAACATTTCGAAATTATCATTGACACAGTATAGCATTTTTTCAATCGATCCTAAAGCATGACTTATCCACGTTGCTATACGTTTTTTTATATTTTTTATTATATATACGTATATTTAAAATTAAATTGAATATAACTGTTTTTAAAGAGCATCGTATCTGGATTGGCTGACTAAAAGGTTCCTGAAACTGCAAATATTTCCGTATTTCTCCTGTTTAAATAGTTCTTTTGACCATTTGGAATCGAATTATTCAGGGATTGCGATACAGTTATTCATATCTCATTAGCATAAACATAAATTCTTGGCACGCATACCATTGAAACCTCAGTCTTTTCTCTAGCATTCTTTCCTCGATCACTCTCTTCAATAATCCCTCTCCTCTCAATATTTGACCCACCCATTTCCTTTATCTATTTCTAATTACTTCAATCATTACCCTCTTCTCCCCAACCACCTCCTCGTTCGTTTTTCTATCGACCCAACTTACTTTCTCCTAACTTTTTTCCCGTGTATTTTTCCGTGTGTACCAAGATAGCTTTTGTAAAATGTTTATTTTAATGTTGAATTCCTCGTTTTAATGAATTCTAACATTCTAAAAATTATGCTTTTTGTCTGTCGTTTTGGATCAATAAGCCAATACTATACGATACCTTCAGTTAACAATACCATCTTTTTCAACTCTTTATATTCCAATAAAAGCTTTGATTTATTTTCCTTTTTAAATAAATCTTAAGTATGTTTGTGGGTGATTGATCCGTGAAATCTGTCTGATCTAAACTGTCTGCTTAACCCATGTAATGAATTCTTTAATTTTCGCTTTTTTATTGTCTCATATATTAACTTAATTAAAGTATTTTTAATTACTCTCATCTGTTAACTATGATCTTATTTATTCATTCATTACTCTTTTCTCCGTTCGAAAATTTCGCAGGTGGACACTCTATTTTTCCTCCTAAATACATCTCCGCAAACTAATCACAGAAACTAATACATACTTAAAATCATATTCTGTATCCGTTTCCATTTGCCTCTTTTATATCAATAGACATCGATGACTACACATCCAGTAACTCTATTGGCTTATTCAAATTTTAAGTTGATTTTTTTGACCAATGGTGCATTTTTCATCCGTCGGACTATATTTTTTAGCAGGAAATTGTCTCTTTCAAATGATCAGTTATCAGTTTATATGTTTCGATGGAGTGTGAAGGGGCCACGGTCACGGAAAATAGATGTTTAGAAGTAATATAATATGAGGATTATTTATCGTCATCTGCAATTGGCCTATGCCGGTACCGATAACTAAAGAAATAATTGAATTTATCGTTTTTATTCCTTTTTGATGCGGGGCATATTTTCCAAGAGGTGCCGATACCGAAGACTTCTTCCTTATTCCTGAGACTTTTTGTGACTAATTTAGCGTTTTCTCCAGTGGTTCTGTTAGTATTTCGTCGTCATATTCCCGCCTTTTGCTTTCGGTTCCGTTTCGATGTTTTTTTCCACATTTCGTACCCATATTAATTCGGTCTCTTTCATCCCCTTTCATTTGCTGATGGTCCCTTCAGTAAATTAGTGATGGAGTAAAAATATCTCAGGTAGAACCGCATTCGCCACTGATCACAAAAGAAGAAACCTCTTTCCATTTCTGTTCGTATTATTTTGGATATTCCACTCGGGTCTAAAATTATCCGCCTTAAGAATTAGGGTGATTCGAAAAATCGCTCCATCTACCCTCTGAATTCCCATTAAAAGACTAAAATTAGGATATCGGAGTTGGTGATATATTGATACACCGAAAAGCGTTTTTATATTTCTTTGGGAGATTTTATTTTCTATTTATTTCTTAGAAATCGCATGAAATCAATAACTATGGGACATCTTGGCCAGAATAAGGTAAATATCCAGTTGAAAAATTGACATTTAAAACATTTATGTAAATATTTAAAATTTTATTAAAATCAATTATATGAAAATTTACGCTGAAATTATATATATTAGTATTCCAAGAAGGTTTCTCTAAGTTGAGCTAGATGATTCAGTCGTGATATGACATGGGTATTACTTTTCCTTAAGCGAAACCAATGGAATATCTGTAGATTAACATAAATTTTCTGTCTCAGAGTCATATTTTAAGTTTATTCTTCATCAATCGTTTTTAAACTGAATAGAAAAAAATATAGTTTTATTTTATTTTCTGAAATATCTAACCAATTTTCCAAGTATGTTTCATATAGGATGGGATCCATTAATACTTTTTTTCCACAGCGTCACTTTCAATTGTAATTTCTCACTCTTATCTGAACGTACTGAAATTAATCAGTGATAATTAATGGTGATGGAAAGTATCGCTGCATTTTGATTAACTTTTGTCTAATTTTTGTGGGATTTTGACAGCAGTGATACCGATCAGTTCTTACCAAAAAAGAGACTTATTCGTAGGTCTGAGGAATGCAAGTGCAAACCATCTCATATTTGCTTTTATACCTCTTCCCTTATGCAAAGCTTTTGGATGATAGATGTGTTCAGCCTTTGGAATTCTCAGTCAGACCTAATGTCCCTTCTCAACAAAAAGAGTCAACCGGAATGTGAAAAGTGTTTACCGGAGAAATTGGGACTTGATTTTTCCTTTGTCGGTGCGAATCTAAAATATCAGATCATACGCTATAAATCGTTTCATATAATTAAATATTAGCTTAAAAAGAATTGGGAATTGTTGAGTAGCGTTGATTCGCCTTTGTGCTAAGTAAATTTTCACCTCAATTGAAAAATTATGTTATTGTAGGAAATAAAAAACATTTATGCATTCAAAGTGTTAATATTATTGAAGAATCATTGTTGTTGCAGAAAATGATGTATTTTTCAAAATGAGCAAAAAGTGCAATTCGATTTCAATCTTGTTATACTTACTGAAATGAAGTGTTTATAATAAAAGTTTATAGAAAAGAATAATTCATCGCCATTTCCTTTCCAATTCTAATTTTTACTTGTAAATAACTTCCCAAGCTACAGAAATTAGGCAATCAAATGCAACTTTAACTGTGAATATTTAAGATAGTTTAATCCTATAGCTAAATTTTGTCAAACTGTGGTCTGTTAAATATACATTCACGAATTTAGACTCGAATATCGTTTCGTTTGCAAAGTCTCGTATATTTCCTCAGTCAAGGATGATATTTTACTTAAATCTCTCTGTTTCATTACAAATTGAAATATAATCGTATAATTAATCACTGAATGTAGCCTTAAGTGATACAATTCTCTTCTTAGTCGTTTGGAATCGAAATCGAGACACTAATGAGTTATACACTCTTTTTTCATTTCTTTTTAATATAAGCGAGGTTATGTGAGAGCCTTAATTAGCCGTTTATCTAATACGGTTGCGTTCAGACGCACAACAAGGAACAGTGTTGGCCGAACAGATAGTGTTTTTTTAAATTTCCTAAAGTGCATCCATATTATTTATCTTTATTTTATACTTTATACTCATTTTATATTTATTTTAAAATGATTGCCGTATTGAGCTGAAATTCCACTTTCCACCTTATTAATATCTAATCAAGTTTTAGATAAAAAAAATTATGATTAGATAATGGTGCTTTAGTATCTGATAATCATTCATTAAAATGTGTGGACGATTATTGCCGATACATTCGCGAGGAATGATTTACAGCAATTTAGATTAGAATGCGCTTTAAAATGTTAATTCCAGTTCTTTCAGTTGTCTCTCCATGTTGTTTTACATTGGAATTAGTATGACAATGAGACACTTGGTAAGATTTATCTCATCATTTTTTCGTTTGCTCATTCTTCCGTCGAACGTTGTTTCTATTTTTAAACTTCATTCATGACGTTCAAAATTCCCTCACTCTTCATTATCTTTTACTCCGCATTTTGCTCGAAATCCAAAAGCGAACAAAATTCTTCGCTTTTGTTTATTGATAATACTTTCCTAAAATCTCCGGTTTTTAGCAATATGAGTTAATTTATTTTCTGTGCATATTACAACATTGGTGTTCCGTCAGACATATCCATGTGGACTGGTCACGTTTCTTTATTTAATTAACATTATTGTAAGCCATCCAAAAGCTCAGAATCCTATCCTATCAGCTCAGAATCCCTTTGCTTTTTAATTTCCCTAAAAGCTATTAAATACCAGGTGGCAAAATAATACGTTGCTAGAGTGTTTTATAGTTACTATTTTCTATAATTCTGTACTCTTCAGCACATATTTAATTATATAACAGTACTGAGTTAAGGAAGACTTACACATATTTTATTTTGATGTGCGCCGTCGATTTTCGTTATTTATCATCCCAGTTATTTATAATGTTTAACCATTGCATTTGAACACAATTTATATTTGTCATCAGGTGGAAGTGAAAAGTTGAAACTTAGCACATGAAGTTGTTCGACTAACCCAAGGTTGTACAAGAAGTGAAAAATAGTGACTTGACTGGGACTCGAACCCAGGTCTCCCACTTTCCGGGCAGGTATTCTTAAGTATTCAGAAACGAAATAACCGTTCTACTGAAAAAGGAAATCAAACTTATCTTATATTCAATTCTTACAAGTACGTATCTCAGTTTACCTTTTAGTTTATGGATCTGAGAATTCTAAGAAACTGATGATCCACAAGTCAAAGATAGTTGAAATGAAACCAACGCTAATGCATTGAATTTAATGCAGTTGCTCTTTCTGATGTGTACTCAATCGTACTTTGAAGAAAAGTATTAGCGGGAAAAATTCGAACTCTGGCTGGCTCAAAGGAGTTTATGAATGAAAATTAGGAAATATGAATACAGATAATGTTTAAAGAACAAATACTTCGTATTTTAATGTGCTTTAAAATGTAATTGTTAAATTTGTGCTTTTTTATTTCTCAACTTTTAGTCTACAAAACTGTTAACTTATTTGATCGTATTGCAGCTGATTTACTTAAAATTTCTATGTCACTAACTAAAGGTGCAATAACTGAGTACTTCTCAGTTGAAAATATATATTCTTGAGCGTAATTGAAGTACGCGTATTGAATCACTAGCGCATGGAAATATGTGGGTCACTCTACGCCAAACCGAGCAATAGAAGTACTCAGATCTTCTTAAAACCCTATCATAACATCGATAATAGCAATGGAAATATCTTTGCCAGTTCTTAGGATAATAGACCGAATAGTTACAAGATGGCGGGTAGACGAAGTTCGCATTAAAAGTGTGGAATTCGGCCCTCTCAGTCAAACGCCCGTTTCTCAAATAGTTTAGATTGTGATAATATTGCATAGCATATACTCATACTAAAACCCTAAGAGAAGCCTTCTTTTAGTATTGAAATTGATCCCATTAATAAAAACTGTGTTCAGACTAAATAACTATATGAAATTTTAAACTAAATAATGTACGTCTGCAGCTTAAAAAATATCCCAAAAAGCAACATTAAATTTTCTTAGATTAATGAGAATATGAAAAGGAGACTTGACGTGTTGTTTTATTAAAAAATATGATCTTCCTCTGGGTCAAGGCGCCGCGCCGTACACTTCCTGACTACACTACGAATTATTCAAGAGACCAATCTTGCATTTAAGCATGGGTATTAAATGATTTTTCTTTTCAAATCTTTTTTAAATATTTTAACCTTACTCTGGATCATATTAGGTGGCTTTTAACTACCTCTTATTCGCTGTTTTGAATCCGATGATTAATGAGATGCTTTCTCGAATGCAGTCGTTTCTATTTTTAAATATCCGAGTGAAGCGCATTGTGAGGGGTCGTTGTAATTAGCCATCGCGTGTGAGGGCGTTGGAAACCGGCGCCGAGACGCTGTGCTATTTATATCTGGAGAGGCCAACTCAAACCAGAAATAGAATAGAAAAGGCGCCCCCTTTTGTCCCGTATCTTTGTGTACATTTTTCTCCCTCGTTTCTTCATAATTCTACGACATTCCCTTTCGAAGCAATCTGGAGACGAAAGCATCGCCTTGTATTTTCTAAGCTTCTTTTCTCATTTCATCATCGCGCCGCTAATTTTGGAACGTTCTATTTTCAAAGCTTTGCTTCATAAGTTTTCTTCCAAACTCATTTAAGATTAACCCTTAAAATTGGGTTCCAAATCCTCGGTATCGAAGATGTGGGACTAATATCTCGCTCTTGGAAAATAGGAGACAAGTTTTAGAGAAAAATCTGAAACTGCTATAAGAAAAGCACTCGATCGTTTAAATAATCTTTCCTCATTCAAAGGCGAGTCACCAAAGGAGCTGTGTGCTGTCTTAATCCGTTTCGTCGAGCGTTTATGAAATGATTAATTGTGAAATTGAAATGTTAGCTCAGAAATATAGATATGTTTGTATCCTTTTATATTATTCTGCGAACGGACACTTCATTTACTTCATTTTTTATTTTCATTAAGCAAAAATCAGTATTTTTTTCAATTGAAACGCTCTTTCAAAGGCTTCTCGGTAATCATCCAAATAGCTTCGGCGACCGCGAAAAGTGGGTCAACTGATTTGATTTTGAATCTTGCCATTCGAATATGCGGGAATACAGAATGTTCAGATGAAAAATATCCAAAATGAAACATCTTTATCTTAGAAAGTTTTTATTGTACATATCTCCTATACCATGAAAGGGAACTTCTTTTTTCCCAACTCACTCAGCCCTGTATTTGTCGTGGCCGGACCAATTGCTCCCACGTCGACATGTGAAAAACATTTTGTTATGTGAGGAACATGGTGTACAAAACCAAGATTACCAGCATTGAGTTCATGAAAACCCATAGAATGGACGCTCGGTAACACCCGGCGTGCTGAGAAATGAGGTCGAACATGTTATTAACGTGTAACCAAGTTCGCCCATATTGAAATTTATGTAGTGAAAAACAAAACTTTCAGTGTTTGCCACTGTAATTCCGAAAACAAGAAATTCGTATAATAAATACTTTCTGAGTTACGCATATTTTATTTTGGATCCTCGGGATACTATTACAGCTGGGACAGTAATACACTAAGGTAAGCGAACATTATAAATATTTTTGTGCTCCACTGCGGGAGTTGCAAGCATTAATAAACTCTAGGCATTGTCTACTTCTACATATATATATACCCTACAACTTTCAGTGCCTCTCGAATATTCCTCGATTCTTTGTTCAATGCACATTTATGCCTAATATTTTGTTATCTTTTATTTAAGAATAATATAAAACGTTCAAGCATGCATTTTAGACCTTTGACAAAGGAAGCCTACAAGGAAGTTTTAGGAAATTTTTTCCACGCGCAGGTTGTGTTTACAATTTACACGATTTAACTGGAAGATTAAGAAGTATTGTGTCGCTATTATTTGCTACAACATTAATAAAAATGAGTTGATTATTTCCAAAGTTTGTTTCCTTAGTTATTCAGTGGTTAGTGCAGGCAATTATGAAAGAGGAAATTGCAAAGATCTATCATGAACGGTTGCTTGCTTATAAACTCCACCGCTTTCAGTGTGAGGAATCACATATATCTATCAACGGCTAACCGATCAATTAAATAAATGAAATAGCCTTTTTGGGTTTATAGTGCAGATAGAAACTTGCTCTAATTCCTTAACTCTTAGTCCAAATAGTTACAAAATTGCGATGTGGCAAAGTTCATTAATTAGAGCAGAACTGTGCACGGGCTTTTCCGTACGAAAGCTCGTTTCTTGACAGATCTGAAGCTCTTGTGCTTTCCAATTCTCCTTTTAAAGAATTTGAACAGTTTTTTACTTTCAAAAAAACAGAAACTAGAACCAGTCCATTCCAGAAGTCAATTTTCTGCAAAAGATAGGTGAAAATAATCGACGAGAAGTAGAGCCGTGATGCATGCACCCCCTGCCACACGCTGCAATGTAGTTTTTATAAAGATGTACATCCCTTGGATTCATCTCCATTATTTTGAAACCGTGGTTCCTTGAATATTCCTAGAAGAAGAAAGTGAGTTTTCTTAGTTATCCATTGCGCTCTTTATATATTTTCTTTCCGCAGTCACATGAATGGCTGGTAATACGAACGCTGTGTTTAGCGGGATCTCCGACACGAAATCCGTTGGTTAATTGAAGTTTCGCGTTTCATTTCCAAATTGAGGAAAGAGGAGGATTTGATTGACCCTTTTCGAGCTGTAATTGTCCCTTATTTTCCACTCGTTAGGAAAAGTAATATACCTCTCCCATCGCTGGTTTATATCTCTCTTTGGGGTCTTATTGACTGCTATTCTTTCTTTTTCCCTTTGAAATTTCATTAAAAGCGTATGAAATAGTGGTCTGATTCAAGGTCTTGCGCTTCCTCTTTTGGACATTCTGGCAATTTAATGATTTTCCGATTCGATAGAAGTACTCGGGGAAAGAATATTTCTTCGAAGGCTGCGATAATGTCAGCAGGTTACGCATTCAACTTTAAAGGTCACGCGAATATTCCTAAAATCTCGTTCACTCTCGTGGAGTATTTTTTCCCCGACACGAAGGTCATTTTCGACCAAATCTTGATTCATGTCCTTCGTAAGGTCAATCGAAATGTCAATTATCGATCGTAAGACAATCAAAATATCCTCTACCGATTGAGAATTTTAAAAAATATCGAAGCGTCGAATGGAATGTCGAACTCGTAATTCGAAGAAAGAAGTCCAACGAATGTTTCTTTGCATTTTGTATTTTTATCAATGATAAATTTCATAACAATAAGAATATATAGTTATTACTAAAATGTATAATCATACGGTACAGTTATATTTATTTATGGGATAATAATTTGGATTTATTAATTTGATCTTTTTGCTTAGTAAACTGTTTTCCGACAAAAGTGTCTTAAAAATTAATTTTGAATTCCCATAATTTAGAAAATCATTTTAGTTTGGAAGGCTCAATTGGGTAGTGCGTTCGCCTTGGGTGAAACATAGGGACTGAATAAACCCAATCCTAGATATCGGTCGCCGAAACTGGTCGTTCGAATAAACATTTTT
Source organism: Pachydiplax longipennis (assembly GCA_036926295.1). Taxonomy (NCBI): domain Eukaryota; kingdom Metazoa; phylum Arthropoda; class Insecta; order Odonata; family Libellulidae; genus Pachydiplax; species Pachydiplax longipennis. The sequence goes on from JAVFKF010000004.1 coordinate 3,798,968, forward strand.
CGTCAAAAGAAATAGTTTTACTGTGGCGTATCTAAATGACAACTAGTATTAGGATGGGTAGTAAGAAAACTGATTGATTCAAAATAAGGAGAGTGAGTTTGTCACCAACTGATGGGAAAAAGGCGTCAGGAAGGAGAAAATGGAGTTGGGAAAATATATTGAGAATTGATGAGAATGAAGTGATATGATGTATTTTATATGTATTATATATTTTTATTTACTCGTAAAGTTCTTTCTTTTATTTTTATTTCTTCATTGAAGAGAAGTAAAACACGATGAGACATCTCCCTGATGTCCACGCTCAATCAATCGATTATATTCTATTATAAGGATGACTAAATTGAGATGTCTTCGGAGTCCAACTTTTTTCAATTCCCTATATCATCATGTTTAAGGCTTGCGTCCTTACCTTGAAATCTTCACTAAGCCAATTATTTCTACGCTATTCGTCTCCGATCACTGAAATATTCGTGTGCTATGTTCTTTGTAAAATTCTTACAGTCTTTTCTCCCAATTTTCATTTCGCTTCTGCTCCTTCCAATGAAGTCATTGGAAATACCTCGGGACCAATCGTAGGACTTTTATTTTGAGTTGTTGCTTCGTTTGAGTTTCATTTCTCCGTCAGCAAATGCAACTGTTGCTATATGAGAATGCTTCTATTTTATTTTCATTGAGAATGACACTATTTTGGATCTTATTAAACTTGTTAATTTCTTTCCTAGTAAATTCTACGTGGAAAATGCCGCTGTATTTCCTAGATTCTCGAAGGAAATCGTCTTGATTTTCTAGATTATCATTTCCGTGTTATTTTCCATATAATTTTGTCCAAAGATTGAATACATGAGTAATTTCTGTGGCATCTATTTCTTGTGTTAAGCAATTCCACACTCCACGAGTGTAATAATTTTTGTTCACTTTATTTCCTTGATTCCTGAAGGAAATCGTTTCTATAGGAAATTCTATCCTAGAGTAGCATTTACGTAAAATTTCCGTATTATTTTCCACTTAATTCCATTCAAAGAATAAATAAGTGTAATTTCTAGGCATTTATTATGTAGCGCTAAGAAATTCTACTAACCCCACAACTGTCATAATTTCAGTCTCCTTGGATTCTAATAGAGTAAGATGGTTTCGTTTCAAGAGGTCTTTAAGTTAGAGAAAGGAATGCACAGAAATAGTTAGAATCGTTGATCTTTTACATTTTCAACGCGATAAACGAAACATGGCAGCATAAAGATGTAGAGTCAATAAACGCAGTCAAAGAAAGTGATACAAATTGTTATAATCTGTAAAAATTGAGAAAGATAATTTAATAAATATTAAGGTATATAATACGTATGAAATACTATAAGGATGAGATAGATGAGCTTTGTAGAATTTTAAAGTGACTGTTGCGTACTGATGAGAAAGAATCATTTCCTATTTTTCAGGTGAGTCCGGAGTTAACTAGAGTTTCCATACATGTTGGTGAGTTATCTATCTTAGTTATTAATTTAAAGACATGCAGCTATAGCAAATGCTGTGTTATCGGATATAATAATTAGGTCAAGCAACAAAACTTGAGTATTACAAAAGAGCAACATATCTACCCGAAAAATGCAATGGAAGATTCACAAAAATGGATCAGGAGATGGAATGAATGATTAATGTTTATATTGAAGTTAAATGTATACATATTACAGTGATGGGAAGTAAATTGGTTTTATGTATTTTGTTATTTCCGTATTTTTTCATCACTAACCTTGATAGGTTATTAAAGAATTGATTTGCTCCTTATGCATCGATTACTCTTTTACAACTTGGGAGTATTGATATAAACTTCTCATAGAAAGACTAAAAGTCTTGTGAGTTTTATTGAGTTCAACTAGTAAACCTTTCATTGAGAGTAAAACGTCAGTGATCTTCAGAATTCCCATCTTTTTTATTGTTCACGATACAATTTTAATGGTAAAGGAGGTAGTTGATACTCTGTTTTTACATGTGTATTAGTGATATCAGGCTTTAAAAAGGAGATGACTGTATCGATTTAGGATAAGTTCGTTCCAGTATTTTGCTCTGAAGACTAGAAAACTTTTCCTACAAATTTCAGATCTCAGGATTGGAATCAAAATTAATTAGAGGGACGAGTTTTTAGAACTTGAGTGTTGCTGAGGTATGTAAAATAAGAAGTTGGGACAACACCGATTAAGAGCTTTGAGTACAAGATTGAAAGTGTGAAGTTTTCGTGTTGAGTGCAGTCTCTCTGAAGAGTGGGATTACATGATCCTAATTTGAAGATGAATTTAACAGCGTCTCATCTAACTCAATGACGATTTTTTTCTTTATCCCATTTATACTTTATCCCATTGTGTCGCAATACTCAGAAAATTTATTACTTGAACAAGGGGCCGTATTTGTATACTTCATTCTTTTCAATTTTTTAAAATTCGTATGTGTTACAGATAGACGTCAAATTCCAAACATTTAAATAGAATTCCAAAGGTATCTATGTAAACGCCTCCGTATATTTCAGATATTTTCCTCTTTATCGAAAGCAATGATGGGAATCGCAAGTTAATTTTTAATTTAAAAATGCTCAGCGTCACGTGGCAGCGGCAAATTGCTTATTTTATGCGAATCGAATGTACTTCTTTCGGGAAAATATCGCACATAAAAATAGTGATATTTAATCTAATCGTAGCAATGGGATCCGACGAAGCGTTTTAATGAAGTGAGCAGAAATGTGATGTCATTCACGCGCTCTGATGCGACGTCACGATCGGTGAACCGGCAAACCTAATAAAGCTACTAAAAGTAATTTGAAGAGGCGAACGTGACATTATCACTGATTTATGCCGTTGTCATGTTACTTTATTATTATGTATTAGTTTATGCGCTTCTATAAAAATAAATGTAAAATATTGCTTACAAAATTGTTTAAATTTATAATAAGTTGTTTGATGCAGAATTCAACCGCTTTGTCCAAAATTCACGGTCATTTGAAATACACCAACGGAATCTGAAATATTCTTCTTTCGAACATTTTTTAAAAATGTGCGACAGCAATGAGAACTTAATGTAAAAATAATGAGTAAACTTCCGTCTTATTCTTTTACTTTCAGCTGATTGTCAGCATTATTTGCTTTACGATGTAAACACGCGAACGGACTTACAATTGTTCCGAACCATTGAAACCCAGTCTAGACTAGTTATGGAAATGAAGGTATAATGATGAGTAGAATAGGTATGGACTAGCGTCATCATAGCCGTTACCTAGAGCCGCCTCTGCTTTTTAGGACTTGCTAGGTTTCAATTCATAGATTCGATTATAATGTACAAAATACATGGAAAACAATAGGTTAACGTGGTATCCTTCGAGTAAAACCACCCATTTTCGTAAAATACTAAAATGAATTAATATCATTTACTTAAAAAACAATTATTTCAAAATAAAATGTTTATGCAAACACTCTAATACATTTTAATTCTCGCATGCCGACCGAAAGAAAATTACTCGAAATTTCGCATCAGTGCCTGCACAACATACAGTTAGCAATCAGCCTCATATCGGCCACCCTGCAATTTATGCAAAAATTTTTAGGGCATTCCATTAGTATATTATTTTGACACCGATATAATGCATCCTTCTTGCTACACAGGCCGTTCTGATACTTCAAGTATGATCAGAGAAATAGATGCTATATCCAGTCGATTCCAGAATCTATTTTTACTGAGAACGATACACGAAATTATTTGATTAGGAAAGTAGATGGTACGTGGATCCTCTGCCATACTTCAACGTGCAGCTTGCATATATAGATGAACTGTCGGAATTAGGGACTGTATGATCTAACTAACTCATTATTCAAACGCTTACTCTGTATCAATTATTTCTCAGTAAGATTTATACTGCACTATAAAACGTCTGACGCCCTAAAACACAAAATCTGCTTTAATACACCCACATCTGAACTCCTCCCTCATAGATGCCCGTTCGATATAATTTAAAAATATCAGTACTTAATGCAGTACACCCAGAATCGAGCCAACGTCGATACATTATCACATATTTACGAAAATGTAGAGAAGTTAAAAACTTCGCTGCATCCTAATTCTCGCATCTACTCTGCCGTCAGATATTTTTGCGGCACACCTACCAATTCTATAGGTAAAATATTGTACTGAGACAATCATTGAGAAATACCGCGTACCTGAGAACTCCTCGCTGTTGGGCGCCAGGGAGCAGGTCTACTATAAATAGTTTTCTGTTTCAATTTCCTCTAGACAGTACAGGTAAATTGTAATTGTACATTGCAGGTAAATAAATTTCTCCGGATTTTCACGCACCTATTCTTGCAGGTGCTGTATTTTTTCGTAAGCGCTAACTTAAGTTTTTAAACTCACAAATTAGTGTTCTTCTGTGTGTTTTCTTTCAAATGTTGTAGGACGAAAGGGAAAGACTATTCCGCCTCGCCCGAATAAAGACATATTATTATAACATTGCCGTCCTCGATGTTGTAGCTTGCTGATCCGCACTCGAACCCCGCCTCGGGGTTTGCTCGTCTTCCTCTGTTGTTACCATCTTCGTCATGATTTGCCATTGACTGCCGTTGAATAGGAATTGGTAAATAAATAAATAAGCGATCGTCAGTTAATGAGGCCACATATTTCTTCGGAAGCTTAGAAATAACTGTTTATTGTCATTCTTCTAAAGATTGCACCTTGCTAATGGTATCATTTAAATAGTGTTAGTAGAATTGTATCATTTAAGTAGAGTTAGTTAGTAGAATTGTATAATTTAAGTAGAGTTAGTTAGTAGAATTGTATAATTTAAGTAGAGTTAGTTAGTAGAATTGTATCATTTAAGTAGAGTTAGTTAGTAGAATTGTATCATTTAAGTAGTGTTAGTAGAATGGTATCAATTAAGTAGAGTTAGTTAGTAGAATTGTATCATTTAAGTAGAATTAGTAGAATTGTATCATTTAAGTAGAGTTAGTTAGTAGAATTGTATCATTTAAGTAGAGTTAGTTAGTAGAATGGTATCAATTAAGTAGAGTTAGTTAGTAGAATGGTATTTTACGGAGTGCTGGAATAGCGCCGAGCGGATTATAAATAAGCATAGCTTTGAGTCTGCGATACAGAAATAGTCCACTTCCTTGTTGTGCGTTCCGTGTTATTTATTGAATATAGCGTCACCAAGGATACATAATTGACGAGTCCCTAGAGAATACGTTGTTCTATTCTTGTTTCCCTTGTCTATCTCTAGTTCTTTCTTTAACCCTCCTTTTTCATTCCCTCCAACTACTTCGCGACCAAACGTATCTATGCACTGCAATCCATCCTTATCTACATAAACACCTTTGGCCATGAGTTGCATGCACCGTTAGTTGTTTACCCGAATTAATCGGTGTATATTTAGTGGGAAAATCGAAACCTAGAGAAGAATAGTCCCAGCATATATTTTCTCTCCCATCTCTAGCTGGACCTATGTCCGAAAGGAAGGATCCTTAACATATTCCAGCATCGTACGGTTTTCTCTGAATCTGTGTAAGTCTTAACGATAATCTTCCTTATCTTAGTATTGTAGTCTCGGGACTCTAACCATTTTCCGGACTGTCTCCCTATCTGAGTGACTACACTTTTTCTGTGCGATGCTGATCGCTTATCGAGACCGGTTGTATTTTATATATGTAGGGAATTATTCACAGTTATTTTATTTAGTTGCTTCTTATATAGTTTGCGAGATCAAAAATAGCGTGTAATATACTCTTACATAAGGAAACAATTTTTAAAGAATTTTAAACTTTGAATCCTAAATTTTAATTTTAAAATTTTTAAAATGTAAGTTATGCTTTAATTGGTTTAAAAAAGAATCACTCTGTAAAGAGAAAAAATAAAAGGAAATTTTTAAATAAGCTTGAATATGTTGAAGGAATTGTTTGGAATGAAAGATATTTGGTACTATTTTAATCTATACATGCAATTAATAAATATATAACAGAAATTTAGGATTTTCTTTATTAGCCTTCTACAGCATTGAAACATGTAAGTGGCATTTATTATCAAAGCTAGTTTCTGATTGGGAAATGGCTTGTAAATCGGTGCAACTCTAATTTCATTAGCAAATAAAATGCCGAAAAACAATGGAGATCTAATTTTTTTCTCATCAAAAATGATTCGGTGACCTCAATGGGAAAGATGTCGGTTAAAATGGTCTTTTATTTTTTCTCTCTAATTTAATAAGAGAAGTAATTCTCCTTTGGAGCGACACTCTCTTTTACTCAGTTATCTTTTACTTACGCAATTTTAATCTGGTAATTATATTTATTATCAAACGTCTGCCAAACTATCTCACAACACGGTAGAAGTTGATTTGTTTTGCGGCACCCGACGAAATTTAACTATATATATTCTGTTGAACATGAAGCTGCTTGTTAGAGGAATCATAACCCCAGTAAAATGCTATTTCTCAAATATTCGATGTCGCGACATTATTGGGAAGGTATCTCTTACATGATGGTAAAGCATTCTCTCACAAATCTAAGGAAATGAAAAGCCATCAGATACCCGAATACTTTTAACTTATACGAGAAATTTATACGCATCAACAATTCTGAGGGTATTTCAGTGTATAGAATTAAGAAATATAAATCGTAGGGTCAAACTTGGAAGGGAATAGTTGCATGTGATAGAAAGATATTATTGGCACTACCATTGATACCTTTCCGTATGACAGAAACACCATGGTAACGATTGCATCTTTGCACAAAATTTTGGCGCCAAAAGAATTGAAAAACACGTGGCAAACATTCGTATCGAATATCGTATTGCAAGTATCGTATCGACACCAACGCTATTGTACAGTTACTAAGTCGCACACTTATGCTGGACATTGGAATACACCGACGTTGATTTTCACAAAAAACAAACCGTAGGAGTGAGACTGATTGAAAATAAAATCCTTGGAAAGTAAAAATAAGTGCTGAAGAAAAGTGTCATTGCAGACTCATTAAATCCTGTTTAATATTAAATAGGCCCTAATGATATACAGAAGTGAAAAATTGCGACTTGGCCGGGACTCGAACCCGGGTCTCCCGCTTGCCGGGCAGGTATTCTATCCATTAAACTACCGAGCCGCGCAGGTTCACTTCTGTAATCGGGAGCCCCGGGTTCGAGTCCCGGCCAAGTCGCAATTTTTCACTTCTGTATAACCTTGGGTTAATCGCACAATTTTCATGTGCTAAGTAAAAAATTACATTTCCATCGTTGAGGCCCTAATGAGTTAGGGAAGGGAGGCAAGAGGAAATTAGTGACGTACTACCCAAACAATTCGGTAACAATTTTCCCAAATATTATCCCACAGAGGTCAATGAAAAGAATATTTCGTAAGAAACAACATTTATTTATCTTAAAGGATATCTGGAAACCCTCATTGATGGATACAGATCGCGTGAACCCCTTCAGTTTATTTTTGTTCCAGAATTGATCTTCGTTGACGTACTAAAATTGCTCGGGAACGAGTTTCCAGATCTCGATATGTAGACATCCTTGACATTTCTGCTATAGGAAACCTTTCTCCGTGGATATTTCTCTCTCTCTCGATAGAGCATAATTGGATTTGAATGTAGCTATAAATAGCCGAGAAAGTGGCGCCACGACCTTCGTGGCCAACTTAGGAAGGGAACTTATCGATCTCATTTTTTATTCTTCATTTTTATACCTTCAGGTCCGTGGAGTTCACGCGATGGAATTTGTCTTGTTTCTTTTTTTCCTCGAGCCAAAATTAACAATCGATCCGATGACAGTAACTTGTGTTAGAATATGTGGCTTCCATTGCACGTCCCAGACTTCGTATTGGACGCATGTTTTCCAAAGTCAGCGGAGTTCAGAGCGAATAATTTACAAACAATGATTGGATTACTTATTATTGGATTATTATGACTCTTATTCAATTTAGCACTCAATATTGTACGCATAGTTTAAACTTCAATCCCAGTTAAAGGGGAGTTCTGATCAGTGCTCGTGTGATGGGGAAAAATTGTTTTGTGGTATTTCCATGGCAGGTGAATGTAAAAATAAACATTCGTGATTATTTATTAAACGATAATTTGTTTTTTGCTGTGATTAATGCTCTGATGAATTTAACGTTATCACTTTGGGTTAAGTTTCACACTGAATTCTTCATTTGACATTACGACTGTATTCAAAATATGAATTTGTTTTGCAATTTTTGTGATGATTTGTTGGAGATAGTATTATGATCTTGTCATTGTTATTCAAGTTATTTTTTGCCATTATTCTGTGCCGCGTATTTTTTCTAATAAAACATTTGATTCAGTATTTATTTGCGTGGTATTTTTATCGTTTTATTTCTAAAGGAAATCATTTATTATTTTGTGGATATAAAAATCGATATTTTCCTCATGTTTTATAGTCTTGAAAAAACGTCGCTTTTTATGGGAGTCGATAGATTAACGCTCACAAAATCTACGAAAATTTAAAGGACTATCTCAGAGATAAATGTATTCAGATATGTCCGCGACTTTTACATAAATGTAATATTTGGACGACAAAGATGAGCTACTTGGGGCCTAACAGAACGAAGAAAATCAAATTATCTTTCTCGGAATCTTTCTGTCATTGTGTTCGTTTACTCCTGATTTTAGGCAAAGGAAAGGTCAAATGTAAAAATTCTTATTTTATCATCTGGAAGTCATCTATCTCCTGAGACCATGATATATTGCCACCTCTTTCTTGAAGGATTCTTTCAATATACCGATCGATTCGAAAAATCATTCTTTTTTGAGGAACCTTTTCTTATCCTTATCGATATGCTTTCCGTCGTATTCATCTAAGCCAGAGATTCTGATTTCCTGTTTCATTAATAAACTGCGGTATTCGTACAATCGCGTGACCATTAACGTATTTTAATAATTTCATTTCCCGATAGTCGTACGGAATTCACGAATACAGAGCTTAAACACAGTCACCTCACACAGAATGAGGGTGTGAAATAAGGGACAATTGTTGTTATAAATTAATTTTTAGTGTGAATATATATATAATTTGTAGGGATATGTCAGTATTAAAATACTGTTTTGTTGTAGCTAGGAGTCAGCTGTATTGTAATATTGTCTATTGTGGCATGGAGGTATTTGTATAGCAATAGTGTATTGTTGCAAGTGATTCATGCTCTGCAACAATGCTAACAATGTTGCATTATATATTAGTATTGCATGTGTAATTTATATTGTATTGTAATGGTATTGTAGCAACTTTTTCATCCGACTGTAGGCTTATCTGCAATGAACGAATTAGTAATAATAATAACAAATTATAATGATTTTGGACTATTTGAATTCCCGTTTCTCATTAACCTGTATTTCTCATTCCTTAATATTTAGGTTATCTTGTTTTGTAGACCCGTATGATCTTAGACCATCGGAAATCTTTCTACCTACGAGTATTATATAAAGAGTACTAGCTGAATTTCCCATTTATTCTTAACGGAAATGAAAGAAGTAGTTCATGACGTTTTAATATTAGTTGTAGTAAACCTAGAAAATCTATCTCTCATCTTAGCTTAGTTCGGTCGGTCAGGTTATCGGAAATAAAAAATTTCAATTTTATCATAGTTTGATGCCACATTCTATGATAAAAAAGGAATGTTAGTTAATGTCAATTCTTTATGGCTTTTATATAAACATATAAAAGAAAAAATATAGAATACGATTCCTAACGGGAAGCGGTATTCCGTTTCCCTATTAATAACATTATGGTCTGTATGTTCGCGTAGAAACTAATAGAAACTAGAAAAGCTGCAGTAACGGACAGGTGAAATAAAAGATCGCATGCATATCCAAGTCCATAGATACCATTTTTCTAGCTAGATAAAGAAAATTAGCTATAAGTCGTTACACTCATGAGAAATCACTTAAATTTACTTTCTAAAAATTCGCTTGAATTCGCTTCTTAAAAAGTATATCATTCTATCAATTATGCAAATTAAATGAATAAAATTAAATCTTATTTTGATCGAATATCATGGTATTTTACATCCATCATGTGAAAAGAAAGAGAGAAGGAAAGAATGTTTTTGTTAAGAATGTAAATGCGTAAGAATGGCGTGCGGATCATGCTTTCTCAATTTGATCAGAAATTAAGAAAAATTCGATTCGACGCTTTTATTTCTTGTGAAATTCCCGAACTGGAGCTTTTTTCTTCTACTTATCGTCTTCATCCGCCTAAAAAGCATTGTAAATTCATAAGAAGATAAGGAAAGTTCTTAGATTAGATAATTTCGTAATTATTGTCCTTTGGATCAGTATATAATTTTTTTTAGAAGCGTACGTAAGGAAAAGGTGCCATACAAATTTCATGTAGTAAATTGAAAAACGAAACAAAAATATAGAAAGTAAAGCATGAGAAAGAGGGTGATCCATTCGCATAAGAGAGTGCATGCAGAAAAAATTCTAAAGGAAAAATGGACCCATCAGACGTTTTTCAGGTCCGTCTTTCCTTCGAACAAAAAAAAACATTTTCCGCCACTTACAATTTTATTCGATTTGAATATCAGCAGCTTTCAATTCGAAATTTCTGTCTAGCAAAATAATTTATTGGTTCAAAATTTCGAATATTTGCTCACCGTGGCTTATTTTCCTTCCGACGTGTATTCCCGCCTCGCACAGTTATTTATACGGCCAGACTAATAGTAGGCCATGTAAATATAACAACGCTATCATTCCTACCTCCTCTCGATTAATAATGACAAGAGATCCGATTCGTTAGATGTAAACGACTATTGTTGTCTCACAAATACAATTCGTTGTCCACTAACCATACTCGTTAACATCTCTTATTTCGATTATCGTTGCCGTTGACGTACGTAATAGCGAATCATTCGAAAGATCGTCAATGAGGCTGATTCATAGAGTCCAGAATTAAGGAAAGAGTGCGATAGACACTCATTATGCCTCGGCCTACGAACTTAATTCGTCCTATCTCAAACATCAGTTTTCCATCTTATGCTAAATCAATTAATCCGTTCTATTAGGAACATTTTTTAAAAAATGTATACAACGATAATACAATTATTTTATTCATCAGAGTTTTTTTAGACATTTTAAAACAAGTCCAGGATTGAATGAGTTTTTCACTTTGACTGCACTCTTCTAAAATGATTAATGACGTTGTCTTTAAAAGATTAGTGACTCTACATACCATATTAGTTTGGATGTCACTTTCTTACCATCTCTCTTAATTTTCCCCAGCGTCGTAAAATCTTTTTTACATAATTTGTTTTAATGGCTGTCTTTTTCGGCCTCTCTTAATTCCTTTAGCTCTTCAGTTTTCAGGTCATTTACTAACTCATTCTTATTACTCGGGATTATAAAAGCACCATAGTTCGTATGTCGAAATCAAATTTCAATTAGAAATTTTCGATCTTCAGTAACATTTTGGTATTGCTTATGGTAAACTCTTACAACTGACTTACTAATTTGATTTGCCTCTTCCTCTATAACCTAGTTTATCACTTCCCTCTTAGTTTTTCGTTTCTACTTTTTCCTTTAATTTATTTTAAGATGATCGAATATTACTTCCTTCTTTCATGCCGATGTAATTCTCACCAACTAACCCTAGAATTTCCCAATTACTGTATACGATGTTTTTTCCTTGCAAATATCCATCTCTTAAACTCTTACTTTTCTCGTAGAATGAAAATAGTGATGATTAGGATCTATTGGGAGATGTTGGAAATTGTAAATAAAAATCGAAATATTTTTTCGGATTGCGGAAAATGCATTTACAATGAATCCGCCAGTTTGTGTGGTTTTATGCAAGTATTTCTGAAGTTCTTGCAAAGATTGTTTAGTGATCGAATCATAAACATTTCTCAAAATCTATCAAAAGTAATAAACTTCTGTTATTATTATTGCAAGTTACGTCTGGAAATTGACAGCTATCCGGAGTAACAAAAATAGAAGTAAACATTCGTATACACACATTGGCTATATATAAAAAACTTAACTCTAAAGATACCCAACAAAATCTGAATAATACTGTATATTCGCACCAACAGGCATACTTCCTCAGTATTGTAAGTTATCTACAAAAACGCAATATACATTTAACACATTCATGTGTACTACGAGTGTACTCGTATAATGAAGAGCAGACTAAACATTGAGTAACTCTACCCGGCAGTCGAAAGGAGAAGACATAGTAAAGTCATTGAAAAGTAGGCAGTTGTACTCTAGAATATAATTATACAAAGTAACGAGTGATTTTCTTGAATTTAACTATAAACATGAATGTATCAGCATTAGCCTCCTGAAGACTATCGAAATGTGCATAAGGTAGTTCCAAAGAAGTCGGTAATCCTGACATTTCTCGGTGCTGCATCTGGAGGAAGCTAATCCGACAGACTGTTTTCAAATCTTCCCACGATCGCTTTTCATATTCGCTTGGGGTTGTGAATATATTCAGGTAATTCATTCCATTCTTTCACAGCTCCGCATAGAATGTTAACCGGAATCATCTTCCGGTGGCTCAACTTATAATTGTACATACATTTATATTTAGAAGCGTGTTTGCCTCATACCGATTTCAAAAATTAATTTAAATTGAAAAACATGCTGAGGCTGATCTTAGATGGAAAAAATCCAGTCGTTCAAGAAAAGATTGTTTTTCATAACACCATCTAATTAGCCTAAACATACACCAAGGTATCACAACTCTGACTGAGATACAATAATCCGAGTTGAAGATTTAAAAAAATTCTTGAACCTGTGCGGCTCTGTTGTAATTCTGTAGTTGTGTCGCACTATTGTTGGAAAGTTGGGGTTTCACTTTGATAGCGTGTAAGAGTAGGTCAAGGACTAGGCAACACGTGGCAATCGATGGCATGCTGTCGTCTTCAAGCAGATGTACTCACAGTTCGCAACTGTTTCACTGGGTTCAGATAATTTGAGAAAAACCATTAACATGAAATAGGTGTATAGGATGGAGGATTTTAGATTAAGTATACGAAAGAACTGGGTATGGAATAGCGTAGATACATAAAAATTTCATCCTCAATCAATTTCATTAGAGATTCTTTAAAATTCAGTATTGTATACAATCAATCCCCTACTGTGGATATCTGTTGTAAGGCGTTGCATAACCGACCGTCAGATGGGGTTGATTTTGGTCTTGTCCCGGAAGAACTGGAGGCGTCACTGTTAATTAATTTATTTATTTGTTTACTATTACATTATAAAATTCCTTCTGAGTATTCTTAATGAATTTATTAATATATCCGACCATCTTTCGTATTAAAAAATATTAGTCTAACGCAAGTCCTTCATTATGCGACTAGTGTAACAGTGCTAGTCATTAATAATAATTTAGTAATATTCATTTGGAATACAAGTTGTACGTAATAATGGTACATAACAATCAAGTTTTACCAAAATTCACAAAGTGACCGCTCGCACTTATCTCAGAAAATCTCGGTTTATTTCTACATTTGGTCCTTGCTTTGAAAATGGCTGTCACATTTGATGCAAATCTATTGAATTAATTTGCGAGAGAAATATTTTCTAAAGCATCAATATAAAAAATGAGAAAATGTGGGATGTGGATAAAACTTAGGTAAAGATGATAGCTTTCCCTCGCGTTAAATAGAACCCGGAACTTAAGGATGTTCGGCTTAAGTAAGTCGGGGATATTCTGCATTTATTTCCCAAAAATTAAGACTAGTTGGGTTAAAAACGACGAAAATGTGTCGTCAAACATTGGAAAGATGTTCAGGAAAATGAAATAAAATGTAAATTTTCGTAGAAATACTCTTATGCTCTAGTTAATAAGTAAAATATTACCTGAAGAATTCGTTCACTCCTTTTAAATTCGGAATCCAGCATGAATTTTGTTAAACCTGGAAAAATTGTTTTGACCATCTTGCTCTTCTCCAATTTTAGATATATTTTCTTAGCGATAAAGATTAGATATGAAAGAACAGTGATTTGTGCGCGTATTATATCGGAGAAAAATTGTATAACTTTTTAGGAATAAGATATTAATCGACTAGATTAATTTATGTAGTGGTAGGTCTGCATTATAATGAAAAAAAAAAGACTAGAAAGAATTAATAATATTTTTTAATGAAGGTATAATTGATTTCTAGTAATTGTTTTATGGTAATAAGATAGTAGTTAAACTATTCGTTCTCGTTAATCCTTAAAGTATGCCATGACATTTCTGTATACGCCCACCTAACTCAGTCTGTTCATGAACCTAATTTGAGTCTACAAAGGTAACAATTACTGCAAAGAGGACAGTTCATTTACCTTCAGATTAATTGTTCGATCGAGGCAACTCTTTGTTGTTTGTTTAGGGATTATTTTTAAAGCAATGTCCGGGGGTGGTCCGAGGTTTCGGCCAATGCCTGGAGCGCCGTTGTTAGGATGTCCCATACAATACTCCCAGTGGTGCTAAGAATATCCGAAATATTCCTTCCCTTCCCACCAGGTGGCAGTTCCCGCGTCTCCCGACATGGCGACCGAGTTTCCGTTGCCATTTCTAATAGAAGGCTCAGGCTTTTTGTTGTTTATGATTATCGTGTAAATTACACGTCATTGGAAAATTAACTCACAACCGCATTCGCAACGTTCATGAAAAGTTAGTGCGTTTCGATTCACTTTGTGTGAAAAAATCGTATCTTCACACAATTGAGTGTATGTGAACTGTTGTTTCATATGGAAAACTTTAGGTATATCAATAAAAGAGAGAAAGCTCTAAATAAAGTTATCTAAAGCTGCTTGTGTAGATAATCCCCATCAGTCCTATATGTTCATGTGAGTTATTAGTATTTGGTTATTTATCTGACTGACATGTCATTTCAATGAATTATATTATTATTCATCTAATTTATTTATGAAAGAGGTTTACTCTTCTTTCCAAATGGAAAATAGCAAACATTACGATTTAAACGGTAATTATTTTAACGGCTATCAGTTTCGATGCATCATCATCAGGTCGTGAATTCAAAAGAGTTTTTTGATCTTTCACAATACAAATCTAGTTTTGCTTTTCCTTTTTATTGTTAGTAATTTACTTTGCGAGCAGATTCACTCGGCCGTAATTTATGTACCTCTGTTTCTGTAAGTATAGATTTCACTGAAATTAACATTCTGAGATATACCGCTTCTTGAACTTGCTTTTTATAGCCTAAACAACTATATACTACTTCTTAATTCTCGTTTCAGTTTTCAGCTATTGACTCCATTATGATAACTTAGCTATCTAATAATTATTAATTAAAAATTTTTTCTATAATTATGCGAGCGAATTGTCGGGGAAAGGAAAGAGTTTTGAGATGATCTACTGTTCTGGTTTTTGTACTTCCAGAAGTAGAGAAGGATTTTCTGTTTTATTGCCCAGCTTTCCTCAAATATAATGTAAAGATTAATAATTTGATGCCCTGGATTTGTAGATTTGGAAAGAAATTCTTAATTGGTTTCATAGAATGCTTTCGTAGCTCTTCACTCTTAGACGAAAATTCTTTTAAGAAAACAGATATCAATAATTAGTGGTTATATGTTTTAATTTTGCTTTTATAAAAACTGTTGAAATTCTCAAAAACACATTCATAATGAAGCTGAAAAATGACTTTATTAATTGGTGAACTTCTTATTGCTTATAAAATTAAGACAAAGTGTAATTGATTAGAATCACTTATTGAATGGAACCGTGGGAAATAATTAAATTCATATTAATGTTGAAGTTAAAGTACTTACGAAAGTATGCAGGAAGCATGCACGTATTGAGATTTCCAAATGTGAAATTTTGAAATAAGAAAACTTCTTTTCAGCGTAAATGTACATACATTTTTTTATATAGGTTTATTTTTTTAAATAGGTTAATCAACTATAGGTATGTGTCATTAATATGAAGTAAATTATTAATAATTAACGTGTTTATTTGGGAATTATTGATTCTCAAAGTCTCTTCTCCCATCCAAACGAACCTTATACGTATAATTTTAAAGACATAGAGAAAATGTTAGTAAAATATGCGTAAAAGTATACCTAATCTATTCTTAGAAAAGAATTATTTTCTGCAGGAAAACACAAAAAGGGGATGTGAAAAACCTGCGCAAAACGAATACGTCTAAATTCGGTGGCTAGTATACACATTAATTAGGTACGTCAACAAGCATGGTCAAGTAAATACATCAAAAAGTGAAGTCTATTATTTGAAAAATGTATTTTGCATATGAGTGTAAAAAATAAGACGCACAACCCATGTACCATCAAATAAGCAACATATAATTGTAGAAATAAAATTATAAACATGAAGTATCCATAAATTGTTGAATAGGCTATGGGAATCTTTCACTTTATTCCTAAAAAGTTAAAATGATAATGAAAATCCTAAAAAGTTAAAATGAAAAAAATCGTATATATATATATATATATATATATATATATATATATATATATATATATATATATATATATAATAGATATCAAGATACGAAGAAATCGTTCTAACCAAATTCGAGATAAGATCTCTAGCAGAGAGATCTTTAACAATAAGATAAGAATTTCTTCCGAGGAGAAACAGATGTGAAACATTTTTCAATCAGTTTGGGTTTTTCTACAGCATGACTTACGTGCAAAGTTATCTACCTGTTTCTCATCCTTAAGAAGTGCTCCATCATTAATGATAGCGGAGGAAGCTCCGCCAGCAAAAACCAAAATATGCTTTTTTATTCGGGAAAATTGCATTGAATATGTCCATGTAGTATAGAGTCGCTCCAATACTGTAGGGTGCCTTTTCCCATGTTATGTTAAAGTCACCTCATAAGGGATTCGAATCCTCATTCTCTTTCAAGAACACTGGGCTCTTCAAACCTTCACTATTAAGTGGATTTCAAATTAGGTGGAATGTTTTGAAACTCTAATTCATTCAGCAAAATGAGAAATATATCTGTTTCTCTATATTGATTTATATATTTTCCATTGTATGTACACGCATTTGTATCGCTTTATTGTGTTTAAGTATGCATGTATTCATACTTAAGACTTTTTAAATGATGAAAATTATTTCTTACCTTCTTCAGATCATTCTCTGATATTTACAAAATAATTTTAATGTTTTTTATTCTTTAGTATGGCTCCCTTCCGCAAAGTTGAGCCTGTATTTATGTATTTATAATTACATTAACATCTAAATGATTGAATTAAATCCATACATACAGCAGCTGGTCTTCACGTTTTCCGCGAAAGAGTCGATGGTATAATAAAATTTAACTCGAAAAGCGGGGTACATAAAAATATGTCTTGCAATCGGACGTCATCCAACGTAAGAGCTGTGCCTCATAACCGGTAATATATATCTGGAAATACATTTTTATGTCCTAATTTTACTTTACTCTTTGAAATAACGTGTTGTAATCCGTGCTCGAGACAAACAGGAACATGTTGTAATATGAAAAACGAAAAGGTTTTCCTGGATCCACGCAGAAGTGGTTGCTGATAAGAAGAGGGATTTCCCATTTCCGTAGATTTGTTTCCTTCGATTTACTCCGTCTTTATTCTCCCGTGACATTATCCCCCGTGTTATTTCGCGTTCATCGGAAGGAATACTAACCAATGCATATATACTGCTTCCTTATTTTTGCAGACATTACTTTTCTCATAATTTTTAGTTTTGCGAGTACTGTTCACTCATAGTACTCAGTACAGAGATAGTTGACATATCGTTTTTTGTATTCAGCGGTAGATATGAGACTCCTAATACGTATAAATTTCGGGATTTCGAATCAAATTTGCGGAAAAACCTACTTCCATTTATTTCTCTATGCAGGAAAAAGGTAATTTTTCCACAGATCAGTTGCGATGCTACTGGAATGGCTCCTGAAGATGCAGCTTCACCAACGAAACCGGTCGTATAATCATTGTACTATGTGCAAAACATACCTAGTATATTTTCTTCTGTACAATGGTAATAATACATACAAAGTAACGCGTTGCCATATCAATTTCTCACTATCCGAGCCATCTCTATGCGTACATACATACATTCACCACTAGTCCTAATAGGTTTTTGTCTAGTTTTCTAATAGGTTATTGTCGCATATCGTTAGTGCAAAAATTGAATTGAATTGAATTGTTGAATTCTTGAATCGATTAGTCCTGATTTTTATTTCCCAGATTTTCCTGTCTCATTCAGATCAGTCCATTTATCAGTGACGATGTATAACATATTGCGAGATCGTGCAATCTCTGTGCAAATTAAGCCGTAATTTAATACCATGGTCTGTTAATTTCGTGACTGAGGGATAGAGTAAGTGAAAGGTTTTAGTTTATAATAGAGTACAATAATCTTTGTTTATGCTATGAAAACAATTAATTGTTTATCTAGGATTAAAAGTGTTGAACGTATTTTCTTAAGTTGAATGGTCGTAATTCTGAGACTACCCACGCATCCCTTGTTCTACATGGGTGGTCCGAAAAGTTTCCGACATTTCGCCATTTCTCGACATGTTTTCTGAAGATTTCTGAAAAATCTGGGGTCGGAAACTTTTCAGATCACCCTCGTATGTGAGTGAGTATCTTGTTGCTCCTTTGGTTGTTTTCCTGCGCGACAAGAAAACGAGCGATTGATCTCAGCATTTCATTCCATGAAATCATTTTCCTTTACAGTCACGAACCTGTATTTTCAGTTCATATAATCGGAGATTGTGAATCAGCGAATGCGCAGTCGATCCCGTCTTCTCTCTCTTCGATTCGCTTTCGTCGATAGTTTCATATCAATTGCCGCCCGCGGTTCAGGAAACGGAGTTTTCCTGGTTAAAGCTCTATGGTTAAACTTAAGTATAAATGGGAAAGAAATTTCCTATATTTGCAAGGAAATCTCACTTAAAATCACTAACTTACTGAATTCTGAGGAAGGGACTAATATTTTACGAAAGAACGTATTGAAAGATTTTAACAAAAGAGAATTTTTGACCCTGCAGATAGAAATTCATAACTAATAGTGAAAGCTCAATTATTTTTTCATAACTTGTAATGAATGGGCGATAGTGGTTCAACATAAAATCGTAGAAATTGATGTTTCAATCATTAACACTTCTTCGTTTCATTAGAAATATTGAAGATTTGCCTTTAAAAGAAATCATTCTTGCATTAAAATAATTTCTGTTGCTTTTTGGCTCCAAAATCAAATTTATACGGCTTTTTATTTTATTTGACTTTTTACAATGTCGCTACCGGCGAAAATTATTGAAACAGATTGCATTTTAAAAGGTTTAAAGTGTTATCTCTATGCGAGAATGATTCTTTTCAAAGAGAAATTTTGAACCTTTTTAATCTGAGACATCATAATGATTCAGCAATAATCATTTATGATCTCTTGTTAAATATTTCTGTTATGGCCTGTATATTTATTAAGAAAAAGAATCGAGTTTTTAGGGTTAATTTCAAATTTTCGTGGTCACAAACTGTGGTTCTCTTCTTTTTTTAAAGATGTTCTCAAGGAAAAATTTTGTCCCCTCATACGTAATAGGTCACACACAAGTGTTAGTTTAAAAGAATAGCGATTTTGTTTCTTCACTTATTAAGAAATCGTAATGCGAAAACGAAGCTATGGAAGATAAAATGAACATCGAAGAAAGAATTTGAAATAACCTCTTTAAAATTTAAATCGAGTTTAGAATATACCTTAATTAGTTTCAACCAAAATTACTTTTTAATTTACTCTTTATATAGAGTCGAATATTGTAATCCAATTTATTGTTAAATTTATGTCCTTGGTACGACAACCTTTCCTTCGGTTTATTATAAAATCCACGAAGACACATTCTCTAGCAAATTTTCGACCTGAATAACATTTTAAAGGAGCTTTCTCTTTCATATTAAAAGAAGTTCCAGGTATTGATAGGAGTTCCAAAAGGCCGGTCCTTTGTCATCGCTGTTGCACGGGCGTGACTTGGAGAGACACCTGTTGAACGCGCCTCCGGTCGTGTGCGTTTGCATTCGCCACTCTTTAAGATCCATATTCATCCGAATGGTTCTACAATTTGTGATTCCAGTATATTATTGGAAATCCTGTAAATATTATCCACATGAATTCGATGTGTTTTAATAATTTTGCTTAACATTTTAGAATTTTGTTTTTTTATTCTATGAAAAAATTAGACTCTCTTTTATATCTCCGTCTACTCAAAACTGGAAAATTTTCGTGGAAATACTTAGAATCTCACACACTTTTCGTTATCAAGCAAAAAATAAAAGTTTTTATTTACTTTATAAAGTTATTTGTCGATTTAATTATAGAGGTATGGATAAGTGTACTGAGGATCGTGCCGAAGACGTGGCCTTGTGTGCTAAGTTAAATATGTCGTCTCTAAGATTCCGGAAATACTTTTGTAGTAGAAATTTAAAGAAATTATTCCCTCAAAAAACTGAAATTATCTTCAGAATTAGATACTGTGCAATTTGTCTCCTTATGTTTACATATGTGCAGTGCCTTATTTTTATCGAAAATTCAATCTAAAGTTTAATTTTATTCCAAACTCGCTTGTGTTATCATTTGATGAATATATTGAAATTTATGTACCTCTTTAAGAATCGCATGCAATAGCTTTGTCATCTTACTTTCTTCAATACATCTCCTCCAACTCTCACTCCTTTATTTATTTCTCCGCATGCTTTTTCTATATTTCCTCTGGTTATTAATTAAAAAGTGAAGACAAGGCTTAAGAGACAAATCCCCCCTTTCTGATTCCTTATCAGCCCGGCCAATGCACTTCTCTACTTTTCCGATATAATTTTACAATCAGCAGTAACACAACCCACCCGACTCAAGAGAATTTTGAAAACAAATGATGAAAATAAGTTCAATTTTGTCATCTATGTTAAGGATGAGAGCATACTTCGGATTCGCTTCAAAGAGCTTCTAAAACACAAAGCTTATTACGCAATATGGTTAGAGCATCGCCTGTATTATTCTTGCCTATGTACGTTGCTATTTTCTTTCGACCGGCCAAGGACGCCATATCGCTGCAGAAAACAAACATTTCTCGTTTCCTTCGGATGGATTGGTTTTCTTTCTTCCAAGAAGCGGCGTTCTTAAGATTAACTTTTCCTTCCGCCATTGGCGGTGTGACTGAATTAGTGCGCTTTCCATACTTATTGTTCAATCAAGAGAGAATGAATAAGAGGAAATATGATGTGGCCAACCTCAATTTTGGGGAAGGGAGCCAAACTATAGGATTAAGAAAAGGTTTCTACGGACAATGAATTGATTTTTGACGACATTTTTACCCATTTTATGTCGAAATTATAAATTGCAACTCTTTTGTAACAAAACAACTCCGATATAAACTACCTGAAGTTGTCAACGTTTAGACGAAACGAGTCGTCATAAGTAAATCTATTGTCTGTGGAAATTACAATTCTTTTATAATCCTTTAGAACGAATGTAAGTTATAACGTATGAGAATATATTCGTATTTTAAGGAGACGACTTTTCATGTAATGCAACGAGATTTAATTTTTTTACTTCTAATTTTTTTCTGGAGACTCAAAACGGTAGATATCGATAGTAATACTTATACACCTACTCGGTCAGCATGAAGATATGTATTAAGTTTCCCATGCATTTTTACGTGATTTTAGTTCGCTTATGCCAGTGGTGGTCAGTAAGTTGAACAACTTAATGATCATCAAGGGAAATTCGGTTGATATAAGTGGAAAAATTCTTCCCCTTCGAATAATTATTACTTCTTCTACTATTTATCTTTATCTTATAACTGCGCTCTAATATATTGGCCATAAAATTTCAAAATATTCATAACATACGAAGTGAGTATCTGAGAAGCAAAAATACGCCTATTAATTTTTCTTTTCGACCAGTGCCAATTTTTTTTTCCATTAGTCGATTACGGTCTAAGGATTGGTATCAAAACTATTTAACTATCATATTTCCCCATTTTCTATGCCTCTTTGAATTTATCTTCTCGGCTAAAGAGGAGCAATAAAATAATCTTCTTTGAAAGCGCAGAAGGAAGTCCAATCAGAGATGAAAGTGACTTAGCTGTAATCTTCTTTTATCTTGCTGAACATTTTCTAGGAATCTTCTTAGCCTTATTTTGCAAAGACATCCCTTTTCTCCATTTGTTTATGCAGCGAACCGCCATATTATTCGTTTCAATGAAAAAGATAAGTTTCCGTTTAGATAGGGTTTCGCTCTTCCTGCCTATACCGCTTCGAGACGTTTTATTTTCGTTATAGCCTCTGTAATAAAGGATTGTTTTATTATGATTAGCTTCTTCAAGTACACTACATTATATAATACTGAACTTTAGAAAAAACTAAGCAATGGTTAGTGGCTAATAGCAGTCACACATGATTCCTTCCAGTTCATTTATAACGTTGAATGAAGTTTGATTTGAAATCAGTATTTTTGAGACAAAAATCGGAACGGAGTAAATATAGGTTTATTGTCATTTTTCTATAACTTCTTAGCTGGCGAGGTTAGCCTTGTTACACCCAACCTCTGAGGCCAAGGTTGATACAAGGTTTGGAAAGTTCCAGAAATAAAAAAAGAAAGACAACAAAAGGAAATTATTTTGATATGGATAAAAACTCGTTAGCTGAAGACGAAAATCCGCGGTGCGGAAATACGCTGAAGGGAAAATGAATTGATTACATAAAATGAACACATGATTCACGACTGACGGCGTTTCAGTCCTGTCTTACGGTTTTGGTTGAAGAATTCAAATTTTATTATCTTGGATCGTGAGTATTGAAAGGAAATATTTTTCAAGTGAAAATTTCTTCTTAGTATTAGTCATCTTCATAATCGAGATTAATTTTATTAAAATCCTCTCTTTAAATTCTTCGAATGTTTTGCGAATTCTGTCCATCAAATTCATCGATTTAATTTACTCATACTTGATCATGTTTATAACCTCCTCTATGTTAGTTTTATGTCTTCACTGAGCTATATTCTATATGAATATATAATGATTTACGTTTCTATTCTCTTGCAGGTAAGAACAGACAACGCCTGAAAAGAAATTAGATTTCATAATTTGCAGCACCTAAAACAGGTATGGATACATGTTGATATCCTGTTTCTGCAGTTAATGATAAATTTCTTGCTTTCAAACCATAGCGATATTCAAATATTCATAATACTATAAAGAGAAATGAATATTGTCTCGTTTGATTGAACCAGAACTGTTTTTAAGGTAAACCGTCTGTTCGTTTTTTTATCGCTAACCGGAATTAGAAAAACTGGCGATCATTCCAGCGTAGATTTGTGCTCTTAAGTCTATTTAGTTGATTGCGAAATATCAGGATGTGCGGTTATTTTTGGAAAAGTTATGAAAAAGCTTTCTTAAATTAACCCCTTCTGCAGTTTAGTGGACTTATGAACTAACGTACAGATTATTTAATAGAATTACTGGAGATCTCAACAGTTATCCCAACAGATGCATCGCTCAGCGGAAAAAAGTTCAATTAGTAGAATGATGAAGCTTTAAAATTTTGAATAACATTTAGGTGTTTTAAGAAAGGAAAATTAGGAAATGAATTTTAATGAATTGTCGGGGCAGTAGTCTTCTAGATACGAAAGGATGAGCATCGTTACTTGATTACAACAGGATCAGTAATCCCTGCCTTCGGAAGACCAACGAAAGTCAAACGTAATGTCTAATAGTTTGTCAAAGTAAAATATAAAATAGTAAATAAAGATATAAGAGTATGATGCCATACTTCATCGCATTTATCTAATCATGTTTTGATTCGGCAATTTTAAAAAACGCATTCAAACATTAAAATCCATCCGTTAAATGAACTGGTAAATTAGAGAAAATTATTTGGTTTGGGTTCGCTGCTTCTCTTAATCGATAATGTTGCACTCAGTTGTAGTAGTCCACGTGTGCGTGTCGAAGATCACATCAAAATCGTTCTTCCATCACCGTCACCTTATCTTAATGTCAAAGGTCAAATACTTGCTCTCTCCTGTGTTTCTCTTATTCCAAAAGACGAACAATTTCGACTTCTTTAAATTTGTTATTCCGGAGATTCATTTCCATTGCTTCAACAAGTTCACAGAATTTTCTCGCTCGCTCGTACACTAGGGCCGAAAAGATAAAACACATTATTGTATGATAAAATAAGAATTTGTAAACCTTGTTCGATAACATTGAAATGCATGGTGGGTTGAATTTGGTGGAAGTCCATCTATCTAAATTATTTATTATCCCGATGTGCGAAGATGTAACTTGGTGGAAAATCATTTACGACTAAATAATCACCTGCAAGCCGTGGTTTCCGTGGCGCTTTGCAGGCGGTTTAAGAACCAAAATTTTGAGCTACTTATTATCGCTTATCGTTCGTGGTATGAATTGGTTTTTAAAAAGACTTACTATCTCTCTTACTTTACGCTCATTGTCGGATCGGCTGAAATAACTCTTCATAGAGTAACCATAGTGAAACTCAAATGAGAAACTTTAAATTAATTTTCCACCAAAAGTTTATCGTGACGACAGGTTTTGCTTCTGCAGAAGCCAAACTTCCAAAAGCAGAAGTGAATTTACATTCATATGATATTTGTTACGTTCATAAATACAGCGAAGTGGCATTTATCCTTCTTTAGTAAAGCCAAATCAAAGAAAGGTTAAAAAATTTATATTTTTATAAAAATAATATGTTATCTTCCTACTATTTTTTTGAGTTTTCTTCCGGTTTCAGATGCGTGTCCGCCTCAAGACTTTTCTTTAAGACTTTTTTCTTCCTTTCTTTGTCTTGCCTCTGTGTCTATTCGTAGCAATTGGAGTAATCGTTGCAAAATCGCTAAGTTATTGGTTGACCTTATCGTCTTTTGGCTTGTATTTTTTCTTCAATTATTTTTATTGTCTATTATGAATAGCGAGACTTCGTAGAAAGATATAATGAACGTAAAGAAGGTAAACTTTAATTTTCATACGTGTTAATTAAAAACAAAAGCGGCTGGTTTGGGTTGATTCACCATCTTTAAGTCATATAAAAGAAAATTGAATCACTTATATAGAGTTTATAACAATTGTGACGGGAAAGTGAGTAGAATATGGAAAGAAATGAATGAAGTTACCTGCTTCTCCTCACTCTGCTGTCCAAATTATTCATTCAAAATCATTATTCCTCCCTTCCTCTTCATCATTTGAAACAATGCTTCGTTCATTCTTCACTTTTCATATTTCATGTGCAGAATTACGAAGGTTAACTCAGGTGCCAAAAACACTTTTATTTTAGCATAGTTTTATGCGTAGCAATAGCTTCACATTTCTGTTTGTGTTTTTTAGCTAATTCAACCAAAGAATCTTCAACTGTTAAGGCCCTCTTGTATTCCCTTCTTATTAAGCAATATCGTTGCGGTTTAGTCTTTGTGATGTCCTTAACTGTTTTCTTTCTTTGTGGTTTTTCCTTTCCATCAGTAAACAGAACAGTTAGAAAGCAGTAGTTACAATGGGCTCTGTGAAGTCAGCAGGGCAACGCTGATGTACTCGAAACATTGTACTTTTGCCACAATATTTAATTTGAAAAAGTAAGACAGGGCCAGTTTCGACGAGTAATCATCATAATCTGGTAGGCGATTACTAATCTAAACAGTTTCTTTTGAAGTTTATAACAAATTGGATCCAGAATTTTGGTTAATTTTCAAACATATCTTACTATCTGAATTCCATATACTTAATTGCAAGCACTCTTAATCAAAGAGTATTGAAGACTTTGTGCTCGACTGTTATTTTTAATGAAGGACAGTGAGTTATCGATAAAATCATTAAGAACACTCGATTGGTGCATTATAATGTAATTTTTAAAATTGGATATCAAAGATTATAAATGGTAAAGCCAGCAATCCATTTCAAAAACCGCTTTCTATCTATGGATGTAACATACATCCAACCAATTCGAACACATGCTCTAAACGTATTTTGTTCGTAAGTTGGAGAGTGACTATTTAATTGTCATAGAAATTCAGAGATAAGTTAAATGATCTCAGAATCTGAGTTTTTTGACGAAATTGACTGAATTGTGGCTGTAAAAGGTTCTTTAAATTTAAGCTCCTTTATATTTTATATAAAATTTATTATTACTCCTTCATAATCTCGGAATATTTTTAGAAGTTTATTTGGTAGCCTTTATATCTAAGCCAAAGCGAAGGCAGTCTTCATTTTCAAGGCGAATGAAAATTATTTTTCACCTTTAAATTTCAGTTTTTGTTCCCGACGGGAGTGATATGGTTTCGTCCCGATATTGCGTCTCTATAGCAACGGTTTCTCAAGCAACATCCTCCCTCTTCTGCGCAATGGGACCTTCCTTTCTGCCCAACAGTTCAATATCCTCTCAAACACTCAATCTCCCTTTTATGATTTTCCAAATTTTTCTATCGCAAGCTTTTTTGCTCCTTTCTTTATAACCATCTAATGAACATTTCCCTAGTTTTGATCTCCTAACTGATCAATTTTTTTCAATCTCGAGGATTGTAATAACTTGTGGATTGTGTCTGTTGCTGAGATAGCAGTTTGCGAATTTCAAATTGGAACGGATAGAAAAGTGAACGCTGTTCGAAGCCCGATGAAAGTGTGTCTACGGAATGACCTCCGCTGTCGAATTATCAATAATACTATTAATATTTCGAATTGGAATTTCTAACATCGAAATAAGATTACTCAATCCGGTTTCATCTTCAGTCAAGGATCGGAGAATGTTGTTAATTTTTCAGTTATGCCCATTTAAACCGGTGTGATCTTTTTCATCGTTTTTTAGTTAAACTCAAATTTTATTCCATGGGAAATTGTTTGGTGTGGAGAGAAGCTGCTGTTATCATTCTCTGATCCATGTGTATTTAAAATATCAGCCGTCAAACGGACTTGATAACTGAAATTTTAAATAATTTTTGTTGATTCTTCTTTCGTATCATAAGATCGCATTTATGTACATGTAATACGAACCGTTGAAATTACCTTTTTCGTTGGTTTTATGTATCTCAGAGGTTTAAAATCACTACGTTAGCCGTCTGCCGGACTAACGCCTTCCTGGTATTTAAAGCTCAAGATGGCCCGGATTATAGGATTCACCCAATACACATTTCCACAGCCATTCTATCACCTTCAAGGTCTTAAACTATTGTTATTCTTTAAATTTAAATATTATCTGGACTCTCGGACTATTTATTTTTCAGTTATTTTCGCCATTACATCATATTTCGAGTTTTCTCTCATTTTCTTCTCTGCTGTAAACATATTCCGATGATCCTGTTTCTGTTCGTCTTCTAGTTTTCCCATTTCTTACGCATCTTATGATTCCGTCGAATTAGTCAAATTTGGCCACATTTAGTGCTAAAATTGTTCCGTTCCCCTGAAATTCTTTAATATACTTTTTTCAGCGGAAGAATGATAGTATCTCTAATCCTTGATTTTGTCATTGTAGTTTCAAGAAAACAATGTCGAAGTTCACTGAATCATCTTAACGTCTTAAAATCTCATTTTGATTTTTGTAACCGATGAGAGTAATCTATAATTTTTTATTGTTTTTCTTTTGCGTGAAGGTGCGGATGGATCCTACTCCTTGTTTGTTCGTATGAAAATTTCATATTCTTTTTTAAGTCTCTAATGACCATATTTAAGCAGATTTTTTCAGTAAGTGATTCTTTCCACCGAACTCATTTGCTTTCTCTCAATTATTACTTAATTTTGCCTTATAATATATTATTCTTATATCGATTTTAGCAATTTTATGCGAAACATATTATAAGAAGTAGGAGTTATTTGAATGTACCTGTATTGTTTATTTTGACATGTATTTTAACCGGCCTTTTCCTTAAAATTTTATTAAGTATGTGTTAGTGCATATTTTTTCACACACCCCATCTTGCGAGTTTTTTCCTACCGTGGGGTATTTTCTTCAAAGTAAAACTTTGGTTTTTGCACCCAAGGTAATTTTCTTCTGCGCTCTTTTACCTCACTGTCTCTTTCTTTAAGATGTTATACGACGAAGGGTTATATGAAAGAAGAGACTAATCAGTCTCAACGTCGTGCGCGAATAAATTCGTTTTATTACTATCATTATGTTTGATATTTGCAACTATGTAGTCTTATTCTGCTCAGTGGATCATCCAATTTAGGCGTTGAGAATTACGTTAGGGCCTTTCCCCAACCTCATCCTCCGTTTCCTTGGAGATTCCCGCCAATTATGGATACATTGATTTGGGGTGCTCTTCGCTTTGCTTTCATCAGATGCCACTCAATTTCCTCTTTGCGCAATTCCACGGATCGCAATCATCAATTTAGCTCTGAAAAATATTCATTAAGGATTTTTACTCTGATGGAAATATTTGACCAATATCTATAAATCTCGGTTGTAAGCTATATCTGTTTCCGTATGCTTTGCGTATAATTCATTTTAATGACCTTGTGTTTAGTTGCTCCATATTCCCTGATTTCCATTTTCATGTTTTATAATCGTTTCGGTGTCGTTTTATGTTGATTTCATGGCATTGGTATTTGTAAACGAATTCCGGTTCAGATGAGCAGTAGTCATATTGAAACATTAGTTTATTCATGACCGATTGGATTTGCAGTAAATTTCATTCAAAGTTCTTATATCTTCCGAACATTCATTCGTTTTCCGTGTTCTGTTTTTTAATTTTAATTAATTTAATTCCATGACTTTTCTAAGAAAACCTCTCGAATGGAATTGAAAGTAGGGAACAATGATAATGAAAATCCATTTTCCATTTAAAGAATTCCACCATCTATCCTTTCATTTCGAACATTCTCCTTTTTATCCTAGCATTATTACTATGTCGGATATAATTGCGTTGCGCAATTTCTTCGCAATTAAATTTTATCGCCTAAAGCCGTGAATTGAAAATAATGTCGATTTTAAGATGTCTTTCTGCGAATATTCCTTCCTCGTAAATTTAGCTCTTAATCTTATCTCTCTTCGAAAAAATACCTCAAAGAATGTAGACTAATGTTTAACTTCACTTCCTACAGGACAGTAAATTAGCAAATTCGTGTAGTAAAAAATCCAATTCCCCCCCTCTCCGAGCATAGAAGATATTCCCCTCTTCTATGCTCGGTGTTGCATCTATTCATATCGAATGTGGTTAGTTGGGGAAATTGAATATTTACCATTTAAATTGTTATTTGAGGTAATCCGGTATATTAATTGTGAGAATTGAGTGAGAGTCGAAGTTTAGATCGCAGACGGGAGCGTCGAACGTGGGAAAATAAATTCTTCGCTTAAAAAAATAAACTTCGAAGTAAATTATTTCGAATTCCCGCAATCGACATTCCTATTCGTCAATAGGTAAATTCCATCTTGACGGAATAACAAAGGTTATAGTAATTTTCTTAAGTTCATTGGTCCATACATCGTAGACACGTGACAATTCAGATAAAAGTCTGTATTTTACTGATATCATCCACATTCTCTTTGATACAATTTCGTTTATACACTTGTATATTATACGTAATTTATATCAAATGCTCAAGTGAAAGACTTGTAACAAAATATTCGATAGTAAATTAACTCAGTACATTAATATAAATATTTTAACTAAACGGTTATGTACAAATATTGTACTTCTATAATAAATGCTCATGCTTATAGAGTTACGGAATATATAGAAATTTTCAACATTAATACAACCATGAGGTGGCCTATGTGTGTTCTGTTTACTTTGTTTGTTGTACAATTAATGTGAAATGAGTAATACGTTTTTCAGGAGATATTTTAAGAATTTCAGGAAGCATGTTTAATAACTTTTCTCATGGATTTTTGCTGAGTTATTCAATATGCTTCCTGTAACGGAGTTCCCCAAAGGCGTCTACTATAGATTTTATTTTTTAAAAATTCGTTTTGACATGTTGTAGATCTACCATGGATATTAGTCGAAGGAGCAGTTTGTTCTACCATATACACATGGGCACTTTGCGGAGATGGATAATTCGCATCCTCTGATTTATAAGTAAAACCCGCATAAGACGCTTTTCATACGACAAATTGCCTTGTAAGCAAAATATTCGCGTTGTAACCTGGATATTAAGAATTTTTATTTCTTTTCACTAAACAAAATCGAAGGATTTTTTTGGCTCTTAGTTTCTTTAAAATACCGTACACCATAAAAACGAAAAGAAACCTTCCTTAGTTTGCTTTTCTTGGCACAGCTATGGATATCTAGGGAATCCTCCAACTATTGTTGTTTAATACTGTGCCTTCTGTCATATTTTTTTAAGAATGTACTGCTTTCCGGGCAGAGAGCTTCCTATTTTACTCGAATTGAGCTATTTTCCATCCTACATCCTAATGAGGCGGTTTCAAAGAAGATTGTAAGGGTAATTTTCCTAAAAAAAGACGTTCACCCAGTATATTTTGAATGGAGCAGATCAGGAAGATCCAGGGCTCGGTTCCCGGTCCTGTTAAACGTTTTTCAAGTCCATTTTTTTCTTGGGAACGAAGTAATTTTTATCAGATTGGGGAAGACAAATGAGTACATCTAATGTTTAAGCAGGTAGCATAGCGCCTTGAGCGGTGTATTTACCATGTGCATAAGGTAAAATGAATCAAGAGGAAACCGCTTATTAAGCGAGAGTCTTAAGCGGGAGATTTTGAATCGAGTGTCACTGTCGTAAATCCCATAGTATAGGAAAGACGTGAGCCTCATCTTCGATAGAATAACGTGTGTACCGATGGGATTTCATGCTATGTTTAGCCCAGTTTGATTTAGGTAATCAAACATGGCGGTCATCCGTCAAAATGATCACAAAGCGGATTTCGCGGGCCCTCAACTACCGCATTCGAACGCTGGCGGCGCTAGCGGGCGGCCGTGCAACATCTTCTAACCTTGACGTTTATTTTTGTTTCCGCGTCGCCTTTTCATTGGTTCCTTGGATGAAATGGGCGTGTCTTGGAGAGATGACGGCGGCGCTTTCTCAGTGAAGTGAAGACGAAGGAAGCGTGTGGCCGTGGTGGTCATCATAAGTCGCTGTGACCGACTGACTCTGCCACCTGTGAACTTTGTGTTGCTAAGTGTGTTCTTGTGGTGTTGTGATTGATTCTGGTCGGATCTTTTGGAACGGTAGTCGAGGGGTGTTTTTATTCGGAGGATATTTTGATTGGTGGGGCTGTTGTTGATAGCGCCCGGATGACTCGCCTCTCGGATTCGAGGGTTGAGTGATGGCTCTGGAATATGGTATGCAGCGGTACAGTAGCATGCCTCGTCAGCAGCTAGGTGAGTTATTCACCTCTCACTGCTTATCTTCCAGTCCTCGCACGTTCTCTTGTGATGACGTTGGGAAATCCAACTAAAACACTGAGAATCACTCATTCCTTGGAAATTTTGCCCTTGCGGTTGGGGTCATCAAGTTATTAGCAGATTCAGGTACTAGTATCGGAATCTCTTTGAAAATGACACTTGTTCTCCAGTTAAAGTATTGTCATCGGGGTTCTGCTTCCAAAAATTGATTAATGGAATTTTTTCATTTTTATTTTCGTACAGGATGGAGAAAAAATGTCTTGAATTATAACTTTCGTGTCAATCTTGTTCATGGTTGTTATAGTATTATATTTAGTAATATATGAGTGATTGTAGTGATGAAAGTCCATTTATGGAATGCTACGAAAATTGTTACTTTCAGACTTATAACGCTTCACATGCTCTGCATGTATCATTCTGGCTTGATGAGGGAATGGAAGAAAAACTAGATCATTCCTCATCTTTCCAAGAAGGATCTTTTAGCCTCGTTAGCTAATGTTTAAGGTTCCATTCGGCGGTAGCGTTGAATGCATTGCAGACAAATTGTCATCAGGTTGTCACAACTCAACGGAAATCGATTTTTAAGTGCTAAATTGGAAATCATCTCTATGCTTTCTTTCAAGTTCTCGACTGAATTTGAATGTAGACTGAGAAGTTTAGTTCTCACGATTTCCCAGTGAATTCTCTCCTGATTTGAAGGAAAAGGTCGACGATAAGCTTCAGAATCACATCCTCTGTAGCCATTCTCCAGGATCATCCTGAGTTGCAGATATGCTCAGCACGGTTGAGGATGCTGTTTCTGGCCCAGTAAACTGCATTCTAAAGTCGCAACTCAGAGAGATATTGGCGATTGAATCTGAGGCTCATCCTTGCAAAACAGGTGATAGAGGTGTGAAAACGTAGCAGGTGGTCTCATTAACATTTTCAGCTTGCCGGGTTCGATTTCCGGTTGAGACTCACATGCGAAATGACCTGTCGAAGCACTTTTAAAAATGCTACAATATGACAACTCGCACTAAGAAACGATTGCTTCCTATGAAACCAAAATGGACTTGAACGAAACACAGTGTTCGATTCTGTCACCGGTGATCCTAGTTGCCTATTTAGCATTTTTGTCGCTAGATTCAACGTCTTTTTCTGCCTTTTTGCGATATCTCGCACCAGATGGAGCGAGAGTTGCGTCGAACTCTTATTACTCTTAGCATAACAAGTTTGACTTAATCTAAAACAAAATTAGCTCCCCATTCCGTGAATTTAAGAGCCAATATTCATATTGTGTGTATCATTTGAACTGATATTCATTTTATAGATGCGAAGTTAATGTATTTTATTTTTCCTTAAAACGGCATTTCTCTCCGAGTTAATCGACTTTTCTGCTACGTTTCTGGGTGTACATTTTTCAAAATTAATACCCATCTCTGGATTGATATTTTTCTAGAAGCCCTCGTCAATTTCCGCAGAAAGAGGAGAAGAAGCTCTCCCGAAGAATCTGCAACAGGAATCAGTAGTGCGAGATCATCTAATTTCAGAAAGATATTCATCCGATAATGACATTATAAAAACAACAACCTAGTAGAACTCAAGGATGAAGATATGGTGTACAACACATCCGATGCTGTTCAACTATGATTGTGATGAGAATGAAAAGGTACAAAACAATTCAATAAAGGAATGAGAGCTGTTGTGAACAATAGTTGTAGTGAAAATCTACATGGCATGTATAAAGAACCAGGATATTTATCTATAGAAAAGAAAGTACAAAGGAATGTATTGACATTTGTTTACAGGTTGGATGAAAAATTAGTGCCATATTACATAGAATACTTATCGGAGAGATATAGTGATGTATGAGACAAGACAAAGCAGGTCAATTCCATATAGTTCTAGCTCGGAGTAATAAAGGAGGGAAAACAGTATTTCATAAATAATTAATGGTGTATAATAAACTACTGCAGGAAGTCAGGCTATCCAAATATGTGGGAAATTTCAGGAAAATTTTGGTAAATTGGCTTGAAGACCAGTGTTTTGATAATCAATTGTGACGGCAGTAGGTGAATAACGCTATGTGACATTAAGTATACTAATCTCTGTGTTATGTTTGCAATTATCTTGTGAGAATTTTGTGGACAACTGCTGTATAAATGGATGGAATTGTAAATGTATCAACCACAAGCTATTTGTTATTAAATATAAATAAAGGCAGCGGCGTTTAACGAATGACTGTTTGAGATATCCGTAAAAGACACATAGAGGGCTTAGTAATTTATCGAATGAAGGTGACTTGGGCGCTGTAACTGTATGAGTGTCAGAAATCGAAAAGAGCATAATGGTCGCGAAGCGGCGTATTTCAGAATAAGATAAGTGGGCAAGCAACGCGTGAATCGACGCAAGTGGAAAATCCCATTCTAAATGCTTTCTCGTTTCCGCGTCTGCGTTTTTTATTTCCTTCGCCTCCCACATGTGGACTCCATTTTTATTCTATTTAAATCCCTCTTATGACATCAACAACATCCTCACACTCCAAGTTCCTTTATGTATGCGTTTTAGCCTTAACCCATAATATAGCTTACCACAATATAAATGCATTCATAATGAGAGCATCTCCCTTGTTGAGGACCTCTCCATCCTCCGAGGAACTCATACAATAAACATTGCAGATCAAAACTGGCCCCAATCATTTCTTTTCGGATAAACTCCTTTCCCTCCTAATTCTCATTGGAGAATATTTATAACCATCAGGCGTCGAACTCGGGAACATTTTGGAAGATATCCAAGGCGTTTATAGAACTAAGTCACGTCATCAATCGACATACATGATACTATTCTTTCTTTCCGGGAAGTCCTTCCAAAAAATTTTCGCTTAAGCATTAATGCATATCTTATAAAAGAATTTCGTCAAGGGCCGGTGACGAACTCAGGATAATTTCGGGATAACTGATTGGAATGTAGAAGTAAAATAAGGTCAGCAGCACTTGGAGGGATAAGACCTAGCCAGGCAGCATTCACCGTGGCCGTGGCCTTCCATGGACCATCTCTTTATCTCAGACGGATACCCACATTCAGGACGATGTTGATTGGGCACCGATATATGTTGGCCCACACTGGGAATCGAACCCGGGACCACTTCCACCGAACGTGTTGCCAACGTGGCTATCAGGGGGCCTACAGTAATGTTCTGTTCATCTTATAAATTTGTGGTGTATTAGCGTATAGTGAAATCGTTAAACCACTGTGTATTCTTTTGTTACTCCTGAGAACTAAGTTCACGATCCCTGAGAGAAAACGGGAAAAAATTACAAGAAAAAAATCGCCAGACTAGGTAGCATCTTATGGTAATTTTCCCGCGGAGCATTAGAGAATATAAGTATAAACAGAAATTATGAATTGCTACATTACTGTGCTAAGATATTAATTTATCTTTCACCTATATTATTAGGAAATATAATCAGCAGTTACAGTTAGGGAGGGATATCAGCCTTTTTGCAACCCCTGTCACACGTCTTTGACGGCTTGCTAAGTCAGTATGTTAGTGTATGTAAAATGAGTAAATCATATCTTGCGCATGATGTATCTTTGTATATTACATAATGTGTAATTGTATATAAAAATGAATTAAACGTAATATAGTGTATTAACTATGTATATCCAGAGGTAGATCAAGATCAATATGACTTTTCCTGTACACGCTCGTATATACCCTTGGATAAATAAATTTATTATTTCATTGAGCAGTTCTCATTATCGAACGTTTTCTTCGTTAGTATTTTGGGCGTCCCTGTTTTGGTGTAATAACTCCGCGCGCTCAAGGTCACGGTCTCTCCCCTCCTCGTCTGCGATGTTTTCAAACCAAGTTTCCATGGAAACGTTAACATGGCGACCTTCCCCTCCGCACAATCAAACTTTTTCGCGGAATCCATTCCTCCGGGGGGATATCCGGCTCTCCCACTCTCCGTCGATAGCGTTGCTTTAAATCGAGGCCCTGATTCAGCGTCTTTCACCGCCAATAAAGCATAAATTTTGCCAGGTGACTTTATGTAATGGAAATGGTAGTTCCGGACATGTATTCTTGGGACTCACTTTCTTTCGTGACCCATTTATGTTTCTACCTGCGGATTGGATGTGAATTTTTATGACCTCCTGTACCGTGACTTTCAAATTTGTTCGACTTTTCCTAACAGAATAATTTGCCCTCCGTTTTGATATTGTTTGCCTTTGTTTATGCATCGACTGCTTGAGCCGAAAGACGTTCAAGGAGGTCGCATTATTTTTATTTCTAACGCAAAATGGTATGGATTTCGAACCATTTGCTGTTTTTACTTCGATCTTATTTTTCTTTTCACATCGATGGACAGCAATTGGAACGTCTAAAATTCTTAAACGAATGAAGTTCTTAGAGACGCAATACCCAATCAAGCATTAAGCTGATCGGAAGCATTTTATGATAACCAATGATTGTTCGATTCGTTAAAATTGGAAAATCTAGCGATTAATAATAAAAGCGTATTGCAAGAGAATGTCCAAGCTATTTATAATCTTGAAAATGCAGAATAAAAGTAACCCCTCCAATATTTACCTCCCCACGCAAAAAACTACAACATTTCACAATATTTTCGTCATCAAATCTACCGTGAATTGGAATTCCTCGCCAGATAAAATAAAAAACATCATAAATCTGTGAATTTGTATATGCTATTTGCGCCAACAACCAGCCAAATACTTGCAGTAATGTATCGATGTAGTTTTTTTTTGTTATATGCATATCACGATTGAGTCTTTGTTTCTAGAGGGTTTTTGTAACCAGAGTAGTTCGATCAAGAATTATTATTACACACACATATAAGCGTACCCACGCACGCTTCTTTTGAAACCCGGTACTCATATGAACAAGCCGGAAGTTAATCTTCCATAATGAATGCCGGCTTCTCATTGGATTAATTCTGTTATAATTAAGTGCGATCGATGGTGCCCTTGGATCGATATGTATCGCCCGCTGCGGACGCCCCTTTTACGCGGGAATAAGCCTCTCCTCGAGAAAAAAAGATTATGTCGTTTAGAAGCCAATGGGGAAACACTGCGACGAATAGTAAACGTCACATTGCGAGTTGTCGATTAGTTGTATGTGATTACGAAGCAAAACTACGGTAAAATGGCCTTAAACTTCTAAGAAATGAATTATTCTGATTTGTGAGGAGCTTTGTTGTACTCCATGAGGGGAGAAATATACCAGGAAAGTTTGTCACCAGGATATTGTTTCCTATTTTAGTAACTTTGCAAAATACTTCAGAATTCTTACGACTAGTTTCGATGCTTAAGATTCATCTTCTACTGAAGAAGTGTCCTGGAAGAAGTAATCTTAAAAGCAAAGGAGAAATTGGCGAGGAGCGAGATAGCCTGGGTTGTGTAATACTTCATATTTTTGAAGAATAGTGGGCTTTTCATACAAAAATGGTGTCTTAGTTACTCCATTTTGCTCATTTTTTAATTTTAGTCTACCTCATAGACAAAGAAGAATAACGAATTTTTTAATGGTAGTGGAGATCTCTCCCACACCACCCTAAATAGCCCACGAAACTTCCTTTGCTGGTTTTTCCGATATTTTTTTCTTAAGATCGTGACAGGAGTAAACACCGAAAATCGGCATATTAATCTACGTTCTACTCTAAGAGAAAAAGAGATAGAGAAGGTATCACTCAACCTCAGACATTGAGCTATAGATAGATAGCTTTGCTTATCTTAAATTTATTCTCACAAAATTAGTCTATTCAAAGACGAAATTCGCATTTTAAAGACAAGGCGAAGCGACGACTCTGATGATGTCAAATGAGATTGGCTGAAGCGGGTGTATCTGCGGAATATCGGGAAGAAGAGCGTATTTTTAACATATATTTCGTGTGAGAGAAAACCGCGTCTTCAGCGGGAGATTCTTAAACGGGTTTACTGCGGTTTCCTCTTGAAAAATTTTCTTCATTCGAATTTAGTAAGTTAAGAAGGGAACAAAAGGGTTGTGTAGTTGTTGCATTAAGGGTATTTACTTTCGATAGAATGCTAATTTGTAAAGAATGAAAGTGGCTGCTTAAGGTAAATAACCAAAGAGATATTCATACAATTCTAATCTGAAGTAGAAATTATGTTAAACACTGTCGTGATCCAAAATTTTACTCCTATTGAAGAATGAATAGAAGATGCTATAATACTAAGTGTTATGTTAAGGCTCTTGTTGATGAAGATTATTCGTTGAAACTAGCCTTGTTTGTTTTGCGTTTATTAAAACTCTTCCTTCTCCTCATCATTCATGGATGGATTCGCCCTTTATTCCCCTTTACTGTGAATTATATTTAGTCAGTTACTTTTCTTATTGAAATACGCGGTCGCTAAGAAAGAGTGAAAAAATAAAACATGAAGCTGCAGGAGAGGAGCGAGAGGCGATAGAAAAATTAACGAGCAAATGTTCGACGAATTTCAGACATAAAGAGAACTATTGAAAACAATCAAAACAGGGAAGGCAAAGAACGTCGGGCTCTTAGTCTGGGATGAAAACTTCATACAAAATGAATTGTAAGGAAAAATTCTAAGTAACAACTGCCGGCCAAGAACTACTTAAAAGTTACGGAAATGGGATGTATAAAGATTATGGCTGAAATTTAAGACTGATGGAGGTTGTAGCTACTAAGTCAATGCTTGCCTTTAAGGAATGAAAATTGAATGTTATAGATTATCATTCAATGTAAGGTGAAAACTATCGCTGGTATAACATTATAGGTAGTAAATATTCTAAGTGAACTTCCACGTCTTAGCATCGAATACATTTAGATTGAGATCATATGTTCACATTCACTCGATGCCCATTGTTTTCATGCCGTTCACTTGACAGCTGTTGACTGATGATATCCGGAAATTAATTTTTCGATTTACGGAACGTACTTTGTTAGATTAATAGTTTTTTTACAAGAATTATTGTTGATATCCATTAGTCCTAACTATATTATCTCATAAATTTCACTATTTAAACCATGAAAATTTCTTATGCCATAAAGTTTAACTAATGTGTATGTAGTTTTGTGGAAAGAATCGGCCATACTTCGTAATTAATCAGAAGACCAAAATGACGTAACAAAAGAAGACGCGCTCTGTCCGAAAAACGGACCATTATTTAAAAATATGACGAGAAGGCAACCAGCTTTACACAATTATAGTTCGTAGACTTTATTTATCTACAGTTGTTACAAGTAAACAATAGTAAAGAAAATTCCTTTTCGTTTTTAATGTGAATAGCACTCATTCAAAAACTGATGGTCCTAAAAACCCTTCCTTTTTCTAATACAGTGGTACCTCGAGATACGAGTGCCCTAACATAAGAGTTTTTTGAGAGCGAGCGAAGTTTTGCTTTGAAATACGAGCAAAATTTGAGATACGAGGAACGGCCGGCTGCACACGACCCAACAGTTTACTGTGCCTCGTGCGTCTCGCATTATCCCACGCATCCCCCCAGTATACTTGTTTACCTCGCTGTCGAAGCATCTTTGATAAGTTTTTCTAGGGCTTTGTGCTTTTTGTGCAATTAAATACTTTATCACATTTCTTTTTATAACCTTGGGTCCGAAGAAAGTGAGT
This sequence comes from Pachydiplax longipennis, assembly GCA_036926295.1. Classification (NCBI taxonomy): domain Eukaryota; kingdom Metazoa; phylum Arthropoda; class Insecta; order Odonata; family Libellulidae; genus Pachydiplax; species Pachydiplax longipennis. The sequence continues at coordinate 3,837,860 of JAVFKF010000004.1, forward strand.
GGAAAGGTCAATGCTCAAAAGAAGATGACGTCTATTGAATTAAAGCGTGAAATCATAGAAAAAATGAGCGAGATGTGCGAGTAGCTTACTTGGCGAGGTAGTACGGGCGTAGTACTTCAACGATATGTACTGTGCTTAAACAGAAGGAGTCAATAAAGGGTATAACGCCAGCTAAGGGCGTTACAGTAATTTCTACGCTCCGGAGCTCTCTCCATGAAAAAGATGGAGAAACTGCTGATGGTTTGAGTGACGGAGAAGCAGCTTTAAGGCGACATTTTAACACAGGGCATCGCGAGAAAGCACGAGCAATTTACGGTGATTTGCTGAATCAGACCCCGCGCACTTCCACGGACGAGGCATCGTAAGACTCGTTTAAAGCCAGTCGAGGAAAATTTGACAACTTTAGGGAAAGGACCGGCATTTACTCCGTTGTCAGGCATGGTGAGGCTGCAAGTTCGGATCTGAAGGCAGCTGAGGATTATCTCAAAACTTTTTCCGAACCGATAGAAGCCAAAGGACACATCCCCCAGCAAGTCTTCAACTGTGACGAGACGGAGCTTTTCTGGAAGAAGATGCCGAATAGAACTTACATAACGACAGAGGAGAAGATTAATCGCCTAACTCATTTCCGCAAAATTCTGAAAGGGAAGAAGGAACAAACCTCCTTGGACATGTTTTTTTTGTTTTTAATCCGGCGAAAAAAGGCAAAGACCAGTGAAGAAAAAAGCAGTAACTAAAATTAAGCTTACAGCAGCATTTAAGTTGTGCGTAAGTTGCATTTTAGTGACCAAAATACAAATACACTTTATAAAGCCAGTTTATTTCTTTACGTTATCTTTTATTATGTTTTTATACAATATTTATCATTTATAAATACATTTTTCCTATTCAAAAACACGTAACAAGAACAACTGGGGTGGTATTTTGTGGCCTGGAACGAATTAATGGCATTTCAATTAATTTCAATGGGGAAAACTGCTTTGAGATACGAGCAATTTGACATACGAGCAAGGTTACGGAACGAATTAAACTCGTATCTCGAGGTATAAACGAAATAAAATTTTGTAATATCCCGTTTATCTCGCTGTGTAGAATTTTTCTGAGTGAAGAGCGTTTTGACTGAGTTTTACTGCCAACAGATTCAATCCGAGTCCCCTTTTCAGTAATCACTATAGTTAGCATTTGAATGCTATTATCCATATACCTTAAATTCCCGATCAGATTGGCTATCGATATCTTTTCATCTTACACTCAGCCTGGTATTAAGAAATCATTCAATTATCTCTTTTGCTCTAATGCTGTTGCATTGGTGAAAACAAGTTGTCCATAACGTCGTCATGCCTCCGCATTACACAGTGGCTGACAAACGGGTGCAATTGCATGTATACTCTCCAATATTTCGATTAATCGATTTGTCAAGGACGAGATCACTCCTTGGAAATCCTTAATTTTAACATGTATGTACAATCGTATATACGTGGAATTTCGCAGGAACCACCTTTAAAAGAAAATCGCTCGGTAACTTCAAATGTAAGTTCGACGTGTTTTTGTCTACGTATTCAGGTGATACCTGAAGATCATTCTAAGACACGTTCATGAAACATCATCTTAAAAATCAGCTGTAAGAGTTACCAAGTATTTCTCTTTTAAAGATGATTAATCTAGTGTACGGTCTACGACGCAATCTTTCTAATCGTAAACTCAATGTAAAAGATGGTTTCGTATTATATATTTAAATTTTACAATACCTGAAATGACCTATTTTATTTATTTACACCTTTTCTCAAGCTATTTCCACAACGGGTCATTATACTTCGACGAAGGCTCATCGTATTGTATTATTGATTCATTTATTCATCAATAGCGAGGATTCGTTTAATTTAACCCTACTATAGTAAGTTCCATAACCTATTTCTTGAAACTGAGAGTTGTTTTGGAACATTTGGATTTGTAGAAACTTAGTTCTAAATTGCCCTTAATATTTACTGTCTAAGGATAGGATATTTGTTATTTTTAATAAAAGGTGACCGATTATGCGATTTTCTCGTTGAATAGAATGTTCTAAAATTACATAATAAAAGTATATTTTCAATATAAGAACGCTTATTTAATATTCTATAACCTTTTTTCGCAACATCTCGGAATATTAGTTGTTATTTGTCTATAATAACCAGCATAATATTTATTTGATATCACTAAATATGGTAGAGAATCATATTATCTCAAGTACCTCTGCAACTAACGTTGTAAAGTCTTCTTTAGAATGGGTGATGAAAACTGGCGGCTGTATCATGTGACAAGCAAATGAATTTCTTTGCAATTATTCTAGATAAGCAAATAACTATTGGATCATATGCGAGTTGGAAATACGAAATCTCTAGTATGCAGTCATTCCTAATAATTACAGTAAATTCGCTTAAAAATCTTCCGCGTAAGACTCTTTCCTGTTTTCTCTTTGTCGCTGTCGCTTGAACTTCCTCATTAGATGGATCGCAAATTGTTTACATTATCCGTTCACCATAAATACAGTCTCTATCCTACTGTCGAAGGTAATACTTTTAGATTTTCCACATCATTCTTGTCTTAAGACAGAACGTTAAATTTAAAAGTCTCTTAGCAATATCTTCTTCCTTCGCGATCTCAAATTGTAAACATACAGAATAAAGCAGAGGGGTAGTGCAAAGTTTAATCACAAATTGTGTTTATAACGCCTTGATCACCTGAAATGCTTCATAATCAAGTTTTACTTCAATTTGAATCGCAGTCAGGTGGGATCTCAAACAAAAAATAGCGCGCTTCTAGAGAAATGATGAGATAAAAGTTTACCTTCATTGGCCATCACCATATCAAAAAGTTTATTATTCGAGTAATGCATTTATCCTGCGAATAAACAGAAAAATCATCTTTCTTACGATTAAAACGCACACAATTGCTGATCTTATTTATTCAATTGATGTTCAGTGCCTTCGGATGACAAATAAAAACAGCAAAACGAAACTATAAAACAAGTATTGATGACGATGATCGATACAGAGAAATAAATTATAATCGAGGTTGGATTCCAAACAGATCCGTGATAAGTTGTTGACGGAAACGCTTGGTTGCAGACGAAAGGTCAGTAAGTGGAAAAATAAGGCGTTTATCAGTTAACGAGCGAAATTCATACCCTCTGGATATCTGTTTGTGCTTCTGATTCCTCATTTTATTACCATTCCCTTGCTTTGGATCCGATTTATCATCTCATCAATCCGACTCAATAAAAACCAATTTTTGCAAAGGGAAGGGAATAAGGTGCTGAATATTTCAACCTTAGTTTCTTTTTATGAAATGTTTATTCCTGTGTTTTTTTTACGGATGTACACAATGGTTCCCCCTCGTTGAAGTTAGCTTCGAGATTGAAGGCCGCATTAGGCCTTCAATCGTATTTTACTCATCGCACGAAATGAAATATTATATTCTTTCTGCTGTAAAATTATTTTAAGCAATAATTGTAAGTATCGTATAAGCAAGTAGTTAAAATATGCGAAGATTAGTCATCTACCGGTTTTTTAAATTTTTTGGTGTTAAGTTATAAGAAGTCTATATTTTCTGGCCGAACTCTGTGGAAATTTTCCTATCCCCCAATTTAACCAATGGCATGACCTACAATACCCCTTAAAATTCCATAGATATGTATCAATTTCTTCATTTCCGACTGTGTACCTGAGTTCCTTAATTTTAGAACGCTAAATTCGCACTGAGGATGGATTTTCTCTCTTCAACTACACCGGAATACTACAGTATTTTAAAGGATATTATAATGCTTGAAGCTTTTGGAGTAAAGCAAAATCTTGGAAATGTAGTAAAATTTAAACAACGCTAAACATCTGTGGATTGGTAGAACGTGTTTGTTTTGTTCAGGAAACCATATGAAATGCGGAAAATGTAGAACACGCGTATAAGACGCAGCTAGTACTGTATTTTTCATGGTATTACGAAAATACCATGAAAATGGTATTTATCGTAAAAATACCATGAAAAATCTACACACTTAATTTGTGGTTAAAAAATGCGTCTTATACGCGTCCAAACTTCTTCGATCCCTAGAATTTCCCACACTCACGGAAAAACATTCCTTAGCCTTTTTACCTTTGAGTCGCTCGTCCTTTTGCATTTGGCAAATAGTCGCATAACTCCATAACCGGTTTTCTCTTTGGCGGACGGGTTACTGACCTTACAGTTAACTGTTTTCCATTTATTTTTTCTGAGACTTGAGAATCTGTAGCCGCGGAAGGAAATTCCCTGTCCGAATTCCACTCGAAATCATTGTGTATTTTTGCCGTCAAAGATTGTTGTTCGAAGGGCCTATGAGAACCAAGGGGGTAACGCGTTCGACTTTGACGGTCCCGGGTTCGATCCTTAGTGGGAATCAAATGACCTTAGCTGTCGAAGCAGTTTTAAAATCACTAAATCTACTTCGATGAGAAGAGATCGGTATTTTCACTATGAATGTTCACCTGCCTAAGTCTATGACAAGTGTTTGCTTCTGATACATACGACCTGTGACGAAATCCAGGTCTCGGTTGTAAAAATATAGTCCTTATTGTTATTATGTTTTCTTTCTTTTGAAATTAATAAATTATATGTCATGAAAAATATGAAGCTCGGCCTTCACAATGAATTTGCTGTACAATACTTTTACAATAATTTTCAATTCGTCCAGCAAATGAAGATATTAGAATAAGTTTTTATTTTCCCGAAGTTTTTTGTCTGTTTTTTGTCTTACTCCCATTATCTTCGTCTCTACTGAAACGTTAATAGGATTTCCATTAACAAATTCGGGTGTTTCTCCGATAGATAGAAAACTAACTTTTCTATGAAAATTGGTCAAGTTTGGCATCCTGTATCTTTTAGCTCGTGAAAATAATGAAAAATGACACATGGGACCATATGGAGCAATATTTTTTTAATAGATATGCGTAGTCTTAAGATTCTCTTCCAAAAAAATTATCGCTTTTAGGTCCTTGGGTAAATGTCACTGATTCAAACCATGTGTGTTCCGTTCGCTTTTATTTCCCTATTGTTTTTCTGCATTTATTTAGAAACTCATCACTTACACTTCTCCTGCCTCTAAGAACAAAAGGATTTTACTCAAGGAGAGGAAAATATCATCTGATTTTATTGCACAGAATTCTTCGACTTTCAATTTGCATTGTCTCTGTTTTCGCGTAAATTCTCCTCTGCCTCGAGAGAATTTCCAATTCGTCCCTCATTCTGGTAACGAGTGTATTTGCACTTTTTCACTATCACGTATTGTTTATCCAGCAACATTGTCCCTTGTTTCTCTCTCCTTCCTCTTCTCATTCCATTCTTCAGTCTCCCAAAGATACTATATTTCCCATCCCTTTTGCCGTTCACTAGTACCCCCAATCAATTCATCTTCTGCAACTGAACCTCTTACGTATTTACGATTCTTGTTTTTTCTATCCTTTTATGTTCCACCAAGAAACGCCGCGATAAGTTTTTAATTATCGTAAGAGTCGAAAGAGTCAAGGTTTGTTACTAAGGATTTATAAAAGATTGTTTTACATGAAAGAAAAAATTAATGCTGTTAATGAATAAGAGATTCAAAAAACTGTCCGATCGCCGAATATGCGGATGAATATTGGGCGCCTCGAATAGAAAGCCGAAGATGACCCTGAAGTCTATTAATGAAAGAGAGTGCGCACACACCCTGCCATACGCCCAAACGTATGCAGATATACGGATAATTAAATAAGATAAGTTATTTCATTTGATCAGTTTTGGAGGGGGGTTGTTTTGTGGGGAGGCGACGTGTGATTTGTGAAGAAATAAAGTAAACATACAAGTTTAGAGTACGGAATATACGAAAATTATAAAGTTATTATGAATACCTACGTAACTATGTGATTGTGCGTCATTAAAGTAAACAATTACGGAACCAAGTAAAGAATTGTTTTATTAAAACAAGAAAGTTATGAAAACGTCCTCTTGTGGAGAATCTTAGCAAACCTGAAATTTAATTTCCCAGAAAAAAATCACCTAAACAGGGTTCGAATCACTAAGAATTAACTATGGATATATCGGAAATTCGGACGAAACGTTTTAACCACTCTGCCATTTGGATAATGGTGGGTTGAAATTCAATAAAAGGAATCTGATGTAACCAAGCTCCTCTTTGTGGTAAGGAGCCATTCTAAATAAAATATTAACACTTAGTTTAGTAGACTACTAAAGGCATGCCGGATAGTTTACTATGAATTAAAATTATACCTGTCATTTTCGAGGGACAAATTCACTAAGCTAAACAAACTACAACAATCGCTTGCAGAATTTATTTACTTTTCAAAATTAAATTAGACATACTGGGCCTATGAAAACGGAACGGGCACCAAAAGAAGATAAATTGAATTATGATTCTTATTTTGGTTGCGGGATATCGTTTTTTAATCGAATTTACGAAAATTATGGTAATATGGACGAAAATGTTATGAATTGTTGAGGTTGTAAACAACTCATCACCCTGACGATCAAGACGATTATTGAATGTAATGTTTATAATGGATTAGGAAGAGTTTAGGCCCTCATAAAAGGAAAGTATTATGGACTTACAATTCGCACATTATCATGGGAAGGATTATGTCTATACCATAATATATATAAATTTTTAAACAAATTAAACTAAATCCTTTTTGACGAGTGAGCTCACGTATGTTTAATACTTAAATGATCCAAATCAAATGACCAATTGCCATTCTCATTAAAATGGCGACTGACTATGTATACGTATTCACGAGCAATTTAGCAATTTTAGATTAGTTTTTCTTTGCCTTCGAATGGTTTTGTGATCTTTCTGCTTCGCCATGTTTCATTTTTTTATAATTTCCTCCATTTCCCACAGTGAAAAATTAATATTCTCAAGGACTTTCCGTACAAAGGCTCACTCTGCTGCGAGTTTCCTTGTTTTTTCGAAATAGTTGTTTTTCCAGTTATTTCTTTTTTAATATCGTTTAAACTTTAATTTTTATTGTTATGTCATTCCGTAAGGAAATGCTATTAGAGTTCCTTTATGAAGCAAACCTGGAAGGTCTGAAGATATATATATATATATATTCAGGCCTTCAAGGCTGTAATCCCTTTCACTCTTTGTCAATTTTCCTCGAAAAAGTACAAACAGCTTCCTCCTCGGTATTTTAAGGATATTCCGTTTTATTTTACCCGAAAGGAACCGCTGCCATTTTATAAGCAATAGAAGAAAGACGTAACTAGCTTATTGGCACCCAGAGCAGTATCATGAGGCAAAGAAAGTATCTCTCACCCAAAAGCGGATTTCCCCGTCCTCATCTCTCCTCACCCTCTCAACTTACATACTGCTCAACATAGGACATTTTTCGACTGACGAACTTTTTTCGTACTCCATTACGATCTCGAAATGCGAACTTTATTTCGACGTAAGAACCGTGGTGCTTTTATTATCCCGAAAAGTGAGTCTGTAAAAATGCGATGAAATGAGAGTGTAAAAATGAGATTGATCTGACTTCTAGGAAGAGCTAAGAGCAGGAAATAGAAATGGATGAAGAGAATGTCATTAGTAACTTGGGGAGACAAAGCGACAGTCACTTGTTGGCAGTTTCCTTCACCGAATGGATTGTTGAATTAACCGGTTGGTAACCCGCGAGGAAATTCTTCCTTCCAACTGGAAAGCCTCAAGTCCTGCATTAAATATATTCTTTTTAATCGTATAAACCTAAGACTCTGAGGAATAAAATAATTGTATCGCTGCAAACAAACGTTTTTTGTTTTCAAACAGATTATATTTACCATGATATACCATGCGTAACTATCAAATACGAGTTCCACTCTGGAACGAATTCTTCGTAAACAGAGGTACACCTGTATCACAGGTACCTCTGTACATTGTACCAATGTATTTTTACTTCGAGCTGTGAACTTCCTGTGTCCGATGATGTTTCTCCGATAGCAAAACCTATTGCCTATGAACAAGCTGTGGAAAATTAGTTTTTCTTCTTCATCTTACGATGGCCTCTCACAAAGGTAGGCCAGAGCATATTGATTTTATTAGAACTTGTTATCTTTTATTGAATTTAAATTCCTTCCAGATCAGTCTTCCATGCATTGCAACTTCGCTTTCAATAAAAGAAGAGAATTCAGTTTGAAATTCGTTCGTTTCTGCTGCTTGCACGTGTTCTTTGATTTACGAAGGCCATCTATTTTCAATAGTTGTTCACGGCATTATGTATATCGTGCTATTTACTACATCTCTGAATTTTGTTTCTCATGTTGCTATAGTGTAACAAATAAACTTCCAGTAACTGATCGTTTCTGTTACTACATATCAGGACTACGATTCATACTTACCTACGAGTAACTCGAGAGGATGTAAGAAACTCCTGATTCCCCACCGAAATATTTCACAAATCGGAAAACTTGCCTTCGTTGAAAAGATTTAAGCGTAAATCATCTCCTAATCCAACAAGCTACGAATATAATGTCCTGAAAGTGCACTTTGAATCCACGATGAATGAACCTTGGTCCACATTGATCGATTCAAGTTTGTAACATTACCTTTCTGTCCCCTACCCCTATTCACGATTTTGTCCGGTGTCTCTTATATATATATATATATATATATATATATATATATATATGTCTCTTATATATACGTGTGTCTCTTATATATATATATATATATATATATATATATATATATATATATATATATATATATATATATATATATAAGAGACACACGATACATATACACGATATATATATATAAGAGACACACGATATATATAAATGAATATATATATATCGTATATATATAAATGAATTTCCATAAAATCTTAGTTATTCTATCTGTAGGTTTCGGAGATTTTTCACCCCCCTTTTTGTGTGTGTTTCCTGCTGTGGGCTATTTTTCCTAAGCACCAACTTAGGTTTTTAAACCCACTATATAATTTTCCTCCGTGCACTTTTTTATGCTCTTTCATTGAAATTAACGAAGGGTTCGATGTAAGGAGACACCTTCCAGTCTCAATCTCGCCCAAATTATTATTATTATTTAAATACGAAAGAGCGATTCTGTTACATTTACGATTGGAAATGTTATTAGAAAACATTAATTAATATAAAGAAATGCCAATTCGTGTTATTTTGCTCATACGAACGTAGTTTCGAAAAATGCACGATATATTGAAAGCCGGTTGCTATCCACCGCTATACTTCAATTACTTCAGTGATTTTTAGGTGAAAAGATGACTGAAACAGGAGTAAGATGTGGACTCAAATTGTCGTTAAAATATATTTTAGTAAGTAAATCCTTTTCTGGAAACACAACTTGAGAAAAAGCGCCCATCATCGGCGCCCGGGTGCGGCCCTGACAACTAAATAATCAACTACTGATGAATCAACGAAATCGCTTCCTGGTGCCACTGTTACCAACATGATTCAACTCTCTTTCATTTTAATCCAAGCAGAACTTCTTCCCAAACTTCTGCTCCCAAAAACTGGGGTGCGTCCTTGACGTCGTAAATTTAACAGCTAAACTTAGGCGACGATTGGCGCCGGTCGTCTCACCCATGCTTATGTTTCTTTAATATTCTCTCTGTGATGTATGTATAAATTAGATGCTATTTATTGATGTATTTGGCACAATTTGTCGGTGATACTATTTTTTGATTTCAAAATCAAGTGAAATCAACGGATATAATAGATAAAAATCTAGATCTATGTTGCACCCTGTTTGAGGTAGTATCGACAGAGTCGAAGTTAAAACAACAAGTCGTGGAGAAAAGAACCAAGTCATGCAATTCGCTATGACTGCAAAGTATCTCAGTTTTCCTTCTTTAGCAGTACTTTAGTAGTTACAAAGCTTCATCATTCTCCACAAAAACTGCGCCGTGTATTATTTTATTGTGTTGTTTATTAAAACTTTTGTCAGAAACAGTTTTGTGAGAATGAATACTAATAAGTGATACCTGAGTCTCGAGTACTTCATTATTACGATTTCTCGGTAAATTCCGCTGTTATCTAGGAAGGACCGGAAATAAGCTGGCCCTTCCGACGTAAATATATTTGATAAAAAGGTATCAAATTTCAGTGATTTTCCTCCTGAATATCTGGAGCAGTCTCTACTGAACTAGTTTACCTTTCGTCACAAGGGATTTTGAAATTTGTTTTGCTACAAAATGGCGAAATTTAACTTTAGGTTTGCTGTTTAGCGCAAACCAATTTGAAAGTCTAGTAATAAATTTAGGTATCATAACTATGGTAAAACGCTTATTTTAAAAATTTTGCGAGATTTTTGATACGTATTCTTCAGAAAGTAGCATTCGCTCATCGAACGAAAAACCATGCGATACCCGGAAATATAATACTGTACTACACGTTTACGAGTCACTACTTACTTTATGCATTCATTACGGCAGCCCTCCAACCAAATAATCAATAAAGGTGAAAACTGAGGCGAGCATCAACAGGTTTTTGTTGAACTTTTTTAAATTTGCTCTATCTCATGGCGAATGACTTCGCAAATACTCAATGGTTCGCATCGCGGCACACCATTGTGTTGCGGCACTCAGTTGAAATATATGTCTCGGTGGATACATTGAGGAAGGTTGAATTCCCGGGCCCCACTCCCTCTTCTCTTCACGGCTATTCTATTCCCGTTCCTTCCTCTTTATCCGTGTCAATCCATTTTTAGAAAACGGCTTGTTTTCCTCCGCTTCTTAAGGGCGCTGCGATGCTTCGCTGATCTGCCCTCAAAATGTTTTACTCTATTGCTTGTATCTTTTCCTTTGTAACATCGTTATTTTCTGTCGTATGCCAAGAGGTGAAGTATGTCTTAAGTCAGCCGAATATAAAAGGGTTGCCACCCGTCCGGGAGGTTACTCCGGAATCCGTCCTCTCCGGAAAACACGATTTCGAAGTTTTTCTTTCATGCGTCTTCATTATGATAATTTTGACTGAAATATCTTTTAATTTCGATAAATCAGGGTCTTCGAGAGATCCGTCGTTTTTCGATTCATTTGGGCCTTCACAGAACTTTTTATTTTTATTAACTCTAATTTGATTTGCGTTTATTACGGGAAACCTATTCTGTACTAAATCACACTTTCGACGCAATCTTTTATAATTTCCCTTTTTTCTCGTTTATGTTAATTCAAGGTAAGTAATAAAAAGTTCTAAGACATCCTATGTTAAATTTTCGTAACTGAAGATATATTCAGGATGGCTTGTAGACATTTCTCCTAGCCCTCTTTTTTTTTCTCAATTCTATTTTGATGGACTGGAGTCTCAGGGAATGCCTAAGATTGTCCGGGAATCTGCTTTGGAGAAGGAGGTGAGAGTTGTGGGAGAGATTTAACGATAGCCGAAATAGAATGAAACGACGGATGAAAATAGCCTATCGTTTTATCTCTCTCATGAAGCTTTTTAGGATAATTTTGGGAATAATGCCCACATAGATATATTTCAAACTGATACGCTGATCTGACTATTACTGGAAACCAGGAAATCTTTAGCGCGTTCCAGTTTTTCTAGTCGGTAATAATATATTAATAATAATAATTAAAGGATTTCATTTTTGGGGGGAGATTGAGACTGATGGATATATTATATGGGAAGGAAATCCTATTTATTTTTCTCCGTATTGCAAAAATAGCTTCAACCCAGGTCGTGTTCCTAGATCAGACGATTAAAATTACGAACCTTTGCTTACCAAAGAAGTTTTCAACCTTAGTCAAGCCCCCAAACTGTCTGAAATAACTGGAATGCATCATAGTGAAACAGTGATTCTATCAGCGATTATCCAAATACTAGGTAATGGTTTAGGAAAGTGTTTACTATTATTGTACGAGGGCCTCTTCGATTTTGTATGCGGGTGTGAAACTCATGGTTTTTATTCCTGAAAAGTAATTGCAAAAGACCGAAAATATTTCCCGATACCAGTTCAAAGCAAACCTATAAAATGCGTGTTTGGTTTGTCCTACGAAATAAGGATGGAATCAGAAAGATGGTACAATGTAAATAAGAATGTTTCTAAGGGCAAAGCAAGATAGATAAAGCCAATTGATTTTAGTGAATAAAATCCTGACCAGAAGAGACTTGTTTAATTTCAACATTGAAAGGGAATGTGTGATAGGAATTAGCCAACACATCCTTTTGTATCGAAGACATTGTCACTCAAAGCTGAGATGAAAATTAAGCATTGAAAAAGAAATAAGGAAAATATTTCGCGGATTAATGAAAACCGTATGAACCCCTTAAGAAATAATTCATGCTGCTATAGATGGGATATGATAACATAAATAGCGGAAATTAAATAATGGTGGAACTTCTTTCTTGGAAGTATGGGAAAATAAACTATGCGAGGTTCCACGAATGATAAATATAAAATAAATATTTTGTGGAACTTTGCAGTTTATTTCACCATGCTTCTTACTGATAGTTATGTATTAATTTTAAATTTAAAGGGAAGTATTTTTTGAAGCCTGGGAATAAAGAAAAAATAACAAGAACACAAAAATATCGCATATAATGATCTTAATGCTTACCAAACAATATTCTCGTAAACCTTGAATAGTGTATTTACTATAGTATGATTTTTCACAACCTCATATGCCTTGAAAAAATGTCCACTCCAAAAGATATAGAACATTGAAATACAGTTAATTGAAAAGTGATAAATACATTATAATACCTTAAATAGTCTGATGTTGCTTCGTAATAGATTTGAATTGAGAAAGTGTCACTACAAAATGTGTAAATTGAGTGTATGATAGATCGGATATAGGAAGAATATGGTATAATAGGGAAGTTGTAAATAGGTGGTTGGTAGTTTCACCGATGTGGGTTGTCATTGAGTTCAGGAAAATAGCCTATAAATCACTAATTGTTGCTCGAAAATCGAAGGAAGTTGCTGAAGAAATAGCACGAAAAGTAGGATAGCAAGAGCATGTATATGAATCTATATTGATTTTTCTAATGGTTAGTTTGAAGATTTTTTTGCGATTACCACTCGGATGATCTAAGGGAAGTATTTTCTTTTAATTCGATTTTTCTTATTTAAAATCAGGTATTTTTCCTTTAAGCAAATGGAGGAAACCGAGGACGTAATTTCGTACGTTCCAAATGTTGCTGTGACATTGAATGAAAATTTTCTGTGCTGAGGAATCAGGATTTTCAGCGGCTCTTGTGTTATACAATGTGTTTTATCGAGAGAAATATGGTGCGGAATCCGTGAATTTAGGACACTGTAAGAATATGCTTTGTTACCTTTAAATATGACCATAGTATCGAGTATGATTCTGACATATCGTTCAGTTCTTAAGATTGGAAATACATGCAACCTCTGCTGATTGTACATACTGTAAAATATTTATTTTTTTAGGGATGATTTAGATCTTGGTGATCCATATCTCCATAAGTTTAATGCCTCCTTGATATCTGCGGATCTTAACTTTGAAGAAAGGACGTAAAGATGTAGTTGATTTTTCTTTTTAAAAAGAACAATTGTAAACTTGAATGGCTTACCCAGGAAAGTTCTTTAGTCTCTTCGCAGAAACAATTTAATTTTAAGAGACTAGTTCTAAAAATAATATAAGAAGGTAGAATCATTAGCCAAAGCCTAAATTATTTCAATTTAATTCTTTATTATAAGTGATGTGGATAAATAATGTGACAATGTTCTGTATATTGAGTGTAGTTGATAATGTAAACATTTGCATAAATGACTGCTAAGTGCTAAATTTCAAGCTAATGTAAAATGATTTTGTTTTATGTATGTTTGTATATTATATGACAAGTTGCCACCTGGCTTTTGTCTATTTGTAACTTATGAATTCTATAAAAATAATTATCAATGTCTCGTGTGATTGAGGTTTCTATGTTTTCTTCGGTATCAGCACCTTTATGCTGAAAAATGTAAACTGTTATTTAGATAGCGGATACGTTACTCAGTACTACTCTCACGCTTCTCCCAACGTAAATCTTTGCAGCTATAAATTGTAGAAATATCAAAAAGAAAGAAGCCGTTCAGGAGCATTTCATTCGGAGAGAGAAAATTATGTAAAATGAGATTCCAAAAGTAAATCGCTCCTTATATACCGTTGTATAGAAGAATTTATGGAGGAATATGAAAAGCGTTTAAATGTTTAAATGCGTCTACGCGAAAACATTCGAAGTTCATTTTATATCATCGACGTTCTCATGAGAATTAGGTTCGTCTAATGCAAGATAAGAGTTAATCTTTCTCATTACAATCATCTAGACAACTTTTCCAATTTTTTTTTTTCCATCGTAAATATTATATGACCATTACAAGGTGTAATTTTAACTGAAATCTAATTAACATACTCTTATATGTAAACGTAGCTTCCGAGAGTCAAAACTGTGAAACGTCCTAAGCAAATACTTCTTTGTTATCAGTGTATAAATTGAAAAACTAAATAAATCCAAGAAAATCGCGACACATCTTCTTAGATAAGATTTTTTCTTTAAAACAATTTTATAGTAAATTTTCTGGCTTTAAAATATGAAACGAAAATTTACTGTTAGCGAAAATATAAATGTTGTGAATCCACTGTAGCGAAATTTTTGTAGCAGAATATTTTTGGAACGAAAGAGTGGCTTTGGGGGGGACAGCCATGTCTAGGCCATATTGCATAAATTGGCCTAGGTCATCATATATCCGGGGTTTAATCTAGTCCCGGGTTTAATCTGGAACGGCGTTAATTAAGCCTGACGTGTTATAATCTGAATGTGGGAAGGAACCCCGAAATAGCGCTGAGGATATTCGCAAAGTATTTATATTCCATCCGTTTTAAGTAAGACTCGCGAAGTTTCATAATTCTCTCGTTATTTTAAGAGACCTCACATTCCTTGTTTATAAGAATGGTTTGTGTATCATTTTCTGTTTCCATGACATTATTTGCTCTCAACTTCTCCTTCATTTCCCCTCTCCGAAGTACGTTTACCAGTCGAGAGAATGTCATCCCAATTAGTTTAATTTCCGTAGGATTTTAGGTCTTGAAAAATTGGAAGGACATGAATTGCGATCTAGTTGGACGTCCGCTTATTTATGCTGGCTAATTAGTCGCCTTCCTCGAATTAGCGTTGCTTCTCATGCGCTGTTTATAAGCGCCTCTTCACTGCATCCTTTTCTTCATGCGTTTCATGTGGAGGTAATGGTTTTTGTTAACCGTTTCACAAATTTAATTACGGCTAGATTTGGTTGTGAATTTGAAAGGAATGCGAATTAATTTTAACCTCCTTATTCTTTCCACCTGCATTTGCGTGCCCAAGGCAGTAAAACCCGTATGAAACGCTCAGAAGATATCCCGCTGGCTGGCCTCGGAATGATAACGCTCCAACACCGAGGGCTTTCGGGTTCGAATCCCGGATAACCGGATTTTTCCGGTTAGAGAATAGTCGTATGTGTTCTTCTATGTGCTGTATGTTTGTAAGAGTGGTCTTTGAAAGACTGAATTCGCCGTTGTCAATTAAGTCGTCATTATTATTATTGTGATTAATACGTGGTTTTATCTTGGTCTTTCACACATTCTAAAAATACTGCTTCAGACTGAGTCATTTATGGCGTGAATTCCCCAGATGCACTCCAGTCCGCAATTCCACTTCCTAAGAGATATTTGTTTACATTATTCTTCCCTAATCGTCAATCTGGTAAAAAATTGCTTCATCGTAGAGCGTGAAATTGCCGAAAAAGGTAAGGAAGGCTCTCTTTGCATTACAAGCTGACTATTCTTGAAATATATTAGGAGAAAGTACCTGTACAAAACAACAAGAGTTTGCGAAATATAGCAGGATATCTATAGATGTGGCAAGTAAAGCAAACTAAACAAGACTGTTTTTCGATGAAATATATAAACGTTTCGATAAGAAATAAAAAAATGTATAAACATTCAAGAGCCAAAAACCCCACCCTTTCCGACGTAAATGAAATATAAAGTCATTATATCCCGATCATAACATTATTCCTCGTATAACTCTGTTTTCTCTCTGTTCCCTGAAATGTGTCTTATTTGGGTTTTCTTAGACACATGTATTGTTCTATTCTTAGAAAGAATCTACGCTAGTATACAAAGTCATCACCCTTCAATATCCTCCTTATTTATGCTATGTAGAAAAGAAACATTCTATTCGTTTATTTCGGCTTGATTTTGGTAATATTAATACATTCTCTCTGCAGCCGTACTTTCCAACAACTCCCGGCGCTCATTGAGAATGAAACTACACCCACCCATCAAACTTCGAAACTCATCATTTGGGACAGATTTTACGAAATGACTTAGTACGACAAATGCATAAATACTATAAGAATGATAAGTACTATGAGAATGATGCCGGCATAAAAAGTTCATTTCTTCTGCCGACTATATTATGTCTACGCGTTAGCGCGCATTTTTTATGTTCAGCGATCACGTCATTCAATGAGAGACAGTCTCTCACTTCCGTGTGCTCTTTGAATATTCGGCTGTCGAAGCATTTTTCTTCAGCCACCTCTGTTCATATCCGTGTCATTCTTAATAATATTGTTCGTTGCGTTCGAAGTTAGGATATGTGCACATAAGTACTTTTTCTGTTGAATATTCACGTTAATTTCTTAAACGGTTTTAACTTTTGGATGTCTTTGTATCATTACCGGACGGAGTAACTCAAAAAGGTTCAAATCCGTATTTCTCCGGTGAGGGAATGGTTGATTGCGCGTGTTCGATTTTCCTGGCAACCGTTGGTGACAAGAATCGCATTTATGCTCTAAAAATATGCAAATTAAATTTTTTTAATGATAGTTTCCTTGTGTTTTCAGTTGTTTTCTCGAAGTGAATTATTGAAATGTGTCCAGTTATTGACTATATTTCATTATTGTTTGCTTTTGTGATTGGCTTGCTACACACTATTTCCCTATATGTATTCTGGCTTTAACCGTCAGTATGTTTGCCCAGGTTCTTCACTCCCCTCTCGTTAAGAGTGTTTTCTTGCTGTAGGATATTTTTTCCAAGATAATACCTCAGGTGTTTTTGCATCCTTTCCTAACGTTTTCCGCTTTATTCACCTATTGTACATTCTTTCTGTTTGTATAAATACCAATGACGGCAGATGAGTCTTTTCAGTCTTAATTTCGCCTCAATAAAGACCACTCCTTGGCGAATCTCCTTTGCTTTTTACTGCCACCAAACAACCTTCCCAATCCAAACTGATCTCTCTTATTGCTTTACATTGTCTGCTAATTGGATTGCATTGGTTTTTGACCTCAATTTACTTGCTCATTAACGTGTATGTCTTCTCCTCAGATCCCGGAAGAACTTTGGACAAAGAGCTCATATCCCGTCTCGGAATGTTTATTTCTTATTAATAATTATGCAAAGTATTGTATATAATAATCACCAATATGCTTACATGAACGCAACTGCTGTCAGTACCTCTCAGTAAGAAATACATTGAAGCGATTTTTGAAAATTAATTTCACCCGCTTCCCGATGAGATAAAAGGACGAAATTCGTGGATTTATCACAGGATCAATTGGCAATTATCGATATTGTTTTCCATAAAGTTTGACTCTAGATCACTCGAAAATACGCCCGTAAAGTTATTTTTAACCGTTTGCAGACTTCATTTCATTTACAAAATTATATTATAAATAATTGTCCTTCAAAGTCACGACCAATATCTACCTAAGGATGGGAAATTGAATAAAAATTCTTGTTTAGAATGTGGAAGATGATTTACGTTTTGAATATATGAAAATTATGATAAAGTTGACGAACATTTTGTGAGATATTTTGGTTGTAAATCCCCTGACTACTTAGGTGGTTGTAGATCGTGCATTTTCGAGAGGGAGGTTCATGGTATGTTATCTCCAAAGCGTCCGATAAAATCGAGATCTCCTCTTGCATGACAGATTATATGACACTTCTTCCCTCTCCTTTCCCTAACATCAAAACTAAACAGTCACGTATAAATTTCTCCCAGTTGCCTGATGATGATCGTTACGATCAAGACCGGTTGCTGTAAATAAAACCCGTGGAAAATTAGAAGATATATCCTTGATTTGTTTTAGATGGCGTTCCACAATGTAATTCCACAATTAGGCCAGATCACTAGATGTTTGTAAACATAATTATAATTTCCAAGTGAATATAAACTTACCAAGAGCTAATAGAGACACTGCTTTCCAATGTTTCTTGTCCTAAAATACATTTTAGAGTTAGTGATAGGTCTTTGCACAGCGGTCAGTTGTGGGAATCAACAATTTTCCTGGAAGATTCAATACGGAGTACTCGTATGTAACCAAGCACTGTAGTCCCCTGTTATTCCAGTTTAAAAATTTGCTTCTGAAATATTAAGGTGAAATACAAATGAGCTATTTAATGGTTAAACATAATAATCATATCCTATTTGTAACCGTTACTTCGTTTCACCTTTAAGTAATTCTGCAACTATCGTATCTTATAGATTCAGGAACTAGTTCGACGAGCTCGAAATTTTCTAGGAAGCGGTTCACGGGAATCTCTCCGCTGTCCACGAATTCCCCAATGGATTTCTTTCTAATTTTGATTTCTCCACTTGGTTTATCTTAAATTCTTAATAAAAAGTCATAACATATTTTCGGGAAAGAAGACTTGTGTAGGTAGAACGTTCCACTTTGCTTTATTTAGAGAAAAATTAGAAAATATTATTTATGATTATCGTTTGTTTTCCCCGTCCTTGTGCTTGATCTATGGGTTAGAAATATTGGGAACGGAAAAGACTGCTCAATTTAATACGTTAATTATCGTCATTATCTCCTATTTTTCTTGCCATTTCCCCCTTTTGCTATTTGAAAAATTTACTTCTAACGCGCGGACCTTGACTCATCTTTCAAAATGGGAAACACTATATTTATTTTCGCGTCGATTTGAAAACTGTTTTTTCACCATTTACATCACGACCTTAGTAAGAAAATCGTGCGGTAAATTTCTTCGTTTCGGAGAGTTTCTCATACACAAACGAGTTCTTTTTCTCTGTATTCCATCACCCACAGAATTGTTAGTTTTAAATAAACGTTGCGTACTCTGTTGTTAATCTCCGATATTGGTTGCACGTGTATGTTTATTTCATGTGAAGGAACTGCATCACAAGAGTTATTTGAGACGCGGTGGGGTATAAATTCGGGACCAAAATTGAAATACACATAATAAAAGAAATAGTAATAAGTTGCTACTAGGCAGGAGCCAGGTAGCAAAATTATCATCCAGTTTATTATCATAACATATTGTTGGTTTAGAAATTAATTATAAATTAAATTATTATGAATATTATTCCTATCTACGGACTATTTAATGCCACTCAATCTTGAAAATTTTTATTTATGATCAAATCCTTGAGGTCGTTAAATTCCTGTGCAAAATTTAGCCGAGAGAATCGCCTTTTGCAAGGTTTTCCGGTTTCAGTGCTAAAAGAACAGGCAGAAAGCCACTTATATTTTCTAAGTCCAAGTGTAAGAAGGTAAGGTCTTATGCGTTGGGAATTAACCCTCGTTTTTAAAGGCGGATTAAATGAGGAAATTGTAGACCCATTTCATCGACTTCACCGTCCGGAATAGTAATGAAGCATGTTACACGTGAGGTTTTTAGATAGCAATGATTTCCACAAACAGAACCAATACTGTTTTAGAAAGTTCTGATCAAGTGAAGTTCGGCTTGTGCCATTCATTCTGGCCTTAAGTATTTTCGGATGATTCTCTTTGTGTAGAAATACATCAGAGGAGGGTGAGTATATTTCTTTATCGATTCAAACGTGGTGCAACTGTAACTTATTGTATGTACGATAATGCTCCGTAGTTACTCTCTTATAAACGAAATTATTGTTACAGAATTACTCCTTTAAAACTAGTGGAATAAATATAAATGTTGTCAGTCGGGATCACTGTCATCAATAACTTACACTGGAGCACGCATTCTTGGCTCTCAGATAGCAGTTCGACCTTCGTGAAAGCAGTCCCGGGTTCGATTCCCGGTGGGTGCGAAATGACCTTAGCTATCGAAGCACTTTTAACAAATTGCTACTGGATTTGCATGCATTTCCGAAAATATGTGGTTAAGCAATTGAAAATCTCGGATCTTTAAGCGTATTGGACCATAATGTAAACAATTATCCATAGTTAATTTCTTGGATAAAAATATACTGCAATTGAATTCTACCGATAAAACTAGAGAAATAAATATAAATGTTGTTGATTCTGCGTTGGAGGCCTTAATATAGCGGTATTCCATACTTGTTGATTCTGTTGAAAATCTCGGAATTGCTAATGCGAATGTTTTAAACTGAAGTCTTTCGGTTTGATAAGGTGGAACTCTTTCATGACACAAAGAAAAACTTACTTTGTGGACTCTATCAAGTGGGTTTTTCCTTGAGTGTTATTTTCAACTGCTTCATAAATCCAAAAAAAACCTGCGTAAAATTGGATTTATCATGCTTATTGTCGGTAGATACGATGAAAAGCGATGCTATTTCATCTTAATGAGTCTTCAACTTGAACTTGCTCCAGAAATATGGGATGCAGGTGCAGCGCAATGCTGAATGTTTACTTAAAATATATACGAAATACTAGCGAAGATGCCCTCAGATTCAGGTTAGGAAGTCTCGAAAGAATGCAGTTCACTCCGATTGCTTGATATGTCAGAGGAAGACGTAATCGGTGTCACCACCCTTCATGCGGCAATGAGCGAAGGGAAAAGACGTTTTGAGGAATCATTCTTTATACTGAAGACGTAGCTCATACTCTCCGTGTTTTCATATCCTGCCCGAATGGCGGTTTGCAAGATGTAGTGGTACAAATGAAATGGGCGATACAAAATCAGAAAATGCAAATATCTTCGGAGTTGGCGTGAGGAATAGTGCAAATATAACCGAAGTATTCAGACAACAGCACTTGACGCGACCCAGAAATATCCTTGAGGTACTTAAAATAGAACGAGGGGAAACTTCCTCTGGGCAATTGCGATAAAATAACAACGTACCTCGAAACACGTCTATATTTAAAACGGCTCAAAAGGCCGTTTTCACACCGATTTCGACATCTAGAGAAGCACGTCCCATTTCGAGCAAGGACGTCAACCCGATCGCAGACAATATGGCCGCGTTGCGCAACAATCGTAAAAAATGGCGAATCCGGAAAGAACGCGGAAAAGGCTTTAAAAATGGCCGCCAGTGGATCATCGGCTCTTTTCTGCGTTGGAGGAAGAAAGACTCGTGTATTTATATATACGCCGTTGAGAACTGACTTCATGGGCCAAAATCGCTTGTTCATAAGTGAATCCGAGCCCAGATTAGTCGTGTTTTAATCAGACTATTTCAAACATTGGTCAGGATTCGACCTAGCTTATTTATGTATGATTGTTAAATTTATATTCAACTAAATCATATAAGTCACTATGGACTACGTTTACTTCAACCATGTCATTCATTTTCTTCCTCTCATCAGTCCATACCGCACCAGAGTTCTTTTCTTGACAACAACAATCCCGAACGTTCTTTAATGTCTTCCAGTGTGATTTCTAGTTCTTGTACATCCTTCTCTTTTTTCTATCATCTTACTGGTCATTCTAAATTTCCAGATGTAGTTGAAGCGTTTTCTGTTAGTATGTTGGAATTCAATCTTTGAAGGCGTGTATGGAATGCGATTCTTTTTTTTTCTGAATATATCTTTAATTTTTGAATGAAAAATTTGCTAGTGTGGTGTTTCCGTGTTGTTACTTCACTTACAACCGGACCAAGTATTTTTGATTCATATTGTATGATTTTTAATAAATTAAATTAATTATAGTCAGAAAATAATAATTCTATCGAAAATATTATCCTAAGAACGATAGCAAAGTTCCTTAATCAAATTCGAGAAATTAATAGCTATATATATTGCTTGAAGATTCCCTTTTATATTTACAACCCCAGATTTTCCAGAAATCTTCAGAAAACATCGAGAAATGGCGAAATGTCGGAAACTTTTCAGACCACCCATGTATGTATTTGTGTGCGTGTATATATATGTATATGTATAATGATGATATATAGAGGATGAACTCTGTCATCGTGCCGTCAGGCCCACTCATTATACACCCCCTAATTAAATCTCTTTCTTTCAACTGTCGAAGGGTTAGATATACGAGGGTCCCACATAAAGACGCCCTATTATAATAATAAAATAGCGAGTTGTGAAAGTGTGATTCGGCTATGTTTTGATGATGCCTCTGGCATGCCAGCGCGTTCTGGAAAATGCCGAACTATTCCAGCGATTGAGAATTCGATGGCAACTGTTTGGCTGGCGCGTCCTAATTTGTTACGTCACACATCTTTGTTGTTTGCTTTTTATAGTTACGCCTTTTTACACAGCCGTTTCGCTTTTGTCTCGTTCAAATCTCAGTTTCTTCAAATGAAGCCGTCTTAAAGGAAAGGCCTCGATCGATATGTTTTCTTCCCACGTTCATACTCCTAAATGACTTGTTTATTCTCACTCCAAGGGGAAATCTTTCCTTTTGGCATATTCAACAAGTCTAAATTACTGTGTTATTTGCTCCGTGCAGTGCATCGACCCGAAATATTTTTCTTTCCGGTTCAACGAAAGAAACGAATATCGGTTCAGTCACTGCCTCGCTTATTTCTGCCAACGGTTTTTTCTCTCCTGATCGTTGTATTTCTCTGAGACTTTGTTTCATTTTTTCTTGCTTTTTTACATATGCGCTACATACACAGAATCTTAGGATAAAATTCAATAATATTTAGTAGCAAGTCGATTTGACGCATGCCTTCCTTCACTTTAGTAAAATCTGAATTCTTGGTAACCGAAAATCGGAACAGAAATTTCAAGTTCAAGTTTAAGAAATTCAATTTTTCAGTTCGGATTCGGTTTAACTTCCGCCTATAATTACGATACGTCTTCACTAAAATGAATTCAGTAAAATAAAATTTGCATAAAATTGTAATCCTGTTGAGAGGAAGAATGTATCCAGAGGGACCTTTGCTGTGTTTTTTATTGTTATTTCTCTCGTTTTGGTTGAGGGAAGTAAAGATGATAATCGATCGATATGATAATCCTAATAATTATTTATAGGATAAAATTGACAGCATCACTTTCAAAGAAGTTATTCTGATATGAGTATGTCATTTTAACTGTACTGTTTTGGTATAAAAATATCTCAAAAGTTCACAGCTAACAAAGCATGTGTATGAAATTTGATTTATTTTCATTAACAGACATCGTTGCTCACTATTCTGCTAACCAGTAGCAAAAATACTAGCCATAGTATAATTATCTTCCTTTAGATTAGCGATTCTTATACGTCCGGACCTTCAGGGTACTGTGGTTATACATGT